>CM055959.1:65579887-66179887 GCA_029490685.1 Schizonepeta tenuifolia
AGAGCATTTGAGAATTATCTTGGAGACATTGAAAGCTGAACGTTTGTATGCCAAATTCAGTAAATGTTAATTCAGGCTGAAGGAGGTTATGTTTCTTGGGCATATTGTTTCAGCCGATGGAATTAAAGTGGATCCTACGAAGGTGGAAGTGGTGCGTGATTGGAAGTCGCCAACTACAACTAACAAAATAAGAAGTTTCTTAGGTTTAGCACGATACTATCGGAGATTTATAGAGGGGTTCTCCAAGATAGCAAGGCCAATGACACAATTGCTTCAAAAGGGAACAAAGTATACATGGACCAATGAATGTGAATCGAGTTTTCAAGAACTCAAGAAGAGGTTAACAACTGCACCAATTTTAGCTGTTCCAGAAGCAAATAAATAGTATGTGGTTTATACCGATGCACCTAAAAATGGACTAGATTGTGTACTGATGCAAGAGGAAAAAGTGATAGCATATGCATCGAGTCAACTTAGGCCACATGAACTGAATTACCCTACACATGATCTTGAATTAGAAGCAGTTGTGCACTCTTTAAAGACCTAGAGACACCATCTCTATGGAGTTCGATGTGAAATCTTTACGGATCACAAAAGCCTAAAATATTTTTTCGAGCAAAAGGATCTGAATATGAGACAAAGAAGGTGGCTTGAGCTAGTAAAAGATTATAATTGTGGTATCAATTATCACCCAGGTAAAGCTAACGTTGTAGCTGAAGCCTTGAGTCACAAGACTCAGTCAAAATTGGATCGTCTTCTCACTCTAGAAGAGGAACTCATTTATGATTTCGAAAAGATATAGTTGGAAGTGGTTCATCCACCAGAAACTATTGTTGGTAATGTTGCAGCCTTTGTAGGAACACCTGACCTAAGAGAGAAGATAATCAACGTGCAAAGAAATGATGAGATATTGGAGAAATTGCATCTGAGAGTAAGATCAGAAAATTGTGGAGGTTACCATGAAGCACCTGATAATGCAATCATGTTTGATGGAAGGTTGTGCGTTCCAAACGATGATGAATTAAGAAATGAAATCTTGAGTGAAGCTCATGATACTCCATATACCGCTCATCCTGGAAGCACGAAAATGTACCAGGATTTGAAGAAGAAATTCTGGTGGGAAGGTTCGAAACGCGATGTAGCCTCATTTATTGAACGTTGTCTTGCTTGCTAACAAGTAAAAGCTCTACACTAACGACCTTATGGAAAAATGCAACCGTTGGAAATTCCGGAATGGAAATGGGAGAAAATAACAATGGATTTTGTGATTGGTTTACCTAAATCTAAATGAGGAAATAATGCCATATGGGTTGTAGTAGATAGACTTACAAAATCTGCTTATGTTATTCCAATTCCGATTACCTATGGTGCCAGAAAAGTTAGCCCAGTTTTATGTCCATGAGATTGTGCGTCTGTATGGAGTACCTTTGTCGATCATTTCTGACAGGGATTCAAAATTTACTTCAAGATTTTGGATTACCTTACAGAAAGAATTAGGCACCCGATTAAATTTTAATACTGCTTTCCACCCTCAGACTGATGGACAGTCTGAAAGAATGATATAAACACTAGAAGATATGTTGAGGACAGTAGTACTAGACCATGGTGGGAATTGGGAACATGTTTTGCCACTAGTCGAATTTACTTATAACAATAGTTACCAAGCAACAATAGATATGCCACCTTATGAAGCTTTATACGGAAAGAAATGTAGATCACCACTTTATTGGGATGAAGTGGGTGAAAGGAAGATTTTAGGGCCAGACGCGGTTAGCAAAATGATTGAAATTGTTCGTCAGATCCGTCAAAGAATACGAGAGGCACAAAGCAGACATAACTCGTATGTTGATACACGTCGAACCGATTTGCAATTTGAAATATGGGATAAGGTTTTTCTCAAGGTTTCTCCTTCTAAAGGAATTGTTAGATTTGGTGTAAAAGGTAAACTTAGACCCCGTTTTATAGGACCATATGAAATCCTAGAAAGAATAGGTCAAGTTGCTTATAGGTTGGCGTTGCCACCGAGCTTTGGGAATGTCCACAATGTTTTTCACATTTCTCAATTTAGGAAATATGTGTTCGATCCCAAGCATGTTATTCATCATAATGATATAGCCCTGAGTCCAGACTTAAGTTATAAAGAAAAGCCCGAGTCTATCTTAGATCGAAAGGTACAAGAACTAAGGAATAAAACGATATCATTAGTGAAAGTTCTATGAAGTCACCACGGGCAAGAGAAAACAACGTGGGAGCTCAAGGATAAAATGAAAGAAAAATATCCTGAGCTTTTAATGAAGGTATGCAAATTTCAGGATGAAATTTAATGTTAGAGGGGGAGAATGTAATATCCCGGTCTTATAAATCCGAAATTTAAGAATTTAATTTAATAAAAGGATTTTGCATAAGTAGGAAATTTCCTCTTAACTCTAGAAAAGAGTTTTAAAATGAATTAGAGTTGAATGTACTAAAGTTATTATTATTTTTTTACTTTCAGTGGAAAGTATTTTTGTCGAGAAATTACTATTTATTTCCTATTTTATAAGAGCATTTACAGCAAGGGTCTTGTTAGACCTAGGTCTAAGCACTGGGAAGCGTGATTTTAATGATTGGTGGTGTTGAGTTAGACATAGGTTGATTTCTCCACTACAATGGGGTTGAGTAAGACCTAGGTCTAAGCATTGGGAAACGTGATTTTAATGATTGAATAGATTTTATTTTGTTATTTTTTTTATTTGTAATAAATATTATAAAAACTAACTTAATTAAATTCAGAAATTAATAACTGACAATTTTATTAAATTAAAAAAAAGACAATAACTAAAAAAAATACAATAATTAGGAAATAAATAAAAACACAATAACTATTCGCGGAGTGGACCAAAACGTGCCCAAATCTCTTCAATCATATCCTCCATAAGGCGGTCGTGGGCACGTGCATCCTGAATTTGAGCTTGTTTCTCAATAACTTGGCAGAGTGGCACTGGCGCCCCTTGATGGACTGGTGCCCTGTTCACGTTTGCATCGCCCCTTGCGCTCGATTCAGCATGGAATTCAGTTGCCCTCGGTCCTTCATCTTCAATTATCATGTTATGTAGAATGATGCAGGCATACATGACATCACATAAATGCTCCCGAAAGAACATGCGAGAAGGGCCCTTTATGATTGCCCAACGAGCTTGCAGAACGCCGAAAGCCCTTTCAACGTCTTTACGTGCAGCTTCTTGCATCCGAGCGAATCGCTGTCTCTTCGGATCTGTTGGCGCATTGAGCGTCTTCAAGAAAGAGGCCCACTTCGGATAGATGCCGTCGGCGAGATAATATCCCATACGGTGCGGGCGGCCGTTTGCAGTGAAAGCGGTTGACGGCGCTCTACCATCGATGACGTCGGCGAAGACAGAGGACTGATTGAGCACGTTGATGTCGTTTAGAGAACCGGCGACACCAAAAAAAGCATGCCAAATCCACAAATCTTGGGAGGCGACAGCTTCAAGGACGAGGGTTGGAGATTTATTTCGTCTAGTGTACATTCCTCTCCAAGCAGTTGGACAATTCTTCCATTGCCAGTGCATACAGTCGATGCTTCCAAGCATTCCGAAAAAGCCGTGCGTCCTCTCGTGCAATGCAGTGATCCGGGCGATGTTAGTCTCATTTGGCCGCCTCAAATATACGTCGCCGAAAGCAGATCTGATGGCCCGATAGAAATTCTTGAGGATGATATTGCCCATGGAATTGCCACAGTGCAGATATTCGTTGTACTGATCGGCTGCTCCACCATTGGCTAGTTGCCTCAGAGCAACGGTGCACTTGACCCAGGGGTGGAACCCCAATCTTCCAGTGGCATCCGGGTGTTGCTCAAAATAATGCTCCCGATCCTCAAGAGTTTGAGCAATTCTCAAGAATAGGCGCTTGCTCATTCGAAACCGCCGGCGGAAGACAATATCACCCCATATAGGGTGGTCGACAAAATAATCCCGTCGGAGGTGTTGTTCGGCCTCCTCACGATTCCGGTGGAGGTACGTCCTCGTATCCTGGTCGTCGTCGTCTGACGAATCAGACTCGGCCACTATTTGGTAAAGCTCCCTGGCTCGCTGCAAACGTTGGCGGCGTCGCGCCTCTGCCTCTTCAGGATTGTAGCTCGCACCCGGCCAACTCATATTTTTTTTTTGAACCAACAAGTGAATTTGTATGATGAGGAATGAATTAGATGAATTGATGTGGTGGTGTGGTATGGATAAATTGATGTGGTGGTGTGGTGGGATATATATAGTGAAAAAATGGGATGTAGTCGTTGGGGTGTATTTAATTTTTTACCATTATTTTTTTTTAATTCAGAAAAAAAAATGACGGACCAATGGGGACACGCCATGTGTCCCCATTTTTTGATGTGGCGGAGTCGAGGGAGGGATTGAAGGATCGACCTCGCCATCGACACCGCGATCGACACAGGGGGTGTCGATCCCCCCACAATGGCGATCGACACAAGGTGTGTCGAGTGGGGGTGGGTCGAGCGAGATCGACACCCCATCGACACCCCCCTATCGCACCTTGCTGTAAGTGCTCTAAGTTGAATTAAATTATGTGTTTTATATATATTTTTGTATATAATTCAGAAATTTTCTTGAAGCTCGATTAATATCACGATACGTATAGCCCGAAGAATTTATCTGTATGTTGTTGTGAATACAGTAATAATGAGAATAATATCTAATTAATAATATTATTATATTGGAAATAACTTTAATTTAGCTTTAATTTGAATTTAGCTTTAATTTCATGTGCATTTATACTTACCCCTTCTGTAAAAGTAATGAAATACGTATAACAGAATTACACCACTCCTTTTACTCTCTCCAATTCACGGCAGAAAAGAAAAAAAAATAGAGGAAAGGGAATAAAACTCCATTGATGATAGCTTAGGGTTGGGTTTCTTGGAGAGTTCTTGATCATCTTCCTTTTCTTTTTACATTTTCGATAAGGTGAGTTCTTAAGATTCAATCTCATGGTCTAAAAATCCAAATTCTTTCATGTTAAATGTTCGACCCATATGAGAAATAGAGGAAATAAATTTCTGTTCGTCTCTGTTACAAGGGTTAGTAAATTCTCTATTCTATTACTTCCAATTTTCACAATTTAGATTGGTTAAGATTGGGTTTTTACTTGGGAATGGAAAGGACAGAACTTGAGTTTTTCCTTATGATGTTATATGATTTGAGGTGTGTTTTTAGGTGATTGAAGTCTGAACTGGTGGTTATTTTGATATTATTATTAGTGTGTATACATGTATATATCTTTGTTGGATGAATAGCAAGTTAGATAAAGAAGAATGAGAAGAAAACTGATTTCAGATTTTATTCACCAAATATTCGAGAAAATGTACAAAAGAAAAAGCAAAGTATTTGTTGAAAGGTTGTGCAGTAATTTTTGCATATATATACATATATATCGTAGTATAGATGCATGAAGTGTAGATAGGTGTTTTGTATGAAGTGTATATAGGTGTTTTGTTGTTAAATTTTAGAAAAGATAAAGCATGAGAATTTGAGATTTAGTTTTGGAATTGGTTCGATTGGAGGAATGGAGTTCTCATTTGAACTAAACGACTTGGTATAAGGTTTGGTGTTAAATATCTATGTTTGGATGTATAAGATTTGAGAAGAATGGTTAATTAAGGAAAACAAATAAGTCTTGCCGGATTTTCTGACAGCACGTACCAGCATTCACTAATTCTGTCATAACTTTCACCTCGATTAATATTTTTCGAGCACCATTTTTTTTTGTATGAAACTAGACTTATGTGGCTTTCAAATGGTATAGGCCTTGAACCCTGTTTCTTTCTGAGTGAACGCAGTTTATTGGTTAAAGGAAGTTCTGCTGTTCAGTTTTTCAGTTATGTGTCGTTTTTGTTCTCGATGTTGTTTCTAAATCAAATGACGTACAAATTAAGGCTTGTTTGATATTTAGTTTAATATTATAGAGTCTGTTAAGTCTCTTATGTTACAAGGATAAGTTATTAAGTCTTACAACAAATGCAAAATCCTAAGGTCTAAAATTGTTATTGAGTCCAATATAAGATTTTATCTTTTAGACTCGATCGACTTCTAAACTTAGTTCTTTACACTGAAAGGTGAAGCGAGGAAGTGACAACTGAAGAATGGGAAGAGGGACTAGATTAGTTATACAACCTCTTTTGTATCAAGTGGGCTTTCTTCCAAATATATGTCTAGAGCTATTAAGCTCTGTTCTCCAGAAATGTTTTGAAAGAAATGCAAGTTAACTATGATTTTGTTATGCATGAACAATGAGTTTGATTTTATGTATGACACCTATCTGTGTTGGCTTGCCAACTTATAAATCGATTGGATCCTGAGCTTGCACAAGGTTAGCAGCCAGGGTTAGAGTACACGTGTTGTAGATTGTGCGCTCTCAATGGAGTGGCCGATCCTGACAAAGAAGTAAACGCCTACGGAAGACGGCCGTCTTCCCCAGTGTCAACATATATGGAATATTAAGAGAAAGATATGAAAATGACGAGTAGCTCTCCTAAGAAATAAAATGATTTTGTAAACATGAGATCTTTGGTAAAACTCTTATGTGTTACTGATATGAATGCATGCTTATTTCATTATGTTAAATGTGTTTGGCTTGTATCACTGAGTGTTTTTGTACTCAGCCCTGCATATGTTTCTAAATGTGCAGGTTGGGCAGATGATGTAATGGTGAAGTGCTGAGCGGAGTTTTTGTCATCTTTATGTTTTGTTATGCTTCGAGATACATATCTTCATATATGTATCTCAACTTTGTATTCCGCTGCAAACACTGAGTTACTGTCTTATTTCCTTAATTTGTTAAGATCTTTATGGTGTTGAACTTCAAGTTTAAGCTTCAGGAACAAGTATTCGAAACTGAACTTGTACTCTATGTAATATCGGTTCTACCCTTTGAGGTTGTCCTTACTATTTTATGTTAAGTTATTCACCTGGTTGGTTCTGTTATACTTCTTACTATATTATTTTAAATTCCAAACTCCCCTTTCTTTCCCGTTTCTTATCTCCCATCCCGAGTCACACCTCGGCTAAGCCGTCCTTAGGGATAAGGGGAGCCGTGATAAATACCCTGACCTTTTCAAAGAATGTATTTAAATTTTGGGACGAAATTTATTGTTAGAGGGGTAGGATGTAATGCCCCGGGTTTTCTAATCTCGTTTTAATTAAAATGTCACTAACTAATTAAGGCTTTGCACTTCTAAGTTGATAAATTTTAGTTATAAGAATAACGGTGAAGTTTGTTTCACAAAATAATTTGCAGAAGTCATTCAATTGACTACCGTGTCGGGATTTCCATGCTCGACTAAATTTTTGTTTAGATTAAAATGGCGTCTGCTTTTCCATTAACTTATTTCTCGATATGATCTTTTCCAAAAAGTCAGTTTTTATTTATTTTTCCGAATAAAATTTAGTACCGTCACGTCTCGACTTTTTCGCATTTTTCGAAAAATGAATCGTCCTTTCCAACTAACTAAAATATTTCGAAACTAATGGTCATATCCATTTTCGTCAAAAGTATGACCCTCTAATAAAGTTATCGCGCATTTTTATGCACAGTTCAACTAATATCTAGATTTTATTTTTACTTGTACTTATCTTTACTTTATTAAAGTAAGGAAGTAACTTTATCAACTCTCTCGCTCCTTTTCTCTTCCACCTCCCCACCGCCAATACTCTCTTCTCTCTCAAAGAAAACTACAGCCGCCATTGAAGGAGAAAAAGCTCCATTTCTTCACCTTCAAGCTTCAAGTTCATTGCTCGTTTGTCACTCAATTTCAATTCCGATTCCATAACCTTCAAGGTAGGAGCTTGTGTTTCAAGTTTATCCAAACAAAAGTCTTTCTCTTCTCTCTTCTATAAAAATCGAAACTGTAGGAAGTTGGGGGAAAAGATGTTATATCTGTTTTTTTTTTTCATGTTCTTAGATGATTGAGGATAGTTATACTTGGTTTAATTCAAGTTTGAAGTATTTTAAATAAATATTTTATGAATTTTTGAAATATATATTAAATTGGGGTTTTTGTTTAAGATTGAATTTTGATTTATGGTTTGTGGATTATGCTTCTATGTATTGATATATGGTTGTATGAATTAATTGAGATTTTTTTAAAAATATTTATCTTTTCGTTGGAAACAAAGAAACTCGATTTTGAGCACTTAATTGAAAGATTTGGATGAGGTGTTTATGTAATTGAGTAGTAGGAAGCATGTAGTTGTTCATATATTTAATTTAGATTTTTCAAAAAATAAAATGAAAATCGTTGGAGACGAACAATCGATCGAAATTGTAAGGATAAAATTGATTTGATGATATTGCTTGCATAAATGAGAACTAGTATGCATGTAGATCATGGTACAATTTAATTAGAATTTTCCGAACAATTTTTATATTTCGTTGGAGACAAAAAGTCAAGCTTTTCTCCCAAGTATGAATAATGATATGAGTATATGATTTGTATATTAGTTAATCTAGCTACTTGAGGTTTATAATTTGAAAGAAAGTAAGTGAGTACTTAGGCTAAGAAACGAGAAAACGAGGCCTTATGTGATACCATTTGATATTGTGGTTTATCTATTGTTAATAAGCATGTTGATATGTGCTTAGTATGATTTTATTAGAATTTATAAAAATGATTTGAAAAATTGACTACGTTTGTCGTTACTCGATAAAATTGATATGCATGCTGCATATGGAAATATGGATATGGATTTGAGTATGTTGTTAGTTAATGATTAAATGTTTAGTTGGTGATTATCTCATTTGGTGATTGATTTAAGAGTTAAGAAAATAAAGTATTTGTTGTTTGAGAATTTAACTTAAAAATGTTAAGTATGAAAGTCGAGCATGGAAATCATGAATGCTTATTGTTTTAATCATGGAGATCATAGGACTTGTATGCTAGAAGTAGTATGGATTGCTTGGATATAGTTTACATGTTTGTCATGGTTGTTTCGAGCCTAGGAAAGAGTGAGTCGAGTTTTAGAATTCACCATTTTTCCGGCAGTGTTGATACTTTTCACGGAAATGACCATAACTTTGTGCTCGTTCAACGGATTTGAGATACGTAAATTGGACAGTATACTAGACTTCCATGTCTTTCTTTTAGCATCTTGAACATGCTTTGTTTCCGGATACTCTGTTCTGCGTGAGCTTCTGAAACTGTAGAAGTTGTGCAGATTTTTCTGCAACTCTTTTTCTAAAGTTAAATCCTTTTAACTTAATTCTTTGGAAACTTCTAAGTCGATTTTTGTTGTTGACTATCGTTATAATTGTTCTAACCATCCAGTGAAAACCAAGTTAGTTTCTAACCAAGTTTTTCCCAAATTTCTTTTCGTTTACTAAAAGATTAATAAAGTGCAAAGGCCTAAAGCTTAATTGTCATCGAGTCCGTTTCAGTTTCCTTTAATCATTTCGACTGATTTACTAAAGCGTGTTTGTTGTGATAGAAGGAGGAATTCATGATTAGAAGAAAGGACGGAAGAAGGAAGCTAGTTACTAGTTCTGTAATTCCGTTAAGGTGAGCTTTTATCTATCAAAATAATGTGGGCTTTTCCATGTATCAAATAAAGTGAGATTTGCTCCGTTTTCTTTATCGCTTTGAAAGTATGTTTTAAAGTGATTATCTTGGCATAATATAATTTGTTTAGTGAATTATATTATGCCTATCTAAGTTGGTTCACCAACTAGTTAATCGATCGGATTCTGAGTTAGCCCACAGAGTGCTATCCAGAGTTAGTGTACACGGTAGCCGATGAGCGTGGTGCTCTGCTGAGGGGTAGCCGGCCACAGTGAGGAGCGTCTGCGGAAGAGTGCATTCTTCTCCAGCGTTATTCAGATTTGGTCATATTGAATTACAGTCAGAAAATGCTTGATCAAGCGATTCAGAAAAATAAGTTTAGTAAGCACGGGCCTTTAAAGCAAAAATCCCGTTGTATTACTTTTGAGATTCTTGATAAATCTATAAAGATATGTTATGTTTTCGGCAGTTATCCCACTAAGTACGTTGTACTTAGCCCTGTATATGTTTTCTAAATGTGTAGGTTGAGTGATGAAGACGGCGGAAGATGAGTGGTTGTGATTAAGAAATAAAGCTAGTTAAGCCTCGATTTCACATCTTCACACGTGATATCAATCTTCGCCTTTTTCCGCTGCAAGACACTGTTTTTGATGTTGTACTTTTCGGTTTAAGTATTTATACTTAAAACCCTAGATAACACTAAAATGCTATGTCGAGCGATCTTTTGAGATTGACTCACTTTTGTTTATGAAAGTATGTTTCAGTTATATCATTGTTGATATATGAGTTTATTCATCAGTTATTCAGTAATTTTCCCCTCTTCCCTGCTTCTTTAATCCAATCCCTTATCACACCCAGGTTTAGCCATCCCTCGAGATTCGTGGCTGTGACATTAACCAGGCTTTGACTTTAATAAAGTTTACGAGTTAATGATTTCAATAATTATTTCTAAGTGTTGGGAAAATTCGTAAGGTCTTGATTTATACCAAAACTCAACTGACCCCAACTAGGTAGATATGGTTTAGTGTCTTTTTAGTTAGAGCTCACTGTTTGAGAGTAAGGATTTTATCTTTACATGATCAAACTGAATAGGTGACTGAAGACCAAGTCAGACTGATCAAGTCGGAAGACGACACGGTTGACTCCGAAACTTGAGCTACACAATTAACCACTTTGATGTGCTCAAATCCGTGGAAGTCACAAAAAGAAGATGTTTGAAGAGAAGAATTGAAATTGAATTTGAATTCAAGTCGTACAAGATCACGTGCATGAAGACAAGCCGGAACTTTTCTTATTTGGACCGACAATGAAGACATGCTAAAGGGCAAGCTCACAGTTATCATTTTGAGAAAGTTTGCAGAGTAGGTGAGGAGCACATCCATTTCATGGTAGAGGTCAAACGACTCTTTCCAATGGCTAGTTCGACATCTCCGCCTATAAATAGGCCCTTATTCATCGTGAAGATTACTGAAACAATTGCAACGAACTACACACAAGATTCACAAGCAAACTCCATGCAAGAAATTACATAAGTGTTTGAAGCCTAGTAGTAGAGAGTCTGTTCCTCCTCCTTGTGCTTTCTTCAAAATCATAGAACCTTGTTCTTGATCGAGTTTAGAAGTATACACTCTTATTTTCCTAAGCAGACTCCTTGTAATAGTTTGAGTCTCTAAGTCTTAGAAGGAAATCTCCATTGTCAAAGTGTATAAGGTTTCACTAGTTGGAAAGAAAAACCCCAACCCCTCTCTAGGTCCCATCGAACCCGTAAACAGAGAAACTAGGTCCCTTAGTACCCGCAAACTAAGGATAGGCTTTGTTGTAGCCTGCAATAGAACTCTAGGTATTGTTCGTACCCGTAAACAAACTGTTTAGGCTATTTGGTGCCAATAAACCAAACTCAACGTTTGGGAAGTACGCGTAAACTTCTCTAGTGGATTACCAACCCGAAAAGTTGGTCGTGGATGTAGGAGGTCTTCCCCGAGCCACGTAGAAGCACTTGTGTCTTTACGTTTCACATAACTCTGTTTCAGTTTGAGTTATTTACTAACCAACTAACTGCATAAACAAAGAGTTTCATAAAACTGCACTAAGTCCTGTGAACTGACCTTCACCAAAAAGGTTTTTCAGCTAAGTAATGAGTGAAAACCAATTTTCACCACATTCTGCACGCACTTCGAAAAACCTCAGTCAGGTTGATACAGTTGACCCTAACTGAGAGACTGCTCCAACTGAGTTTTACAGTTGTCGAGCCAGCTGAGTTCATAGTGTTAAAAAATTTAAAAACCCATACTGGTGTATCCCCCATACACCAGTTAACTCGTTACCGGGACCATCACTAAGATATTAAAATAAAACACAATACAAAAAAAATTAAATAGAAGAATGCTAATGTAGACAAAACGAGAGTGGTCGTTACGAAAGGTGCTCACGAGAGATAGCATATCGCTTCTCATAACAACAATTTATTGAAATTTTGTGATTGGGTGATTGGGTTGAGCCAAATTATAGAGCCAACAATTATTGACATGGCTTAATATTATAACAACATGAAATAACGAGATGTCGATAATTGTGTTTGTTATCTCGCCTATACGATAAAAGCACAAAATTTTGTTTAATATTCAATGTTACTTATCTATACTATATGAAGTAAAATAATTTGTTATTCACTTTCCCGTCTAAATGCTTCATCCAATCTACACGAGTCCCTATGCACTCATTTCTGTAACTTTTCAGATTTTTTCTATTGCTTATGTTGTTAAAAGCTAATTCACTTTACAGCGAGACTGCCAAGGAAATGTGGGATGTGCTCGCATCTCTCTGTGAAGGCTCGGATGAGATCAAGGAGAAAAAATTCACCTTTGCGTGCCAAAAGTATGAAAACTTCACTCAGTTGACATATGAGACCATTGATTAAATGAAGTGTAGATTCACAGTGATTATCATGGATATTGAGAGTATCAGAAAAGGCATATACTCTCAGTGTGAGATGAACCTCAAGATTCTCTCCGCTCCTAGCCCCGACTGGGCAGTTCACAGAGTCTTCCACCAAGATAGGAGTGACCTGAACCTGCTGAAGACGGAGAAGTTATTCTCCATACTGAAGGCCAACGAGTATGATATCCATAGGTTGAAGCTCTCAACACCTCAACAATTAGACTCCCTGGAGTAGAGCTCAGCGACAAAAAATGTGGCATTTCGAGTTGAGTCAAGCAGACCCAAGTTTGCTAGACCCTTTATGTTAGCCGACTCGACAGCCAGAGACCGACTGAGTTGAAGTGATCTCTAAAAAAAAAATCCTATGTGGTACCTCTCATATTCCTCCATTCCTATTTATCTAAATTCTCAAATTTTCTAAATTTAAAATCAATATTTATCATATTTATATTCTATATATTTATATATGACATGGAAACAAAATCTTATCAAGATCAAATCTTCAAAATTGATATCTATCACATTTTAATATACTCTCTCTCTCTCTCTCTATATATATATATATATATATAAATATATGTATATATATATATAAAAATATTTTATTTTATTTTTGTGTTTTCTTAAAATAACCTAAAAAATTAGAAACATAATAAGCGGCGAATATTGAATCAACAACGAGTTCTCCAATTTTTACTACTCAAAAAATTATTAGTAATAAAAACTTGGTGTACAGTTTAATCCTATGATATGATTTATTGTAAGTAGGTCTAATCATTATCAATCTTCTATTAATATTATTAAGCCCTAACTAAAATTTATACAGACAAATTTAACTTCTTATTTCAAACCTTATTAAAAAATTTGTCATATGTGTTCCTTTATAAAAATATCGGTTTAGTTGTTGGGAAAATTAGTAAAGGTTTCGAAAGATACCAAAACCCCAACTGACCCCAACCGAGTAGATGAATGCCTTTAGTCTGATCTTAGCTAGAGCCCACTGTTTGAGCGTAGAGATTTTTATCTTGACCAGAGTCAAGTAGAAGAAGTCAGCCGGACTAAAGAAGGAGGTTCGTGAAGAACTCAGCTGAGGGTTCAGACTCAGTTGGGACTCAAGTTCAGTTGAGACATCAACCTCAATTGAAGCATGGACTCAGTTGGACAGCAGCTCAGTTGACTCCACAACTGAACCACGCAGCTGAAGGTATACAGTCTAACATGAAGAGAAGTTGTATCGAAGTCAGGACGTCGTGAAGTAGACAAGAGAAGACGCTGAAGACGGAGAAGTTGCAGTCCAGATTTTGAATCTACTCGGGAGCACAAGTCAGCTGGAAAACTTTCCATAAATAGGCCGACAACAGCGACGTGGAAAAAGCAAAGGTCGAATTTACCATTTTTGGAAAGTTACCAGTAAAGCATGTGGAGTGCCATGCTTTTGGCAGAGATCAAACGACTCTTTCCAACGGCTAGTTTGATCTTCCTCTATAAATAGAAGTCTCCACACCAAAGCAAAAAGAGGGTGACACAAGTAGAGAAAAAGCACGTCGAAGTGCCGAGAGACAACATAAAGAGTAAAGCGGCGAAAGCAGCTTATCATCTCTCTCTCTCCAAGCAAGAAGACCGGTGAAGTATAGTCGGAGTAGAGTGATTTCTCTCCTGTTCTTCTGTAATACCCAAGATATTTTTTTTCCGACGAGAAAAAAAATTTTCTAATTAATTAAGGCTTTGCATGCCTAAGTTAAGGATTTTCAATTGTAAGACTAACGGTGAAATCCGTTTTTGAAAATAAATTCCAAAATTCGGTTGAATGACTACTGTATTAGGGTTTTCGCGTCCGATAAAATTTTCGCCCAAAAATTCAAATCGAGAAACCGTCTGATTTTACATTCACTCTTTTTGCGAGACGAGTAAGTCAGTAAAAATCCATTTTTATTATTTTTTCGGATAAAATTTGGACTGTGATGTCCCGACTTTTTATCGAATTTTGAAAAACGAAATATGCTTTCCGAGTATGTAATTTATTTCTAATCTAACGGACGAATTAGATTTCGTCGGAAATGTAACCAACTAAGAAATTATTTCTCGATTTTTAATACGTCGTATTAGACCCGAAAACGAGATATTTTTGACTAAAATCCTATCCTAAACCGCCACCTTACCCCCCACGACTCACACCTTGTGAGTCATCCTACTTTAAGAGATATTATCTCAACACTTAGTCATCATTTTTCTTTCCCAAAACTCACCAAAACCGCCACTTTCCCTCTCATCTCTTTTCTCTCACTTTTCTTCCATTGTCAAGAGTTCTTCAAGCTTTCAAGCTTCACAAGTCATCCGTCGACCGATCGATTTTAGATCCGATTCAATATTCGACAAGGTAGGAGCTTCCTCTATGGATTGAACCGAACAAAAATCCTTTTTCATCTACTTTATTTTTTCGAAAATTTTAGAAATGAAGTAAGATGATGATTCTTTGATTAATACATGTTATAGTATGCTTAGGAATGATTCTATGGAATAAAATCATGAAGAAATCACCCCCCCTTGAATATGTGTCATTACCGAAATTTTTAAGAATTTGGAGGTTTGATGTTTGATTCGATTTTTAGATAATTGATTAGTGGAATCGTTTTCTATATAATGATAGGTTTATGCATGAATTAAATTAGAATTTTCTAAAAATAAAAATGAAAGTGTAAGAGAAGAACAAGTGAGGTTTTGATGAAGAAGATGATATGATATGCATGATTGGTTAATGGAAATGAGATGTAGGATGATTGAGGATGAATATATAATTTATTGAGATTTTTCTAAAAATAAAACGAAAAACGTAAGAGACGGAAACTTGTCGATAAGTTGAAGCTCGATAATGTTTTTAGAATATGGTTTACATATTAGTGATGCTTGATAGATAATGATCGTTGTTATAAAATTTGAGCGAAATCGGAATGTTGGATTTTCTCTAAGAGACGAAGAATCGTCGATAAGTCGAGATTAGATAATGATTTAGGTTTGTGATTCGAACCTATGTTAATATTGATAGTTAATGATCGTAACCGTAAAATTTGAACGAATTCTAAGAAGTTTGGATTTTTAATAAGAGACGAAGAAACGAGATTAAACATCGATAGAAAAGTCGAATAAGGAAAACTAATTTGATAATAATAACTGTTGTCGTTTGATGAACGAGTTTGTAGTTGATGACATTTCCATCCGAGAAACGAGATGTTTTGAGTTTTAGTTAATAAACGAGAAGTTGAAATAGAATTTAAAATTGAAATTTAATTTGGTATAGTAATTGGTTAGTTGAAAATGACGAGGAAATGCTCGTCGTTTGTTTAATCAAAAGACGTGAATGAGTACCCGATTAAAGGACATGCATGTAGACTGCATTGAGATGGAAATTTCGTGAAAATAAAAGTGGAATAGTATTAATCGAACCTAGGGAATCGTGCGTCAAGTTTTATCGAGCACTAGGGTTCCACGCGGACTGTTTTGCGATGCGTTACTGAAACTTTCATAACTTTTAGCTCGCTTAACGAAATTGAGATCCGTAAATTGGAGAGTAAACTAGACATTCGTGGCTTTCTTTTGCTACAAAGCACATCTCCTGTTCCGAAGTACCCTGTTCTGTATGAACTTACTGACCTGTGCAGAAATTTCCAAAACTTAATTTCTTATGTTGAATCCTTTTCAACTTCGTTCCTTGTGAACTTCTAAGTCGTTATAAGTTATCGACATCCTTTATCTACTGAACTAAGTATCGAGTAATGAGCCGATTCAGTTTGTAGACGAGAATTGATCGAGTCTCGTTTATTCGTTAATCAAAAGAATATAGTTAAAGTGCAAAGGCCTAAAAGACTTAACCGATTCCGAATTTCTGTTTTCTTTTTAACATCTCGACCAAATACTAAAAGTGTGATTATTTGCGTTCAAAGAAGGAGGACGTCGAGATTTGAAGATAGGACAGAAGACAGAAGGTTAAAGTTGTTCTGTAAACGATTGAGGTGGGCTTTTCTATCAAAATAAAATGAGCGTTGCTTGAAAGTGTTTACTTGTTGCTTTAATAAGTATGTATTAAAGTAACTATCAGTGCATGATGAATTGTTATATGTGAATTCTCTTGTGCCTCTCTGAGTTAGCCCACAGAGTGCTATCCTGAGTATTAGATTCTGAGTTAGCCCACAGAGTGCTATCCAGAGATTCCAACTAAACGATCAGATTCTGAGATAGCCCACAGAGTGCTATCCAGAGGGACAAATTCTGAGTTAGCCCACAGAGTGCTATCCAGACGATCGGATTCTGAGTTAACCTTCAGTGTGTTATCCAAAATTAAGTGAACAGCAGTATAAGCCTTACGAGTGTTTGTGAAAAGATGCATGACTAATCTATACTAAGTATGATATGTTTTCGGCAATGTGTCCACTAAGTACTTTATGTACTTAGCTCTGCATGTTTGTTTTTAATTGTGCAGGTTGAGTGACGGGAGCGGCGGTGGTTGATGTTGAGTTAAGAAGTTATATTTAGAATAAAGAACTTGTATCCAGCTTTACGCTTTCCGCTGCCAATCTTTTTTTTGAAGTTAATATATCTATCTGTTGGGTCTAAGCCCGTACAATGATCTCAGCTCCTGTTTGAACATCTTGTCGAGTGATCCTTCGAGATCAACTCTTTCTTTTAAATGAAGTCTTGTTCATTGAAGTTATTCTATTATTAATGTCTGTTTATTCATTTATTCTTATTCATTCCCCTTTCTTCCCCGCCTCTTTAGTCCAACCCCTAGTCGCACCCTGGCTTTGCCGTCCCTCGGAATTTGGGGCTGTGACAGAGTGGTATCAGAGCAATCGTTTCTGCTCTGCATACAAGTTTCTTTATAGTAGTAAGATAGAGTATTTGTATATACTCTACACCTGAGTCTTCTTTCAAGTAAAGTTAAGTCGTAACACTAAGATTAAGAGTGTAGACGACAACTCAACCTCCCGCTACGTCGACTCAATCAAAGAAGAAAAGTAAGGAAAGAATTTCAGAAGTATGATTTCTTTTAAGAAGAAATTTTTGAATAAGCATGCAAGAACTTGTGAATAAAGTATGCAAGTATGATTGAGAATAAGTATGCCAAGTATGATTGGATTAAAGTATAAAGATTATACTTTGTGATATTATATGAACTATGTGAAAGCATGAGTACTATACTTTGTGAAAGTATGTGAAATTATTTGAGCTATAATTTCTGTTAATTTGAGAAGTATGTTGGTTTGAGAACCTAGACTACTTGCTCTAAGATTCTTCTCGATTCATTGAGAACATAGATGTTTTAAGAAGCGTTGGTTTCGAAAATAAGCAAGAGATGATCCGAACGGGAAGGACAGAATAAAGGGAATCAAAAGAGAACAAGAGACGAATGTTACTTTCGTATAAGTAACATGAACAAAGTAGAGTAGTTACTTTGTTTTAATAATTAAGAACCGATTAAAAGTTTTCTTCAAGAAAAACTAAGAAGTCTAAGTTAAAATGATTAAGGTAAGATGAGATGGTTAAGGTAAGCTAAGAACTGTTAAGATTTGGGTTGCAATTTGAGAAATTGCTAGATGATTAAAATAAGTAATTCCTTATTAAATGGATGAGTGCTTAAAGCATGGAGTTGACGAGAATTCTTGATTTCTTTAGTTTCAAAATGCCGTCAAGAGTAGCGAATAACAGAAGATGAGGACTCGGTAGGCCTAGAGGACCGGGAAGAGGTCATAGACAACATGAGAGGGAGGAAGATCAAGGACGTCAGAAAACCCCTCCACCTCCACCACCACTACGTCATGACATAGAGGATCTTTTCCTTAAAAGAAATCCACCTGTCTTTAATGGATCAGGAAACCCGAGCGATGCTGAGCTTCGGGTAAGAGCTACAGAAAGAATTTTTATACTTCTCAGATGTACTGATGAGGAGCGTCTCTCGTGTATTGCGTTTCAACTCACCGGACCAGCTGATTTCTGGTGGGAAACTAGGCAGAAGGTTATTCCGACAGAGCATCTGGCTCAGTTTACTTGGGATGAGTTTAAGGAAGCATTTTATGACAAGTACATTAGAGCAAAGAAGGAAGCAGAGTTCTACAATCTGAAACAAGGAAAGATGACAGTGACTGAATACGATGCAACCTTTTGTGAATTGTCAAGGTATGCATCCGAACAGGTAGATACCGACGAGAAGATAGCAAAGAAGTCCTGTGGGGGACTTAGACACGAATTAGGAATAGCATTAGCCAGCCATGGAGGACTGAGCTATACAGACATACTAGGACGAGCCTTAGACATGAAGGCAGTTGTGCCGGATGAACAAAAGATTGTAGTGCCCGTACCAGCACCAGCCCAGGCTCCAACTCAAGACCATTCCAACAACAATAATAGCGGCTTTAAAGGAAAAAGGAACTGGGAAGGAGGAAATCAGGGTGGAAATCAGTGTGGCTTTCAACAGCCGAATCAGAATAATCAATCAGGACAATGGAGGGAAAATAACCAACAAGGACAGTGGCAGGGGCAACAGGCAAACAATAACCAAGGAAGAATCACTGTTCCTACCTGCCCTAAATGTAACAGAATGCACTTTGGTAATTGTTTGGCAAACATTGACGGTTGTTATAACTGTGGTCAGAAGGGGCACGTGAGAAGAAATTGTCCAAAACCATTGCAACCAGTAGGATCGAATCAGTATGGTCAGCCCCAACCCTTGAGAGCTAATCAAGCTCAGCCACATCCGCAACAACAACAATCACAACAACAACAAGAACAGAATGCATGGACATTTGTGAATAGGCCAGAAGCACAGGACAAGAGCAAGGGTCACTAGGCAAGAAATTGGCAAAACTCAGACTAGTAGTAGTCTAATTTTGTATAAGTCCTCGTCGGAGGCAAAACAATACTCGTTCGACGTATATGTATATATGACCCTGTGAGTGGGCTTTGACTTCGTGAAAATTTCTTCTAATCGTGTTAGTTCAACTTATTTAATAAGGAACTTGTTTAACTTGGGAAGTTAAAAAGTTTATAGAACTAGTATCTGAGTTATTACCTGTTTCAGTTTTGTGAACTTTTTAAGTGGAAAGAAAAGGGGTTTAGTAAAGTAAGTAAACGCTTAAAGTAAAGAGTTAATGAAAATGTTTGATATGGATATAACACATAGGATGGAAGGATTATGATTGTGGTATCAATTACCATCCAAGAAAAGCTAACGTCGTAGCAAACGCGCTGAGTCGCAAGACTCCAACTAAAGTAGGGTGTCTCTTAATAGGAAAAGAAAAACTTGTACAAAAATTGAGATGATGGATTTGGAAGTGCTAGATACACCTGAGACAATAACTAAACCGAATAGTAGCACTAGTAGCTACACCAGACTTACGAGAGAGAATTTTTAGTGAATCTGAGAGAACGATTCAAGTATTAGAAGAAATGATAAGGACGATAGTGTTAGATCAAAGTCTAATAGTTATCAGGCTACGATAAGTATTATGCCTTACGAGGCCTTGTATGAAAGAGAAAAAAATCTAGAACTAGATTCGCTCGGTGAAGTGATAGATCAATTCTTTCGTCAGATTCGAACCAAAGAGAAGGAAGTCTAGAAGTGACGAAAGTCTTAAGCGATGTATGTCATTTTAACTTAATTTAGAGAATGATGACAAGATTTTCCGCATAATTTTCCTGCTAAGGATTATTGTGATTATTTCTTCACGTTCAATATAAGCTTAAACGAAACTTTATATGATTTTTAGATATCTTGGAAAAGATAGTTTTAATGTGTATAGATTGGCCGTGTCGCCAAGTCTATGAAATGTTTATTATATTTGCGTATCTCGTATGAGAAAGTACGTGTTCAATTCTAAAACACGTGATTCATCAGCAAGACGTTGTTCTTGATTAAGTTATAAGTTATGAAGAAAGACCGCAATCGATCTTGGATCGAAAAGTGCGAGAGTAAGAAGTAAGTCAATACGATTAGTAAAGTGTTCTGGAATTACCATGGGTAAGAGGAAGCTACGTGGAAACTTTTGCGAAGGAGGTAAGCAAATTTCGGGACGAAATTTTTCGTTAGAGCGGTAGAATGTAATACCCCAGATATTTTTCTTCCGACGAGAAATAAAAATTTTCTAATTAATTAAGGTTTTGCATGCCTAAGTTAAGAATTTTCAATTCTAAGACTAACGGTGGAATCCGTTTTTGAAAGTAAATTCCAGAAGTCAGTTGAACGACTAATGTATTAGGGTGTTCGCGTCCGATAAAATTTTCGCCCGAAAACTCAAATCGAGAAACCGTCTGATTTTACATTCACTCTTTTTGCGAGACGAGTAAATTAGAAAAAATCAGTTTTTATTATTTTTCTGGATAAAATTTGGAATGTGATGTCCCGATTTTTTATCGAATTTTGAAAAACGAAATATGCTTTTCGAGTATGTAATTTATTTCTAATCTAACGGACGAATTAGATTTCTATGGAAATGTAACCAACTAAGAAATTATTTATCGATTTTTGATACGTCGTATTAGACCCGAAAATGAGATATTTTTTACTAAAATCCTATCCTAAACCGCCACCTTACCCCCCCCCCCCCCATGACTCACACCTTGTGAGTCATCCTGCTTTAAGAGATATTATCTAAACACTTAGTCATCATTTTTCTCTCCCAAAACTCACTAAAACCGCCACTTTCCCTCTCATCTCTTCTCTCTCACTTTTCTTCCATTGTCAAGAGTTCTTCAAGCTTTCAAGCTTCACAAGTCATCCTTCTACCAATCGATTTTAGATCCGATTCCATATTCGACAAGGTAGGAGCTTCCTCTACGGATTGAACCGAACAAAAATCCTTTTTCATCTACTTTATTTTTTCGAAAATTTTGGAAATGAAGTAAGATGATGATTCTTTGATTAATACATGTTATAGTATGCTTAGGAATGATTCTATGGAATGAAATCATGAAGAAATCACCCCCCCTTGAATATGTGTCATTACCAAAATTTTTAAGAATTTGGGGGTTTGATGTTTGATTCAATTTTTAGATAATTGATTAGTGGAATCGTATTCTATATAATGATAGGTTGATGCATGAATTAAATTAGAATTTTCTAAAAATAAAAATGAAAGTGTAAGAGAAGAACAAGTGAGGTTTTGATGAAGAAGATGATATGATATGCATGATTGGTTAATGGAAATGAGATGTAGGATGATTGAGGATGAATATATAATTTATTGAGATTTTTCTAAAAATAAAACGAAAAATGTAAGAGACGGAAACTTGTCGATAAGTTGAAGCTCGATAATGTTTTTAGAATATGGTTTACATATTAGTGATGCTTGATAGATAATGATCGTTATTATAAAATTTGAGCGAAATCGGATAACGTCGGATTTTCTCTAAGAGACTAAGAATCGTCGATAAGTCGAGATTAGATAATGATTTAGGTTTGTGATTTGAACCTATGTTAATCTTGATAGTTAATGATTTTAACCGTAAAATTTGAACGAATTCTAAGAAGTTTGGATTTTTAATAAGAGACGAAGAAACGAGATTAAACGTCGATAGAAAGGTCGAATAAGGAAAACCAATTTGATAATAATAAGTGTTGTCGTTTGATGAACGAGGTTGTAGTTGACGACATTTTCATCCGAGAAACGAGATGTTTTGAGTTTTAGTTAATAAACGAGAAGTTCAAATAGAATTTGAAATTGAAATTTGATTTGGTATAGTAATTGGTTAGTTGAAAATGACGAGGAAATGCTCGTCGTTTGTTTAATCAAAAGACGTGAATGAGTACCCGATTAAAGGACATGCATGTAGACTGCATTGAAATGGAAATTTTGTGAAAATAAAAGTGGAATAGTATTAATCGAACCTAGGGAATCGTGCGTCGAGTTTTATTGAGCACTAGGGTTCCACGCGGACTGTTTTGCGATGCGATACGAAAACTGTCATAACTTTTAGCTCGCTTAATGAAATCGAGATACGTAAATTGGAGTGTAAATTAGACATCCGTGGCTTTCTTTTGGTACAAGGCACATCCCCTTTTTCGAAGTACCCTGTTCTGTATGAACTTACTGACCTGTGCAGAAATTTCCAAAACTTAATTTCTTAAGTTGAATCCTTTTCAACTTCGTTCCTTGTGAACTTCTAAGTCGTTATAAGTTATCAACATCCTTTATCTACTGACCTAAGTGTCGAGTACTGAGCCGAGTCAGTTTGTAGACGAGAATTGATCGAGTCTCGTTTATGCGTTAATCAAAAGAATATAGTTAAAGTGCAAAGGCCTAAAAGACTTAACCGATTCCGAATTTCTGTTTTCTTTTTAACATCTCGACAAAATACTAAAAGTGTGATTATTTGCGTTCAAAGAAGGAGGACGTCGAGATTTGAAGATAGGACAGAAGACAGAAGGTTAAAGTTGTTCTGTAAACGATTGAGGTGGGCTTTTCTATCAAAATAAAATGAGCGTTGCTCGAAAGTGTTTATTTGTTGCTTGAATAAGTATGTATTAAACTAACTATCAGTGCATGATGAATTGTTATATGTGAATTCTCTTGTTCCTCTCTGAGTTAGCCCACAGAGTGCTATCCAGAGTATTGGATTCTGAGTTTGCCCACAGAGTGCTATCCAGAGATTCCAACTAAACGATCAGATTCTGAGATAGTCCACAGAGTGCTATCCAGAGGGACAGATTCTGAGTTAGCCCACAGAGTGCTATCCAGACGATCAGATTCTGAGTTAACCTTCAGTGTGTTATCCACAATTAAGTGAACAGCAGTATAAGTTTTACGAGTGTTTGTGAAAAGATGCATGACTAATCTATACTAAGTATGATATGTTTTCGGCAATGTGTCCACTAAGTGCTTTATGTACTTAGCCCTGCATGTTTATTTTTAAATGTGCAGGTTGAGTGACGAGAGCGGCGGTGGTTGATGTTGAGTTAAGAAGTCATATTTAGAATAAAGAACTTTTATCCAGCTTTACACTTTCCGCTGCCAATCTTTTTTTTGAAGTTAATATATCTATCTGTTGGGTCTAAGCCCGTACAATGATCTCATCTCCTGTTTGAACATCTGGTCGAGTGATCCTTCGAGATCAACTTTTTCTTTTAAATGTAGTCTTGTTCATAGAAGTTATTCAGTTATTAATGTCTGTTTATTCGTTTATTCTTATTCATTCCCCTTTCTTCCCCGCCTCTTTAGTCCAACCCCTAGTCACACCCCGGCTTTGCCATCCCTCGGGATTTAGGGCTGTGACATCTTTCCCCTAGCCTCTTAGAATTTTCCCTTCATGATTGAGACTAGAGATTTGGTCTTTACTTGTTTTGTATCTCCTCGGACTCTCTCTTTCGAGAGATTGAGTTCGTAGCCTTTGGTTGAAACCTCCACTCCCCTAAAGTGTTGACGGCTTCCTTGTTGGATTCTCTCCCCAAATCCAAACCTTTTGTCTGACTTTGACCCCGGATCCAAAGCTTAAGAGACATCCCGCAGCTAGATGACAACGCCAAGAGCGCCATCTCTTCCACAGTCGGCAAAGCCTACTTGCTAAAGATTATCAATTGCTTCACAACAAAAGATATGTGAGAAGCCTTAGTTGCACTTTGTGAAGGCTCTGATGAGATTAAGGAGAATAAGTTCACCTTCTCTTGTCAGAAGTTCGAAAACTTCTCTTAGCTATCCGGGGAGTCCACTGACAAGATGCAGCTGAGATTCACAGAGATCCTAATGGACATTGAGAGTATTCAAAAGGGAAAATACTCTCAGAGTGAGATGAACCTCAAGGTTCTCTCTGCGCTAGGCGAAGACTGGACAGTCTATAAAGTTGTCCTCCAAAATCGGAGTGACCTTAGTTCGATGACAAATGAGAAGCTGCTCTCCATGCTCAAGGCAAATGAGTATGATATCCTCCAACTGAAGCCTTGCAAGCTTCGGAAATTAGAACAGACCGAGCAAGGCTCAGCTGCCAAGTCCATGGCACTTGAGCTGAATCGAGAAGATCCAAGTTCGCAAGACTCTCATGGTCCGCTTACTTCTCAGCTAGGGATCGACTGAGCAGGTCGGAACTCGAGAAAAAGGTCGAAGAGTTGACCTAGCAACTCGAGGAGATAAACTCCAGGATCGAGAAGTATAAGAGGATCAACCGGAGCAAGCAGCGCTCGACTGATCCATCCTCAAAGAATCAAAGTGAAGGCTAATTTGAGTGTGGAAAGCAAGGACACTTCAAAGCCAACTGTCCTGACCTCTCCATGAAGGAGAAGAAAACCCTCTGAAGAAAAGCCAAGGAGAAATCCAAGGCTATGATCATTGAGGAAGACATCGAGGATACCAATGTGTCCTCTGAGTCAGAAGAAGAAGAAACTAACTCGCCATCCAGTCCCAATAGAAAAGAGAAGTGCTTCATGGCTTTTTCGGAAGAGTTAATTGAAGAGGACATGGATGAACTGAGAAAGAGAAGAGCCGCCACATCCGTCTGGGTGTTGGACAACGGATGTTTCAGACATATGACACCCCAGAGGAATCTTCTCACAGATATTAAGCTTCGAGAAGGAAAAACCAAAGGATCCGGTACATTCGAAACTCAGCTTGTGTCTATCAAAAATGTGTCGTTGGTAGATGGATTGAAGCATAACTTGCTCTCCGTCAGCCAACTGTGCGATAATGGTTTTTCCGTAAAGTTTGATGCACAGGTGTGCACGCTGAAAGACGTCAAGACCAAGCAAGTTCTTCTATATGGTAGACGATTTTCATCAGGTGGAGTCTATTACACAGACTGGTTGAGTAGTTCAACAGAAACATGCCTTGTATCCAAGAGCAGCTCTGAGACAAGCTGGCTATGGTAGAAAAGACTCAACCACCTCAACTTCAAAACTATGAACAAGCTAGCTTACCAACAACACGCAGTTGGAATACCAGACTTGAAGTTCAGTCCAACGCACCACTGCAGTGGATGTCAGCTCGGAAAGTTGGCTAGAGCATCATTTGGTCTTAAGTTGATGCCATCAACAGATCGAGTTCTGCAATTAATCCACATGGATCTGTTCGGTCCAGTCACCCAGAAAGTGTGAGTGGAAATAAGTACACCCTTGCAGTTACTAACGACTACTCGAGGTACATATGGGTGATCTTTATGGCGCACAAGAATGAGACGAGAGAAGAGTTGCCTAAACTAATGGATAGACTTGCAAATCAGGAAGGAAAATCTATTGTCTCCATCAGATCTAATCGCGGAACTGAGTTCCTCAATGAGTCCATCATTGAGTATTGCGAGAAGAAAGGCATAACTCACCAGACCTCAGCTGCAAGGACTCCACAACAGAATGGAGTAGCTGAAAAGAGAAATTGAACGCTAAAGGATGCAACAACTTGCATGCTTACCAACTCAGCCCTGCCAAAAAGATTTTGGGTAGAAGCAGTCAACACAACGTGTTACACGCAGAACCAAACCCTTCTCATGAAAAGACAAGAAAAGACTCTATACGAGCTGTGGAGAAACAGGAAACCAAACATTTCCTACTTTCGTGTGTTCGATTCTAAGTGTTACATCCATAACAATGGGAAAGCTCAGTTGAAAACCTTCGAGCTGAAAGCTGTCAAAGGCATATTCTTAGGATATGATGCGAAGATAAAAGCTTACAGAGTTTTCAACTCAAGCTCCAAAATTGTGGAGATAACACCTCATGTGTTGTTTGATTATTCGACTTTTGAGTGCAGGGAATAGGCTAACTGGCAGACAGCTGAAGGAAGTGCACCAGGCCAACCAGCTGAAATAAGATTTCAAGCTCAAAGAATCTGAAGAATCTAGCAGAGCCGCTTGTTTGGCCAGCTGAAGTCGAAGAAGTGCATTCTTCTGATGACGAAACTGAAGATCCCGCCTCAGTTCAAGGGGGAACTCCAAAGTTAACTGACCAAGTGCCGTCAGGTCCAGGACATCTCATTCCAAGATCAGCCAGCTCCCCAATTCATCCCTCAACTCCAACTGAGGATGGAACTTCACTAGAAGCAAAATCACCAAGATCGGCACCTCCAGCATCTCCAAGACCGGACTATTCCATCACGATGCTCGAATCAGCTAAGCGAGCAAGGAAGCACAAACGATGGTATGAAGACAACGTTAATGATGTCGTGATAGGAAATCTACAAACTGGCGTCGGGACCACAAGTTCAAATTCTATCAGATGGACGTGAAGTGTGCATTTCTCAATGGCGACATCGAAGAAGATGTTTATGTAGCACAGCCTCCCGATTTTGAAACTGGTGACGACAAAGTCTACAAGCTAAAGAAAGCCAAATACAGACTGAAACAGGCTCTGCACACATGGTATGAAACCTTGTATGGCTTTCTACTCGAATCAGGGTTCATTTGAGGTTCAGTCGACAAGACCATTTTCACCATCAAAGTTGGAGGAGACATCCTGGTGGTGCAAATCTATGTCGACGACATTATCTTTAGATCCAAATCCGAAGATTTGTACAAGAGGTTCTCCCAACTCATGAAGGACAAGTTCGAGATGTCTATGATGGGAGAGATAAATTGTTTCCTTGGGTTGCAGGTGAAGCAGTCGCCAGAAAGAATTTTCATCAATCAGTCCAAGTACACAAAGGAGTTGATCTTTAAATTTGGACTACCCTCTAGCCGAACGACAAAGATCCCCATGAATACCGATTGGAAGATCGACCCTAGCTAGGAAGGAAAGCTTGTCGATGCCAAGATGTACAGAGGGATCATCGATTCGTTGTTGTATCTAACTGCTAGTCAACTGGATATTTCCTACGCAGTTGGAGTTTGTGTAAGATTTTAGGTTGAGCCTAGGGAAGCTCACTTGCACACAACAAAGAATATTATCATGTACCTCAAGGGATCAGTCCACATGAGATTGTGTTACCCAACTGATGATAACATCGAACTGACCGGCTACTCAGACGCAGATCTAGCCAAAGACAGTGTTGATAGGAAATCAACCTCTGAATATTGTCAGTTCTTAGGAAGCAAATTAGTTTCGTGGTTCTCGAAGAAGCAAGTATGCATCGTCACCTCCACAACTGAATCGGGGTACATGGCAGCTGGAAACTGTTGCATGCAAGTTCTCTGGCTGAAGCAGCAGCTAAGAGACTACGAAGTGGAGATTGGCCAGGTACCCATCTTCTGTGATAGCTCAAGTGCTATAGCCATCACGATAAATCCAGTTCACCACTCCATAACTAAGCAAATCGACATTCGACATCACTTCATCCATGATCATGTCGAAAAGAAGGATGTCATTGTTGAGAAAATTTACATTTACATTCACAGAGCTGATATCTTCACAAAGCCTTTGGTGGAAGCTCAATTCAAGATGTTGTGTCAACTCCTTGGATTGCGCAACCCAACCAAAGAAGAAGCCATGAACATGGAGATCACACAAGTTGAGGGGAAACTGAGCAAGTACGCTTCCCAATTTAGTTCACCTGAGCGATGGAGTCAAACCTCAACTAAACTGACGATTTGAGTCAGTTGAGTACAAGATGAGTAGAGGAGTCTGTCGAGGTCTACACTGACTGAGCGGCATTATGTCAACTTGTTCTGTCACAGCCTCAAATCCCTAAGGACAGCAGAACCGAGGCGTGACTTGGGGTGGGAGTTAAGAAGCTGGGAAGAAGGGGGGTGAGAACTTTCCAATGAAGAGATAATATGGAACTTCATTAATAACATCACATAATATAGATAAGGGAATTAATTCCGAAGCAATAATTTAGCATTTGAGTGACTTACATATCATAAATAGTCGAGAAATACTTAGAATAGATTCCAAATATTTAGATAATAAGTCTCAATAAAAAGACTAGACAAAACAGAGTGTTTGCAGCGGAAAGACACAGTTTGGTTACATATGTGATGATATATAACCGGGGCTTGACATCATTTCATAAGACAAAAGCTTCCACTCAACGCCTGCCCTCACGTCATCTGCTCAACTTGCACAATTTTAAAAGATATGCAGGGCTGAGTACGAGGTACTCAGTGAACACGTGCCAAAATATAAAAACATGCTTTCATATTTATTATCATGCATATAAAGCAGTAACACACAAGGGTTTTAGGAAAAACCTGTGCTTACTAAATCATTTTATCTCATATTGCGCAATGTCATCATCATATAACCATATCCAAATACGCCGGGGAAGGTGGCCACCTTCCGCGAAGCTACTCCCCTAGATCCGCCACTCCGAAGAGACATCTCACAATCTCGAGTACTGTGTACACTAACCCCGGCTAGCTACCTTTGTCTAGCTCGGGATCCGATCATTTTTCATAAGTTGGCAAGCCAATGCAGATAGGTTTATAAGAATCCACATAAAACATTTTATGCATGATAATCATTTAAAACATAGCATTTTCAAAGCATTTCAAATAAACGAGTACAAGCTCGATTCATTTTCGTTAGAAAGCCTGATGGTCCCGATACGAGTTACTGGTGTATGGGGGGGGGGGGGGGGGAATACACCAGTAAGGATTTTTCAACTTTCGAAAAACTTAACTTGAAAACAACTTCAACTGAGTGAGAGGACTCAGTTGGGATCTCACAGCTGAGTAAGCAACCTCAGCTGGAAGATTGGTGTTGTGCGGAATGTGGTGGAAAATAAACTCGTAAAATCAAACTCACGCTTTTATGCACGGTTGGTCAAAACCAAAACTGTTGATGTGAAAGAATGCAGATTGTATGCGGTTAGATTGTCAGATGAGATATCCAAAATAATGACGTAACACAAAACAACACGACATACAAGATTTACGCGGTTCGGAGAGAACTCCTACGTCCACGGGGAGATGTGAGTCCACACACCTCAGTCCAAGTTCTTCTGGACAGTTCCACTCAACTTACGCGGGCTGAGCAACCGTTACAGTTTAGTTTGCGGGCACTAAACAGCCTAAGTCATGTTTGCGGGTACTTGACGACCTAACTACTCAATTACAGGAAGAGTAAGGTCCTAGCACACTTTTTAGGGTGTGAGAAAGGGTAGGATTTCCAACTACAGCTCGATCAATAATGAGAGCTGGATCTAAGGCTTGAACGAATAAACACTCAACCTAAGATCAAAAAACGGTTTCGAATTCTAGGAACCCTCAACTACTAATGTTCTCTCAAATTGGAACTCTCAGCTGCTGATGCTCTTAGATGATGATGTTGCAGATTTGCTTTGATTACTCTCGAGAAAGCTCTTGAATTTTTTTTCGTCGTCTATGTGTCTATCTGCATCTATATTTCTCGAATGAGAGGATGCCTCTATTTATAGGCGGAGAGAATCAACTAGCCGTTGGAGGAGCAGTTGATCTCTGATCGGTTGAAAGCGATGGCTTGTCTCTCATCTCTGCAGACTTTCCCGATATGGCATCTGTGCTCTTCTGCTTTCCATCTGAGGCAGCCTTGTGTTGGGCCAGATGGGGTAATGACTGAACGGTCAAACCCTCATGTGACTTCCTTTTGAAATTCAAATCTTTGACAGTCAACTTCGGTTTATCGGTTGAACGTCTTGACCTTCATCTGAGTGATTTTCAGCTGATGTTCCGATCTGTCGAGTTCTCAGCTAACTTTGAACTTCAAAACAGTTGAACTCCTTGTTCAGATTCTATAACTGAGGTTCTGAAACTGAACCCTCAGTTGTCTTTCACTTCTTTACTCAGTTGGGTTTGAACCCTCAGATGATTTCCTTTTCATCTGATGTTCTCTTCCTCTCAACTGTTTCTCATCTGATGAACGCTCAGTTGGTTTCCTTCAACTGATGTTCTGAAGACTTCCCCTTGTTTGCATCTGAACAAATGAACTCTCAGTTGTCTTTCTTCACAACTGATGTTCTGTCTGAGTGACGCCTTGTTGCCATCTTCAGCTGGAGACTTGTAAAGATAGAATCTTAACTTTGCTCAAACAGCGAGCCTAAATTATAACATTAGGTTCTGGCAACATCTACTCGGTTGGGGTCAGCCGGTTTTGGAATTCATCAAAACTTATACTAATAAATTTCCCAACAATTTCCCCTTTTTGATGATGCCAAAACCACTTACAACTTGAAACCACTACTGATCTAAACCTCACTAACTTATCTAAAATCTCAGCTGAAATTCTAGACAGTCTATAAGATAAAACATCAAAGGGTTAACACAGTTATAACATGAAATTGAAAGACTTTGTGATTCAGAGCTTGGACAATGAGGAATTGTTCATCAAGGTGAATCGTATTATATACTTTGAAGTTTTTGTTACAACTGAAGGTTACAAAGTTAGGCGCAAAACATAGAAAGATACAACAGTTGCTTCAAAAACTACAACATCCAAAAACATTATCAGCTCAAAAACTTTGACAGCTCAGAAATACTGTTGACCGTACTTGTTAAAAATACGGTTGAAGATCTCCTTCTTCGCTTCCGTATTTCTATTTGGCGTGCTTGTGCCTTTGATCATCGGAGGGCGGTATATGCACTTCTTTGGAACTGGAACAATGTTGGGATCAAGCTGAGCATTCAGCATAGCTCGCTTGAACTGACTAAACATTCCAGGGTCTCCAGATCTGAGTTCCCACAGGGCTTCCTTGAAGGCTAGCCTTGGGTCTTCAGTCGAGTAGACTTTCCTGTAATAGAAGTCATTGACGAACTCATGCTTGAACTGTTCCCAGTCATCGTTCCACTCCGCATTCATCCACTTGTCAACATGTGGGTATCGAGACGGGAGCGGAGCATTCTTCTGCAGCTGATGCGTCGATTTTCTAGCCTCAGCCTTCATCTGGTGCTTGTTGATTCTTCGCACACTCCGGCTGGCTTTGTTTCTGTCGACGTTCTTCTCCACCTTGGCGAGCTCCTTCTCGAACTTGGCCACCTTCTTGGCCTGATCGGCAGCGAACTTCTTGATCCAAGAGGGATTCAAGTACTTCTCCTTAGGCACCTCCATAGCTTTGGCAGCTTCGATACAGTCTTCAACGGATATCCCGTCAAGTTCTGCATCGAGCTCGGCTGTGAGCTCGGCTACGAGGTCGTGGGAGACTTCCAGTTCGGGCTGCGACCCTTCAGCTTCAGCTTCAGCTGGCACTCCTTCTCCTTGCTGGAGAACAGCTTTCCCTTGTCCATCCCCAGCTGTCGGCTTCTTGTCTTCCCCCTTTTTGGCATCATCCAAAAGGGTGGCAACAGTGCCATCCAGAGAGGTCAACTTGGCTTCAGCTTATTGAATGCGGGAAAACAGCTCATCAACAGCGTCCTTCTCTTCCACCTTCTTCGCCAACTCCAAGTCTTGGCGCTCCTGCTCAGCTCGCTGCACAGCTGCAAAGGTCGCAGAGACCTCTTTGTGGGGGGAGACGAACTCAGCTCAGAAAGAGGCGAACTGAGCCATCCACTCCTGGTCCTGAGTCTGCTGGGACTTTGCGAGGTCAGATTTAGCAACGGTCTTGAACACGTTGAAATCCTAGCTGAGGCTCTGAACGGCCTTCCTTAGAGCCGAGACCTCCGAGCTGGAAGAAGTGGAGAGATCTTCGAGCTTGTGCTGCAGAGAAGAGGAGAGGTGATCTAGCTGATTCTTCAGGCTGGCATTTTCTGCCATCAGCTGCTGCATCCTGCCAGCTTCTTCCTCCTTGCCCAGCTGGATCTTGGACAGCATCTCCGTCCTCAGCTGGTTGACCCTCTCCGAGATCAGCTCGCAGATGACGTCGGTTGAGAGAGCTGGCTGATCGGAGGGTCCGGGCAGGAGCGGTGGTTGTGGCTGGGCAGCAGACTCCAGGACAACCATGGCAGATCGGCTGGCGAGGTAGGCCTTGAGCTTGTCTTCTTCTCTCTTGGCCGCCTCATCAGCTGCGTTGACGTCGTCCATGCAGGAGGCATTTTTGGCGAGCATGTCATCAAGAAAGTGAACAGCTTCAGGGTTGTTGCACAGCTCCCTGGTGTCTGTCCCTTCTTGGATGCTTTTGTCCAGACGTCGTCGGAGCACAGCCACCTTTTGGTTGTAAGCCACCTCCAGGGTTTGGTAGTCGAAGTACTCCCTCAGGTTGGACTCTTCGACCTTTAACTTGTCCCAGCCATGGATCCTGAGGGTCTCCTCCTTCACGTACCAGTAGCTGAATATGACACTGAATTGGTATAGAAGCTCCGTCCCGAGAACAGAGAAAATGGGCATCGATGTTGCCTCGGGGAACATACCAATCAGCTTGCGGAAGCAGTAGCTGAGTCTTCTTTCATATTCAGCCAGGATCGCCAGACGGTTGGCTTCTTCATCGATCCGAGGGGGGTCGATATCGAAGGTTAAGGGTTCGATGGTTTCATCAACGTTGGCCGAAGAAGTGGTCACAACGTTGGCATCGAGCGAGAGGCTCGGAATATCTGACTGAGGACCAGTTGAGAGAACCGAATCCTCTTTGGATGGAGAGTTGGCTGGCTGGAGGATTTCTTCAGTCTTCAGAACATCCCCGGACTCAGCTGTCGTCTCGGATATCTTCTGCTTCTCCGACACCAGCTGGCTCTCTATATATCCCAACCAGTCGACCTGGTGCATCTCTTCCAGGGCCTTCTGCTGCTTGAGCTTAGGACGGCTGATGTCCCCGAAGGCTCCACCATATGCGAAGATGCATTTGGAGATTACATCGAAAAGAAGTCGGTGCTCCGGCTTCAGCTTTGTCCTTTGCATGCTCCCCTTCAATGGTTCGGGAACAAGAAGAATGGTTTGAAGGAAGGCATCAGCTTCCTTGTCAGAAAAGTTCCCCACCACGTCTGTGGCTTCACGGTTTCTGGGGATGAGCTTCTCCAGCTCCTTCGACACCTTTATCTCCACAACGGAGTCTTCTACTGTTCGGGAGGTTCTGTGGCGTTGCTTGCACGGGATGATCATGACAAGCCCGTCATTTGCGACTCGTTGCAGATTCCGGTAGAAATGTACGATCTGCTTCCTGAGCAACAGGGCCGGAGAGAGGGTGGCCCAATCAAGCAGATGGTGGTCGGAGAGGATGGTGGCGATTGGAGCGAGCTCAGGCGATGAGAGAGCCGCTTTGGATAAAATTTGTTCGAAATGAATCTTCGACATCACCATGTCGAACGATTCCTGGAACGTTGCAGGCTTTGAGGAAACCATCTTTTTAGAAGCTTTTGACTTGGGCGCCATCTCGAGGAGATATATATGCAAAGAAAGAGTGAAAGACTTTACTGGAAATGGCGAAACAAGATTTGAGAAGATGATGAATAATGAGTAAAGATATGCACGAAAAGAGAAGGTAAGGATCACTTCCTGATTTGCCGTATTATATAATCTTTGACTCGGATAAAATCAACGGCTGGGGTTAAATCGCGCGAATCTATTAACGGCTGTGATTTCGCGACTGTTGAGTAATTTTGACTGATATACCACGCGCGCGAGTGAGAAGGTGAATAGTTTGAGGTGTCAGCCCAGTCGCACTATAAAGTAAGGTTATAGGTGTTCGGCCAGACTTTACATTAAATGCGATATGATGGCTTGTTTAGTCTAGCTGACATGTTCAGGAATGTTTGAATTTATTTCAAACATTCTCATTTAATATCATAACACCTTCAGTCATAAATGATACCTGCCAGCTGATGTCTGAATCAGCTGTGTTCATTTGTTGAATTCCTCAGTTGCCGCATACCATCAGCTGACTCGAGTTCGTCTGTTCAGCTGACGTCTGTTCCATTGTTGCAGCATACCATCAGCTGACTCAAGTTCATCTCCTCAGCTGACGTTTGATGTCCTCAGTTGGCAATTCGTATCTGATATTCCCCTTTCAGCTGAGCTTCCCCCTTCATCTGAGCTTCCCCCTTAAGTCGATATCCGATTCTTCAGTTCGGATGAATCCTTACCAGCTCGGATGACTCTTCTGCTCGGATGACTCTTCAGCTCGGATGAGTTTTTAGCTCGGATCCAAAAGTCCTAGAAGATCACACAGCATCTTGAACCGGGCTTCAGGAAGAGGTTTGGTGAGGATGTCAGCTCTCTGAATCTCAGTTGGGATCTTCTCCATGGACACATCCTTCTTCTCAATATGATCTCGGATGAAGTGATGACGAATATCGATATGCTTTGTCCGAGAGTGATGAACAGGGTTTAGAGAGATAGCTATGGCACTCGAGCTATCACAATGTATGGGAACCTGTCCAGTTGAGACTTCATAATCTCTCAGCTGCTGCTTCAGCCACAATACTTGCATGCAACAGCTTCCGGCAGCCATGTACTCTGACTCGGTTGTCGAAGTAGCAACACACGCTTGTTTCTTGGAGAACCATGAAACCAGCTTGCTTCCCATGAACTGGCAGTGTCTAGAAGTAGACTTTCTGTCCAACCGATCTCCTGCTAGGTCGGCATCTGAGTATCCAGTCAGCTGGATATTGTCATCAGTTGGGTACCACAATCCAACATTGACAGTTCCCTTCAGATACTTAATGATGTTCTTTGCTGCCAACATGTGTGCTTCTCTTGGTTGGACTTGAAAACGAGCACACACTCCAACTGCGTATGAAATGTCTGGTCGGCTGGCAGTTAGGTAGAGCAGCGAACCGATGATCCCTCTATACTGGCTGGCATCAATGAGCTTTCCCTCAGCTCCTAGTTCGATCTTCCAGTTCGTGTTCATAGGGATCTTGGTTGTCTTACTTGTCTGCAATCCGAACTTGGTGATGAGCTCCCTTGTATATTTGGACTGGTTGATGAAAATCCCTTCAGGTGACTGCTTCACTTGTAATCCAAGGATATAATTCATCTCGCCCATCATTGACATCTCGAACTTTTCCTTCATAAGATCGAAGAATTTCTTGCACAGCTCCTCCGACTTGTACCCGAAAATGATGTCATCGACATAAATTTGCACGACAAGTATATCTTCTCCAACTTTGATGGTGAACAGAGTTTTATCAACTGAACCTCGTTTGAACCCCGAGTCCAGAAGAAATCCACAAAGAGTGTCATACCATGCTCTTGGTGCTTGCTTTAGACCATAGATAGCTTTCTTCAGCTTGTACACTCTTCCATCTCCAGTCTCAAAACCAGGAGGCTGTTCAACATATACATCTTCTTTTATATCTCCATTGAGGAATGCACACTTCACATCCATCTGATATACTTTGAACTTGTGATGTGCGGCATAAGCTAGAAAGATCCGGATGGCTTCAAGCCTTGCAACTGGTGCAAAGGAATCTTCAAAGTCAATTCCTTCTTGTTGGCAGTATCCTTGAGCTACCAACCTTGCTTTATTCCTCACAATGAATCCAATGGCATCTCTCTTGTTTTTGAAGATCCACTTTAGTCCAATCACCTTGACACCATTTGGTCTTTCTACCAACTCCCATACATAGTTGCGTAGAAACTCATTCAATTCTTCTTGCATGGCTGTTGTCCAGTGGACACAATTGAGAGCTTCCCCAACATTCTTCGGTTCTGGAACATCAGCTACATAGCAAGAAATCATGGCAAAAATATTAAACGAGGTTAGGGGGCATAATTCATATCATTAGAAAGCTACAAATGTCTATTTTCCAACCCAACTTGCGGATCTCAAAAATATTAAACGAGCAAAGAGTTTTAGCTGTTTTTCTAAAATGTGGCAGAGCTGCAGATTTGCTGCGAAACTGAAATAACTACAACTTCTCTGTTCCGTTTTTAGCTATTAAAACGTTAATCATGCAGGCCTTAATCATCCATATCACACATAAATCCATACAAAACAACACTTTCTTCTTCAATCAAAACTAGATTATTCAAGGAAACAACTAATATAATAGTTTATCACCAATTCACATTCACCAAGTTCTTCAACAGTTGAATAAACAAATCATATCACATGGTTACCAAACTCCCAATATTTATTAATAATATAAGGACAAGAGGTTCACAATGTGGTAGGGGCTTTCGGTTCTCGTTTATTTAACAATAAGAGAACTTTGACAATTTCTTGTACAGGATAATTAACACCTACAACACTTCACACTATTTTTTTTTTCTTCACACATACACTCACACACACACACGTATATATATATAGGTATTACACTTTATTCCTAGCAAGCAACATTTTTCCTCTTACTTAGAAAGAAAAGAAAAAAAATCAGATTTTCCTACTTCCCCAAATCAAACGGCAATGTAAGAACCCAATTAACACATGACTATCTCATTTCATCATTTTTTTTTTCTTCATAAAGGGAATCACAATCCGCCACTAACACACAATGAAGATAAAGCAGCTTCACTTAGAAATTCCCTCTGATTTCGACCAACGCTAGTTTCCAATTACACATACACTTATTTTATTCATTCTTAACAACCAAATACACCCAATAAATTCCATATCAAAAGCTTAAACACCCAGCCCCAACTCTATCAAATTTTTGAATTTGCAAGGAGGTGGTCCAAAATAAATTTTGTTCGGATGGAAAAGAAAAGGGGAAACTCACCTTCTTCAAAACGAGCTTGAGATGAAAATCGGACTACCAATGAAAATTGGAGCTTGAGCTCTAATGGAAGAAGCTTTCTCTCTTTGTTTGAGATTTCTTTTTCCGCAGAATGAAGAAATGGAAATGGAGTGTTTTGCTGCTCTTTAAATTTTACTTAACAAGAAAGAGGGAATGGCAAAAAGTGGGGTGGGTAGAGTAGAATAGGTGAGTTGTCTAATGGTGAGTGGTTTGGGGTAGGTAATTAATTTTTACTTTATTTTAATGAAAGAAAAATACATGGAATTATTTTTCACACAGATATAAACATCCGGGTATCGCAGGAAAGTCATATAATTATTTTCTCGAGTCGTAACTTAAAATTATTAGTCGGGAAAAAATATTACGCGATTTACTAAACGAGAATTATTGAGAAAAACGACTCGACCAATAATCAAATAATAAATTTAGAAATTCTAATTCCGAGACTTTAACATGAGAATAAAAATTAGACTCATCACTTTAACTCGATTTTAATTTCTTAAAAATGCAAAAGCCCTATTTAGGACCTTAAGTTTTAATTAATTCCAGATTAAAAGACCGGGACGTTACATGCTACCCCTCTAAAATGAAATTTCGTCCCGAAATTTACATACCTCTCCAAAGAGTTCAGGGTATTTCTCTCTCATCTTTCTTTCGAGCTCCCACATGGCTTCTTCTTGTCCGTGGTGACTCCATAGAACTTTTACTAAGGAAATCGATTTATTCCTCAGCTCTTGCACCTTTTTATCTAATATCGTTTGTGGTCTCTCTTCATAGCTTAAATCAGGACTAAGGACTATGTCGTGCTGATGGATCACATGCTTGGGGTCAAAGACATACTTTCTCAATTGAGAAACGTGAAAAACATTGTGAACACTTCCGAGACTTGGTGGCAAAGCCAATCTATAAGCGACTTGACCAATTCTCTCTAAGATTTCATATGGACCTATAAAACGGGGTCTAAGCTTTCCTTTGACGCCAAAATCTAACTATCCCTCTAGAAGGGGAAACTTTGAGAAAAAACTTTATCTCCACTTTGGAATTGCAGTTCAGTTCGGCGCGTATCTGCATATGACTTCTGTCGACTCCGAGCCTCTAGTATTCTTTGTCGTATCTTATGGATGATCTCGATCATATCATTGACTGCATCTGGCCCTAGAACCTTTCTCTCACCTACTTTATCCCAATAAAGTGGTGATTTACACTTCTTTCCCTATAGTGCTTCATAAGGGGCCATACCTATCGTTGCTTGGTAGCTGTTATTGTACGCAAACTCGACCAGTGATAAAATATGCTCCCAATTTTCACTATGATCTAACACCACAGTTCTCAACATGTCATCTAGAGTTTGAATAGTCCTCTCAGACTGTCAGTCCGTTTGTGGGTGGAAAGCTGTGCTGAAATCCGTGCCTAATTTCTTTTGAAAACTAGTCCCAAACCTAGAGGTGAATTTCGCATCTCTATCTGATATGATTGACTCTGGCACTCCATGCAGACGCACAATCTCACGGACGTATAATTGAGTTAGCTTCTTAGCTCCATAGATGGTCGGAATTGGCAAAAAGTGAGCTGATTTGGTAAGTCTATCTACTATAACCCATTATAGCAGTGTTCCCTCGTTTAGACTTTGGCAAACCTGTCACAAAATCCATCGTGATGCCTTCCCATTTTCATTTTGGGATCGTTAACCGTTGTAACGTTCCATACGGTCGTTGGTGCAAAGCTTTTACTTGTTGACAAGCCAAGCATCGCTCAACAAATAGAGCTACATCTCGTTTCATTCCTTCCCACTAGAACATTTTCTTTAGATCTTGATACATCTTGGTACTTCCTGGATGGGCAATATAAGGGAGATCATGAGCTTTGCTCATGATCTCTCTTCAAGTCCTCATCGTTTAGGACACATAGTCTTCCATCAAAAGTGATAGCGTTATCGGCTGCTTCCCGATAGCTTCCAAGATTATCAGATCTTATTTTCAAACGCAGTTTCTCAAAAGCTTTGTCTTTTCTTTGCGCACTAATTATCCTTTCCCTCAAGTCTGGAGTTGCTACGAGTGCTACAACACGACTTATTATCGTTTCTGGTGGTTGAATAATCTCCAAATTCATTCTTTCTAAATCTTGGATGAGTTCCTCTTCTTGAGTTATGAGATATCCCAATTGTGGTTGAGCCTTACGACTCAAGGCATCGGCTACTACATTAGCCTCGCCGGGATGATAGTTGATGCTACAATCATAATCTTTCACTAGCTCCAGCCATCTTCTCTGTCTCTTATTCAACTCTTTCTGTTCGAAAAAGTATTTTAGACTCTTGTGATCAGTGAAGATCTCACACTTTACTCCATAAAGATGGTGTCTCCAGATATTCAGTGCATGCACCACTGCACCTAGTTCTAGATCATATGTGGGGTACTTCTCCTCGTGTGGCCTTAGTTGTCTTGACGCGTACGCTATCACCTTCCCATCTTGCATCAAAACACAACCTAGTCCATTTTTGGATGCGTCAATATAAACTACATACCCTTTGTTCGCTTCTGGCACTGCTAATATCGGCGTTGTAGTCAACCTTTTCTAGAGTTCTTGAAAACTTGCTTCACACTCATTTGTCCACGTATACTTGACTGTCTTCTTGAGCAGTTGTGTCATAGGTTTAGCAATTTTAGAAAATCCCTCGATGAACCTCCGGTAATATCCAGATAGTCCCAAGAAACTCCTAATCTTATTAAGGTTGGTTGGTGACTTCCAATCTCGTATTGCTTCCACTTTTGCGAGGTCCACTTTAATTCCGTTTGCACAATATGCCCAAGAAACATTACCTCCTTTAGCCAAAATTTGCATTTACTGAATTTAGCATAAAGCTTTTCAGTTCTGAGAGTCTCTAACACTATTCTCAAGTGTTCTTCATGCTCCTTCTCATTCTTAGAATAAATGAGAATATCATCTATAAACACTAAGACAAACTTATAGTGGCCATATCTCGTTGGTCCATAAATACGGCGGGAGCGTTGGTCAATCCGAATGGCATTACTACAAACTTATAGTGGCCATATCTCGTTCTGAAAGCTGCTTTGGGTATATCTTCTTGGCGGATCTTCAGTTGGTGATACCCAGATCTAAGGTCTATCTTAGAAAACACACTGGCTCCCTTTAATTGGTCAAACAAGTCATCTATTCTTGGCAAAGGATATTTTTTCTTGAATGTGAGCTTGTTCAACTCTCTGTAGTCGATACACATTCTCAGCGTGCCATCCTTCTTTTTCACGAAAAAGACATGGGCTCCCCAGGGGGAAACACTTGGCCGAATGAAACCTAGGTCCAAAAGCTCTTGCAGCTGAATCTTAAGTTCTTGCAGCTCCTTTGGTGCCATTCTGTATGGTGCCTTGGACACAGGGGCTGATCCTAGTTCTAAGTCAATGTTGAAATCTACTTGTCGGTCTGGTGGCAATCCTGGTAACACCTCTGGAAACACATCTTCAAACTCTCGCACGATCGACACATCTTCTACCGTCTTATCGATTCTAGCTTCTTCATTCAAGTAAACGAGAAAAACTTGGCAATTCTTCATTCTCATCATTTTCTTGGCTTGCAAGGTAGAAATAACAGGAATTTTTCTACCCATTCTAATACCGTGGAAGTCTGTAGGTACCTTTCCCGGTGGTTGGAAAGAAATTTTTCTCTCGTTGCAAAGGATTGTGGCATAGTTCTCAGCTAACCAATCCATGCCTAGGATAATATCCACATCCCACATTACCATAACATTCAAGTTGTTCGAAACTAACTTAAGATTTCCGAATTCTAGTTTTAGGTTTGAGCAAACATGCATGGTAGTCGTAATTTCTCCTGATGGTGTAGCTACTTTCATAGCATGATTAGCACGTTTAGGTCTAATATCTAGAATATCCACACAAGAACCAACAATAAAAGAATGCGAAGCTCCGGTATCAAACAAAATAATCACAGGTTGGTCAAGAAGTTTGCCCATACCTGGTAAGTTGCCCTTGTTCTTCTTGGGCTACTTTGGGTTGAGGCCAAAAGCTCTAGCACCTTGATTTTGTTGATTAGGTGGGAACGCCCGTCGCGGCTGTCTTTGTAGAGCTCTCAGAGGATGGATTTGACCTTGTTGATTCGGCCTCGCTCCTTGCTGCTGTCTATGGCAATTTCTCATGATATGGCCCTTTTGACCACATGTGTAACAATTTCCAGTGCCTACCAGTGCCTAGCCGGGATGCTATTTGTTACATTTAGGACATACGGGATTTGCAGCACGTCCCTGGTTATTGCCTCCTTGAGCTTGAGCCATTACTCGTTTTTGACCTTGCCTTTGAGCTTGGTGCTGTCCTTGGTGCACATTTCCTTGCCACGGCTTCCTATTAGCTTGGTTGTTGTCATGGTGGTTGCTATTGCCACCATTGTTTCTTCTCTTTCACTTACGTTTCCCTTTGTAGCCTTCAAAGTGAGTTTGAGTGGGTGGTGGAGGTGCAACTACGGGTGCTTGTTTCTCCTCTGGCATTGCCGCCTCAATATCTAGAGCTCTGTTTAGCGATTTTGTATAGCTTAGTCCTCCATGACTAGCCAATGTCATGCCAATTTCGTACCTCAGTCCAGATCTAAACTTTATTGCCATCTTTTCATCGGTATCAACTTGGTCTGGAGCATACCTCGATAATTCACAAAACATTCTATCATAATCAGTCACCGATATCTTCCCTTGCTTAAGGTTTCAGCCTCCTTCTTGATCTTGAAGGTCCCCGGAATATACTTATCGTACAATGCTTCTTTGAATTCTTCCCAAGTGTAGTTCTCTAGACGTTCAGCTGGTATAATCTTCCGGCGTGCCTCCCACCAGAAATCTGCGGTTCCAGTGAGTTGGAACATCACACAAGAAAGACGCTCCTGGTCAGTACACCTTAGGAAGATGAAAATCCATTCCATAGCTCTAACCCAGAGTTCAGCATCTGCTGGGTTTTCCGATCCATTGAAAGTAGGTGGGTTTTGTTTGAGGAAGAGTTCCTCAATTGCTCGTTGTGGTGGAGGCGGTGGGGGTGGCGTGTGCTCACGCTCATGTTCTTCTTCTCTTTCGTTTTCTTGTCATCCACCACGACCTCTTCCACCTTCTCGTCCTGGTCTTCGTCCTTTCTTTCCTCCATTGACACCGGGTTCTCTCCTAGGCGGCATTCTGAGGTTACACAGTCATCATTAGCACAATCTTAACATTTTGCAAAACAACGATCAACTTAAACACGGAAACATTAACACTGACGTAGACTTAACGTAATCTTGCACATCTTCACTAGAACTACACTCGCATCATAATCGTAAAATAAATAAAACAATAAATTTGTACGCGTGGAATCACAAAAAGCCCAGCAAGGGTCTATATATATATATATATATATATAAGCATCATAATCATACAATTGCCTTCAACAAGGTCTGAACTGGCTATCAAGGTAAGCTAGCTGATCTAGGCTACCTGCATACACATATACCAAAATACGGGATGCTCTAACAGATAGCATTGCCGTCTACAACAAAAAAAAAGTGCTAAACCTGGGACGATACAATATAAGCATGAAAAACAACGTCATGTCTACTACATACAAAAAAAAGATATGGCTAACACTCTCCTAGACTGGCTCACTCGGCCCTCGACTCAGTGGTCGAGCTACCTTCCTCTGAGTCCTCCTCTGGATCCTCGTCTGGATCCTCCTTGCACTCGTCTTCAAAGACCTCGACAACTCTGTCACGAACTCCTGTAGTCACTGGCACTGGTTGGACCGCAGCTCGGTCCGGCTCTACTTGAGGTAAGCCTCCAACTAACTCCCTGAGGTCCTACACAGCAGCACGCTTCTTTGGGAGAAACAGGTAGTCGGTCTCGGTAATCGGACGTGGGTGCACCGGCTCGGCTATAGTCAAAGGTCGCAGACATGCAACCATCCGCGCAAGGTAGAGAGAGTTGGTCACGACACCCTCGTGACGAACTCCTGAAGGTCTTGCCTCAGAGTCAAACCTACCCATAACACGTGGTAGAGTAGTAGGAACCGTCTGGCTCGGTGCAGGTAAAGCTGGCTCCTCCACAACAACACGCTCTCTAGCGTAAGGTCTCTGCTGGTACGGTCCTAGGGGGGCGGTATGGTGCTGGTAGAACTGAGCGGTGATCCTCACTGAAAAGGTAGGGAAGTCTCTAGTCGGCGCAAAAGTGGGGCAACGGGGGTAGACAAAATGCCAAGAGAGCTCGGTCGCCCACCCCTGCCACTCGGTCGGTAGGCGGACGATGAGACGGATGATGCCCTCGAAGTCTGAGACGCCGTGTGGAGAAGCTAGGCGTGTCATACCCCAAAATTTTCTAAGTTCTTATGTGCGTATTAACGTGATTAATATGCCTATATGATGAGTTTTGCGTGCTAAAATTTTTTCGCGAAAATAAATTTTTCTATGAAATGACGAAAATGCTCTTATGTGCTCTAATGTGATTTTTCTCATTTCGATTATTCGAATTGAGTATGTGATGAATTGATTGAGTTTACTTATATGAGTTTAAGCTTGAGTATGAATTTTGGAATTTTCTGAGAACTTTTATTTTTAGATGAATAGTAACGTAAACCGAGAAATCTCTATTCACCGACAGACTCCGAATCTAGTCTAATTAGTTTCATTGGAATCTAGGTTTAAAAATAAATTGTTTGACGACTTGTTTAATCGAGTAGTTTTTATGAACTTATTCGTTAGAAGGAATCTTGGCATAAAAATTAGATCATTTGATTCCTTAAATTATTTTGAGAGATATAAGATGAATTAGAGAGAATTTAGACGACGGGAAGGATTACTAAAAGTTTGAGGGAATAAAATAAAATGACGAGGATATTTTCTACCGGAAAACTTCTATTTCCGGGTATAATTAACAGATAAAAATCTCATACATGTCTAAAATAGTAACTAATATCCTCCACCACTCTCACTAAAGAGAGAGTGTGCTCCACTCTCCCTCTCATTCATCCACAACTTGTACTTCCCTTCTCTCTCAAATCTCTCTTTCGATACTCTCTTCTCTCTCTAATCTTTCTCAATCTTTACACATGTTAAATGCTTCTCAACTTGCATCCATCTATATCATTACATTACTCTCTCAATCACATCACTCTTCCCTCACAAGCAACAAGCAAAGCTCCATTTCTCTCTCTCTTTCGGCAGCTTCATTACCGAGAAAGAAGCTGCAATTCGCAGCAGTAGGAGCAGCAGTTTTGCAGCTCTTTTCTCCCCCTTCATCACCTCAATGACTTCATAAACTTCATCCTAACACTCAAGAGATCATACCCTACCCCTTCATCATCATTTTCCTGCCTTGAAGTCGTGAAAAACCAGCTGCAACAGCCGTGTTCTTCAACCCGAACAGCAGCAACAGTTTTGACGTTTTTCATGCATAAACCAAGCTTCTTGATGAAATCATACTTCATGCTTGAGGATTCTATGATGTATCATACCTCCTTCAAGTCTTAGATCATCTAAAGAGTAAGCCTTCAACTTATTCTTTCATTTTTTGAGCTTGAAACAAGCTTAGATCATCACTCCATTCCATCGATTTACATGGAAAAGAAAATAAGGATTTGTTCCTTATTTTAAAAGAAATGATCTTGATCCCCTTGTATCTTGTTTCATGAAAGGAAAGGAGTTGCTAATCCATCATCTTCCATCATCCAAGCAAGCCAAAATCCAAGCCAAAGAAGAGCTTAAGTTATTTATTTAAGTATGATTTCCATTTATTCATAAGATGTATATATGTATCTCTTAACCAAGAAAAGAAGAGAAAGATGCATGTTTACTTTATGCATAGGAAAACCTTAGGGTTGTAATGATGAGATGATGATCAAGATGAGGTTTAAATATGATTTAGGAATTAAAAAGATGAAAGAACCTAAGATAGGTTAAAAGCCCTAAATCGATTAAAATGAGAAAATTAGGAAAAATGAGTTCTTGATGAGTTTTGATTCTTATTTGATGATATGATGATGATATGTGCTTATTATGATTTTTCATATGATTTATGTGCATATATGTGTTGATGATAATTTTTGGTGAATTTATTGAATTTTTATTGAATTTAATTGGTGAAAAATAGAGAAAATATGGATAAATTATGATTTATATGATGTTTATGAGCATGATGATATATAAAAATATGGTCAAGATGTGTTTTTAAGTCATAATATGAATTTTATGGATTTTTGCATAAAAGTTCGAATTATGCATATTGAGGAAAAATGTTTTTTGATGATTTTTGATGAAATATGATGATGATGATGATGATGATGATGATTATGATGTTAAGATGTGTTAGAAAATTTTTGAGTAAATTTTGAGCATGAAAATTTAGAAATATGATTTTTAGTATTTTTATGAAATTTCTATAAGTAAATTTGAAGAAAAATAAAAGAAATATGTTTAAAAATAAGATGTGATGTTCTTGATGTTAAAATGAATTTTTGAAGATGTGTTCTTCATATCCATAAGAAAAACTTGAAGATTTGAAGATGTTATAAATTAATTAGAAAAATAGTTATTTTTATATATATTTCGAAAAAATGAGTATATGTATATAATGAGAAATTTCATTAAATAAAAATGAAATTGAGGAATAAATGAGATATTAAGTTTATTTTGAATGAATTGAGTAGAAAATAAAAAAAAGTCTTACAAATTTTCTATGAATTTTGAGATATATATATATAAATATATAATAAAAAGGGAATAATGAGAAAATAGAAGTTAATAAAAGTATGAGTATAAAGAAAAATATTTCTTTGATTGATGATGATATTGGAATGCTGACAAATGAAAATATGATGTGAAATTGGATGTGAGTGTTGAAAGAAAAATAATATAAATAATAATATTAATATTTGAGGATAAAAAGAAAAATAGAATAAAAGAAAATGAAATTTCTATAAGGTAATAAGAGATTGAAGGCATGAGTATGATATTAAGAGATAAGATGTTCATATATGAGTTCGTTATTTTAAACGAGAAGCTAAAAGAATTATCATTAAAGAAGTAATAATAATAATAGAATATTTGATTTAAATGGAATATTTTCATTAGAAATGAAATGTTTGAATGATGTAAGTTATAAGATGATTGTTTATGTTCTTAAAATGTGCTTTGAATGCTTAATTGATGTGACAGAATGTTAATCGAGTAAGAAAAGTAGTAGAAGATGAAAAACGAGAGAATAACTATATTATATGAGAAAAATAATATTTTTAAGATTTAAAATATTTTTGTGATGAGTAATTGATGTCATATGATGTGTTAAGTGATTCCAGATGATAATTGAGTAGAATTAAGCAAGTTTGCTTTTTGAATCGCTTAAAAAGGAGTTAAGATGTAGAAGTTATTGAGCAGTAAAGTTTTTACAAGAAAAGCCGAGTTTTTATTTAATAAAAACGAAAATTGAGCTATAAATAAAGAAAAAGATAAGATAATAATTATTCTATTGTATGTATTTAGTTGATTATTTTGTACGTATATGAGTACGTAATTTTGAAGAAAATGATGACGTATATGAATATGTATTTTGAGAAAATAATAATGACGTATTTTTGAGTCAAGAAATACGTAGTATAAGTTTGATTATTTAAATTCAAAAATGATTATTATTATTATATGAGTTTAACGAAATAATTTTCGTTAAAGAGTCAAAGTTGTGAGTTTTAAAAACTAAAAGCCGAGCAAGAATTCATTATGATGAAAATATGATTAAGTTATAAGTTATTAAGTGATTATGTCTAAGATATAAGATAGTTATGGAAGTTTAACACTTGACTGTATGATTATGTTAATACGTGAGTTGTTTATATAAACTTCGATGTTTGAGTATGATTAAACGATTAAGTATGATTAACCTCTCTAGTAAGATAATTACTTAATTAATATAAGTGTTTGAGATGTTGATATTGATGCTTGAGTATGATAACAATGTTTGATCTCTGATGTGAATGTTTGATCTTTGATGTGAGTATTCGATTATTACAATAAGTGCTTAACTGTGTATGATTTATATATGGTGAAAATAGTTGAGATTTGATGATATGATTTGCCGAGTTTATATAAATTGAATTTATGACAAGTTTAAGACGAGTTAAGTAGTAACTTATCAATTTACGTGAAAATTAATATATTAGAAACGAGAATCAGAGTTCGAGAAGTAATTAGAAATCGAGTAAAGATGATGATTTGAGAACGAGAAAATGAGAAAGTTATTGACGTAAAAAAGTTTAGATAAGTTAAGAAGAACTCGACTCAAGTAGAAGTCCATCAGCCGAGCCCTATGACTATTATACGTTTTTCGAGTCGATAAGCTCGAGTTTAATTGATGTTGTTATTGAAGGGCCGAGCGGGACTGCGAAATAATCGGAAAAAGCGTAAAGTAAGCAACCTCGACTTCAAAAGACCAGAAGCGAAGTGGGCTTTTTTGAAACCAAAACTTCGATGATTGCTATTACTTATTGATTATTATTATGTGAGCTTTTAAAATCAATTGACTTGCCATGTAATGCCCCGTAAATTCCTTATGATCCTAAAATTTTAAAGTTAATTAAATAAATGGCTTTGCACACCTAAGTTTACGATTTTGAATTCTAAGACTAACGGTCGAATCCGTTTCTGAAAATAAATTACGAAAGTCAGCTAGACGACTACTGTATTTAGGGTTAGCGCGTACGAAAAGTTTTTAGTTCGTGAACTCAGAACGGAAAACCGTCTGATTTTTACATTCACGAAATTGCGATACGAACTCGCCCGAGAAAGTTCGTTTTTATGTTTTTCCGGACGAAACTCGAATTGTGTCGTCCCGAGTTTTTGTCAAAATAAATTTTATAAATTTATTTTCCGATTAAGTTTCGCACGTTAGAATTTTCGGTCGAATCGGATCACGACGATTTTGTGCCGAGCGACGTTTTACGTCGAACGTTTTCCGTAACGTCGGATCGCGCCGGAAAAGCGCATATTTTTCTTTTTCTCTCTTCCTTGACCGACCTCCCCCTCTCACTTTATGTGATATTTATGTTTTATATAGTTTTAAAGGTGACACCTAATGGTATTACTATTCCTACTTTACACCTCATGTATCTTATAACATAAGTTATCAAATTAAAACACCATCACTCCTTCCCTCCCTCTCTCACACGGCAGCATCACTCTCTCCCTCTCCCATCTTCATTTCATCATCTCCATTGTTGAAGCTTCAAGATCTAGAAGAAGAAATAACACAAGTCATCATCCAACCATCCAAACCTAATACATCCTTTGTTAAATCTTAAGGTATTCATCCCCTCTATACTTCTATCCATCCATCATCCTCTTCTTTTATTTTTTTTCTTTTTGATCGAAAATTAAAGTATTGATTTAGATGATTTGATCTTGAATTAATGAAATTAGATGTATTAGATAGGATAATTAGGGTTTGAAATTGATTAAAATTTAAGAACCCTAATCCTATGACTATACCGAAAATTTAGGGTTAGTTGTAGGATTTTGAATTTCTTCAATTAATGATAGATTCATGCCTTAGAGGTGTTTAATTGGTGATTAGAACAAAGAGGAATCGAAAGCCCCATGTTTTGTGAAAACCGATTTAGGGTTTGAGTTTGAATTTGGGGATTTATGCATGTTAGATGAAATTGGTTTTGCAATTGATTAATTGTTGTTATAATAGGATGATTAATGAATAAATGGTGTTAATTGGAGAAGAAAATCACTCTCTTAACATATATATAAATACCGAAATTTATAGTAGTATTAGGGGTTTTCATGTGTTGAATTTAATTGATGAATTGATGATGGAATTATGTTGTAGTTGATGTTAATTGATTATGGGAATTTAATTAGATTTTTCTAAAAATATTTATTGGAATGTAAGAGACGAAGAGCACGTTATAAGTTGAAATATAGTATTGATATGAAATGATTGTATGCATGAAAATGATTCTCGTTAGATGTAGTTTAATGACGTAAAATTCGAACGGAATCCGACAACTTTGAAAATTTCATAAGAGACGAACAACTAGACGTAACTAATAACCGAGAAGTCGAATGAGAATTCTAATTTGATATTATTGTCTATGATGGACTTGAGAACAACTTTGTAGTTGACGTCATGAGCTTTCGAGCTAATATAATATGAGCTATAGTTATAGTCGAGAACTAGAACGCCAATCTCATAACTTGTTGGTTTAGTAATTGTTAGTTGAAAGCCGACGTTTAGAACGTCGTGCTATTGAGCGAGTTTTGAGAAGGAGTTCACCACGTACGGGAGTACGTGATGACTGCCTTGAGGGTCCAGTTTCTAAAGAAATCGAATACGAGAGCTTAGAATGAACCTAAGACGTTATACGTCGAATCTATCAAGCAATTAGGGTTATCGCGGCAGTTTTGCAACCCTCGCCGGAAACTGTAATAACTTTTGGCTCGTTTATCGGATTTACGATCCGTAAATTGGAGCGTAAACTAGACATCCCAAAATTTCCAACAGTACAGGGCTCATCCCCTGTTACCAAATCCTCTGTTCTGGGCAGCCTCCAGAGTCAATGTATTGCGCAGTAAAATTCCAGTTTCAATTCTCCTAAGTTGTTTCGTTCACAACTTAGTTTCTTTCGATCGTTTAAGCTGTTTTAGCTAATGAATTCCTACTGACCCTAGAGTCAAGTATGGAGCTTTGAGTGATAAAACCAGTCGAGATCTTATCTCTTATCCGTTCAAATAAAGAAGTCGTAAGCAAGAAATTTCATAAGTCTTTTAATGAACTAAAATGTAATTTTTCCTAAGTTGATTCTTTCCAACTTAGTTCCTTATGATTCTTTAAGTCGTTTTAAGCTATTGACTACCCTCTCTACTGACCTAAGAGTCGAGTATGAGACCTTCCAAGTTCTAAACGGGATTTGTTCGAGTCTCGTTCCCGTTTAAGTAAAATGAATCTAGTAAGCGTGCAAATGCCTAAAAGAAATGAAACGACTAAAACTTATTTCGATTCTCTTTGATCGATTATCTTTTAGGACCAGTTTTTAAGTATTATTATTTTACGATGAAGGAGGAAGCCAACTGTAAAGAAAGGACGGAAGATCCGAAGTTTGGAAGCTATTGCTTTTAGTTCTGTATTTACGAGGTTGGCTTTTATATACAAAATAAAACGAGCAATGCTCGGAAAATCTTTCTTTATCGCTTTGATATCTGTGTTTTCAAAGTGATATTATGGCATGAACTGTTTTATGTTTTATGTGAGTTCTCTTGTACCTATCTGAGTCAACATTCGTGTTTTCCAGATTTAGAGTTAATCTAACTAGGTTAACTAACGATCGGCTCTGAGTTAGCTGCTAAGTGCTTTCCAGAGTTAGTGCACTTTGTAACCTGTGGTGTATGTGATATCCTGTTGAGGGATACCAGCCACGGTGAATGAAAATTGGTCAAGATTGAACATAGCATACCAGAAAATACTCGGCCGAGTAAATTGTGAAAATCAGTCAGAAAATGTTTAGTAGACACGGGCCTCTTTTAAATAAAACCCCGATGTGCTACAATTATAAAATGCCATATTTATCTATACTTATGATTATGATTTCGGCATCGTGCCCACTAAGTACTCTTTGTACTTAGCCCTGCATTGTTTTCTAAATGTGCAGGTTGAAGCGACGGTGAGCGGCGACGGTTGATGTTGAGTTGAAAGACAGGATGTTTTAGTTAGAATTCTTCCGCTGCAGAACTCTAAGTCTTTTGTTATGTACTTTTGAACAATACACTGTAGTTTAAGTCTGTAAATTTGAACTTAGTTTCTAATGTGTACTCTTGTCGAGTAATCACTCGTGATTAACTCTTTCTTTATTATATTCGAGTCTTGTACATTGAGTATTTGATGCCTTTTATGTATGCTTAGTCAGTTAGCCCCCCTTCTTCCCCGCTTCTTTAATCCAACCCCAGTCGCACCCCGGCTTCTACCGTCTCTCGGGATTTAGGGCTGTGACAGAGTGGTATCAGAGCAGAGGTTCGTCTCTTGCTCTGACTATGAGTCAATCTTCTAGTTCGAGTCATTTCCCTAGTATGAGTTATTCTTTCAGTAATACCACTAAGTGGTAACGGAGCAGTAAGTTGTTTCCTGCTCTGGTTATGAGTCATCTTTTTCTAATACGAGTCATTCCTTTAAGTAATATCACAGAGTGGTATTTTTATACAAGTCTTCCTTCGAGTAGTAATATAGAGTATTCGTTTGTACTCTATATCGAGTCTTCTTTCAAGTCATAAGATAGGGTATTTGTATATACTCTAGATCAGAGTCGTCTTTCCAAGTATAAGATAAGAGTTAGACTATAATACTAAGATTGAGAACATAGATGTCAACTCAACCGCCCGCTACGTCGACTCAACGAGGAAAAGGAAAGAATTTTATGATGAGATTTCTTTTAAAATAAGAAATTTATTGAACAAGTATTCAATAAAGATTGAAAATGAAAATGAGATGTGTTTTAAAAATAAGAATTTTACAGAAGTATGATTTTTATACTTATGTGATTATGCGATAGTACAAGTACTATCTTATGTGAAATTATTTGCGCGATAATTTCCTTTTTATGAAAAATTATGCGAATACAAGAATATAGTCGAATTTAAGGGATTTTTCCCGATTCAATGAGAACGTAGACTTGGAACCTAAGAACTTTCCGGTTCTTCGAGAACTTAGACGTTTTTAAGAAACGTTGTTTTGAAATGATTTCGAAAGGAGATCCCCAACGCGAGAAGGACTTCTATTGATGAATGTCACGTGCGTTAAGTGACATGAATAAAGATTTGGCAAAGTCGAACTTGTTTTCTAAGAATTTCCTGCGAGGAAAAAGAAATAAAATGAAATTAAAAAATTCAATAAATCGTGTTAGTAATCGAAGGGAGCGATTAGACGTTTGAGAAACTTTCGGCTTCGAGTTAAGAAAGATATGAACGAGACGACAAAAATTGAGTAAAGGGAATCAAAGCCAAATGAAATAAGTGAACGTTACTTGCATGTAAGTAATGTAAATGACGTCAATTCGCGACACGTCATTCTTTTTCTTCTCGTTTCGTGTTTCAATAGGGTTCGCCTTGATCGAACTCTACAAAGAAAAATCGTATAGATTATTAGGAGTCGAGCGCAAAGCTTGATTAATTTTTCCATCGATCGCCCGATTCTAGCGACGACAACTGGAACTTAGTTTTCCAGGAAATTATTCTTAAGTTATATTTCCATTTTTCTTTTGGAATTTAATTCCATATTTCGTCTTGAGCGACGACTACAACTAGTATGAATACCAAGAGTCGTAAAAGACAAAATCTCTTGTAAATGGATGTTACTTTTGAATAAGTAATATGAACGAAGTAAATGTACTTTGTTTTAATAAGTGAGGGTCATTAAGAAATGTGTTGAGAAAGAAATGAAGAAATAAAAAGGAATAAAAAAAAATGGTGAAATAAAGAATGAAAATAAAATCTTTAATTTTATGAATGTATATATATATATATGTTGTTGAGTGCAATTTCTTTAATTGCTAGAAGTCTCGATAAGTGGTTGATTTAAGTGATGATGTTACAATTGAATAAGGAATATTCATTTTGTAATTTATGTTTTCATTGAGGTAAGTTATTTTTCCTACCTGTTACTGATCCATGTTACCTTAAAACTTTTGTAAGATGGCTAGGATTCACGTTACGGCTCGGAAGAGCCAGCCTTTGGCCTCGTGCGAGCGCACCATAGTTGACATGTTGCAGGATGAGTACTACGAGTTTGAGGTAGACTATGGAGAGGAAGACGTAGGACAGATTGTCAGCAACTTTTCTTCAGCCTACTACCCAGTACGACACTTGATCCGGGAGAGTCATGCAATCACAGACCTGATCGTACACTTACCAGAGGAGTGGCGCGGATGGGCGCACCAGGTAGCGTGGTACTTTTTAGGGATCCTAGGCGACGACACTGAGCCGACCGGCAACTACGCCGAATTTGCCCGGTTCGTACACAGGAGGTTCTTCGAGAGCAGGTTTATGTTCCCAGTCCCCTTTGAGCCGCACCTTCCCTACAACCACTTTCCCGCTGAGACGGAGCTTGAGCAGCTTGACTTAGACCCGGAGTACTCTGCCTTATTGGAGTTGCCACCAGACGGTGTACTGGTTGAGGAGTCTGACGCTGAGTTAGAGCAGCCAGAGGAGGACGAGAAGACAGTAGTTACACCAGAGTCGCCACGAGTGGGACAGCAGATCGAGGAGTTGATCCTAGGGCCGGGATTCGTGGAGGTTGACGCTGAGACAGCCGCGCTGTTAGGGTTGTTTTCACCTTTTGTGCCAGACGTTTGCATTAGAGTTAGGGGATCGTTGGAGACGAGACTGTACCGGGAGGGGCCAGACCACCGAGAGATCGACGCGGAGCTTGCTGCCATGTTAGAGCTGCCTTCTCCACTTACGCCACTCGAGGAGATCTGCGCGAAGTGGGGAGTAGTATGAGAGCAGATAGAGGCAGGACCGTCCAGAGTCCGTTGTAGGGAGGATTTCGAGTCAGGTTCAGGTTCAGTCCCCGAGCACCTTCTTCCCCTGAAGAAGCGTGTTGTAGAGGTTAGCGAGGATTACTTGGTTTCCGACCTGGAGGAGACGGTTTCAGAGGCACCCTCGCCCACCCTGCTTACACTTGCTGACGGCTCCACTCTGAGGGAGGATGAGGCACTTCAGCTGGTTTTTGGTTCAGAGTCCGAGGAGGAGGACCCGGAGGAGGACCCGGAGGAGGATCCGGAGGAGGACCTAGAGTAATTTAAATTGCTATATTCTCATACTCATCTTATATTCATAACGTCATTCATTCATCAAACAATAAATCAAATCAAATATTCCTTTATATACTCAATATTTTCGGTATTCATCATAAAGATTAAACAAGTTATTTCCTTCGATTTTTCATGCATAATCTATCCCAAACATATTCATAAACATATATAAACAATAAATTATCAAGAAATCATAAAAATCGATTTTTCTTCTTTCTTTTCCTAGTTTTCGGTTTTTCATCAAGTTTTTAGGGGTTTATATTTTCTTTTTCTCCTTTAATTCTTAGATCGATTCCTAGGTTCGATTTTCCTATTGATTTCCTCGTTCGGATCTCACATCGAAAATCCTAGTTTTGCCTAAGCATAAATTTAAATATCATGCATGCATGTTTTTCTTTCTTTAGGGATTATGGAGATTACATATATACAAGTAATCAAATGAAAATAAACATACTTAAAAGATTAAATAGATGCTCCTCTCTTGATTTCTCTTGGAACCGAAAATGATGGCTTGGGAGACTCAAACCCTAGCTTTGATCTCCATGGTAGATTTCATCTTGAATTCCTCAAAAAAAATGGAACAAAAATTAATCATCTCTTCAAAGGCCTAAGTGCCGAAAATTTTGAAGAATTAGAGATGATTTTTGGTCGAATATTGAACTCAAGGGCTTATGAAATAATTACCTCTTCAACTTGGATGTAGGAGATTGAAAAAGGTTGAAGATCTCTTGAATTTCTTGAAAGCTTGAAGCTTGGATTTAGGACTTCAATGGAGGAATTTTCACTATGTGTGTGTATGTGTGTTGTTCGGTTGGGAGAGGAGAGAAGGGAGAGAGAATATTTCTTTCTTCCTTCTTAGAGAAGTCACGAGAGAGAGAGTAGAGAGGTTGAGAGGAAGAAATGAATACAATGTATGTTATGATGAATTAAGGAAATATCATGATTATTATTCCCTAGTAGGTGTTGAAAATAGGGAAGCTAGGGAGAGATTAGGGAGAGAGAGAGAGACGTCGGTTGGGAGAGGGAGAGAGATGAGAGAGATTTTTGACAGATATAATTTTATCCGGATAAAAAAGTTTTCCGGATGAAAATGTCCGTGTTATTCCATTTAGACTGAAAACGGCTCTAATCTCTTCTCGTCTCGTTTCCGACATTAAAAACTTCTCGAACCTATCTCATGTCCCATTAAATAAATCAAGGATTTCGATTATCTAATTTTTAGGTCAAAATCTTGAATAACGAAGAAAATCTAAAAATCAATCGGCTAATTAATCCATTAAGAACTAAATTCTTAAAATTCTCTCATATGATCTCAAGTAAGCTTCTAACGTATCTCAGGGGTCTTAGGATTAAATGTAGATTCAAAAGACACTAATTAGGTCAAATTCTAAGTTCGTCGGTGAATAGTGTTTTCTCTGTTATCATTACTATTCACTTAAAAGTAAAAATTCTCGAATTCCACTGAAAATTATACTCATGCTCAAACTCATAAACTCAATCAATGCACCACATCCTCAATTCTAATAATCAAAATAAATAAAGGCACGTCAAAGCACACAGGGACGTTTTAGACATTTTCAAGAAAATCTCTTTTCTTGAAAATTTTTTTATCACTCAAAACTAATTAATTAAGCATATAAACTTATTTAGAACGCACTTAAGGGCTTATGAAAGTTTGGGGTATTACAGCTATACTGGGACGAAGTAGGCGAGAGAAAAGTTATAGGGCAAGAAGCAATAGAAGAGATGATAGAATCTGTTCGTCAGATTCGTGAAAAGATTAAGGAAGCTCAAAGTCGGCAAAAGTTGTATGCCGATAATCGTAGGACCGAGTTAGAGTTTGAAGTAGGAAGTAAAGTCTTTCTAAAAGTGTCCCCGTCAAGAGGGATACATCGCTTCGGTGTGCGAGGAAAGCTAAAGCCGCGTTTTATAGGACCGTTCGAAATCCTAAAAAGGATTGGTGCCGTCTATAGATTAACTTTGCCTTCCAATTTTGGGAACTCGCATAACGTGTTTCATGTATCGCAATTGCGCAAGTATGTTTTTGATCCAAAACACGTGATCCGGCAAGAAGACGTAGCTCTAAAGCCAGACTTAAGTTACGAGGAGAAACCCGAGCGAATTATGGATCGTAAGATTCAGCAGCTTATAACGAAATCAATTCCCCTCATTAAGGTTAAATGGTAACATCATGATTTTGAAGAAGCTACGTGGGAACTTGAGGAAAAGATAAGAGCAAAGTATCCCGAGCTATTCTCTAAAGGTTACCAAATTTTGGGACGAATTTTTTTTAAGGGGGTGAGGATGTAATACCCCAAATTTTTCTAAGTTCTTATGTGCGTATTGACGTGATTAATATGTCTATATGATGAGTTTTGAGTGTTAAAAATTTTTCGCGAAAATAAAATTTTTGAGAAATGACGAAAATGCTCTTATGTGCTCTAATGTGATTTTTCTCATTTCGATTATTTGAATTGAGTATGTGATGAATTGATTGAGTTTACTTATATGAGTTTAAGCTTGAGTATGAATTTTGGAATTTTCTGAGAACTTTTATTTTTAGATGAATAGTAACGTAAACCGAGAAATCCCTATTCATCGACCGACTCCGAATCTAGTCTAATTAGTATCATTGGAATCTAGAATTTATTTTAAGATATTTGAGATAAGTTGGAGAATTTTCCGAGATCATTTGAGTGAGGTTTAAAAATAAATTGTTTGACGACTTGTTTAATCGAGTAGTTTTTATGAACTTATTCGTTAGAAGGAATCTTGGCATAAAAATTAGATCATTGGATTCCTTAAATTATTTTGAGAGATATAAGATGAATTAGAGAGAATTTAGACGACGGGAAGGATTACTAAAAGTTTGAGGGAATAAAATAAAATGACGAGGATATTTTCTACCGGAAAACTTCTATTTCCGGGTATAATTAACAGATAAAAATCTCATACCTGTCTAAAATAGTAACTAATATCCTCCACCACTCTCACTAAAGAGAGAGTGTGCTCCACTCTCCCTCTCATTCATCCACAACTTGTACTTCCCTTCTCTCTCAAATCTCTCTTTCGATTCTCTCTTCTCTCTCTAATCTTTCTCAATCTTTACACATGTTAAATGCTTCTCAACTTGCATCCATCTATATCATTACATTACTCTCTCAATCACATCACTCTTCCCTCACAAGCAACAAGCAAAGCTCCATTTCTCTCTCTCTTTCGGCAGCTTCATTACCGAGAAAGAAGCTGCAATTCGCAGCAGTAGGAGCAGCAGTTTTGCAGCTCTTTTCTCCCCCTTCATCACCTCAATGACTTCATAAACTTCATCCTAACACTCAAGAGATCATACCCTACCCCTTCATCATCATTTTCCTGCCTTGAAGTCGTGAAAAACCAGCTGCAACAGCCGTGTTCTTCAACCCGAACAGCAGCAGCAGTTTTGACGTTTTTCATGCATAAACCAAGCTTCTTGATGAAATCATACTTCATGCTTGAGGATTCTATGATGTATCATACCTCCTTCAAGTCTTAGATCATCTAAAGAGTAAGCCTTCAACTTAGTCTTTCATTTTTTGAGCTTGAAACAAGCTTAGATCATCACTCCATTCCATCGATTTACATGGAAAAGAAAATAAGGATTTGTTCCTTATTTTAAAAGAAATGATCTTGATCCCCTTGTATCTTGTTTCATGAAAGGAAAGGAGTTGCTAATCCATCATCTTCCATCATCCAAGCAAGCCAAAATCCAAGCCAAAGAAGAGCTTATGTTATTTATTTAAGTATGATTTCCATTTATTCATAAGATGTAATACCCCGATAATTTCTTCTGTCTTTAAAAATGAAAGTTAATAATAATTATGGCTTTGCACGCCTAAGATCATGAAATTAAATTCTAAGATATACGGTGAAATCCATTTCAGAAAATAATTTCCAGAAGTCGGACGAACGACTATTGTATTTAGGGTTTTCGTGTCTGGTAAATTTTTCGTCCGAAAACTCAAAATTAAAATCTGTCAGAATTTACATTCACTTTTTCTTCGATACGAGTTCACCGGAGAAAGTTAGTTTTTACGATTTTCCGGGCGAAATTTAGACTGTCTAATCCCGACTTTTTCTCGGATTTTGAAAAATGAATTAGGTTTTCTGAGTACGTGATTTATTTCCAATCTAACAGACGAATTAGATTTCGTCGAATTCAAAACTATCTAAGAAAGTATTTCTCGACTTTTTAATCGTCGTTTAAGAGCCGAAAACGAGATATTTCCATCGAATTTCCGCAAACAAACATGCCCCTAACGACTCACTATACTTTATTAGATATTTTTCCTTCACTTTATGCTTATATTGGTGAGTCATCTCTCCCCCTCTTCTTCTCCACCTTACCGCCAACACACACATACATACTCTCTCTCATTTTTCTTCTTCTTCCTCCATTAAAGCTTGAACTCCAAGCTCTTCTCAAGCTCTTAAGTCTTCCATCTACCGATCATTTCCACTTCCGAGTCCATATTACGCAAGGTATGAACATCTCCTACGTTTGGATCCGAACAAAAGCTTGTCTCCATCATTTTCATTTTTTTTCGAAAACTAAGAGATGAAATAGGATGTTGATTCTTGTTCGATTCATGCTCTAGTATGTTTAGAATCAAGTTCTACGGATAATCATGTAGAAAATCACTTCCCATTCCTTAGGGTTATTACCGAAAATTTAATAATTTTTGGGGGTTTGATCGTAGTTCGATTTCTTTGATGTTTGATCGATAGATTAGTGTTCTACATGTTGCTAATTGACTCTATGAATTAATTTAGATTTTTCTAAAAATAAAATTTGAAACCTAAGAGATGAAGAATGTATGATTTAGTATAGTAAATGTTATTATATGCTCGATTGATTAATAGAAATGAGATATACGATGTATGAGGATGATTATATATTTAATTGGGATTTTTCTAAAAAGACGAAGACGTGTCGATAAGTTGAAGCTCATTAATGTTTTGATAATATGATTTGCGTATTAGTAATGCTCGTTAGATGATAATCGTTGTTGTAAAATTTGAACGAAAACGGAGAACGTAAGATTTTCGTTAAGAGACGAACGATCGACGATAAGTCGAGATTAGATAATGATATAGGTCTATGATGTGAATATAAGTTAATCTCGTTAGTAAATGATCATAATCGGAAAGTTAGAACGAATTCTAATGACGTTGGATTTTTCATAAGAGACGAATGAATGAACCTAAGTATCGTTAGAAAAGACGAATAAGGAAAGTAATTGGATATTAATGATCGTTATTGTTAAATGAACGAGTTTGTAGTTGACGGCTTTTACATCCGAGATATGAAATGATAAGTTATAGTTGTGAACGAGAAGTAGAAACGAGAAGTTAGAAATTGTTTTGGTATAGTACTTGTTTAGTTTGAAAAGACGAGGCTTTAATCGTCGTGCTTATAATCGAGAAATGAAAAGGAGTTCATCACGTATGATGATACATGGTGACTGCCTTGAGTCAGTAATTGCATGAAAATAAAAGTGATTAAACTTTAATCGAACCTAGAAAACCGTACGTCGATTTTATCGAGCATTAGGGTTTCGCTCGGCAGTTTTGCGACCTTCCACGGAAACTGCCATATCTCCTAGCTCGTTTATCGGAATCGAGATCCGTAAATTGGAGAGTAAACTAGACATCTGAGGCTTTCTTTTGGTACAGGGCTTGTCCCCTGTTTCAAAATCCCCTGTTCTGTACAAACTTACTGATCTGTGCAGTAATTTCAAAAACTTAGATTCTTAAGTTGAATTCTTCTCAACTTGAACTCTTTCGATCTTTTAAGTCGTTTCAAGTTATCGACTACTTTCTTTCTACTGACCTAAGTGTCAAGTACAGAACCGAATGAGTGTCAAACGAGATGTGTTCGTATCTCGTTTCTGTTTAATGAAAAGAGTTTAGTTTAGCGTGCAAATGCCTAAAAAGTCTAAAGGACTAAATCTTAATTCGAATTTCCGTATTCGTTTATCGTTTGCAACCGAGTTTTAAAGTATGTTTATTTACGATGAAGGAGGAAGTCATCACCAAGAATAGGACGGAAGATTAGAAGAACGGAAGCTCGTATAGAAGTTCTGTAATTTCAAGGTGGGCTTTTATATATGAAACAAAATGAGCAATGCTCGAAAACCTTTCTTTATCACTTTGACAATCGTGTTTTCAAAGTGATAATCATGGCATGAACTATTTGTTTTATGTGAGTTCTCTTGTACCTTATGAGTTAGCCAAAAGGGGTTAACTAAACGATCGGCTTTGAGTTAGTCAAAAGGGGCTTTCCAAAGTTTAGTGTACACTGTAGCCTGTGGTGTATGTGGTATCCTGTTGAGGGGTAGCCAGCCACGGTGATAATGAATGGTCAAGATTGAACGTAACATCTATGAAAAATGCTTGTACAAGTTAAGTTATGAAAATGAGAAAGAAAATGTTTAGTAGACACGGGCCTTTAATGAAAAACCCCGATGTGCTACAGAAATGAAATGCCTGATTATCTATACCTATGATTATGTTTTCGGCAACGTGCCCACTAAGTACTTTTGTTCTTAGCCCTGCATATGTTTTCTAAATGTGCAGGTTGAGAGACGGAGCGGCGACGGTTGAGTAAATGTTGTCAATAGGGAAGATTTTAGTATGTAGTTTACAATTCCGCTGCCAAACTCTAGACTCACTTATGTAAATATGAATATTAGTTTTGGTTTAAGTTCTATACTTATAACTTAGAATCTTTTGAGATCTTGTTCGAGTGATCCTTCGAGATCAACTCTTTCTTTTGTTAATGAAGTCTTGTTCATAGAAATTATTCTGTCTTTAATGTTATGTTTATTCATTCATCCTTTTTCTTCCCCGCTTCTTTAATCCAATCCCAGTCACACCCCGGCTTTGCCGTCCCTCGGGATTTGAGGCTGTGACAGAGTGGTATCAGAGCAATTGTTTTTGCTCTGTATACAAGTCTTCCTTCGAGTAGTAAGATAGAGAATTTGTGTATCCTCTATATCCGAGTCTTCTTTCAAGTAAAATAGGGTCGTAACACTAAGTTTAAGAGTGTAGACGACAAGTCAACCTCCCGCTACGTCGACTCAACAAAGGAAAGAAAGAAATAAAGAAATGTGTTTCTTTTAAGAAAATTTTTCAATAAGTATTCAATAAGTTAAGAATGACAATGGTGCCAAGAATGAAATTTTTAAAGTATAAGAATCATACGTGTTTTCTGTTATATGAATTATGTGAAATTATTTGCGCAATAATTTCTTTTATTTGAAAAAGTTTGATGGCACGAGAATCTAGATTGATTCTAGGGATTTTTCCCGGTTCGCTAAGAACATAGACTTGAAACCTAAGGTCTTTCCGATTCCTCGAGAACTTAGATGTTTTAAGAACGTTAGTTCAAATGATTTCGAAAGGAGATCGTGAAAAGGGAAGAACTTCTGTAGACGAATGTTACTTCCATAAAAGTAACATGAACGAAGTCATTTTCAGTTGGAGTTCGATTCGCTCAAACTTCAAGAAGTGATTTGTTATAATTACCAAGAATTAAGTACGAATCTTAGTAAATTTTCCAACGATCGCTCGATCTTGACGACGACTAGAACTTTGGTTCTAAAGTCATTTTCCAGTTATAATTCCTTTTTCTTTGGAATTTATTTCATACTTCGTAATTGAACGAAGAATACGACGAGTAAGAGATTCAAGTGTCGAGAAGGACAAAATCTTTTGTAAACGGATGTTACTTTTGAATAAGTAACATGAACAAAGTAGACGTACTTTGTTTGAATGAAGTAAGAATCGTTAAGAAATTTTTCTTAAGGAAGAAATAATGAAAGAAAGTAATAAAGAATAAAGAAAGAAAGTTTATAAGGAAATAAAGTAAGAAAGTAAATGAATAATAAGATAAAGGATGGAAATAAAATCTTGAAATTTTATTTCTATATATTGTTTGAGTGCAATTTCTTGAATTGCTAGATGTTTAAGATAAGTGGTTGTTTAAGTGGTGATATTACAATTGAATAAGGAATATTCATTTTTTAATTTAAGTATTTCTTAAGATAAGTTATTTCCTTACCTGTTACTGATCCGTGTTTTCTTTAAAACTTTTGTAGGATGGCTAGGACACGCGTTACAGCTCGGAAGAGCACACCTTTGCTACGGCGTACCCTAGCAGATATTGTACAGGATGAGTATTATGATTTCAAGGCAGACCCGGATGAGGAGGACATCGGGCAAATAGTGAGTAACTTCTCATCGGTTTACTATACAACATGGCACTTCATCTCAGAGAGTCAGGCTATATCCGATTTGATTGTGCATCTACCGGACGAGTGGTGCGATTAGGCGCACCGCGTGGCATGGTATTTCCTTGGGGTTTTCGGCAACGACACAGAGCCGATGGGCAACTACTCGGGATTCGCTCTAACTGTACACTAGCATTTCTTTGATAGCAGGTTCATGGTGCCAGTCCCTTTTGAGCTACATCTTCCTTACCGTCACTTCCCAGCAGTTACGGAGCCACAGCAGTTAGACTTGGACCCGCAGATGGCCGCGTTGTTGGAGATACCGCTAGATTTTGTACCTAGTGAGGAGTCAGACTCGGAGGCAGAGCACTTAGAGGTGGACGAGGAGCCCGCAGCTATACCAAAGTTTCCACTTCCGGATAGACCACTTGAGGAGTTGATTCCAGGACCAGGACTCATAGAGATTGACGCAGAGACAGCTGCCATGTTAGGGTTATCTACTCCTTTTATACCTAAGCCTAGTGTGAGAGTTCGGGGACCTTTAGAGATAGGACTGTTTGAGACAGGGTCAGGGTACCGAGAGATAGACGCGGAGTTTGCCGCCATGCTAGAGCTACCATCTCCACCGACACCGCTTGAGGAGATTTGCGCAAAGTGGGAGGTAGTCAGAGGACAGTCAGAGGCAGGACCATACAGAGTCCGTTCTAGGGAGGAGTACGAGTCCGGTTCCGTTCCAGAGCACCTTCTTCCCCTGAAGAAGCGTGCAGTAGAGACCAGTGATGATTATCTCGTTTCAGACTCAGAGGAGACAGTTTCGGAGGCACCATCACCACCCCCACTTACGCTTTCTGACGGCTCTACTCTGAGGGAGGACGAGACACTCCAGCTCGTCTTTGGTTCAGAGTTAGAGAAGGAGGATCCAGATGAGGATCCGGAGGAGGACCCGGATGAGAATCTGGAGGAGGACCCGGACGAGGATCCGGAGGAGGACCCGGAGGAGGATCCGGAGGAGGACTCGGAGGAGGACCTGGAGGAGGACTCTGAGGGTTTACAGGCCGTAGAGGGCAGTACGGACTCGACTGCAGTTTGTTGAGCAGAGCATCGTAGACGCGTAGTATTAGTAGTAGTAGTAGTTTCTTTTGTCCTGTACATAGTCGGATCAGTAACTAGTTTTTGTAGTACTCTAGCGGATACGAAATTTTATGAATCGTTTCCGTTCTAGTACTTCCAGTAGGTACAGTAATGCAGCTTGTTAGTGCATCTTGTACAGTGATAGGCAGTCAGCCTAGTTTAGACTAGTAGTAGTCTAACTTTTTGTATAAGTCCTCGTTGGAGGCAGAATCAATATTCTTTTTGATGTATATATATACATGACCCGTGAGAGGGTTTTGATCACAAGAAAGTTTCTTATAAATCATGTAGTAAACCAGAATGTCAAATGAATTCGTGTAACGAGATTTTAGTTTAACTTGGAAAGTTAAACGATTAAAAGAGCTAGTATCGAAGTTATGTTCGATTTTTTCCTTTTCCGTGAACTTGATTAAGTTAGAAAGAGGGTGAGTAAGTAAAAGAATGTTTAAAAGAAAGGGCTAATGAGAATTTCTGTTCCCTATAGTTAAAGAAAAATGCTGCCAAGAAATGTTAACAATCGAAGAGGCCCTAGTAGGCCCAGAGGACGTGGAAGACGTCAGCCAGAAAATGAAAGGGAACAAGAACAAGAACGTAATGATACCCCTCCACCATCACCATCACCACCACCTCCACCACCACCCCGTAGGGACATTGAGGAGCTTTTCCTCAAACGAAACCCCCTGTATTCATTGGAACTGGCGGCCCAGGCAATGCTGAGCTCTGGGTGCGATCCATTGAAAGAATTTTCAAACTCCTCAGATGTACTGATGAGGAGCGACTATCATGCATAGCATTCCAGCTCTCTGGACCAGCGGATTACTGGTGGGAGGCAAGACAGAAGGTGATACCTGCGGAGCATCGGGCTCGACTTACGTGGGACGAATTTAAGGAAGCACTGTACGACAAGTACGTGACGAAGACGTATAGAGCTCAGAAGGAGGCTGAGTTCTACAATTTGAAACAGGGTAAGATGACTGTAACAGAGTACGATGCTAAGTTTTGTGAGCTATCAAGGTATGCGCCTACTCAGGTCGATACCGAAGAAAAGATTTCGAAGAAGATCCGTGGGGGACTAAGACATGAATTGGGAATAGCATTAGCCAGTCATGGGGTACTGAGCTATATTGATGTTCTAGGGCGAGCCCTAGAGATGGAGGTCATTGTGCCTGATGAGAAGAAAACTGTAACAACCACACCAGCTCCAACCCAAAACCAAAACCGAAGCTATTATAACAACAATAATAGCAATTTTCAAGGAAAGAGAAAGTAGGAAGGGGGCAATAGCAAGGGCTATAATCAGAATTTCAACAACCAAGGAAATCAGCGAAGTGGTAATCAGCAAGGCTATCAGCAGCCTAGTCAAAACAACAACAAGAGGCCGTAGCAAGGAAACAACCATTCAGGGTTGTATTTACAGGGAAATAGACAAACCGGAGGCAATAACCAGCAAAACCAGCCGCAAGGGCAGCAAAGAAATTTCAATTAGGGAAGAAATAACCCAGGGAGGGTTACCATTCCTGTGTGCCCTAAGTGCAACAAAACACATCCCGGTGTCTGTCAAGTAGGCACCACCAACTATTTTAACTGCGGACAGAAGGGACATATGAAGAAGGATTGCCCTAAACCACTGCAAGCAGTACCTCTGAGGGCTATACAAGTGCAGCCACAGCAACAAATGAATCAGCAGCAGTTTCAGCAGCATGCGTAACAACAGCAGCATGCAAGGGCATGCGCGAATAGGCAGACTGGGAAGGATAAGGGAAAGGGAAAAGAAAACCTTGCAGGTATGGGAAAACTTCACAACATTCCTATTAAGATACTGTTTGATACAGGCGCATTGCATTCTTTTACTGCTGGTTCTTGTGCAGATAACTTAGACATCAGACCTGTAAGAGCTGCACATCCTATGAGAGTAGCTACACCTTCAGGAGAGATCACTACTTCCACACATGTCTGCTCTAACCTAGAACTAGAAATTGGAACTCTTAAGGTTATAGCGAACAATTTGAACGTTATGATAATGTGGGACGTAGACATAATCCTAGGGACGGACTGGTTGTCAGAGAATTATGCCACAATTCTCTGCAACGAGAGAAAGATCTCTTTTCAACCCCTGGGTAGAGAGCCGACAGAATTCCATGGGATTTCAATGGGTAGAGGAGTACCAATAATTTCAGCCCTACGAGCCACGAAGTTGATGAAAAAGAAAGGTACCACATCCTATCTTGTGTATCTAGTCGAAGAACCAGGAGCTAAAATGACCGTTCAGGACGTAAAGGTTGTAAATGAATATGAGGACGTGTTTCCAGAAGTGTTGCCGGGATTGCACCAGATCGCCACGTAGATTTCACGATCGACTTAGAGCCAGGAGCAACTCCCAAATCTAAAGCCCCATATAGGATGGCACCAAAGGAGTTAGAAGAACTCAAAATTCAATTGCAAGAGTTGCTAGACCTTGGTTTCATTAGGCCGAGTGTTTCACCTTTGGGAGCACCAGTGTTGTTTGTCAGAAAGAAGGATGGTTCAATGAGGATGTGTATAGATTATCGAGAGCTGAACAAGATCACCCTAAAAAACAAATATCCTTTGCCAAGGATAGAGGATCTTTTCGATCAGCTCAAAGGTGCAGGAGTGTTTCAAAGATAGACTTAAGATCAGGGTATCATCAGCTGAAGATTAAACCCGAGGACGTACCTAAGACTGCATTTCGAACCAGATATGGCCACTACGAATTCTTGGTTATGCCATTTGGTTTGACCAACGCCCCTGCAGTATTCATGGACCTCATGAATAGAGTTTTCCACCCATACTTAGACAAATTCTTCTTAGTATTTATCGACGACATTCTCATTTACTCTAAGAATGAGAAAGGACACGAAGAACATCTGCGGATAGTGTTGGAAACACTTAGAGTTGAGAAACTTTATGCCAAGTTCAGTAAGTGGGAATTTTGGTTGAAGGAAATAATGTTTCTCGGACACATAGTTTCAGCGGAAGGAATCAAGGTAGATCCTGCTAAGGTAGAGGCAGTGCGCAACTGGAAGTCACCAACGAATCCAAACGAGATCAGAAGTTTCTTAGGTTTGGCGAGCTACTACAGAAGATTCATCGAAGGATTCTCCACGATTGCTAGACCTATGACGCAACTACATCGAAAAGAAAATATATTATCCTGTGAAAGGCAGGAACCCACGTGTGGTTAATTAACTGATGATGGTGACTGTGAGCTTTACTTCGGTTTAGCCGGTCACAGTGTTTGAGAAGGAGGCCTACTTCTCGACACAATGTTAATGTGGTAGATGATTTGTCACAGGCCCAAATCCCGAGGGACGGCAGAAGCCGGGGTGCGACTGGGGTTGGATTAAAGAAGCGGGGAAGAAGGGGGCTAACTAACTAAACATACATAAATGACATCAAACATTCAAAGAACAAGACTGGAATATGAATAAGAAAGAGTTAATCCCTAAGGATTACTCGACAAAAGTACAAAAAGAAAACTAATGTCATTTTTACAAACTTAGACTACTGAGTATTGTTCAAACATCTAAAAAAGAAATTTCAAAGTTTGGCAGCGGAAGTGTTCTAACTAGCATCCTATCCTTTAACTCAACATCAACCGTCGCTTCAACCTGCACATTTAGAAAACAATGCAGGGCTAAGTACAAAAGTACTTAGTGGGCATGATGCCGAAATCATAGTCATATGTATAAATAATCTGGCATTTATAACCTTGGCGCATCGGGGTTTTGTTGAAAAGGCCCGTGCCTACTAAACATTTTCTAACTGATTTGTATAAAGCAGCTTGCGCAAGCATTTTAGAGTATGTTATGTTCAATCTTAACCAAAGCTAATTCACCGTGGCTGGCTACCCCTCAACAGGATACCACATACACCACAGGTTACAAAGTGCACTAACTTTGGAAAGCACTTAGCAGCTAACTCAGAGCCGATCGTTAGTTAACCTAGTTAGATTAACTCTAAAAGTCTGGAAAACCCGAAGGTTAACTCAGAAATCTGGAAAACATGAATGTTAACTCAGATAGGTACAAGAGAACTCACATAAAAAGTTGAAACAGTTTATGCCAAGATTATCACTTTGAAAACACAATTATCAAAGCGATAAATAATACTTTCGAGTTGTGGAAAAACCCACATTTTATTTGATATAGATAAAAACCCACCTTGATTTACAGAACTTAAAACAAAACTTCCAACTTTGGATCTTCCGTCCTTTCTCTACAGTTGGCTTCCTCCTTCATCGTAAAATGAACATACTTTAAAAACGGGTTGTAAAGGATAATCGATTAAAGATTTAGTTATTTTATTCTTTTGGGCATTTGCACGCTTACTAGATTCGTTTTACTTAAATGGGAAACGAGACTCGTATCAATCTCGTTAGAACTTGGAAGATCTCATACTCGACTCTCGGGTCAGTAGAGATGGTAGTCGATATCCTAATACGACTTTAAAGATTAAGAGAAGCTAAGTTGGAAAGAATCAACTTAGGCGATTTACTTTAATTCTTTGAACGATTTAAGGAATTTCTCGTTTATTCCTTCTTTAAAGAAAAGATAAGATATAAGATCTCGACTGGTCTCCATCACTAGAGGTCTTGTACTTGACTTTAGGGTCAGTAGGTAGATGTTCGATAGATAAAGACGGCTTAAACGATTGAAAGAAGCTAAGTTGTGAACTAAACAACTTAGAAAACAAGAAACTGAAAATTCACTGTACAGTCCAGTAACTCTGGAGGCTGTCCAGAACAGAGGACTTGGAAACAGGGGCTGAGCCCTGTACCACTAGAAAGCTTAGGAAGTCTAGTTTCTGCTCCAATTTACGGATCACAAATCCGATAAACGAGCTGGAAGTTATTACAGTTTCCGGAGAGGGTCGCAAAACTGCTCGAAAACCCTAATTTATTGATAAGTTCGCCGTATAACGTTTTAGGTTCGTTTTAAATTCTCGTATTCAACTTTTTTAGAAACTGGACTCTTAAAGCAGTCATCACGTACCTCCGTACGTGACAAACTCCTTCTCAACTTGTTCAAAAGCACGACGTTCTAACGTCGGATTTCAACTATCAAGTACTTAACCAACAAAGAAAATCCAAACGCGTTCTAGTTTTCGATTACAACTATAATCCATATTATATTAACTCGGATGCTTATGATGTCAACTAGAAAAATGTTCCAAATTTCATTATAAACAGTAATATAAACTTAGAATTCTCATCCGACTTCTTGATTTTCAGTTACAACTAGATATTCGTCTCTTACGCGATTTTTCAACGTTGTCGGTTTTTGTTCAAACTTTACGACGTTAAACTATATCTAACTTGAATCATTTTCATGAATGCAAACATATCTTAACATCATTATAACTCAGTTTATAAAGTTATCTTTGCCTCTTATGTTTCATTAAACATTTTTAGAAAATTCTCATTTAATTTCTATTATCAACTAATATGATTTGCAACATAATCAACTAACAAATCATCACTTAATATCAAACATGTATAAACTCGTATTTATTCTATAAATTTCTGGTTTTATATAGATGTTAAGGGGTTGATTTTCTTCTCCAATTAACATCATTTATTCACTAATCAAACTATTATAACAACTATTAATCACTTGCAATTCCAAAAACAACTAACATGCAAAAACCCCTAATTTATAATTCAAACCCTAATTGAATTTCATAACAACATAGGGCTTTCAATCCCTTTTCATTCCATACACTAATTAAACATCTATTAAGCATGAATCCATGATCAAAAGAAGAAAAACAAAAATCCTACAATTTCCCAAAAAAATTCTGCATTTACACAAAAGATAAAGTTCTTGGTTTTGATCAATTTTAATCCCTAATTATCATATCTAATACATCCAATTTCATTATACTAAGATCAATTCATCTATCCCATAACCTTAAAATTTCGAACAAGAAGGAAAAGAGAAGAAAAGAAAATCTAAATGGATAGAATTGTGGAGGATGGAAATACCTTAAGATTTAATGAAGAACTTAAGAGGTTGAATGGATGGATTGATGACTTGTGTGAGTTCTTCAAGCTTTGAAGGTGTTCTTCAATGGTGGATGGATGATGGAGAAGATGAAGTTTGAGGGAGAAAGATAGAGGATTGCCGAGAGAGAGATAGGGAGAGAGAGATGAAAAAATGGTTTTGTCTAATGTTGAAATGATGAAAGGATTGAACATGCAAAGGTAGGTTTAGGTGTCATTATTTTAACAAGTCAACATGCATGTCTTACACCTAAACATGGGTGAGGTGGCGGCTGCATGGAGGTGGTTTAAAGGGTTACGGGTTTTTCCGGCGCGATCCGACGTTACGGGAAAACGAACGACGAAAAACGTTGTTCGGTACAAAAATCGTCGTGATTCGATTTGACCTTAAAATCTAACGTATGAACTTAATTAGAAAAATAAATTTATAAAATTTATTTTGACAAAAACTCGGGACGACAAGTCCGAGTTTCATCCGGAAAAACGTAAAAACAAACTTTCTCGGCGTGTTCGTATTGCGATTTTGTAAACGTAAAATTAAACGGTTTTCCGTTCTTAGTTTACAAACTAAAAACTTTTCGTATGCGCTAACCCCTAATACAGTAGTCATCTAGCTGACTCCCGTAATTTATTTTTAATAACGGATTCGACCGTTAGCCTTAGAATTCAAAAATTATAAACTTAGGCGTGCAAAGCCATTTATTTAATTAACTTTAAACTTTTTTAGAACGTAAGAAATTTACGGGGCATTACATGATTCATACCTTATATATAAAATTATGTGCACACATCTTTAAAGGGAAAATGATTTTATGCATTCACAAGTAAAATGATTGTGATGCAGTGGCAAGCCAAGTTCAATTATATAGCTCTAAGAGCAAGCTTTACTATTTTTGGCAATGTGTTCACTGAGTACGAAGTACTCAGCCCTGCATGTATTTCTAAACGTACAGGTTAGCTACGGATGAGGATGGTATGGATGGTCTTGGTGGTGTGTTAACCTTTTGGATGTTGAGTCGACAGTTACATGTCTTCATACATGTAATTGTTGTGAGCAAGTGATGTCTCCGCTGCTTAACAATCTTTTGATATATTAATATTTTGATAACTGTGGTAATAATGAGCTGTGTGCTCAAAACAATGCTTTGAATTTCGTTTACATACCCTACTTTTGAACCACATGATGTCGTTACACTTAACCCTATTTTTGAGTAACTTTGTAAATTATTAAGCTCGTTCATCGTTGAGCTATGTGATGAAAGTTTGTTTATATTCATTTCGTGTTGAAACCTTATTTCCCTTGATCGATTCATTATCGAGTCGAGTTCTATTTGTTGGTTTCACATTTTTAAATTATTCGGGTTAATGTTTAAAGTTGAGTTGAGATAAAAGTGGTTTGTTATTTGATGGTTTCACCTTCACACTCTAATGGAGTCTGGTCGTTCCTACACACCGGATTTCAGGTTGTGACAAGGCGCCAGCACGCCTCAAAGTCAGCCACAAACTGGCCTATAGTAGAACCTGGTGCTCGGTAAGTCGCATAGCGAAAAGCCGCAACAAGCTCAGCAGGTGTCCGACACCTACACACCGCCTTCCGCGCTGTCTTCCTAGTCGCGGCCATCCTAAAAAGAAGTTTACAAAATAACATCAGCATCTCATCATAATAAAACAACTTAATCTTAAAGGGATTCTTAAAGCACTAGAAGTAAAAGAGCTCAAAGATAAACACAAAACTGAACTTAAGTTTTCAAACTCAAATCTTAGACTCCAACAAACAAGCATCACAATCTTATATGCTACTCAACTAGTATAACTATCTTGATGCGTCAAGTAAGTCATTCGAGTCTCTATAAGGGAAAGTAAAGTCAATTCGGTGTTCCGACGAGAATGAACATCCGATTGATGATAACTATGCTCATGTCACTTACTTGCAAGCGACATCCGTTTTAAGACATCATGGCATCTTTGGTACTTGTCGTTTCACCATTATTGTTCATCTTTCGTGTTCATGCAGTTGCGCCGTTCTAATTGGCGCAATTTAAGTTCTTGATCACAAGGGGAGGAATCTTAATTAGGGCATCTAAATTCTCTTCCTTTATGCATGTTCATAACATAATAACCATGTGTCTTTATCAAAAGAAATTCATATATTTCATGCTTATTTGCACACATTATCTCATGCTTTCTTATAAATATCATATTGTAATTATGCAAAATACATATTTCATGGCACAATAAAACTTGAATAAATAAAACTTTTGAAACATTTACCCTTTTATTCGGTTGAGTGCGACGCGACGAGGTGTTGAGCTATTGAGTGACTCTTATTTGAGTTTAGTGATTCAAGGTAACCTCAACATGAAAGAACATAGGCTCAGAGCGAACAAACTGCTCTGATACCATTCTATCACAACCTCAAATCCCTAAGGACGGCAGAACCGAGGCGTGACTTGGGGTGGGAGTTAAGAAGCGGGGAAGAAGGGGGGTGAGAACTTTCCGATGAAAAGATAATATGGAATTTCATAAATAACATCACATTATATAGATAAGGGAATTAATTCCGAAGGAATGATTTAGCATTTGAGTGACTTACATATCATAAATAGTCGAGAAATACTCAGAATAGATTCCAAATATTTAGATAATAAATCTTAACAAAAGGACTACAAAACAGAGTGTTTGCAGCGGAAAGACATAGTTTGGTTACATATGTGAAGATATATAACAGGGGCTTGGCGTCATTTCATAAGACAAAAGCTTCCACTCAACACCCGCCCTTACATCATCAGCTCAACCTGCACAATTTTAAAAGATATGCAGGGCTGAGTACGCGGTACTCGAACACGTGCCAAAATATAAAAACATGCTTTCATATTTATTATCATGCATATAAAGCAGTAACACACAGGGGTTTTAGAAAAAACTTGTGCTTACTAAAACATTTTATCTCATATTGCACAATGTCATCATTATATAACCATATCCAATGTAATACCCCGGAAAATTTCTACTACGTTAAAAATTCAAAGTTAATAATAATTACGGCTTTGCACGCCTAAGTTCATTAAATTAAATTCTAAGACTAACGGTGAAATCCGTTTCCAAAAATAAATTACGGAAGTCAGTCAGATGACTAATGTATTAAGGATTCCGCGTATGATAACTTTTTAGTTCGAGAACTCAGATCGGGAAATCGTCTGATTTTTACATTCACGAAATTGCGATACGAGTTCGACCGAGAAAGTTCGTTTTTATTATTTTTCCGGACGAAATTCGGACTGTGAGGTTCCGAGATTTTGTCGGATTTTAAGTTTTAAATATTATTTTCCGAGTAAGATAAATATATCGGAATTAATGGTCAAATCGGATTTTGACGAAAACGCGCCGAATACGTTTTTATTTACTCGATTTTTCATAACGTCGTAACGAGCCGGAAAACGCGGTATTTGGAGAAATATTTCTCCTCATTGCCGACTTCATGCATACACACACATAGGATATTTCATTTTTTTATTAATTGTCACTTTATGACTCACTTGTTCCTATACTTTCTAATAATATTTAATTAGCCACCTATGTTATATACTATTTCATCAACTAGTTGTCATCACCCTCCCAACTCTCATCCCTCACAACTCACGCCACACATCATTCCTCTCTCCCAAATTTCTTCATCTCCTCCATTGAAGATCATTCAAGGTTCCTTAAGAATTTCTTCATCAATTGATCGATCATCCATCAATTTCAGTTCTAATTCCAATAATCTTCAAGGTAATTGCTTAAGCCTTTCATCTATCCATGTAGAATTCTTATTCCTTTATTTTTTTCTCTTGACCGAAAATATTAGATTAATTAAGATAATGATTTAAGTCTTAAATCATGTAATTAAATGGATAGAAACTTCTATGATTTAATTGATGGAAAAACCAAGAACCCTAAACCTAGGCATGGACTGCAAATTAGGGGATTTTGGTAGGATGTTCTAATCCTCAAATTGATTGGATAATTAATCTAAGATAGTGTTTAATTGATTATTAATGCAAGAATAAATGAAATCCCCTAACAAATTGAAGTAGGATCGAAATTAGGGCTAGGGTTTGATAATGGAATTTCAATTTATGAGGTTGTAGTAATAATCATTGAATAATATAAGTTGTAGTAATATTAGAAATGGATTTATGGATTAAATTGATGAAGAAAACACCCCTCCTAATTTAAATGCTAATACCGATTTTAGGGAGGAATTTAGGGGTTTGATGTAGCTTAATTCTATTAAGGAATTGATGATGAAAATGTCCTAATTAGTGTTAATTGATTTAATGAATTATTTGGAATTATTCTAAAAATATTAGGTAAAGTATAAGAGACGAAAATCCATAAATAAACCGAGTTTGGTTAATGAGTTAAGGATATGGATCACATACTAATGAGTCTAGATAGATGTTGAATAATGTTGTAGAATTTAATCGGATTCTAAGAACGTTGAAATTTTGGTAAGAAACGAAGCAACGAGCCTAAGCATCGATAGAAAAGTCGAACCGAGAAAATAATTGGATAGTAATGAATCTTATCGTTAAGTGATCAAGTTTGTAGTTGACGACGTGTTAATCCGAGTATTGGAATGATAGGTTTTAGTTGAATTTGAGAAGTTGGAATTTGAATTAGGAACTTGAATTGGTTTAGTAATTGGTTAGATTGATCGACGAGGTTTTGATCGTCATATTCATAGACGGGAAAATAAAATGGAGTTCGTCGCGTATGGAACACGTGTTGACTGCCCTGTTGTATAATTTTCGTGAGAATTTAAGTACGAGAACATAAAACGAACCTAGGAAGTCACACGTCGATTTTATCAAACCTTAGGGTTAACTTCGGCAGTTTTGCGACCCTTTACGGAAATTGCCATATCTCTTAGCTCGTTTATCGGATTTGAGATCCGTAAATTGGAGAGTAAACTAGACTTCCTAGGCTTTCATTCGTTACTGAGCACTTCCCCGGTTTCACAGTACTCTGTTCTGGGAAGTCCTTAGAAGCTCTGCCTTGTGCAGTGAAGTTTCAAAACTAAATTTCTTAAGTTGATTCCTTCTCAACTTAATTTCTTTCGATCTTTTAAGTCGTTCCAAATATCGACTATCATAATTTACTGACCTTAGCGTCAAGTAAGAGTTCTAAATGAGAAATGTTCGATTCTCGTTCCCGTTTAATTAAAAGAATCTAGAGTAGCGTGCAAAAGCCTAAAAGCTTAAGAACATATGAGAACTAATTCGAATTCGATTTGAATTTCCGTTTTCTTTTATCGACTCGATGACTTATCGAAGTTATGATTATTTACGATGAAGGAGGAAGTCAGCACTCGGGATAAGACGAAGGATCGACGACAGAAAACTCGTTTAATAGTTTTGTAACTTATAAGGTGGGCTTATATTCTATAATAACTAAAATGTGGGTTTTGTCCACAACTCGAAAGTAATTCTTTATCGCTTTGATAAACGTATTTTCAAAGTGATAACCATGGCATAAACTGTTTAAATATTTTATGTGAGTTCTCTTGTACCTATCTGTGTTAACATTTGTGTTTTCCAGATTTATAAGTTAACCGCTAGGATGTTAACTATCGATCGGCTCTGAGTTGGCTATTAAGTGCTTTCCAGAGTTAGTGCACTTTGTAACCTGTGGTGTATGTGGTATCCTGTTGAGGGGTAACCAGCCACGGTGAATGAGGATTTGGTCAAGATTTGAACGTAACATACATTAAAATGCTCGCGAGCTACTTTATGAATAAAAATGCAAATGTTTAATAGGCACGGGCTCTTTTAAATGAAAACCCCTGATGCGCTATAAAAAGAGATGCCTGATTATCTATACCTATGATTATGTTTTCGGCAATGTGTTCACTAAGTACTTTCGTACTTAGCCCTGCATATGTTTTCTAAATGTGCAGGTTGAAGCGACGGCAGCGGTGGATGGTTGAGTTGAGGTCGAATAGAGTTAGAGAAGACTTATGTACTTAGTTCACTATTCCGCTGCATAACTCTAAACTTTGTTATTTATGTTTAATCACTGTAGACTAAGTTCTGTAATTATAACTTAGTTTTCCTTTTGAGAACTTCGTCGAGTAATCCATCGTGATTAACTCTATCTTTTGGTAATAAAGTCTTGTTCATAGAATTTATGATGTCTCTTATGTATGTTTATTCAGTCAGTCCCTTTCTTCCCCGCTTCTTTAATCCAATCCCAGTCACACCCCGGCTTCTGCTGTCCCTCGGGATTTGGGGCTGTGACATCCAAATACGTCGGGGAAGGTGGCCACTGATAAGTCCATATTTTGTGTCTTTTTAGTATCTGTCTTAGGTAGTTTAGATTGAGTTTTTGTGTGTGTTTTGTATAGTTTTAGTGTCTAGGAGGACATATCTTGGGCAGGAGGTGTTTGTTGTCTTGTAGGTGGAAACTGGGTAATACAGGGGAAGAAAGCAGCATTTCTGGAAGCAGTACAGGCAGAGCCATATTGGTCAAGGCAGATAGGAGGAGTGCTTTGGTCAACAGGCAAGTTTCTCTCCTATGTCTAGAAGGATAAGGAAAAAATGATCTAACTTAAATATCTTTCCTTATCCGAATAGATTTAGGATCCGCAAGGGATCTCTTGGAGATAGATGTGACTTGCCATGTTGGGGTCGAGCTTATCAAGTAATACTTGCATCCCAAGGTAGCTCGTGGATTCCTTCCATGTTAAGGACTAAGGGGCCCAAACCCTAAGCACTCTCCTATAAATATCAAAGCCCTGCTGCTGTGATACATGGCCGTCTTTTATGCTTAATTCCCTGTAATTCCTTTAAGTGATCATGAGGAAAAAAACAAGTCTTATGGGCAAACTTTTATTCGTATTTGTTCATCGGCACTTTTGGCCGTGTTCTACTTTTGAACGTACTTAGTAAGTTTTTAATATAGTTCTTATGAGTTCCTTTAATTTATGCGTTCGTTGTTTTATAATTATGTCTAGCTAAGTTCTATACTTGATTTGGACAAGACAGTTAAGTATTAACTTATGCTTGAGAGGTCTAATTTGTGCTAGAGAATTGCATACATGTGTTCCCGATATGTTAATGAGCTTGTTCAAATATGAGGTAATATGATTAAGAGATTAATAGGCCGTTAATCACTTATTTAGATCACCAATCAATTGGGAAGTAGGAGTGTTTTCCACATTTTCTTGATTAAGATCATTAGAGGAAGGTGTCTACCTTAAAGGGTCAGACGTGATGATTCCTTGTTGGGCCTTTCTAGAGATAAATGCTCCTTGGGCAAGAAACTGAACGATGACTTCAACAGAGGTATTGCCCAAGGTAGGGAGCCGGCGGTGCATTGCCAATTAAGTAAGGATAGGTAAGGGAAGGATTTGTTGATAGCGTGACGAGTAAAAAGGGATATCGGCATTCAAGTCCTATAACTAACGATGCATGCATGTAATGAATATATTTGCACCAATGACCAAGCTAGAGTTTCCACTTAACGACGTCTTAGTCCAGATCAAGTCCTTGATCAAGTTACTTGTTTAGTTTTTAGTGTTTAATTGAGTTCTCTAATTAGGGCTAGAGAGCCTTAGTGACCAAGAAAGCAAAACCCAACTTTTCTAAACATGCTTCCAGTTCCCTTTGAGCCGCATCTCCCCTACAGTCAATTTCCCGCAGAGACCGAGCTAGAGCACCTCGACTTGGACCCAGAGTTTTCCGCCTTGTTGGAGTTACCACCAGACTTTGTGCCGAGTGAGGAGTCTGACGCGGAGTCAGAGTAGTTATAGGAGGACGCAGAGCCCGCTGTTACACCGGAGCTACCGCTAGTTAGTACACAGATCGAGGAGTTGATCCCAAGACCGGGATTCGTAGAGATCGACGCCGAGACAGCCGCATTGTTAGGACTAGCTTCACTGTTCTTACCTGACGTCTGTGTTAGAGTCAAAGGACCTTTAGAGACAGGACTGTTTAGGGAGGAGTCAGAGTACCGAGGGATCGACGCGGAGCTTGCCGCCATGTTAGAGTTACCATCTCCACTTACGCCGCTTGAGGAGATCTGTGCGAAGTGGGGAGTAGTCAGAGAGCAGATGGAGGCAGGACCGTCCAGAGTCCGTTCTAGGGAGGAGTTCGAGTCAGGTTCAGGTTCCAGTTCAGTTCCAGAGCACCTTCTTCCCCTGAAGAAGCGTGCAGTAGAGCTCAGTGAGGACTACCTTGTTTCCGACTTGGAGGAGACAGTTTCAGAGGCACCGTCACCCACTCTGCTTACACTTTCTGACGGCTCTACTCTGAGGAAGGACGAGGCACTCCAGCTCGTCTTTGGTTCAGAGTCTGAGGAGGAGGACCCGGACGAGGATCCTGAGGAGGACCCGGACGAGGATCCTGAGGAGGACCCGGACGAGGATCCGGAAGAGGACCCAGAGGAGGACTCTTAGGGTTTTTAGGCCGTAAAGGGGCAGTTCCGACTCGATTATAGTTCGTCGAGTAGAGCGTCGTAGACGCATGTTAGTAGTAGTAGTAGCTCTTTTGTCCTGTACAGAGTCGGATCAGTAACTAGTTTTTGTAGTACTCTAACGGATACGAAATTTTATGAATCGTTTCAATTCTAGTACTTTTAGTAGGTACGGAGTTGCAGCCTGTTAGTGCACCTGGTAAATAGTAGGCAGTTAGCCTAGTTTAGACTAGTAGTAGTCTAACTTTTGTGTATAAGTCCTCGTTGGAGGCCGAATTAATATTCTTTTTTATGTATATATATATACATAACCCATGAGAGGATTTTAATCACGAGAAAAATTTCCTATGAATCGTGTAATTAAATCAGAATGTCAATGAATTCGTGTGGCGAGAAATTTAAGTTTAACTTGAAAGTTAAAAGATTACGAAGTTAATATCGAAACTATATTCGATATGTCGTCCCGTGAACTTGATAAAGTTGAGAACGAGCTAGTAAGTACTAAGAGTGATTAACAGAAAAGACTAATGTGTAATGCCCCGTAAATTCCTTACGCTCTTAAAATTTTAAAGTTAATTAAATAATTGGCTTTGCACGCCTAAGTTTACGATTTTGAATTCTAAGACTAACGGTCGAATCCTTTTCTGAAAATAAATTACGGAAGTCAGCTAGACGACTAGTGTATTTGGGGTTAGCGCGTACGAAAAGTTTTTAGTTCGTGAGCTCAGAACGGAAAACCGTCTGATTTTTACATTCACGAAATCGCGATACGAACTCGCCCGAGAAAGTTCGTTTTTATGATTTTCCGGATGAAACTCGGACTGTGTCGTCCCGAGTTTTTGTCAAAATAAATTTTGTAAATTTATTTTCCGATTAAGTTTCGTACGTTAAAAATTGCGGTCGAATCGGATCGCGACGATTTTGTGCCGAGCGATGTTTTTCGTCGTTCGATTTCCGTAACATCGGATCGCACCGGAAAAGTGCGTAGTTTTCTTAATTTTCTTACCATGACCGACATCTTCTCCTTTTTAGTTATATTTTTGTGTTTTAATTAGTTTTATAAGGTGACACCTATGCTAGTTACTATTGAAACTTTAAACCTTGCATCCTATCTCCTAACTTAACAAATTAAATCATTTTCTTCCCTCCCAAACCCTCACAAATCGGCAGCCCTCCCCTTTCCATCTTCTTCTTCATTTCTTCCATCCTCCATTGAAGAGAAGCTCCAAGAACAAGAAGAAACACACAAGTCTCAATCATTCCATTCAAACTTCATACGTTCTTCATTAATTCTCAAGGTATTCACCTCCTCTTAACATCTATCCATCGATCCTTCTCTTCTTTTCTTTTTCATTTCTTGATCGAAAATTGGAATTAAGGATTAGATGAATTGATCTTGGATTAATGAAATTGGATGTGTTAGATAGGATAATTAGGAATTAAAATTGATCGAAGACAAGAACCCTAATCTCTACTTGAATACCGAAAATTTTAGGGTTATAGTAGAATTTTGGGATTTTTTCAATTGATGATGGATTCATGCTTAGTAGATACTTAATTAGTGATTAGAACGAAGAGGAATCGAAAGCCCCATGTTTTTGTGAAATTCAATTAGGGTTTGAGTGTTGAATTTGGGGGTTCATGCATGATAGTTTGTATTTGGTTTGCAATTGATTAATAGATGTTATAATAGGATGATTAGTGGATAAATGTTGTTAATTGGAGAAGAAAATCACCCTCTTAATATATATATGAAAACCGAAATTATTTGAGTAATTAGGGGTTTCCACATGTTGATGTTAATTGATGAATTGTTAATGGAATATAGTTGCAATTGATGTGAATTGATAATAGGAATTTAATTAGATTTTTCTAAAATTATTTGTCGTAACGTAAGAGACGAAGATCATGTTATAAGTTGAAATATAGTGATGATATGAAATGTTTGCATGCATGAAAGTGATTCACGTTAATTGTAGTTTAATGTCGTAATGTTTGAACGGAATCCGACAACTTTGAAAAACGCGTAAGAGACGAACCTTTAGTCGTAACTAATAATCGAGAAGTCGAATGAGAATTCTAATTTGATATTATTGTCTATGATGGACTTGAGAACAACTTTGTAGTTGATGTCGTAAGCTTTCGAGTTGTTATAATGTGAGCTATAGTTATAATCGAGAACTAGAACGCGTTTTGAATAACTTGTTGGTTTAGTAATTGTTAGTTGAAATCCGACGTTTAGAACGTCGTGCTTTTGAGCGAGTTTTGAGGAGGAGTTTGTCACGTACGGAAGTACGTGATGACTGCCTTGAGGGCCCAGTTTCCAAAGAAATTGAATACGAGAGCTTAGAACAAACCTAAGACGTTATACGTCGAACCTATCGAGCAATTAGGGTTTTCGCGGCAGTTTTGCGACCCTCGCCGGAAACTGTAATAACTTTTAGCTCGTTTATCGGATTTGCGATCCGTAAATTGGTGCATAAACTAGACATCCCAAAATTTCTAGTGGTACAGGGCTCATCCCCTGTTTTTCAAATCCTCTGTTCTGGACAGCCTCCAGAGTTACTGGATTGTGCAGTGAAATTTCAGTTTCTTGTCTTCTAAGTTGTTTAGTTCACAACTTAGTTTCTTTCGATCGTTTAAGCCATATTATCTAACGAATATCTCCCTACTGACCCTAGAGTCGAGTACAGGGCCTTGAGTGATGAAAACCAGTCGAGATCCTATCTCTTATCCTTTCATTAAAGAAGTAATAAACGAGAAATTTCATAAGTCGTTCAAAGAACTAAAACGTAAATCGCCTAAGTTGATTCTTTCCAACTTAGCTTCTTATAATCTTTAAAAGGCAACCTAGAAGGTATGGAAAAACTACACAACATCCCTATTAAGATACTGTTTGATACTGGCGCATCGCATTCTTTCATTGCTGGCTCGTGTGCCGATAACTTAGACATCAGACCTGTAAGAGCTGCACATTCTATGAGAGTAGCTACACCTTCAGGAGAGATCACTACTTCCACACATGTTTGCTCTAACCTAGAACTAGAAATCGGAACTTCTTAAGGTTAAGGCGAACAACTTAAACGTTATGATAATGTGGGACGTAGATATAATCCTAGGAATGGATTGGTTGTCAGAGAATTACGCCACAATTCTCTGCAACGAGAGAAAAATCTCTTTTCAACCCCCGGGTAAAGAACCAACCGAATTCCACGGAATTTCCATGGGTAGAGGCGTACCAATTATATCAGCCCTTCAAGCCACGAAACTCATGAAGAAGAAAGGTACCACAGCTTATCTCGTGTACCTAGTCGGAGAATCAGGAGCCGAGAAGACCATCCAGGACGTAAAAGTTGTGAATGAATACGAAGATGTCTTTCCAGAAGTGTTACCAGAATTGCCACCAGATCGTCACGTGGACTTCACAATCGACTTAGAACCAGGAGCCGCACCTAAATCTAAAGCCCCATATAGGATGGCACCGAAAGAACTAGAAGAGCTCAAAATCCAGTTACAAGAATTGCTAGACCTTGGTTTCATCAGGCCAAGCGTCTCACCTTGGGGAGCACAGTGCTATTTGTTAGGAAAAGGGACGGATCGATGAGAATGTGTATAGATTATCGAGAACTGAACAAGATCACACTCAAGAACAAATATCCTTTGCCGAGGATCGAGGATCTATTTGATCAGCTTAAGGGTGTAGGAGTCTTCTCCAAAATAGATTTAAGGTCAGGGTACCAACAGCTGAAAATCAAACCTGAAGACATACCGAAGACCGCCTTTAGAACCCGATATGGCCATTGTAATGCCATTTAGTTTGACCAACGCTCCAGCTGTATTCATGGACCTTATGAATAGAGTTTTCCACCCTTACTTGGACAAATGCATTTTAGTATTCATCGACGACATCCTCGTTTACTCTAAGGATGAAAAGGAGCACGAGGATCATCTACGGATAGTGTTGGAAACACTAAGAACTGAGAAACTCTACGCCAAATTCAGCAAATGCGAATTTTGGCTGAAGGAAGTAATGTTGCTTGGGCACATAGTTTCGGCAGAAGGAATCAAAGTGTATCCAGCCAAGGTAGAGGCAGTACACAACTGGAAATCACCAACGAATCAGAACGAGATTAGAAGTTTCTTAAGTTTAGCCGGTTATTACAGAAGGTTCATCGAAGGATTCTCCACGATCGCTAGGCCGATGACACAGCTACTTAGGAAGGAGACCAAATTTAAATGGACGGATGAGTGCGAGAAGAGTTTCCAAACGCTCAAGGAGAAATTAACCACAACGCCAATATTAGCTCTTCCAGACACAAGCAAGGAATATGTGGTTTACACCGACGCATCGAAAAATGGATTAGGTTGCGTCTTAATGCAAGATGGACGAGTTATAGCTTATGCTTCATGACAACTTCGACCTCACGAAGTTGAGTACCCAACCCACGACTTAGAACTCGCAGCCGTGGTGCATGAGTTAAAGATTTGGAGACACCATCTCTATGGTGTAAGGGTTGAAATATTCACCGATCATAAGAGTCTGAAGTACTTTTTCGAGCAGAAGGAATTGAATATGAGACAAAGGAGATGGCTCGAATTAGTCAAGGATTACGACTGCGGAATCAACTATCATCCAGGAAAGGCTAATGTGGTAGCAGACGCATTGAGTCGCAAGGCTTCAATGAAGTTAGGATGCCTTTTTGTAGAGGAAGAAACTTTAGTACGAGAATTCGAGAAGATGGATATCAAAGTGCTCGACATGCCAGCTACGATAACTAGTCAGATAGCAGCATTAGAAGCTACACCAAATTTGAGAGAAAGAATCATCAGTGCTCAAAGGAAGGACGAGTCAATGGAAACGTTGCGATTAAGGATAAGAATAGATAAACCAGATGGATATTCTGAAGCTCCAGACAATGAGATCCTTTTTTAAGGCAAAATTTGTATTCCTGATGATGACAGCAAACTGAAGAACGAAATCTTGGGTGAGGCTCACGATACGCCTTACACAGCACACCCAGGAAGTACGAAAATGTATCAAGATTTGAGAAGGAACTTCTGGTGGAATGGAATGAAACGAGACGTTGCCTCGTTTGTAGAAAGATGTTTGGCATGTCAGAAAGTTAAGGCTTTACACCGATGACCGTATGGATTGCTGCAACCATTGGATGTCCCAGAATGGAAATGGGAAGGCATAGCTATGTACTTTGTCACAGGCTTGCCTAAGTCAAGAAGAGGAAACACAACTATTTGGCTAATTATCGATAGATTTACGAAGTCAGCTCATTTCTTGCCGATTAAGATTACCTACGGATCAGAAAGATTAGCTCAGTTGTACGTCAGAGAGATTGTACGTCTGCATGGAGTACCGAAGGTCATAGTATCAGATAGAGACGCATTTACCTCGAGATTTTGGATTACGATGCAGAAAGAATTGGGAACAGAACTTAATTTCAGTACAGCGTTTCACCCACAGACAGATGGACAGTCAGAGAGGACGATTCAGATTTTAGTTGATATGTTAAGAACAGTGGTTTTGGACCGAGGCGCGAATTGGGAAGAAATTCTACACTTAGTCGAATTCGCTTACAACAACAACTATCAGGCCACGATAGGAATGGTGCCGTATGAGGCTTTGTATGGAAGGAAATGTAGATCACCATTTTATTGGGACGAAGTAGGTGAGAGAAAGAACCTAGGCCCCATTGCAGTAAATGAGATGATTGAGATAGTTCGGCAGATACATGATAGAATGAAAGAAGCTCAAAGCCGACAGAAGTCTTATGCCGATGATCGTCGAACCAACCTTGAGTTTGAAATAGGAGATAAAGTTTTCCTTAAGATATCACCGACTAGAGGAATCCTTAAATTCGGAGTTAAGGGTAAACTAAGACCCAGGTTTATAGGACTTTATGAAATCCTCGAGAGAATAGGACCCGTCGCTTATAGATTGGCCTTACCGCCAAGTCTAGGAAGTGTTCACAACGTATTTCACGTTTCTCAATTGAGAAAATACGTCTATGATCCTAAGCACATCATTAGTCAGCAAGACGTAGTTCTTGAATCTGACCTAAGCTATGAAGAGAAATCGATATCGATTTTGGATAGAAAAGTCCAAGAATTAAGAACCAAATCGATACCAATCGTTAAAGTGCTATGGAACCACCACGGGCAAGAAGAAGCCACGTGGGAGCTCGAGGAGAAGATGAAGGAGAGATATCCTCATCTTTTAACAGAAGGTATGCAAATTTCGGGACGAAATTTTTCGCAAGGGGGGTAGGATGTAATACCCTAGAATTTCCGTACAGTCTTAAAATTTTAAAGTTATTAATAAAAATGGCTTTGCACGCCTAAATTTACGATTCTGAATTCTAAAACCAACGGTGAAATCCGCTTCCAAAAATAAATTACAGAAGTCAGTTATATGACTACTGTATTTAGGGTTATCGCGTACAAAAACTTTTTAGTTCTAAAACTCAGAATGAAAAATCATCTGATTTTTACATTCACGAAATCGCGATACGAACTCGCCCGAGAAAGTTTGCTTTTTTGATTTTCCGGACGAAACTCGGACTGTGTCGTCCCGAGTTTTTTTCGGAATTAAGTTTTTAAATATTACTTTCCGATTGAGTTTAATATGTTAGAATTTTTGGTCGAATCGGAATTTGACGATTTTGTGCCGAGCTACGTTTTTCGTCGTTTGATTTCCGTAACGTCGGATCGTGCTGGAAAAGCGCATAATTCTCTTTTTCTTTTCTCCTCTAGCCGACCTCACCTCACATACAAGCATAGATTTTTCATTTTTTTATATAGTATTAACATGGTGACTAATGTCCTTTTAATTAACACTTTACACCTAATTGTTAGATATTATTTTTTCACCTCGTTAGTCATCACCATCACCTCCCCAACACACCTCCATTGCCGCCATCTACCACACACACACCTCTCTTCCATTTTCTTCCATCACCATTGAAGATCTTCAAGTTCTTGGACAAGAAATTTTCACAAGTTCTTCATCCAACCATTGAATCATCCAACTTCCTTTATTAATTGTCAAGGTAATCTCCTCCTCTCTAATCCTATCCATTTGGATTCCATTTCTTTTTATTTTTCAAGTGGATCGATTTTTATGGGTAGATGGATTAGATGTCTTGATCTTTAATTAGTATAACTAGATGGATTAGATATGGATCTATGATTAAAATTGAAAGAAATCCAAGAACCCTAAAACCTAGCTATTACCGAAAATTAGGGGATTTATGTGGGATGATTGAATTCTTCAATTAGTTGGATAATCATGCTTAGGAGGTGTTCAATTAGTAATTAGAACAAAAAGAAATCGAAACCCCTAAGTATTTGGTGAGTACCGATTTTGAGCTAGGGTTTGAATTTGGGATTTTCAATTTAATGTGTAATAAGACTTGAATTGTTTAATTGAGGATATAGTAGTATGATTAATGAATTAATGATGATAATCGATGAAGAAAATCACTCCCTTTAATTTTATGATAATACCGAAAAATATGAAAGAATTAGGGGTTTTCATGTAGTTGAATTAGTTGATGTTTTGTTGATGAATTAATGTTGCTAATGATATTAGATGATGTTATGAATTTAATTGGAATTTTCTAAAAATGTTTTGTGGATCGTAAGAGACTAAGAACTCGATTTAAGTTGAGTTTAAGTAATGATATGAGGTTATGATGCATATAATAATGAATCTCGTCAGATGTTGATTGATGTCGTAGAATTTGAACGAATTCCGATAACTTTTGAAATCTCGTAAGAGACGAACAAGTGGACGTAATTAATAATCGAGAAGTCGAGTAAGAATTCTAACTTGATAATAGTGTTTATAATGGACTAGGGAACGACTTTGTAGTTGATGACATGAGCTTTCAGATTATTATAATATGAGTTGTAGTAATAGTCGAGAACTAGAAACGAGAATTTGTTAACTTGATTTTGGTATAGTAAATGGTAGTTGAAACGATGAGGTTTGATCGTCGTGGTTATGAACGAGTTTTGAGCAGGAGTTCTTCACGTACGGGAGTACGTGTTGACTGCCTTGAGAGTGAATTTTCGTGAGAAATCGAGTACGAGAACTTAGAACGAACTTAGGAAGTTATACGTCGATTCTATCGAGCAATTAGGGTTAGCCGCGGCAGTTTTGCGACCCTTCCCGGAAACTGTAATATCTATTAGCTCGTTTATCGGATTTGAGATCCGTAAATTGGAGCGTAAACTAGACTTTCCAAGCTTTCAAATGGTACAGGGTTCATCCCCTGTTTCCAATTCCCCTATTCTGGGCAGTCTTCAGAACTACTGCCTTACGCAGTGAAATTTTCAGAAGTTCTTTTACTAAGTTGTTTTCTTCGCAACTTAGTTTCTTTCGATCGTTTAAGCCGTAATAAGTTAACGACTATCTTCTCTACTGACCTAAGAGTCGAGTATGAGACCTTTCGAGTTCTAAACGAGATTTTTTCAAGTCTCATTCCCGTTTAATTAAAATGAAACTAGTAGCGTGCAAATGCCTAAAGAAACGAAACGACTAAAACCTAATTCGAATTTCCATGTTCGATTATCTTTTACGACCGATTTTAAAGTGTTATTATTTTACGATGAAGGAGGAAGTCAGCAGTAAGGAAAGGACGGAAGATCAGGAGAACGGAAGCTCGTACTTAGTTCTGTAAACGGTAAGGTGGGCTTTTATATATAAAATAAAACGAGCAATGCTCGAAAAACCTTTCTTTATCGCTTTGATATCTGTGTTTTCAAAGTGATAATTATGGCATGAACTGTTTTATGTTTTATGTGAGTTCTCTTGTACCTATCTGAGTTAACATTCGTGTTTTCCAGATTTAAGAGTTAATCTAAATAGGTTAACTAACGATCGGCTCTGAGTTAGCTATTAAGTGCTTTCAAGAGTTAGTGCACTTCGTAACCTGTGGTGTATGTGGTATCCTGTTGAGGGGTAACCAGCCACGGTGAATGAGAATTGGTCAAGATTTGAACGTTACATACCAGAAAATGCTCGGCCGAGTAAATTGTGAAAATGAGTTAGAAAATATTTTAGTAGACACGGGCCCCTTTTAATAAAACCCCGATGTGCTACAATTATGAAATGCCAGATTATCTATACTTATGTTATGTTTTCGGCATCGTGCCACTAAGTACTTTCGTACTTAGCCCTGCATGTGTTTATAAATGTGCAGGTTGAAGCGACGAGAGCGGCGGTGGTTGAAGTTGAGTCGAGTTGAGAAGTTAGGAAGCTTTAGCTTGTAACCTACTTTCCGCTGCAAAACTCTAAGTCTTTTGAGAACATGTACATTATTAAATCACTATAGTATAAGTCTGTAATCTTTAACTTAGATACTTTTGAGTACCTTTTGTTTAGTAATCCTTCGTGATTAACTCTTCCTTTATAATAGTCAAGTCTTGTTCATTGAATGTATGATGTCTTTTATGTATGTTTAGTTAGTCAGCCCCCTTCTTCCCCGCTTCTTTAATCCAATTCCAGTCGCACCCCGGCTTCTGCCGTCCCTCGGGATTTGGGGCTGTGACATAATCCAACAATATTACTACAAAAACACAACAAAATCATTAACTCCTCCTAATAGATATATAAATCGGTACTCTTAAGATTTTAATCAAATAATTCATGCTCTCTTTCTTATCATACAAACATCATCATCAACATCCTCATCTTATCTTCTTAATTATCATAACAATCACAAAATCATCATTTAAATATATATATATATATATATATATATATGCACAAATCGGTACTCATATATATTTAGCAAATATTTCATATCTTTTAATTCTTTCATTCTAACATGTATCGTTTCTATTCAAAAGCATTAATAACTTCATCACATATTCATATCTAAACTATCACACAAATTCCTTCTTTTTTCTCCCTTATTTCTAACGGTTGTCATCAAGAAATAAAGGGAAATTTTTTCTTATTTCACCAAGTATATAGATCATCATCGATTAATCCATAGAGTCCATTTTCACCATCAATTTCATACTAAAATAAAAATCACAAAAATCTCTAAAATCATTAAAAATTTCGGTACTCACATATATGTACCTAGCATAAATTTTCTTCTTCAATCTCATGCAAATTAATCATACAAGGACTTAAGGATATACACCAAGCTCAAATAATCATCAAAATCATCAACACAAAAATCCCTAGTTCTAGCCATTAAAATCGGCACTCATGAAAAGAAAAACAACCAAGGTTTTTCACTCATCTTTCAAACATTTCATCACACAAGGATCAAAATCAACATACTTAGAAACGGTTAAAGATCAAAAACTTCATCTTCTAGCCCTCTAGATTGGCGGTTTTGAAGGGGAATAAGAGATCAAATTATAGACTTCGATTTTCCAAGAACAAACCTTGCAAGGCTTCAACTCCTAGGCTTCGATCAAGCTAGAATCGAGCTCTTCTTCTTGGCACAAAGCTGCCGAAATTTCAAGAAAAGAGAAGAGGGTGAACTCTAGTCTTAAAACGATCACAAGAATGAGTGGATTATGAATACCTTATCGGTTAGTCGATAGGCGATCGGATGCTATCTTCTTGGAGTTCTTAAAGCTTGAAACTCTATGCTCTAATGGAGGTTTTAGAGAGAGAGATTGTGTGTAGATGGGTAGTGCCGAGAAAGAGATGAGAGAGAAAGAGAGGTTGGGAGAGAGAGAGAGTAGAGAGAGAATTGGAGAGAGATGATAAAGAGAGAGAGAGAGTGTTGTGTGAGAGAGTGAGAGAATATGAGAGTAGAAATGAATTAATAGAGTATTTGTTGCACCCGATGATAAAAAATATGATATAAATTTCGCCTGAAGAAAAAGTTATCGTTTGCAATTTAACCCTACTTTTTCAATAAACTCTCAAACGATTTGAAACTCACCACGACTCTTTATCGACGTCGGAAAACTCTCTACTTTGTCTCAAACTCCACTAAATAAATCAAGGAATCCAGAAATCAAATTTTCAGGTTGAAATTCCGAGAAATGAAGAAAAAGTCAGAATTCACTATTCATATTAGGGTTTTCTGGACCTTCAATTGAATTTTCTCTCAGACGATCTCTGACGACTCTCGAACATATCTCAAGCTTCTAAAATCATTTTTAGACTCAAAGGACACTAATTAGACTCAAAGGTCGATAAATAGTGAAAACTCGGGAAAAGTTACTATTCATCTAAAAACAAAACTTTTCTGAACTTTCTGAAATTCGAATTCAAACTCAAACTGATATAATCATGCTCAATCAATTCCTCACACAGTCAATTGGGATAACCAAAATGAAGAAATTCACAAAAGAACACTCAAGGGCATTTAGTAATTTCACGAGAAAATTTATTTTCTTAGAAATATTTACCACATAAAAGCACATAATTAGAGCGCATAAACTAAATTAAGACAAACTTAAGACTTATGAAAGATCGGGGTATTACAAAGGCTGACAAGGGATGGTTACCACCAACTAAAATCAGCCTCTCCAGCTCTATGGGGACAGAAAAAGGTTTACCAAGTTGTTGAAGGAAAGGTTGTTCCAAGTCAAAGATGGGATGACCTTAGCCTCCAACCCTGGTAGCTGAAGATGAAGTCTCTCCTTAAGGAGGTGGAGGAGTCGAAGACGAAAACCTAGAGTAGGTTAGAAATTAGAACAGTAGTTTAGCAAGAACTTAGTTGTAACTGTAATCATTCCACAATTTGTTATCTGTTATAACAAGTTGCTGGTTATTAAAGGTCTTCGGTTGTTGACCTCACTTGATACAACCATCTCGTTGTCCAAGTTCGAGGTCAGCCTTTTTTTGTTTTTCTTTTTTGTTTTTTTTTGTTTTTGTTTTTTTTGTCCTAACCCTTTCCTCTTAAAGACTAGAATTGAGTTTATCTTTTAGTCTTACTGGTACCGGCTTGTGGTATCATTCAGGAATGGTAGGTGATATCAGTTAAGGTCTTGGCATCGTTAAAAAGGGGAAAATTGTTGGGAAAATTAGAAAAGGTTTCGAAAAATACCAAAACCCCAACTGATCCAAATCGAGTAGATAAATGCCTTTAGTCTAATCTTAGCTAGAGCTCACTGTTTGAGCGTAGGGATTTTTATCTTTACCAGAGTCAAGCAGAAGAAGTCAGCCGGACTAAAGAAAGAGGTTCGTGAAGAACTCAGCTGAGGCCCAGACTCAGTTGAGACCCAGACTTAGCTGAGGGTTCAAACTCAGTTGGGACTCAAGTTTAGTTGACACATCAACCTCAACTGAAGGCATACTGTCTAGCATGAAGAGAAGTTGTGTTGAAGTCAGGACATCGTGAAGCGGAGAAGAGAAGACGCTGAAGACGGAGGAGTTGCAGTCCAGATTTTGAATCCAGTCGGGAGCACAAGTCAGCTAGAAAACTTTCCATAAATGGACCAACAATAACGACCTGCAAAAAGGAAAGGTCGCATGTACCATTTTTGGAAAGTTACCAGTAAAGCATGTGGAGTGTCATGCTTTTGGCAGATATCACAAAGAGTGAAGCGGCGAAAGCAGCTTATCACCTCTCTCTCTGTCCAAGCAAGAAGACCGGTGAAGTACAGTTGGAGTAGAGTGATTTCTCTCATGTTCTTCCCCTTAGCCTCTCAGAAGTTCCCCTTCATGATTGAGATTAGAGATTTGGTCTTTGCTTGTTTTGTATCTCCTCGGACTCTCTCTTTTGAGAGATTGAGTTCGTAGCCTTTGGTTGAAGCCTCGTGTCCCCTAAAGTGTTGACGGCTTCCTTGTTGGATTTTTCCCTCAAATCCAAACCTTAGGTCTGACTTTGAACCCGAAATCAAAGTCATCAGGTCCCTTGGAACCAGTAATCTAATACTAGGTCCCTTGGAACCCGTAATCCAATACCCGGTCCCTTAAACCCTAGAATCTAAAGATAGGTTGTACACTTTCCCGGAAAAGTGTTCCACGGTCTTGTTCGAACTCAGAATCGAACTGGTTAGGTTTGCTTGGAACTCGGAATCCAAGTGGGGCGTTTGGTAAGCATGCTTAAGCTTATCTAGTGGATTACTTCCCCAAAAAGGAAGTCGTGGACGTAGAAGGTTGATCTACGAACCACGTTAAAATACTGTGTACTTAATTTTTGTAATTTACATTCAGTATTTTAAATTCAGTACCTAACCAACTGATCCAGCATATGCACTGCACTAATTTGGGAACTTGACCTTCCCCTTTCACAAAGGTTTCAATATTTTTAACGAGTCTAATTTTCACCATCTTCCGCATTGCAAAACTGTTTAAAACCTCAGTTGGTACATTCAGTTGAACTTTAGGCATAGGAGCCAGCTGAACTACCAACTGTGTGATTAGCTCAGTTTTACCAACTGTGTGATTAGCTCCAACTGAGCAACTCAGTTGAAGAGCTATTCCAACTGACTCTTCCAGTTGTTGAGTAAACTGACCTGAGCAGTATATCTCAGTGAAAAGACATTAAGCAAAACAAAAATTGCTACTGGTGTATTCCTCCCCCCCATACACCAGTTACTCGTTACCGGGACCATCGATAGTAATACTCGTTAGTTGAGAATTGGCTCATCTACCGCCACTATTCCGGGTTGGAACATCCCATTGACCACAACTCGGGTTTATAAGTGTGTAATTTATGAAGATCGTTTACAATTTATATAGACCCAAAATTCCCATGCACCTCTCATATTCCTCCATTCTTATTTATCTAAATTCTCAAATTTTCTGAATTTAAAATCAATATTTATCATATTTATATTCTATATATTTATATATGATATGGAAACAAAATCTTATCAAGATCAAATCTTCAAAATTGATATCTATCACATTTTAATATATTCTATATATACATCTGTAATGCCCCGGAAATTCCTTACGATCTCAAAAATTTACAGTTAATAAAATAAATGGCTTTGCACGCCTAAGTTTACGATTTTAAATTCTAAGACTAACGGTCGAATCTGTTTCCGAAAATAAATTACGGAAGTCAGCTAGACGACTACTATATTTAGGGTTAGCGCGTACGAAAAATTTTTAGTTCGTGAACTCAGAACGGAAAACCGTGTTATTTTTACATTCACGAAATCGCGATACGAACTCGCCCGAGAAAGTTCGTTTTTATGATTTTCCGGACAAAACTCGGACTGTGTCGTCCCGAGTTTTTGTTGGAATTAATTTTATAAATTTTATTTTCCGATTAAGTTTTATAGGTTAGAATTTTTGGCCGAATCAGATTGTGACGATTTTGTGCCGAGCCACGTTTTTCGTCTAACGTTTTCCATAACGTCGTATCGCGCCGGAAAAACACGTATCACTCCTAAAAATTTCTAATGGCAGCCGACTTCCCTCTCACACATTAGTTGATATTTCATTTCTTATATAGTTTTTATCCATGACTCACTACTATAGATATTTACTTATCACTTTACACCTATTAGCTTTTATTCACCTTATAACATGTCAAGTAAGTCATATCTCCTCCCTCCCTCATCATTTTCGGTAGCCCCTCTTCCTCTCTCCCATCTTCATTTCTTTTTCTCCATTGATTGGATCTCCAAGTTCTTGAGCAAGAAATCACACAAGTCAATATCCAACCATCAAATTCCATTACTTCCTTTAGTAAAGATCAAGGTATTCATCTTCTCTCTAATCCTATCCAATTGGATTCCTTTTCTTTTTATTTTTCTTCTTGGGATCGAGATTGAGGAAGATGAACTAGATGTTTTGATCTTAGATTAGTAAAATTAGATGTGTTAGATGTGATAATTAGGGATTAAAATGGATTGAAACCAAGAACCCTAATTGCTATGTCATTACCGAAATTTTAGGGCAATGTGTAGGATTTTTGGAATTCTTCAATTGATGTTATGATCATGCTTAGGAAGTGTTCGATTAGGGATTAGAACCAAGAGAAATCGAAAGCCCTTTGTTATGTTGAAACCGATTTAGGGTTTAGGGTTAGGAAATTGGGGATTTTCAATTTCATGTTGCATTTGGATTTCAATTGATTAATTGATGTTATAATAGTATGATTAAGAGTTAAATGGTGTTGATTAATGAAGAAAATCACTCTCTTAATCTTTGTGTAAGTACCGAAAATTATTAGAAAATTAGGGGTTTGATATAGCTTGGTTTAATTGATGAAATGATGATAGAATATGGTTTCTAATGACATTAGATGATGCTATGAATTTAATTAGAATTTTCTAAAATAATTATTGAATTGGTAAGAGATGAAGATCTCGAATTAAGTTGAGATATAGTGATGATATGAAGTGATGATGTGCATGAAAATGAATCTCGTTAGATGATGTTTGATGACGTAGAAAATGAACGAAATCCGATAACTTTTAAAATCGCGTAAGAGACGAACAATTAGTCGTAATTAATAACCGAAAAGTCGAATGAGATTTCTAACTTGATAATATGTTTATGATGGGCTTGAGAACGACTTTGTAGTTGACGTCATGAGCTTTCGAGCTATTATAATATGAGTTATAGTGATAGTCGAGAACTAGAACGAGGAATTGATAACTTGTTTTGGTTTAGTACTTGATAGTTGGAAGCCGACGTTTAGAACGTCGTGCTAATGGACAAGTTTTGAGAAGGAGTTCATCACGTACGGGAGTACGTAATGACTGTTTTAAGAGTAAAGTTTCATGAGAAATCGAATACGAGAACTTAGAACGAACTTAAGAAGTTATACGTCGATTCTATCGAGCATCTAGGGTTAGCGCGGTAGTTTTGTGACCCTTGCCGAAAACTGTAATAACTTTTAGCTCGTTTATCAGATTTGCGATCCGTAAATTGGAGCATAAACTAGACATCCCAAAATTTCCAACGGTATAGGGCTCATCCCCTGTTTCTAGTTCCCCTGTTCTGGGCAGTCCCCAGAGTTACTGCCTTGCGCAGTGAATTTTCAGATTTCATTCTTCTAAGTTGTTTTGTTTGCGACTTAGTTTCTTTCGATCGTTTAAGCCGTAATAACTTAACGACTATCTTCCAACTGACCCCAATGTCAAGAAAGGAGCCTTGAGTGGTAAAACAAGACGAGATCTCATCTCGTATCCGTTAAAGTAAAGAATTTAGTTAAGCGAGAATTTGTCTAAGTCGTCTAAAGAGCTAAAATGTAATTTTCCTAAGTTGATTCTTTTCCAACTTAGTTCCTTTTGATCTTTTAAGTCATTTTGAGCTATCGACTACCCTCTCTACTGACCTAAGAGTCGAGTATGAGACCTTTCGAGTTCTAAATGGGATTTGTTCGAGTCTCGTTCCCGTTTAAGTAAAATGAATCTAGTGAGCGTGCAAATGCCTAAAGAAATGAAACGACTAAAACTTTTTCGAGTTTAAATGATCGATTATCTTTTACGACCCGATTTTAAGTGTTATTATTTTACGATGAAGGAGGAAGCCAGCAGTAAAGAAAGGACGGAAGATCAGAAGATCGGAAGCTAGTGCTTTTTAGTTCTGTATCACAAGGTGGGCTTTTATCTATATTAAATAAAATGTGGGTTTTTTCCACAACTCGAAAGTATTATTTATCGCTTTGATAATTGTGTTTTCAAAGTGATAATCTTGGCATAAACTGTTTCAACTATTTTATGTGAGTTCTCTTGTACCAATCTGAGTTCACCTTCGGGTTTACCAGGTTTCTGAGTTAACCTTCGGGTTTTCCAGACTTTTAAGTTAACCGCTAGAATGTTAACTTTCGATGGGCTCTGAGTTAGCTATTAAGCGCTTTCCAGAGTTAGTGCACTTTGTAACCTGTGGTGTATGTTGTATCCTGTTGAGGGGTAACCAGCCACGGTGAATTAGCTTTGGTCAAGATTGAACATAACATACTCTAAAAATGCTTGCGCAAGCTGCTTTATACAAATCAGTCAGAAAATGTTTAGCAGGTACGGGCCTTTTCAACAAAACCCCGAGGCGCTACGGATATAAAATGCCAGATTATTTATACTTATGAATTATGTTTTCGGTAACGTGCCCACTAAGTACTTTTGTACTTAGCCCTGCATATGTTTTCTAAATGTGCAGGTTGAAGCGATGGAAGCGGCGAGGGTTGAATAAAGTTGTCTTAGGAAGACTGTAGTTAGTATGAACCACAAATTCCGCTGCAGAACTCTAGTGTTTTTGAAATACGGATATGTTATCACTGTAGACTAAGATCTGTCTTAACTTAGTTTCTTTCGGTGTACTTCTGTCGAGTAATCTTTTGAGATTAACTCTTCCTTTATGTAAATAAAGTCTTGTTCATAGTATGCATGATGTCTCTTATGTATGTTTAGTTCAGTTAGTCCCCTTCTTCCCCGTTTCTTTAATCCAATCCCAGTCGCACCCCGGCTTCTGCCGTCCCTCGAGATTTGGGGCTGTGACAACATCAATATTTTATTTTATTTTTGTGTTTTCTTAAAATAACCTAAAAAATTAGAAACATAATAGGCGGCGAAAATTGAATCAACAACGAGTAGTCCAATTTTTACTACTCAACAATTTATTAGTAATAAAAACTTGGTGTACAATACAATTCTACGATATGATTTATTGTAATTAGGTCTAATCATTATCAATCTTATATTAATATTATTAAGCCCTAACTAAAATTTATTTAGTCAAATTTAACTCAATAAAAGATAAAATACATTATAATGAAATTAATAAGTAAAACAATCAATCATCAATCATCATTATATCTATATCTACCTATCTATCAATCTATAAATAAATAAATAAATATATATATATATATATATATATATATTATATAAACAAAAATGACTCAACGTAAGAAAAAAAAAACTACGTAGCACCTCTCATATTCCTCTATTCATATTTATCTAAATTCTCAAATTTTCTGAATTATATTTGATTCAAAAGAAGAGAAATTCCCCCAAAATAGCACTTTTCTTATAGTTTTTGTAAAATTTAGCACTCCTTATAATTCTTTTAAATGTTAGCACTTCATCTCTTTTTTACCCTAAAATACATTTTGTAATTCTCAACTTATCGTCACATTTTCATTATATCATTACTCTCTTCTGCGGTTTCTCTCTCTATTATTATCTCTATAATTTTTGATCTCCTCTTAACTTTCACTTCTAACTAAGATCTTCTATTTTGGACGAATTTTTCAGGTAAATTTCATCGATGTTTCATTATTTTCATCTTTTGATCTACCGTTTCTTCTTTTTCTCTTACCTCTTAAGGAATTATTCTCTCTTTTTATACTTTTGCTTTTTTTTAGGGTTTTCATTCGTCGTGAAAACAACAGAGTCTTCGGTGCAAATTTTCCGGTATACATTCCTTGCCTGCATAGTAACAAAACAATTTCACAAACAAGTTTCGAACCTCAGCTTTTAATTTTTTTAGATTCGTTCGTCAAACTTAAAAAGCGTATCACATTGTTTTAATTGTAAAAATAATTGTGCCTAAGCGATTGTACCATATGTTCATCTCCACGTTTATTCCATTACAGAAGCCCCAATTCAAAATTTCATTTCGCGACCATGGTCTGAAGATAGCTCTCATGTCTCGTCAAATACCTATTTCACCATTGTTGTGTTGGATCGAATAACTTGTTATCTTCTTCTACAATCCCCCTCTTTTTTTCAAGTATGTGTGGTTCAATTATTTTTAAGTCCGTCTGTCGATTTAGGGTTTTCCATTTGTTCTTCTTCCATGTTGCCAATTTTTGGTACAAGAAAAAGCAAGTTACCCGGATTCAGTGTTTTGCAGCCTCTCTTTCTTTGTATTATTTATTCCATTCTTTACTTTTTTTGAACCGCCATTCGTCCTACGCACACCCAAAGAAGAAATTTTTTTTGATCAGTTACAAAATAATACAAAAATTTTCCGAATTCACTAAGAATATCCAAACATCCAAAACAACATTGAGTAATAACAAAAACATGAATTTTTTTTTTACCAGTAAAAAAGTCTGTCACATATATTTTATCCCTAACCAACAAAGACAGCCATTTTTGTATTCACAAATAAAATCCATATCCACAAAAAGACATTTACAAGTAACCAAAAAACTAACAATTTTTGGGACAGTAACAAAGGCTTTCACATTTTTTTTATGAATTCCCTTTTTTTTGGGGCAGTAACAAAAGACTATTACAAGCATAATCACTTTTTTGAATTCACAAAGAATATACATACACCAATCCACACTTTGAGAAGTAACAAATATTTAAATAAAGACTTTAAGCAGTAACAAATTAATGTCAACTTATTTTTCAGTAACAAAAACATCACCACTAATTTTTACTAGTAACAAAGGATGTCACATTTTTTTTATCACTAACCCAAAAAAGACAGACTATTTTGTGAATTTACAAAAATTCTCAATATCACAAAAAGACATTTACAAGTAACCTATAAACTAACATTTTTTTCGTAGTAACAAATTCTGTCACATTTTTATTATGAGTTCACATTTTTTTGGGCAGCAACAAAAGACATTTACAAGCATAATCAAATTTGTGAATTCACAAAGAATATACATACACCAATCCACACTTTGAGAAGAAACAAAAATTGAAATAAAGATTTTAAGCAGTAACAAATTAATGTCAACTTTTTGTAATACCCCAGATATTTTCTTCCGACGAGAAATAAAAATTTTCTAATTAATTAAGGTTTTGCACGCCTAAGTTAAGGAATTTCAATTCTAAGACTAACGGTGTGTCACAGCTCCAAATCCCGAAGGACGGCAAAGCCGAGTTGCGACTAGGGATTGGATTAAAGAAGCGGGGAAAAAGGGGGAATAAAATAAATAAACACAATAACTAAACAACAACTGATATCTATGAACAGACTTTATTAAAAAGAAAGAGAGTCGACCTCGAAGGATCGCTCGACAGAGTTGTTCTCAAAAGAAACTAAGTTCAAAGTACGGGACTTAGACCAAAAGATATACATTAAAAGAAAATAGTTTGGCAGCGGAAAACGTAAACTAGAACACTACTGTTCTTCTCTAATTACAACCTTTACTCAACCTCCGCCGCTCCCGTCACTCAACCTGCACATTTATAAAACATATGCAGGGCTAAGTATAAACATACTTAGTGGGCACACTGTCGAAAACATAATATAAGAGTATTGATTTATCAGGCATCTCAATAAGTAGCGCATCGGGGTTTTTCATCAAATGCCCGTGCCTACTAAACATTTTCTTTCTTTTTTCACAATATAGCTTGCGGAAGCCTTTATAGATGTTACGTTCAACTTGCCCAACTTCTGTTTCAACGCCGAGGAAGAGTTAACTTCTTCCGCGCACGTTCTATTCACCGTGGCTTGGTACCCCTCAACAGAGTACCACACACAACAGTTACCGTATACACTAAACCCTGGAAAACCCTTCCGGTTAACTCAGAATCCGATCGATTAGTTAGCCCCCTTTGGCTAACTTAAAAAAGCACAAAAGAACTCACATAAAACAAATCTTTTATGCACTGATAATCAATTTGAAAACACACTTATCAAAGCAGTAAGTAAACATTTTCGAGCATCGCTCATTTTATTTGATATATAGAAAAAGCCCACCTTAGGCGATATACAGAACAACTAAAGCTTCCGTCTTCGGTCTTCCGTTCTTTCTTCTAATTGCGACTTCCTCCTTCTATCACAATCAAACATGCTTTAGTAAATCGGTCGAGACGATTGAAGAAAAAGTAATTCGAATTCGGTTAAGTCTTTTAGGAATTTGCACTTTAACTAATCTCTTTTGATTTAAAAGAAACGAGATTCGAACACATCTCTTTTAGAACTAACTTGATTCCTTACTCGACTTTTAGATCAGTTAAAAACGGAAGTCGATAACTCATAACGACTTAAAAGTTCTAAAGAAATTGAGTTGAAAAGAATTCAACTTAAGAAAATGAGTTTTAGAAAATTCCTGCACAAGTCAGTAAGTCTGGAGCTTGTACTGAACAGAGTACTTCGAAACAGGGAATGTGCCTTAGGTGTAAAGAAAGCTACGGATGTCTAGTTTACTGTCAAATTTACGGATCACGATTTCGTTAAGCGAGTTAAGAGTTATGACAGTTTCCGTAAAGGGTCGCAGTACAGTCCGCGGTAACCCTAAATGCTCGTTAAACTCGACGCACAATTCCCTAAGTTCGACCAATGCTATACAACCTTTATGTGTATGAAATTACTATCAAATTACAGTCATGACACACACTCCTTTATCGTGAATACCTTCACGTCTCTTGATTAACAAAACGACGAGCACTTCCTCGTCTTTTTTAACTGTCCGTTTACTAAACCAAATTCCATTTCAAATTCGATTCAATTCTTTAACTTCTATATTCATACTTATATGAAATCATCACCAACTACAATCTTGTTTATTTATCAACAATAAACACTAATATCAAATAGTTTCCTCATTCGACTTTCCTATCGACAATTAAGCTCGTCTCTTCGGTATTTCCTTGATCGGATGCATATTTATCATAAAATGCCTCCTTAAATTCTTCCCAAGTAATTTGAGCCATTTGCTCCGCCAGCATAACATTCTGCCTAGCCTTCCACCAGTAATCAGCTGGTCCGGCTAGTTGAAACGCAACACATGAAAGGCGCTCCTTATCAGTATATCTAAGAAGTTTAAAGATTCTTTCTATAGATCGTACCCAAAACTCAGCATCGCTTGGGTTACTGGATCCATTAAAAACAGGTGGATTGCTTTTGAAGAATAAATCCTCAATGTTACGATGTTGTGGGGGTAGCGGGAGTGAAGGGGTTGCTTAATGTTTTTGCTCTTCTTCACTTCCACGTTGTCCTTGACCTCTACCAGGTCCTCTTCTGTTGTTAACTACTCTCGGCGGCATTTTGAAACTATAGGAAACAAGAACTCTCATTAGCACTTTTGCTTTTAAGCATTCACTTATTTACTAAACCCTATCCAACTTAAACAAGTTCACGGAAAAGAAATAGATAATAACTCTGATACTAGCTCTGTAAACTTTTTAACTTCCCAAGTTAAACAAGAATATTTAACTAAACTTTTCTTCTAATCGTGTTTAGAAGAAACTTTCACGAGATCAAAGCCCTCTCACGGGGTCATATATATATATATATATATATACGTCAAAAAGAATACTGATTTTGCCTCCAACGAGGACTTATACAAAACCAGACTATGACTAGTCTGAACTAGGCTAACTGCCTATCTATTGTATAGGATACACTAACAAATTGTATTTCTATACCTACTGGAAGTACTAGAACGGAAACGATCCATAAAACTTCGTATCTACATAGACTACTACAAAAAGAAGTCTACTGATCCGACTATGTACAAGACAAGGAAAACTACTACTACTACTACTACGCGTTTAATACGCTCTGCTCAACAAGCTGCGATCAAGTCAGTGCTGCCCTCTATGGCCTGAAACTCCTCGGGGTCCTCGTCCAGATCCTCCTCCATCAGAGCCTCCTCCGGATTTGAACCAAAAACGAGCTGAAGTGCCTCGTCAACTCTAATTGTGGAGCCGTCCCAAAGTACTAGAGGTGGTGGTGAAGGCATGTCCGAAACAATCCTCTCTGAGTCTAAAACCAAGTAATCCAAACTGGTTACTACTGTCCGCTTCTTCGGAGGAAGCAGGTGCTCACGAGGTGAACCAGGCACGTACTCCTCTGTAGAACAAACCCTGGATGGTCCTGTCTCAAACTGTCCTCTGACCCTCGTCCACTCTGTACAAATCTCCTCGAGTGGTGTAAGTGGAGACGGTAACTTTAGCATAGCAGCAAGCTCTGCATCTAACTCTATGTATCCTGCTCCAGAATCTAAATCCTCACTGAGTGCAAGTACTGGTGGTATCTCCAACAACGCTGCCATCTCTGGATCCATGTCCAAAGGCTCTGGTTCGGGAGCTACTGGAATATGGAGGTAAGGAAGGTGCTCCTGAATGGGAACTGACACTATGTATCTGTTCTGAAAGAAACGCTAGTGTAAGGAAGGAAGTACCAAGCCATATCATGTGCCCATCCGCGCCACTCATCTGGTAGTCGTACAATCAAATCTTCTATAGCCTGACGCTCCTAAAACAAAATTTCGGGCTGCATGGTAGACTGCTGCAAAGTTACTGACTATCTGTCCTATGTCGTCACTCGGGTCTGCCTCGTAGTTATGATACTTATCCAATATCTCATCTGCCCAAGTACGTTGTGGTAGGGGTTCTCTCCTGAGCTGTGACACGTCTAGTAGCCATCCTACAGGGTTTTAAGAGAACACGGATCAGTGACTGGTAAGTTAATAACTTACCTTAAGGAATTCTTAAATTACAAATAGAATATTCCATTATTCAATTGTAATATCACCAACACTTAATCAACAACTTATCTTAATCATCTAGCAATTTTAAGAAATTGCACTCAAACAACATAAGAATTTCCGAGATTTTTCCATTCTTTAACTTATTATTCTTTTACTTTCTTGGAGAAAACTCTTAACAGCTTTTGCTTATTAAAACAAAGTAGAGTCGACTTTGTTCATGTCACTTATACGAAAGTAACATTCGTCTCTTATTTGCTTTGATTCCCTTTATTCTGTCCTTCTCGTTCCGATCAGCTCTTGAATATTTCAAAACCAACGTTTCTTAAACGTCTATGTTCTCAATTGAACCGGGAAGAATCTTAGAGCCATAGTCTAGGTTCTCATGCCAATATACTTCTCAAAATAAAGAAAATTATAGCTCAAATAATTTCACACACTTTCACAAAGTATAGTACTCATACTTTCACATAATTCACATAATATCACAAAGTATAACTCTTATACTTTAATCAAATTCATTCTTGGCACTTTTTATTCTCAACTTGCTTGCTCATTTATTCAAAAATTCTTCTTTAAAGAAACAACACTTCTTGAAACTATTTCCTTTCTTTCCTTCTTCTGTTGAGTCGACGTAGCGGGAGGTTGAGTTGTCATCTACACTCCTAAACTTAGTGTTATGACCTAACTTTACTTGAAAGAAGACTTGGGTGTAGAGCATACACAAATGCACTATCTTACTACTTGAAAGAAATTCGTATGCAGAGCAAAAATGATTGCTCTGATACCAGTCTGTCACAGCCCCATATCCCGAGGGACGGCAAAGCCGGGGTGCGACTAGGGATTAGATTAAAGAAGCAGGGAAAAAGGGGGAATAAATTAAATAAATACAATAACTAAACAACAACTGATATCTATGAACAGACTTTATTAAAAAGAAAGAGAGTCGACCTCGAAGGATCGCTCGATAGAGTTGTTCTCAAAAGAAACTAAGTTCAAAGTACGGGACTTAGACCAAAAGATATACATTAAAAGAAAATAGTTTGGCAGCGGAAAACGTAAACTAGATCACTACTATTCTTCTCTAATTACAACCTTTACTCAACCTCCGCCGCTCCCGTCACTTAACCTGCACATTTAGAAAACATATGCAGGGCTAAATATAAACATACTTAGTTGGCACACTGCCGAAAACATAATATAAGAGTATTGACTTATCAGGCATCTCAATAAGCAACGCATTGGGGTTTTTCATCAAATGCCCGTGCCTACTAAACCTTTTCTTTCTTTTTTCACAATATAGCTTGCGCAAGCCTTTACAGATGTTACGTTCAACTTGCCCAACTTCTGTTTCAACGCCGGGGAAGAGTTAACTTCTTCCGCGCATGTTCTATTCACCGTGACTGGCTACCCCTCAACAGAGTACCACATACAACGGTTACCGTGTACACTAAATCCTGGAAAACCCTTCCGGTTAACTCAGAATCTGATCAATTAGTTAGCCCCCTTTGGCTAACTCAAAAAGACACAAAAGAACTCACATAAAACAAATCTTTTATGCACTGATAATCAATTTGAAAACACACTTATCAAAGCAGTAAGTAAACATTTTCGAGCATCGCTCATTTTATTTGATATATAGAAAAAGCCCACCTTAGGCGATATAAAGAACAACTAAAGCTTCCGTCTTCGGTCTTCCGTCCTTTCTTCTAATTGTGACTTCCTCCTTTTATCGCAATCAAACATGCTTTAGTAAATCGGTCGAAACAATTGAAGAAAAAGTAATTCGAATTCGGTTAATTCTTTTAGGCATTTGCACTTTTACTAATCTCTTTTGATTTAAAAGAAACGAGATTCGAACACATCTCGTTTAGAACTAACTTGATTCCTTACTTGACTTTTAGATCAGTTAAAAATGGAATTCGATAACTCATAACGACGTAAAAGTTCTAGAGAAATTGAGTTGAAAAGAATTCAACTTAAGAAAATGAGTTTTAGAAAATTCCTGTACAAGTCAGTAAGTCTGGAGCTTGTACAGAACAGAGTACTTCGAAACAGGGGATATTCCTGATGTCAAAAGAAAGCTACGGATGTCTAGTTTACTGTCCAATTTACGGATCTTGATTTCGTTAAGCGAGCTAAGAGTTATGACAGTTTCCGTAAAGGGTCGCAGTACAGTCCGCGGTAACCCTGAATGCTTGTTAAACTCGACGCACAATTCCCTTAGTTCGACGAATGCTATACAACCTTTATGTGTATGAAATTACTATCAAAATACATTCATGACACACACTCCTTTATCGTGAATACCTTCACGTCTTTTGATTAACAAAACGACGAGCACTTCCTCGTCCTTTTCAACTGTCCGTTTACTAAACCAAATTCCATTTCAAATTCGATTCAATTCTTTTACTTCTATATTCATACTTATATGAAATCATCACCAACTACAATCTTGTTTATTTATCAACATTAAACACTAATATCAAATTAGTTTCCTCATTCGACTTTCCTATCGACAATTAAGCTCGTCTCTTCGTCTCATACTAAAAATTCAACTTTCTTAGAATTCGTTCAAACTTTCCAATTACGTTCATTAACTACTAAGATTAGCAAATATTCAAACCATAAACCTATATCATTATCCATACTAAACTTATCGACGATTCTTCGTCTCTTATTGTTGGGAAATTTATTAAAGTTTTGATTGATTCCAAAACCAACTGACCCCAACCCAGTAGATGTTGCCAGATCCTAATGTTAGTAGTTAGGCTTGCTGTTTGAGCAATGTTAAGATTTTATCTTTACAGGTCTCCAGCTGAAGAAGGCAACAAGGCTTCACTCGGATAGAACATCAGGTGTAAAAAAAACACCTGAGCGTTCAAGATTCAGAACAACAGTTGAGCATTCAAAGGGGGAAGATGCAAGAGAACATCAGTTGTAAGAAAGACAACTGAGCGTTCAAGAGATAGAACATCAGTTGTAAGGAAGACAACTGAGCGTTCATCAGATGAGAATTAAAAAGGGAGAAGTTGTAAGAAAACATCAGATGGAAGAAAGTCATCTGAGCGTTCGAGCCAACTGAGCGTTCAAGATTCAGAACATCAGTTGAAGGACTCGAACTGAGAAGATCGACAACTTGAAGTTCAAAGTCAGCTGAGAGTTCAACTGTTCCTACTCAGACAGAAGCATTCAGATAGAACATCAGCTAAAGACCAATCACATAAAGATCAAACGACTCAACCGACTATCAAATGTTGGAGGTCAAAGGTTAAGATTTGAATTTCAAATGAGGAAGTCATGTGAAGGTTTGACTCTCTGTCATTACCTCATTTGGCCCAACACAAGGCTGTCTCAGATGGAAAGCAGAAGCACACAGTTGCCAAATCCGGAAAGTCTGCAGAGATGAGAGACAAGCCATCGCTTTCAAAGAACAGAGATCAACGGCTCATCCAACGGCTAGTTGATTCTCTTCGCCTATAAATAGAGGCCTTCATTCATTCACCAAGACTTACGAGACAGACAAGTGCGAGAAGAGATAAAAAGAACGAGATAAAGAATGAAAAACTGCACTCAAGCAAAACTGCTATTATCCTCTAAGAACATCACTAGTTGAGAGTTCTAGAGTGTTAGATTCTGTCTCTGTGTTTTTCGAACCAAGCTTGAGAACATCACTAGTTGAGAGTTCGTAGAGTGTTAGATCCTAGCTCACTTCTTGTTTGAGCTATTAGTTGGAAACCCACCTTTTCACACATCCTCTCAAAAGGATTGTTAGGACCCTACTCTTCCTGGAATTGAGTAGTTAGGTTGATAAGTACCCGTAAACTTATCTGTAAGGTTGATAAGTACCCGTAAACTTATCTCAACGGTTGCAAAGCCTACGTAAGCTTTGTGGTTTTTGTCCAGAAGACTTTGGACTGAGTTGTGTGGACTCACAACTCCCCGTGGACGTAGGAGTTATCTCCGAACCACGTAAATCCTTGTGTGTTTGTGTTTATTATTCAGTTATTTATTGCTTATTCAACTGACTAACTAACCAGCATACAAACTGCATCTTTTCATGTTAACTGACTTGGTTATTGACCAACCTTGCATAAAAGCGTAAGTTATTTTATACGAGTTTTTTCCACCACATTCTGCACAGCACCACTCTCTCAACTGAGTTCTCGTACTCGGTTGTAAATCCAGCTGGGTCTTTCTACTCGGTTGTGAAATTTTTATAGAGTTGTTTTAAATTTTCTATCTGGTGTATTCCCCCCCCCCCCATACACCAGAACTCGTATTGGGACCATCACTTATGATTTTCATTTTATTTTTAGAAATTCTAATTAAATTATATGTTCATCTACAAGCTTACTACTTATCAATTATATCAATACATTATCAATACTACAAGATTTACTTCATCAAAACCCCACTTCTTCCTCTCTTACAACTTTGCTTTTATTTTTAGAAAATTACCATTTAATTTATCCAATCATCTATTAATACACAGAGTACTAATCTACACACCAATAAACTAAATTCAAACTAAATCTTCACCTACATAAATTTCCAAATTTTCGGTTGTCACCACTAAATAAGGGGGAATGATTTCTACTTGATTCCAAACATAGAAAACTATTTCTAAGCATTAAATAACATGTATTAAACTTAGAACATCATACTATATCCTCATGAAATTTTCGGTCAATACATAAACTAAAGGAAATGAAATTATGTTCGGTTCAAACTATAGAGGAAACTCTTACCTTAACGATTATGAACTCGGTTTAGGAATCGATTGGATGATGAACAAATTGTGGGCTTGAAAGCTTGAAGAAGATCAACAATGGGGGGAAAGAGAGAGGAGATGGTGGTTTTGGTGGAGGAAAGGAGAAGAGAATGTGAGGTGTCCTACTAGATATTAACATAAAGGTAGAAGAATGATCTAAGTAGGATGACTCATGGTGTATGGCGGTTTGGACTTGATTTTTAAGCAAAAATATCGTGTTTTACGGGTCTAACACTACGTATTAAAATCGAGCAATTACAATCCTAGATGATTACATTTTTGACGAAATCTAATTCGACCACTAGATTAGAAATAAATCACTTAGTCGGAAAGGACGATTCATTTTCCAAAATCCGATAAAAACTCGATACTTCACAGTTCAAATTTCGTCCGGAGAAATAATTAAAACTGATTTTTACTAACTTACTCGTCTCGCAAAATAAGTGAATGTAAAGTCGGACGCTTTTCTGATCTGAGTTCTCGAACGAAAACTTTATCGACCGCGAAAACCCTAATACAGTAGTTGTTTGAACGACTTCTGGAATTAATTTTCAGAAACGGATTTCACCGTTAGTCTTAGAATTGAAAATCCTTAACTTAGGCGTGCAAAGCCTTAATAAATTATTAAACTTTTATTTTAGTGACGGAAGAAATATCTGGGATATTACACGGTGAAATCCGTTTCTGAAAATAAATTCCAGAAGTCGTTCGACTGACTACTGTATTAGGATTTCCGCGTCCGATAAATTTTTCGTTAGAATACTCAGATCGAAAAAGCATCCGAATTTACAGTCACTTATTTTGCTATACGAGTAAGTTAGTAAAAATCAATTTTATTTATTTTTCCGGACGAATTTTAGACTGTGAAGTCCAGACTTTTCATCGGATTTCGGAAAATGAATTGTCCTTTCCGATTAAGTAATTAGAATTTTCTAAAAATAAAATGAAAATCGTAATAGAAAAAGAATCATCGATAGATTAAGTGTGGATAATGATATAAGATTATAGATTTCATACTAGTTAATCTTAGTAGTTAATGAACATAATTGGTGCAATACCTCAAATATTTTGTTCCGACGAGAAATAAAAGTTTCTAATTAATTAAGGCTTTGCACGCCTAAGTTAAGGATTTTCGATTCTAAGACTAACAGAGAAATCCGTTTCTGAAAATAAATTCCAGAAGTCGGTCGAACGACTACTGTATTAGGGTTTTCGCATCCGATAAATTTTTCGCCTGAAAACTCAAATCGAGAAACCGTCTGATTTTACATTCACTCTTTTTGCGAAATGAGTAAGTTAGTAAAAGTCCGGTTTTAATATTTTTTCAGAATAAATTTGGACTGTGATGTCCCGACTTTTTATCGGATTTTGAAAAACGAAATATGCTTTCCGAGTATGTGATTTATTTCTAATCTAACGGTCGAATTAGATTTCGTCGAATACGTAACCACCTAAGAAAGTTTTTTTCAACTTTTATAACGTCGTTTGAGACTCGGAAACGAGATATTTCCGTCAAATAATTTGCGTCCAAACACCCCCTTAACGAGTCACTACCTTTGTTGGAGATATTTTATACCTTTATCAAATAGTAATACATGAGTCATCCCTCTCTCTCCCTCTCTCCCATTGCCGCCACCTACACCTCCTCTCTCTCCCATTCTCTCTCAAATTCCTCCATTAAAATTCATCCTCCAAGCTTTCTCAAGAGCATCAAGTCATCCGTCTACCGATCAATTTTATTTCCGAGATCATATTCGACAAGGTAGGCACATCGTCTACGTTATGAACCGAACAAAAACTCGATTCCATCATCTTTATTTTTTTCGAAACTTATAGGATGAAGAAGCATGATGATCCTTTGATTAATACTTGATATAGTATGCTTAGAATTAGATTTTTATGGATTGAAATCGAAGAAATCACCCCCCCTTGAATCTATGTCATTACCGAAATTTTTCTAGAGATTAGGGGTTTGATGTAGTTCGATTTTCTTGAGGATTGATTGATGGATTCTTGATCAATATGATATTAGATGACTTCATGAATTAATTTAGAATTTTCTAAAATAAAAAAAAAAGTGTAAGAGATGAAGAATGCATGTTTTGGTGTAGTAGATGATATGATATTCATGAATGGATAATAGAAATGGTATGTAAGATGTTGGAGGATGATAATATAATTATTTGGAATTTTTCTAAAAATAAAATGAAAACCGTAAGAGACGGAAATCCATCGATAAGTCAAGACTCGTTAATGTTTTGAGAATATGGTTTACATATTAGTGATGCTAGATAGATGATGATCGTTGTTGTAAAATTTGAACGAAAACGGAGAACGTCGGAATTTTGTTAAGAGACGAAGAATCGTCAATAAGTTGAGAATAGATAATGATTTAGATATGTGATTCGAACCTATGATAATCTTGTTAGTTAATGATCGTACCGTAAAGTTTGAACGAATTCTAAGAAGATTAGAATTTGTTAAGAGACGAAGAAACGAGATTAAATGCCGATAGAAAAGTCGAATAAGGAAATCCAATTTGATATTAATGATTATTGTCATTTGATGAACGATATTATAGTTGACGATATTTCCATCCGAGATACGAGATGATTTGAGTTATAGTTAATAAACGAGAAGTTGTTGAATGAAATAGAAATTTGAAATTTGATTTGGTTTAGTAATTGGTTAGTTAAAAATGACGAGGAAATGCTCGTCGTTTGTTTAATCAAAAGATGTGAATGTGAAACCGATTAAGGGATATTGCATGTTGACTGTATTGAGATGGAAATTTCGTGAAAATAAAAGTGGAATAGTATTGATCGAACCTAGGGAATCGTGCGTCGAGATTTGTCGAGCATTAGGGCTTCGCGCGACTGTTTTGCGACGTTTTACGGAAACTGTCATAACTTCTAGCTCACTTAACGAAATCGAGATCCGTAAATTGGAGAGTATACTAGACACCCATGGCTTTCTTTTGGTATAAAAACATCCCCTTTCTAAGAATTCTCTGTTCTTAGCGAACTCCAGAACCACTGCCTTGTGCAGTAATTTTCCAAAACTTAATTTCTTAATTGAATCCTTTTCAACTTCGTTCCTTGTGAACTTTTAAGTCGTTATGAGTTATCGACTTCCACTTTTATCTACTGACCTAAGTGTCGAATAATGAGCCAAGTCAGTTTATAAACGAGAATTGATCGAGTCTCGTTTATTCGTTAATCAAAAGAAAGTAGTAAAGTGCAAAGGCCTAAAAGTCTAAAACCGAATTCGATTTTCTGTTTTCTTTTTAATGTCTCGACCAAATATACTAAAGTGTGATATTTTCCATTCAAAGAAGAAGGACGTCGAGACTAGAAGATAGGACGGAAGACAGAAGATTAAAGTTTGTTCTGTAAACGATCGAGGTGGGCTTTTTTATCAAAATAAAATGAGCGTTGCTCGAAAGTGTTTACTTATTGCTTTAATAAGTATGTATTAAAGTAACTATCAGTGCATGATGAATTGTTATATGTGAATTCTCTTGTGCCTCTCTGAGTTAGCCCACAGAGTGCTATCCAGAGTATTGGATTCCGAGTTAGCCCACAGAGTGCTATCCGGAGATTCGAACTAAACGATCAGATTCTGAGATAGCCCACAGAGTGCTATCCAGAGGGACAGATTTTGAGTTAGTCCACAGAGTGCTATCCAGACGATCGGATTCTGAGTTAACCTTCAGGGTGTTATCCAGAATTAAGTGTACAACAGTATAAGTCTTACGAGTGTTTATGAAAAGATGCATGATTAATCTATACTCTTGTGAGTTGTTTTTGGCAATGTGCCCACTAAGTGCTTTATGTACTTAGCCCTGCATGTTTGTTTTTAAATGTGTAGGTTGAGTGACGAAGGCAGAGGAGGTTGAGTAAAGGTCGTATTTGAGGAAGTAAAGTTTAGTTGAGCCTCGATTTCACATTTGATATGTGATATCATTCTACGTTTTTCTGCTGCAAAATAACTCTCTTATTGATGTTAATCTTTTCAGTTTAAGTTGTTCATACTTTAAACCTAGTCTTCTCGGATCACAACTTTGTCGAGCGATCTTTCGAGATTGACTCTCTTTTTCTAATAAGAATCAGTTCATAGTATTTTTATCTCGGTTATAGATGTTAAATTATTCATTTATTCATTCATTCCCCCTTCTTCTCCGCCTCTTTAATCAAATCCCTAGTCGCACCCCGGCTTGGCCTTCTCTCGGGATTTGGGGCTGTGACAATTGGAAAGTTTGAATGAATTCTAAGAATATTGAATTTATTGTAAGAGACGAAGAGACGAGCTTAATAGTCGATAGGAAAATCGAACGAGGAAACTAATTGGATATTAGTGTTTGTTGTTGATTAATAAACAAGAATGTAGTTGATGATAATTTCGTATAAGTTATGAAAAATAAGTTAAAAGATTATATGGAATTTGAAATGAAATTGGTTTAGTAATCGGTTAGTTGAAAAGACGAGAAAGTGTTCGTCGTTTTATTAATCAAGGAAGGAGAAAGTATTAATGATAGATGATCGTGTGTCATGACTGTAAATTGATAGTATTTTCATGCACATAAAGGTTGTATAGCATTGGTCGAACCTAGGGACTTGTGCGTCAAGATTTACGAGCATTTAGGGTTAATCTTGGCATGTTTTGCGACCCTTTACGGAAACTGTCATAACTCTCTGCTCGCTTAAGGAAATCGAGATCCATAAATTGGACAGTAAACTACACATCTGTAGCTTTCATTTGACATAAGGAACATCCCCTGTTTCGAAGTACTCTGTTCTGTATGAGATCCAGACTTACTGACTTGTGCAGAAAATTTCTAAAACTCATTTTCTTAAGTTGAATTCTTTAAGAACCTTTAAGTCGTTAAGAGTTATCGACTTCCGTTATGATGTTCTAAGTGCCGAGTAAAGAACTAAGTCAGTTTTTAGCGAGATGTGATCAAGTCTCGTTTCGTTTAGTAGAAGACTAGTTAAAAGTGCAAAGGCCTAAAAGACTTAAACCGAATTCGATTTCTTTTTTTCTTTAATCGTCTCGACCGATGACTAATGTCACAGCCCCAAATCCCGAGGGACGGCAGAAGCCGGGGTGCAACTGGGATTGGATTAAAGAAGCGGGGAAGAAGGGGGCTGACTAACTAAACATACATAAAAGACATCATACATTCAATGAACAAGACTTGACTATTATAAAGGAAGAGTTAATCACGAAGGATTACTCGACAAAAGGTACTCGAAAGTATCTAAGTTAAAGTTGACAGACTTAAACTACAGTGATTCACCAAATGTACATAACGTCAAAAAGTCTAGAGTTTTGCAGCGGAAATTAGGTCATAGCTAAAGCAATCCTAACTTCTCAACTCTACTCAACTTCAACAACTGCCGCTCTCGTCGCTTCAACCTGCACATTTATTGTTGGGAAATTTATTAGTATGAGTTTTGATGAATTCCAAAACCAACTGACCCCAACTGAGTAGATGTTGCCAGTTCCTAATGTTAGCTGTTAGGCTTGCTGTTTGAGCAATGTTAAGATTTTATCTTTACAGATCTCCAGCTGAAGACGGCAACAGAGCAACACTCGGATACAACCCCGGATGAAAGATCGGATGAGGAACATCAATTACAAGACTGCCTGATGAGAGAGCTATGCTTTTTGATAGCTGAGAGTTCAAGCCAACTGTTTAGTTGGAACATCAGCTATAGAATGCCATCCGATAAAGAGAAAGTTTCAAGAAGGGGGAAGTTATAAAGAAGTCTCAACATGAAGTTCAAAGTTAGCTGAGAGTTCAACGGTTCAGAACATCAGCTGAAGACCACTTAGATGAAGATCAAGATTTTCAACCTACTAACCGAGATTGACTGTCAGAAAGGTTAAGATTTAAATTTCAAAAGGAAGTCACACGAGGGTTTGACCGTTCAGTCATTACCCCATCTGGCCCAACACAAGGCTGTCTCAGTTGGTAAGCAGAAGAGCACAGATGCCATATCGGGAAAGTCTGCAGAGATGAGAGACAAGCCATCGCTTTCAACGATCAGAGATCAACAGCTCCTCCAACGGCTAGTTGATACTCTCCGCCTATAAATCGAGGCATTCTCTCATTCGAGAGGTTTACCAGTGATAAGAGACAGAGAAGTGCAATCACAAGAGAAACAAGCGCAAGAAAAATCTGCAAAAATCATATTCTAAGAGCATCAGCAGCTGAGAGTTCAAGAGTGATAGAACATTAGTAGCTGAGGGTTTATAGAGTTATAATCTGTCTTAGATCTTAGTTTGAGTGTTTATTCGTTCAAGCCATAGATCTAGCTCTCCTTCGTGATCGAGCTGTAGTTGGAAAACCCACCCACATACACACCCTAAAAAGTGTTTGTTAGGATCATACTCTTCCTGTAATTGAGTAGTTAGGTTGTCAAGTACCCGCAAACTTGACATAGGTTGTTAAGTACCCGTAAACTTAACTGTAAAGGTTGATAAGTACCCGTAAACTTATTGCAACGGTTGCGCAGCCCGGGTAAGCTGTGTGGAACTGTCCAGAAGAACTTGGACTGAGGTGTGAGGATTCACACCTCCCCGTGGACGTAGGAGTTATCTCCTAACCACTTTAAATCCTGTGTGTATGTGTTTATTATTATTCAGTTACTTATTGCATTTTTGACTGACCAAACTAACCGGCACACAAACTGCATATTTGCATATTCAACTGTTTTGGTTTTTGACCAACCCTGCACTAAAAGCGTGAGTTGTTTAAACGAGTTTAATTTCCACCACTTTCCGCACATCACCACTATCACAGCTGAGTTCTCTTACTCAGTTGTGATTTCAGCTCAGTCTTTCTTTACTTAGTTGAAGTTTTTGGGGGTTAAGTTTTCGAAACTTGAAAAATCCTAACTGGTGTATTGTCCCCCCCCCCCATACACCAGTAACTCGTTTCGGGACCATCAAGTGGTATCAGAGCAGTGGTTCAAAAGACTGCTGACTCTGTTTCACAAGGTGTGAATTCGAGAAAGTTTCTTCAGTGGTCAACTGAACAGATCTATTTTTCACGCTAGTGCATATCTGCTTGCATATTTGTTCTGATTACTGTGTGTAGATGGACGTCAAGGATAAGATCGTCGTCATGTTCTCTATAGTCAATTATACTTCATGGAGAACACGGATGAAGAAGATCCTTCTGTCAAAGCATCACAGGATGCAACAAGTTCTCTCTTCCGGACCGATCGTCATTAAAGAAAGAATAGCTCGCACTCCCACAAATCCCAACGATGGGGATACAGTGGTAGAGTATGTGGAGAAACAGCCGGAAGACTACACTCCAGAGGAGGCCAAGGTGAGCCAGTTGGATATCTGGGCTCAGAGCACAATAATGTCCACAGTTGGACAAGATTATCTGCCTTGGATAGAGGAGTGTGAGGTTGCAAAAGAGATGTGGGACATCCTGGCATCGCTTAGTGAAGGAAGCGACGAGACGAAGGAAAACAAGTTTTCACATGCATGTCAAGATTTCGACAACTTCAGTCTGCGACCTGATGAGACCATCGATCAGCTAGAGCTCCGGTTTATGGACATCATCAGAAGAATCCAGTCCATCCGAAGAGGAAAATACACACTAAGAGAAATCAATCTCAAAGTGTTGCAAGCTCTACCGGCTGAGTGGGATACTTTCACCAATATCCACGAGAGCCGAGCTGACCTTGGTGAAATGGGGACTGAAAAATTGTTCTCAATCTTAAAAGGAAATGAGTATAAGGTCAACAGGAGGAGATCTCAGTCCTCAGGTCAGACGAGTAGAATTGAGGATGTTGGCTCAGCCTCAAAGTCAGTTGCTCTCCGAGCTGACTACTCAAAATCGAGATCATCAAGGCCAACTAGATCAGCTGACACGACTGCAAAGGAGCCAAGCAGAGAGGAACTGCAACAGAACATTGCAGCTCTGTCAAAGAAGCTAGCCGACATGGACACTCGGTTTGGGAAATACAAACGATTCTACAAATCAAACCGAACTCGAGACAACTCAAAGCCTGTCACCAACGGTTGCTTCAAATGAGGCAAGGAAGGACACTTCCAAGCTGATTGTCCAGACCTCTCAAAGAAAGAAAGAGAAGCGTTGAGGGCCAAGCAAACTGCAAAGAACAAGGCCATGGTAGCAGAAGAAACAGGTGACGACGTGGACATCTTCACGGACACTGAAGATGAGGATGAACTGATCTCTACCAACAATGTCATCAGTCAGGATCAATGCCTCATGGCACTTGGAACCGACCAAGATGATATTGATGTACAATCTAATCCTGCTCATTTAAACTCTTCCAATACATCTAACATGCAGGAATCTCTGAACGATGAGTTGGAAACCTCCTGGAGTGACTTTTAAGAACTTAGTGAGGAGCTGCATCACCAATCGGTTGAGTTTAAGAGTCTTCAAGCTCAGTTCGCCAAACTTGAAGATTCCTTAACCGAAAAGGACGATCTGATCAAGAGCCAAACCAAAGAGATTGAGAATCTCAAGAGTCAACTGAACGAGGCTAAGGCTCCAGCTGATGAGGAGTTGACAAAGCGGAACAATGAACAGCAAGATCAGTTGAAAAATCAAGAGGCTCAGATCGAACAGCTGATAAAGAAGTCAGATGGACAAACCGAGCAGATAACTGTCCTCGTCAAGGAGTTGCAGACTGAGAAGGACAATCTAATCAAACTGTATCAGTCATCCAAGATCATAGAGAATCTTATCAGTTATAGTAGACAGATGGATGACGTGTCAGGACTCGGCTATGATGTTATCAAGGATACTGGAATTCCACCAGCAACCTTCATCAAAGCTGTAGAAGTTACAGCTGTCGAGCCAGACACAGCTGAGTCTCCAGAAGCTAATTCAACCTCCACCTCTCAACAAGTTCAACCGACCAATAGGATTACAACTGAGAAGGGAAAAGGAGTAGCAGATGTAGGACAAAATGTTCCATCGGTTGGGATATCAACCAAGGGGGAATGTTCCAAAGGTCAGAAGAGGAATCAGAGGCGTCGAAGGCACAACCGCAACCGAACTCAGAATCAGAACCGACCTCTACATCAACCTCAAAGTCAACATCAGAAGGAATGGAACCGACCTCAGAACAGACATGAGCTCAATCATCTGAATCAACAGCGGTTTCAACATCAGTTCGACCAAAGGTTCCAACCGAGTCAACCAATGAGGAACTGGTCGAACAACTGGAGATATTCATGCCATAATATGAATCATCAATAGGGTATGAATAGCTACAGACAACCCTCAGGAAGATGGAATCAGAATCAGCCACAAAGATTCCAACATGGCGTCCGACCTCACAGACAAATTCAACAGGATAAAAATCACCATCAAAACAGGGGGAAAGCCTCACCTCCTAAAGCCCAACATGGGAGAAATCCAACTCCTCCCAAGAAACAGAGCATCACTTCTAACAACAAGGCTAAGGATAACCGAGGTGTTGTTATAGTTGATGAAAATGGGCAGATCATTTGGAATGACAAGGCTATTCGTGTATACAGGGAAAAGCGACGCATAGTTCCAGGGGGAACTGGTTCTAACCCTCCAGGACCCAACTGAAATTGGGGAACTAAGCGAGTTTCTCTTTGCAGGTACAGGAGAAACAGCTGAGGAAGAAGAAGGCGTCTGCTACAATGTGGGTGATGGATAGTGGATGCTCGAAACACATGACAAATCTGAAGGATTTGCTTGAAAGTTTTGTGGAGAAAGAAGGTCCATCAATTACTTTTGGTGATAACTCAAAAGGTTACACCAGAGGTTATGGTACCCTTGAAACCAATCATGTTTCAATTTCTAATGTGTCTTATGTTGATGGATTGAAGCATAACTTGCTCTCCATCAACCAATTCTGTGATAATGGTTTCTCTGTCAAGTTTGATGCACAGGGTTGCAGGGTTAAAGATGTCGGATCAAAGCAGGTGATATTGTTGGGAAATCGATCACCAACAGGGAATGTCTACTACGCTGACTGGAACAGCAGCCTCCCTGACACCTGTCTGTTATCAAAGAGCAGTTCTGATGTGAGCTGGCTGTGGCACATAAGGCTCAACCATCTGAACTTCAAGACGATGAACCGACTCGCCAGACAAGAACATGCAAGAGGCATACCAAACAGAGTGTTTTCAACAACACACATCTGCAGTGCATGCCAGCTGGGAAAGCTCGCTAGATCCTCCTTCCGGTTGAAGTCAACTCCCTCAACCGACCGAGTGTTACAGCTGATCCATATGGATCTCTTCGGGCCAATTACACCAAAGAGCATAAATGGCAACGAATATACATTGGTTGTAACTGATGATTACTCGAGGTACACGTGGACCATTTTCATGCGTCACAAGAGTGAAACCCGAGATGAGCTGCCCAAGCTGATGGATTGGATATCGAACCAACAAGAGATGAAGATCATTTCTATCCAATCAGATCGTGGAACTGAGTTTCTAAATGAAACCATCATCGAGTATTGCGAGAAAAATGGAATTACCCATCAGACATCAGCCGCGCGTACTCCGCCACAAAATGGAGTAGCTGAGCGAAGGAACAGAACGCTGAAGGATGCAGCCACATCCATGTTAGCCAGCTCAGCTCTACCAAAGAGATTTTGGGCTGAAGCGATCAACACTGCATGCTTCACTCAAAACCGGTCTCTTCTAACCAAGCGGTTGGGAAAGACACCATATGAGCTATGGAGACGTAGGAAGCTAGATATTTCTTATTTTCGCGTCTTTGGTTCTAAGTGTTATATTCACAACAATGGGAAGACTCAGTTGAAAACTTTTGATGCCAAAGCTCCGAAGGGCATATTTCTTGGATATGCTGCTCGTATCAAGGCATACAGAGTTTTCAACAGCAGCTCTCGTGTTGTGGAAATAACACCTCATGTTAGTTTTGATGAATCTACCTTTGAGTGCAGGGAACAGGTTAAAGGACAACAAGCAGATCCAGCTGTTCCACCAGTTCTCACCAGATTGCAAGCTCTAAGGGAAAAGAACCTAGCTGAACCACTGGTTTGGGCAACTGAGGATGAGGATCCATACTCCTCTGAAGATGAATGAGAAGACCCCAGCACATCCCAAGGGGGAACTTCAGCTGATGCTCCTCCAACTGCTTCAGCATCCGAAGCCCAACCGAGTCCGGTTCAACCTAATACCAATGTTAAGGATCCAGACTCAACAACTGATCAATCACCAGCTCTGAAAACTCCAACTCAGATTTCAGAACAGCCACGGTTGGAAGAAGAAGGGAGATGTAACCGAAGATGGTATGAAGTTCATTCCTCTGACGACATCATCGGAGATCCAACCGAGGGTGTGCATACAAAGAGTCGAGTTGCAAATCCTGAATCATTCGAGGAAGATTCCAACACTTATGCCCAATATGCTGAGGAGTTGGCAGTTCTAGAGGAGTTCGAGCAAGTTGGAGATGTTGCCATGATTTCTTGCTTTGTAGCTGATGTACTAAAACCAAAGAATGTTGGGGAAGCTCTCAACTGTGTTCACTGGACAACAGCCATGCAAGAAGAACTGAATGAGTTTCTACGCAACTGTGTATGGGAGTTGGTAGAAAGACCAAATGGTGTCAAGGTGATTGGATTGAAGTGGATTTTCAAAAACAAGAGCGACGCCATTAGATTCATAGTGAGGAATAAGGCAAGGTTGGTAGCTCAAGGATACTGCCAACAAGAAGGAATCAACTTTGAAGAATCTTTCGCGCCTGTTGCAAGGCTGGAAGCCATCCGAATCTTTCTAGCTTATGCCGCACATCACAAGTTCAAAGTGTATCAGATGGATGTGAAGTGTGCATTCCTCAACGGAGATATCAAGGAAGATGTATATGTTGAAAAGCCTCCAGGTTTTGAGACTGGAGATGGAAGAGTGTACAAGTTTAAGAAAGCTATCTATGGTCTAAAGCAAGCACCAAGGACCTGGTATGACACTCTTTGTGGTTTTCTACTGAACTCAGGATTCAAACGAGGATCAGTTGACAAAACCCTGTTCACCATCAAAGTTGGAGATGATATACTTGTAGTGCAAATATACGTGGATGAAATCATATTCGGTTCCAAGTCGGAGGAGCTGTGCAAAAAGTTTTCAGATCTCATGAAGGAGAAGTTTGATATATCAATGATGGGCGAGATGAATTATTTCCTTGGATTACAAGTGAAGCAGTCACCAGAAGGGATTTTCATCAATCAGTCCAAGTATACAAAGGAGCTCATCATCAAGTTCGGATTGCAAACAAGTAAAACCACAAGGATCCCAATGAATACTAACTGGAAGATTGAACCCAGAGCTGAGGGAAAGCTCGTAGATGCCAGCCAGTATAGAGGGATCATCGGTTCGCTGCTATACCTAACTGCCAGCCGACCAGACATATCATACGCAGTTGGAGTGTGTGCTCGATTTCAAGTCCAACCAAGAGAAGCACACATGTTGGCAGCAAAGAACATTATCAAGTATCTGAAGGGAACTGTTAATGTTGGACTGTGGTATCCATTTGATGACAATATCCAACTGACCGGATACTCAGATGCGGACCTTGCAGGAGATCGGTTGGATAGGAAGTCCACCTCTGGACACTGTCAGTTCATGGGAAGCAAGCTGATTTCATGGTTCTCCAAGAAACAAGCATGTGTTGCTACTTCTACAACCGAGTCAGAGTATATGGCTGCCGGAAGCTGTTGTATGCAAGTGTTGTGGCTGAAACAACAGTTGAGAGACTATGAAGTCGCAACTGGACAGGTTCCCATTTATTGTGATAGCTCGAGTGCCATAGCTATCTCTCTAAATCCTGTTCACCATTTTCGGACAAAGCATATCGACATTCGTCATCATTTCATCCGAGATCATATTGAGAAGAAGGATGTGTCCATGGAGAAGATTCCAACTGAGATTCAGAGAGCTGATATCTTCACCAAACCTCTATCTTAAGCTCGGTTCAAGATGTTATGTGATCTTCTTGGATTATTGGATCCATTAGATGAAGAGTCATCCGAGCTGAAAAGGATCCATCCAAGCTGAAGAGTCATCCGAGCTGATGAGGATCCATCCGAGCTGAAGAGTCAGATATCCATCTGAGGGGGAAGCTCAGATGAAGGGGGACTCTCAGATACGGATTGCCAACTGAAGACATCAAACATCAGCTGAACAGACGAACTCGAGTCAGCTGATGGTATGCTGCAACAATGGATCAGACGTCAGCTGAACAGACGAACTCGAGTCAGCTAATGGTATGCGGCAACTGAGGAACTCAACTGAGGTATACAGCTGATCTCGACATCAGCTGGCAGGTATCATTTATGACTGAAGGTGTTATGATATTAAATGAGAATGTTTGAAATAAATTCAAACATTCCTGAACATGTCAGCTAAACTAAACAAGCCATCATATCGCATTTAATGTAAAGTCTAGCTGAACTCCTATAGCCTTACTTTATAGTGTGACTAGGCTGACACCTTAAACTATTCACCTTCTCACTCGCGCGCGTGGAGCGTCAGTCAAAATACCCAACAATCGCGTAATCCCAGCCTCTTTAATTTGTTTTTGTCTCTAATAGGGCTTTTTCCTTTCTTTATTATTGATTTAATAGGAATTCTCTTGTTAAGACCCTATGAATTGATTAAAACCTCAGATTCATACTCGAACCACGACGATTTGATAAAAAATCATAAGCTAACCCAAGGGTTCTCTGAGTAAAAACCCTCGGTTGATCTTGGTTGATCGCGTGTTTCATGAATTAGAAAAAATGATTAAAAAAAAGAAAGATTTTTCTTTTTTTAAACGGGTTGCAATTTTTTTGCCGCCGGATACGAGGTCAACTATTTAGTATGAATCATAGTTCAAATATTTCTTAATCTAGTTCATATAGTTCGTGTTCCAGATACTCGAATAAATATCCAACAAAGTAGAACCGTCTTTATCAAGGTGACAGATCTAGCCTCTGTACTATCTAATAGAATCAATTATAACAAGTCACACACTCATATTCCGGAAATACAGAAAGAAAGAAATTCCACGATCGAACTACCAAAATGGAATAAGCCATAAATTTGAGTTATAACTGATTTATTTTTTATTCAAAAAGCCAGGACTTTGTGATTCTTATAGATTTAATTCATTGCAATTCCATCCAATAAAACGGAAGAATTATAAATCTCCAAAATAATAGATAGAAATACTGCAAATAGAGCCATTGCGACACCCATCAATGGAGTCGTTCCCCACCCGGGAGCTACTTTACCATATTCCGAATTCAACGGTTTTAATAAACTCCCTACAGTAGTTCGTCTCGGACCCGATCTAGAACTGTTCTCAACAGTTTGTGTAGCCATAAATCCTATTCTATTCATTGAGATCTGTTGACTTTGTATACGATTCCGTTGTAACTAAATGATCTTATGATAGATACATTGGGGTCTTGAAATTATATAATCATAATGGAAACAACAACCCTAGTCGCCATTTTTATATCTGGTTTACTTGTAAGTTTTACCGGGTACGCCTTATATACCGCTTTTGGGCAACCTTCTCAACAACTAAGAGATCCATTCGAGGAACACGGAGACTAGTTGAAGTAATGAGCCTCCCAGCATTGGGAGGCTCATTACTTCAATTGAGATAATGAAAAATCATTTTATCTTTTTAGTTGGAACTTTAGGCGGTTCTCGAAAAAAAATAGCGAAAAAAATAATTCCTAGAGTCGATACTAAAAGGAATGTATAAACCAATGCTTCCATAAATTCGACCGTGGTTTACAATTATAGCTTTCCTACTTGTTCGTTTTTATTTTTATTTTTGTTCTTTCAAGATGATTCCCAAAAATAAAAAAAGCAGCGATTAAAATTCACTCCGGTACTCTATGTAAAATCCCCCAAAAAAGAAAACAGAGGGGAAAAATGCCAAAGAAAGCGATCTTGTATCAAACTGCCTGCCTTCTTGTAGTTGGGTCCCCAAGTTTGTGGAATGCTCCAAACTCTACTTGAGCATCCAAATCTGGGTCAATGCCGGCAAAAACATCTCTGAACAAGGTTCTAGCACCATGCCAAATGTGTCCAAAGAAGAAAAGCAAAGCAAACGAAGCATGCCCAAAAGTAAACCAACCCCTTGGACTGCTACGAAAAACACCATCGGATTTCAAAGTAGCACGATCTAATTCAAAAATTTCACCCAATTGAGCACGTCTAGCATATTTTTTCACAGTAGCAGGATCACTATAACTGACTCCATTAAGTTCGCCACCATAGAACTCAACGGTTACACCTACTTGTTCAACACTATACTTGGATTCTGCCCTTCTAAAAGGAACATCGGCTCTAACAATCCCGTCGCCGTCTACCAAAACGACTGGAAATGTTTCAAAAAAAGTGGGCATACGACACACAAAAAGCTCACGCCCTTCTTTATCTCTAAAGATGGGGTGTCCTAACCATCCTACCGCGATTCCATCTCCGTTATCCATTGAGCCTGCCCTGAATAATCCTCCTTTTGCCGGATTATTGCCGATATAATCATAAAAAGCCAATTTTTCGGGAATTTTAGACCAGACTTCTGATAAACTTTTATTTTCGGCTAGCCCAACGCTAACTCTTCGATATATCTCTTGCTGGAAATAACCCTGATCCCATTGATAACGAGTGGGACCAAACAATTCGATGGGAGTAGTTGCTGAACCATACCACATAGTTCCAGCAACAACAAAAGCTGCAAAAAAGACAGTCGCGATACTACTGGAGAGTACGGTTTCAATATTTCCCATACGTAATCCTTTGTATAGACGTTGTGGCGGTCGAACGCTAAGGTGGAATAGACCTGCTAATATGTCTAGTGTACCTGCTGCAATATGATGAGAAGCTATTCCTCCCGGAACAAAAGGATCAAAACCTTCCACGCCCCATGACGGATTTACAGGCTGTACTCTTCCCGTTAGTCCATAAGGATCGGACACCCATACTCCAGGACCATACAAACCTGTTACATGAAATGCACCAAAACCAAAGCAAGCCACCCCAGAGAGAAATAAATGAATGCCAAAGATCTTGGGCAAATCCAAAGAGGGTTTTCCTGTACGTTCATCAGAAAATATTTCTAGATCCCAATAGACCCAATGCCAGATAGCCGCCAAAAAGCATAAGCCAGAAAACACAATATGTGCCCCAGCTACACCTTCATAACTCCACATCCCCGGATTTGTTACGGTTCCTCCTGTGATACTCCAACCCCCCCCCCACGAATTAGTTATTCATAAACGAGTCATGAAGGGTATAACGAACATACCCTGTCTCCACATTGGATCAAGAATAGGGTCAGAAGGATCAAAAACTGCTAATTCATACAGAGCCATCGAGCCCGCCCAACCAACAACCAGAGCTGTATGCATTATATGAACGGAAAGCAACAGGCCGGGATCATTCAATACAACAGTATGAACACGATACCAAGGCAAACCCATGGAAAATACCCCTTTATTGAAGAAAAATAGACACTACGTAACTTTATTGCATTGGAAAGGTTATACTATGACTATCCTATAGACTTCCCCTGTTTAGTAGATTATTTCCTAACAAGGATTATAATTCTATATCATATTCGTAATAATGGAAGAATTCTGTTCGTAAGAACAAAGAGAAGCAGATTTATTCTATACTCAATAAGTACCAATATGCAATGGTGGATTGATAACGTGTCCATCCTTCATTTATCATTAGAAAGATCTATTCAAAAAAAATTTCCTTTATTTATTTTGTCTTTCTTTCTAAATTTTTCTAATCTATGGATATTTCAATATTATAAATAAAGACAATAAAACCATATTGTTACGTTTCCACATCAAAGTGAAATATAGTATTTAATTTCTTTTTCTTTCAATCCATGCCTATTGGTGTTCCAAAAGTACCTTTCCGAAGTCCTGGAGAGGAAGATGCATCTTGGGTTGACGTATAGTGCGACTTGTCAGATATATTGGGTCATATGGGATTTCCCCGTTCTCTCCCCCGATCGAGATATCCTCTGTTTCGCCCAAGAAAGAGAAATGGAATAATCCAAAAATTGGAGCGTGAACTGCAATTAAATGCATTATTTTGGAGAATTCATAGACTTATATCAATTAGACCAATTTATGGTTGGCTTTGGTTGGACAAAAAAATGAAGTATCCAGACTCCGTTTAGAAAAACCCAATTGGTAATATATCTATGATTACTACGTGTATCATAAATTATTATTTGTAAAGTAATAACAACAAGAAATGGTAATAGGAAGGTTTGTCCTATATGTGCAAATCAAAATTGGGCGAATCTTTACCCGGAGTAGAGCATAAACCTAAAAAGATGAAAGAAGCCCATTCAGGAACAAGAAAATATCATCGTGATTTGGATTGAATTTCGATGAAAGAATACATCAATGAGAAGTTAATTCGATAAGTTTATTTTCCCTTTTTTATATTATCAAAGAAGAAATCAAAATTCATCTTTATTGAAAAATCGAAGTAAAAACCCTTTTATTTTATTAAAAAATTAGAAAAACTCAAAAAAGAAAGAGAACTGGAATCTATACATTGATTCTTTTCTTCGCCATTTTTTTGAACCGTATGCATCAAAAGGTGCACCCTGTACCAACGGGTATCATACCCCCCCAAAACAACGTTCTCTTTGAGGCCTTTCAACCAATCGATTCGACCCCGGAGAGCTGCTTTTGCTAAAACTCGAGCAGTTTCTTGAAAACTTGCTTCGGATATAAAACTTTGAGTATTGAGAGACTCTCTTGTTATGCCCAATAAGAGGGCTCGGTAACAAACCGCTTCTTCCAACGCGCGCCCCATTCGTTCCGCCCGTAACAATCCAATTAGTTCTCCCGGTGAAAAAACATTAGACATTCCCTCTTCGGAAACCAGGACCTTTGATGTTATTTGACGTACAATAATTTATATATGCCTATTATGAATCTGCACTCCTTGGGATCGATAAACCTTTTGGATTTTATTAACTAAAGAGATACGACTTTGCACTATAGTTAGCTCAGCACCAATCAAGAATGCCCACGGCATTCCAAGAATTCTTGTTATACGTTCGTTCCAACCCTCAACCCTCTTTTCTAGATTCATGGATATTGAATCGACCGAACGCACTTCTAACACCTGTTCTACTTTTGGTAGCCCTTGGGTTATATCACCAGATCTTGATTTTTCATATATAAATGTAATTAAAGTATCTCCTTCATACAGGACTTCCCCATAATGGCCATGAACAGTTGCTCCTGGAGTAGCCAAATAAGGTTTAGCTGATCGTATTACTACAGAGTCAACTTGAACAAGTATAACTTGACCCGATTTTAATTTTAGGTGTGGTGCTTTTCTGGCTATATATATATTTTCACAAATAAACTGTCCAAGATTCATTATTGTAGATTTTTCTTGACAATAATTGGGGTGGAGAAAATACCAATTCAAATTGAAAATAATGTTACTGCACGGATGGGGGTTATCAATTTTTTCATTTTCATCGATTAAATAATATTTAAATTTAATTACTTGAAAAGTCTGTTTTAAATTGTCAAGTTGCAAGTAGTTATTTACCAAGATTTGATTATGAATAATTAAATGGTAAAGTGAATAAACATTTGCAATTAGAAAGGTTGTTCCTAAAGGCCTCGACAAATTCTTAATTGGAATTACAGGATCTTTTGTAATTTGAATTGATTCTTTTATTGCATTATGATTGTGATATTTTACATCGTTGAATGGATCCATTCGAAAACAATTGGATGATGACAAAATTATCAACGATTGGACTTCCTTATTTCTATTCAACAACGTATGAATAGTTCTTTTATTTTGATTAAGGGGTTGTTGAATTCTTATTTTGGAATAAATGGAAGAAAACGAATTTATATTGGTGAAATTGGATCCATTATAGGGGAGAAATCCTGAGCCTGGCGGGTCATTCCTTTTTCCGCTATATGAAATAGTGGATTTCAGCAAGTCGATTCTTAGGAAATGTCGAATCAAACCATTTGCCCTTATTTCAACAAAAGAAGCACGAGTTTCTTGACTATAAGAACTTTTTTTGTCTTGGTCCCAATTCAATACTAAACAAGTCCGAACTAATTGAATATTTGTATCAGAAATTCCTCGAATTGGTTTACCATTCCCATAAAGGATATAATTGACAATTCGAAGTTTCACATTATCGCTTTCCTGCAACAGATCCGGGGGGAAAAGCGTTCCTAAAGTTATATTGTCCGTTATTTCATAAGTGACGACATGACGAACCAAAACAAAATACTTTTTCTTACTAGGTGCAATCCGCTGAACATAGATCCAATTTTTCCATTTTTTTTATTCCTTGGTATTTTGTTTTCCTGTTCCCGGTGGTATCAAAACGCCACTATGTCGGGATATCTTATCTGTCTCGCCAGGAAAATGGATATCTCCAGAAAATATTTTAAGTTCAATTCTTTTTTTTTTCTCTCCACTCAGACCAACCCGCCCACTTGGCTTCTTATATTTAAAGTAATTTGTGTATCCACCCTAATGATACTATTGTTCCGTACCATTAGGGAAGAAGATCCAGGTAATATATACACTTCCTCGGGAATGAAAAAAAAACGATCGACTTTCATTTGGTATTTTGGCCTAAATTCCTTACCTCCTTGATACTCAATGAAATCTGCTTTTTTGACGATTAAATCCGTTTCTATAGTCCCGCGTTTAGTAATGCCCGAACTATTTCTTCTGTATCGAGGATCGTCCAAATAAGCAAGAATACTATTTCTACGGAAAATGCCATCGATGGGGATTTCAATCAAGATATCCGAGGGAGGTATTAATTCATTCTCACATTTTTGAATCGATTGGAGTGGAATAATGAATCTATTGCTTCGTCTCTTTTAGAATAAATCAGAATTCTGGTATAGAATGGTCGGATCTACGAGATTACAACGACCGATACCTATAATTCGACCAAAGTCTGAATAATCCGGAACCCTATCTTCTTTTTTATCCGAAAAATTAGAAGTAAATAATTTTTCTCTCGATGGATCATTCGTTCCTGAGAGGTTATAAGTAGAATTTCTCTTGACAGAACGAGAATGCGCATTCATTTGATCTTGATCCTTGTGGATCGAAAGTGAAACTAGTGGTTGTGCTCCGTCGTCGCCTGGACAAGAGCCAACAAGAAGGGACAGACACCAGGGAGCTGTGTGACAATCCTGGAGATGTTCAATTTCTTGACCAGATGTTGGCCAAGAATGCCAACTATATGGAGGATGTCGACGCAGCTCAGGAGGCGGCCAAGAGGGAAGAAGAAAATCTAAAACAATACCTGGCCAGCCAAACTGCCCTGGCTGTCGTGGACCCAACTGCCCAGCCACAACAACAACAACAACTGCCTCGACCTCTGATCAGCCAGCACACTCAACCGATGCCATCTGTGAGCTGATCTCTGAGAGGGTCAACCAGCTGAGACAGGAGCTGTTGTCTAAGATCAAGCTCGCCAAGGAGGAGGACGCTGACAGAATGAATCAGCTGATGGCAGAGAATGCAAGTTTGAAGAATCAGCTGGAACAACTCTCCTCCTCCCTACAGCACAAGCTCGAAGACCTCTCCACCTTTTCCAGCTCGGAGGTCAAGGATCTGAAGAAGGCGGTTCAGGGACTCAGCTCGGACTTCAATGTCTTCAAGTCCGTTGTTGAATCTGATCTGGCAAAGTCCTAGCAGACTCAAGACCAGGAGTGGATGTCTCAGTTTGCAAATTTCCGAGCTGAGTTCATCACCCTCCATAAAGATGTCTCTGCGACCTTTGCTGCCCTGAAGAAGGCTGAACAGGAACGCCAGGACCTGGAGTTGGCCAAGCAGGTGGAAGAGAAGGATGCTGTCGACGAACTCTTTTCCCGAGTTCAACAGGCTGAAGCCAAGCTAACCTCCCTGGATGGCACTGTTGCCACCCTTTTGGATGATGCCAAAAAGGGGGAAGACAAGGAGCCAACAGCTATTGCTGGACAAGGGAAAGTTGTTCCTCATCAGGGGGAAGGAGTTCAGCAGGAAGAAGGAGTGTCAGCTGAAGCTGAAGGAGCAGCTGAAGGATCGCAGCAGGAACTGGAAATCTCCCATGACCTCGTAGCCGAGCTTACAGCCGAGCTCGATGCCGATCTTGACGGAATCTCTGTTGAAGATTGCATCGAAGCTGCCAAAGCTATGGGGGAGTCCAAGGAGAAGTACTTGAATCCCTCTTGGATCAAGAAGTTCGCTGCTGATCAGGCCAAGAAAGTGGCCAAGTTCGAGAAGGAACTGGCCAAGGTTGAGAAGAATGTTGACAGGAATAAAGCCAGCCGGAGCATGCGAAGAATAAACAAGCACCAGATGAAGGCTGAGGCCAGGAAGAAGACACAACAGCTGTAGAAGAACGCCCCGCTCCCGTCTCGGTTCCCACATATTGACAAGTGGATGAACGCTGAGTGGAACGACGACTGGGAGCAGTTCAAGCATGAATTTATCAATGACTTTTACTATAGGAAGATCTACTCAACTGAAGACCCAAGGCAAGCCTTCAAGGAAGCCCTGTGGGAACTCAAATCTGGAGACCCTGGAATGTTCAGTCAATTCCAGTGAGCTATGGTGAAAGCTCAGCTCAATCCCAACACCGTTCCGGTTCCGCAGATGCTCAGATATCGCCCTCAGATGATCAAAGGCACAAGCACTCCGAACAGAAATGCGATCATGGCTGAGGTGAGACAAGTCTGCAAGGAACATGGTGTCAACACTGGGATCGAGTCAGCTGCGAAGAAAGAGATTTTTGACCGTATCTTCAGCAAGTACGGTCAACAGTATTTTTGAGCTGTCAAAGTTTTTGAGCTGATGAAATTTTTTTTTTTTTGAGATGTTGTAGTTTTTGAAGCAACTGATGTATCTTTATCTGTTTTGTTCATAACCCTGTAATCATCAGTTGTAATGAAAACTTCAAAGTATATATACGATTCAACTTGACGCACAATATCTCATTGTCCAAGCTATGAATCGCAGTCTTTTAAATACCATGTTATAACTGTGCTAACCCTTTAATGTTTTATCTTATAGACTGTCTAGAATTTCAGCTGAGATTTTAGATAAGTTAGTGAGGTTTAGATCAATAGTGGTTTAAAGTTGTAAGTGGTTTTGGCATCATCAAAAAGGGGGAAATTGTTGGGAAATTTATTAGTATGAGTTTTGATGAATTCCAAAACCAACTGACCCCAACCGAGTAGATGTTGCCAGTTCCTAATGTTAGCTGTTAGGCTCGCTGTTTGAGCAATGTTAAGATTTTATCTTTACAGATCTCCAGCTGAAGACGGCAATAGAGCAACACTCGGATACAACCCCGGATGAAAGATCGGATGAGGAACATCAGTTACAAGACTGCCTGATGAGAGAGCTATGCTTTTTGATAGCTAAGAGTTCAAGCCAACTGTTCAGTTGGAACATCAGCTATAGAATGCCATCCGATAAAGAGAAAGTTTCAAGAAGGGGGAAGTTATAAAGAAGTCTCAACATGAAGTTCAAAGTCAGCTGAGAGTTCAACGGTTTAGAATATTAGCTGAAGACCACTCAGATGAAGAGTTCAACGGTTCAAAGTCACATGAGGGTTTGACCGTTCAGTCATTACCCCATCTGGCCCAACACAAGGCTGTCTCAGTTGGAAAGCAGAAGAGCACAAATGCCATATCGGGAAAGTCTGCAGAGATGAGAGACAAGCCATCGCTTTCAACGATCAGAGATCAACAGCTCCTCCAACAGCTAGTTGATACTCTTCGCCTATAAATAGAGGCATTCTCTCATTCGAGAGGTTTACCAGTGATAAGAGACAGAGAAGTGCAATCACAAGAGAAACAAGCGCAAGAAAAATTTGCAAAAATCATATTCTAAGAGCATCAGCAGCTGAGAGTTCAAGAGTGATAGAACATTAGTAGCTGAGGGTTCATAGAGTTATAATCTGTCTTAGATCTTAGTTTGAGTGTTTATTCGTGATCGAGCTGTAGTTAGAAAACCCACCCACATACACACCCTAAAAAGTGTTTGTTAGGATCATACTCTTCCTGTAATTGAGTAGTTAGGTTGTCAAGTACCCGCAAACTTGACATAGCTTGTTAAGTACCCGTAAACTTAACTGTAAAGGTTGATAAGTACCCGTAAACTTATTGCAACGGTTGCACAGCCCGGGTAAGCTGTGTGGAACTGTCCAAAAGAACTTGGACTGAGGTGTGAGGATTCACACCTCCCCGTGGACGTAGGAGTTATCTCCGAACCACGTTAAATCCTGTGTGTCTGTGTTTATTATTATTCAGATACTTATTGCATTTTCGACTGACCAAACTAACCGGCACACAAACTGCATATTTGCATATTCAACTGTTTTGGTTTTTGACCAACCCTGCACTAAAAGCGTGAGTTGTTTAAACGAGTTTAATTTCCACCACTTTCCGCACATCACCACTATCACAGCTGAGTTCTCTTACTCAGTTGTGATTTCAGCTGAGTCTTTCTTTACTCAGTTGAAGTTTTTGGGGGTTAAGTTTTCAAAACTTGAAAAATCCTAACTAGTGTATTCCTCCCCCCCCATACACCAGTAACTCGTTTTGGGACCATCATTTATAAACACATGCAGGGCTAAGTACGAAAGTACTTAGTGGGCACGATGCCGAAAACATAATCATAAGTAGAGATAATCTGGCATTTCATAATTTGTAGCACATCGGGGTTTTATTTAAAATTAGCCCGTGTCTACTAAAACATTTTCTGACTCATTTTCACAATTTACTCGGCCGAGCATTTTCTGTTATGTTACATTCAAATCTTGATCAATTCTCATTCACCGTGGCTGGTTACCCCTCAACATGATACCACATACACCACAGGTTACAAAGTGCACTAACTCTGGAAAGCACTTAATAGCTAACTCAGAGTCGATCGTTAGTTAACCTATTTTGATTAACTCATAAATCTGGAAAACACGAATGTTAACTCAGATAGGTACAAGAGAACTCATATAAAACATAAAACAGTTCATGCCATAATTATCACTTTGAAAACACAGATATCAAAGCGATAAAGGAAGGTTTTCGAGCATTGCTCGTTTTGTTTTATATATAAAAGTCCACCTTAGCGTTTACAGAACTAAGTACGAGCTTCCGTTCTCCTGATCTTCCGTCCTTTCCTTACTGCTGGCTTCCTCCTTCATCGTAAAATAATAACACTTTAAATTCGGTCGTAAAAGATAATCGAACATAGAAATTCGAATTAGGTTTTAGTCGTTTCATTTCTTTAGGCATTTGCACGCTACTAGTTTCATTTTAATTAAACGGGAACGAGACTTGAAAAAATCTCGTTTAGAACTCGAAAGGTCTCATACTCGACTCTTAGGTCAGTAGAGAAGATAGTCGTTAACTTATTACGGCTTAAACGATCGAAAGAAACTAAGTTTCGAAGAAAACAACTTAGGAAAACAACTTCTGAAATTTCACTGCGCAAGGCAGTAGTTCTGGGGACTGCCCATAACAGGGGAATTGGAAAAAGAGGATGAGCCCTGTACCGTTAGAAAGCTTGGAAAGTCTAGTTTACGCTCCAATTTACGGATCTGAAATCCGATAAACGAGCTAAGAGATATTACAGTTTCCGGGAAGGGTCGCAAAACTGCCGCGGCTAACCCTAGTTGCTCGATAGAATCGACGTATAACTTCCTAAGTTCGTTCTAAGTTCTCGTACTCGATTTCTCACGAAACTTGACTCTCAAGGCAGTCAACACGTACTCCCGTACATGAAGGACTCCTTTTCAAAACTCGTTTATAACCACGACGATCAAACCTCGTCGTTTCAACTACCATTTACTATACCAACAAGAAGTTAACAAATTCTCGTTTGTAGTTCTCGACTATAACTACAACTCATATTATAATATTCCGCATGCTCATGTCATCAACTACAAAGTCGTTCCTTAGTCCATTATAAACACTATCATCAAGTTAAAATCCTTACTCGACTTCTCGATTATTAATTACGTCCACTTGTTCGTCTCTTACGAAATTCCAAAAGTTATCGGAATTCGTTCATTTTCTACGACATTAATCAACATCTTACGAGATTCATTATCATATACATCATCACTTCATATCATTACTTAAACTCTACTTAAATCCAATTCTTTGTCTCTTATAACTTCATTAATATTTTTAGAAAATTCTCATTTAATTCCTATCATCAACTATTATCATTAGCAACATTAATTCATCAACAAATCATCAACTAAATCAAGCTACATGAAAACCCCCAATTTCTCATAATTTTCGGTAATAACAATAATTTAAAGGGGGTGTTTTTCTTCATCAATTAACATCATTTATCCATTTATCAAACTACTACAACATCAATTAATCAATTCAAGTCTTATTACATCATTAAATTGAAAACTCCCAATTCAAACCCTAGCCTAAAACTCGGTCCTCTTCAAATACTTAGGGGTTTTGATTTCTCTTTGTTTTAATCATCAATCGAACATCTCCTAAGAAATATTATACCATCAATTGAAGAATCAAATTATCCTACATGGAAGCCCTAAATTTTGGTATTTATTAGGAATTAGGGTTCTTAGATTTCTTCAAATTTTAATCAAAGAATTCATATCTAATCCATCCTATTACACTAATTAAAGATCAAAACATCTAATTACATCATCCATAAAAGTCGATCCCACTTGAAAAATAAAAGAAATGGAATCCATTTGGATAGGATTAGAGAGGAGGAGATTACCTTGACAATTAATAAAAGAAGTTAGAAGATTTGATGGAGGATTAAAGACTTGTGGAATTTTCCTTGATGAGAGCTTGAAGATCCAACAATGGAGAGAAGAAAATGGAGGTGATGAACTTGATGGGAGGTGGCGGCAATGAGGTGTGTTGGGGAGAAGATTGTGATGACTAATGAACTTAGAAAGTAACTACATAGGTGTAAAGTAATCAAAAGATCTAAGTAGTGAGTCATAGATTAATACTATATAAAATCAAAATATCATGGTTGTAAGAGGAGGAGAAGTCAGTCAAGAGGGAAAGAAAAAGAGAATTACGCGTTTTTCCGGCGCGATACGACGTTATGGAAATCGAAAGACGAAAAACGTAGCTCGGCATAAAATCGTCAAATTCCGATTCGACCAAAAATTATAACGTATTTAACTTATTCGGAAAGTAATATTTAAAAACTTAATTCCGACAAAAACTCGGGACGACACAGTCCGAGTTTCGTCTGGAAAATCAAAAAAACGAACTTTCTTGGGCGAGTTCGTATCGCGATTTCGTGAATGTAAAAATCAGACGGTTTTCCGTTCTGAGTTCTAGAACTAAAAAGTTTTTGTAAGCGATAACCCTAAATACAGTAGTCATCTAACTGACTTCCGTAATTTATTTTCGGAAACGGATTTCACCGTTGGTTTTAGAATTCAGAATCGTAAACTTAGGCGTGGCAAGGGTGTTTGTCAGGCAGGCACGGGTGTTTGCTTTAACTGCGGACAAAACGGGCACATGAAAAGGGATTGCCCAAAACCGTTGCAAACGGCGGGACCAGATCAGTATGGTCAGCCCCAACCCTTGAGAGCTATTCAGTCTCAGCTACATCCACAACAACAACAGTACTCGTTGGAGGTAGTGAGCCTAACTCAGACTAGTCATAGTTTAGTTTTTGTATAAGTCCTCGTTGGAGGCAAAACAGTACTCGTACGACGCATATGTATATATGACCCCGTGAGTGGGCTTTGATCTCGTAAATGTTTCTTCTAATCATGTTTAGATGAATATTCTTGTTTAAACTTGAGAAGATAAAAAGTTTATAGAACTAGTATTGGAGTTATTATCTGTTTCTTTTCCGTGAACTTACTTAAGTGGAAAAAGGTTTAGTAAGTAAGTGAACACTTAAAGTATAGTGTTAATGAAAGTGCTCGACGTAAATATAATCCATAGGATGGATTGATTATCTATTTACTGCGCCATTTGGTATAGAGCATAGCCCGAAGAAATTAGAAGAACTTAAGATCCAACTGCAAGAGTTGTTAGATGTTGGTTTCATTAGACCGAGCGTTTCACCATGGGGAGCACCTGTTATGTTCGTTAGGAAAAAAGATGGTCCTTTGAGGATGTACATAGACTATCACGAGCTGAGTAAGATCACCCTTAAGAATAAATATCCTTTGCCAAGGATAGATGACCTCTTTGATCAGCTTAAAGGCGCAGTTGTATTTTCAAAAATAGACTTAAGATCCGGATATCACCAATTGAAATTCAAACCCGAAGATATACCTAAAACTGCAGTTCGAACCAGATATGGCCATCACGAATTCCTAGTTATGCCATTTGGTTTGACTAACGCTCCCGCAGTATTCATGGATCTCATGAATAGAGTTTTTTCACCCGTACTTAGATAAATTCGTCTTAGTATTTATCGATGACATTCTCATTTACTCCAAAAATGAGAAAGAGCACGAAGAACACTTGCGAATAGTGTTAGAAACGCTTAGAGCTGAGGAACTCTATGCCAAATTCAGTAAGTGCGAGTTTTTGCTGAAAGAAGTGATGTTTCTTGGACACATAGTATCAGCAGAAGGCATCAAGGTAGATCCTGCCAAGGTAGAGGCAGTGCGCAATTGGAAATCACCAACAAATCCTAACGAAATTAGGAGTTTCTTAGGTTTAGCCGGCTATTATAGAAGATTCATCGAAGGATTTTCTACAATTGCTAGACCTATGATGCAACTACTTCGGAAGGAAAAACAAGTTCAAATGGACTGACGAGTGCGAGAAAAGTTTTCAGACACTTAAGAAAAGTTAACCACAACACCAGTGTTAGCTCTTCCAGAAGCAAATAAGGAATACGTGGTTTGTACAGATGCTTCAAACAACGGATTAGGGTGTGTTTTGATGCAAGAAGGAAAGGAGATAGCTTATGCTTCACGACAACTTCGACCTCATGAAGTTGAGTATCCAACCCATAACTTAGAACTAGCAGCCGTTGTGCATGCATTAAAAATTTGGAGACATCACCTTTATGGTGTAAGGGTTGAGATTTTTACGGATCATAAGAGTTTGAAGTACTTTTTCGAGCAAAAGGATTTGAATATGAGGCAAAGAAGATGGCTCGAAGTTGTATCAATTACCATCCAGGAAAAGCTAAAGTTGTAGCAGATGCGCTTAGTCGCAAGACTCCAACCAAGTTAGGGTGTCTCTTTATCGAGGAAGAAACACTTGTACGAGAATTTGAGATAATGGTTTTTTTTAAGTACTCCATACACCTAAGACAATAACTAGCCAAATAGCGGCACTAGTAGCTACACCGGACTTACGAGAGAGAATCATAAGTGCCCAGAGAAAGGATGAGCTGATCGAGAAGCTACGACTAAGGATAAAAATGAATAAACCGGACGGTTATTACGAAACACCAGATAATGCGATCGTATTTGAAGGTAGACTTTGTATCCCTGATGACGACGAATTGAAAAATGATATCATGAGTGAGGCTCATGATACACCATATACCGCGTACCCAGGGAGTACGAAGATGTATCCAGATTTAGGAAAGAATTTTTGGTGGAACGGATTGAAACGAGATATTACCTCGTTTATAGAACAAATGTTTGGCTTACCAACAAGTGAAAGCTTTATACCAACAACCGCAAGGAATGTTGCAACCATTAAGTATTCCAATGTGAAAGTGGGAAGATATAGCCATGGATTTTGTGACGGGTCTAGAAAAGGAAATACTGCCATCTGGGTAGTTATAGACAGACTCACAAAATCAGCTCATTTTCTACCAATTCCAATTACCTATGGATTAGAAAAGTTAGCACAGTTGTATGTCCGTGAGATTGTACGTCTACACAGAATACCAAAGTCAATAACATCTGATAGAGATGCCAAATTCACTTCGAGATTTTGGATTCCTATACAGAAGGAATTAGGTACCAAGACTTAATTTAGTACCGCTTTTTCACCCTCAAACGGATGGACAAATAAAGAGAACGATTCAAATACTCGTAGATATGTTGAGAACGATAGTATTAGGTCGAAGTGCACGCTGAGAGAATACTTTGCCGTTGATCGCATTGCTTAACAACAATAGTTGTCGGACGATGTTAAGTATTGCGCCTTACGAGGCCTTGTATAGAAAGAAGTTTAGATAATCGCTTTATCATAATAGATGAAAGAAAGAATCTCGAACTAGATTCACTCAGTAAAATGAAAGATGAATTCTTTCATCAGCTTCGAACCAAAGTGAAGGAAATCTAGAAGTGACGAAAGTCTTAAGTAATGTATGTCAACCTGACTTAAAATTTAGAGAATGAGGATAAGACTTTCCTCATGAGAAGGATAATATGATTAATTTCATGTCAAGTATAAGCCTCGACAAAGATTTATATGATTAGTTGATATCTTTAAAAAAAAAAATAGTTTCCAATGGGTATAGATTGGCTTTGTTGCCAAGTCTATGGAATGTTTATTATGTTTTGTGTATCTCCTTTGAGAAAGTATGTGTGTTCGATCCTACACACGTGGTTTCGTCAGCAAGATGTTGTTCTTGAGTCTGACTTAAATTATGAAAAAAGACTGCTATCGATCTTGGATCGAAGGGTACAAGAATTAAGAAATAAATTGATACCATTGGAAAAAGTGTTATAGAATTACCACGGGCAAGAAGAAGCCACGTGGGAACTCGAGGAAAAGATAAATGAGAGATATCCTTATCTTTTCGAGGAAGGTATGCAAATTTCGGGACGAAATTTTTTGTTAGAGGTGTCACAGCCCCAAATCCCGAGGGACGGCAGAAGCCGGGGTGCGACAGGGGTTGGATTAAAGAAGCGGGGAAGAAAGGGGCTAACTGACTAAACATACATAAAAGACAACATACATTCAATGAACAAGACTTTACTAAAAGAAAGGAAGAGTTAATCGCGAAGGATTACTCGACAAAAGTACACGAAAGTATCTAAGTTCACGATTACAGATTTATACTACAGTGATTTGTTCAATATACATATTCTCAAAAGACTTAGAGTATTGCAGCGGAAGTAAGTCATAAGCTAAAGCATCCTATCTTCTCAACTCAACTTCAACCACCGCCGCTATCGTCGCTTCAACCTGCACATTTAGAAAACAATGCAGGGCTAAGTACAAAAGTACTTAGTGGGCACGATACCGAAAACATAATCATAGGTAGAGATAATTTGGCATTTCATAATTTGTAGCACATCAGGGGTTTTATTAAAAGGGGCCCGTGTCTACTAAACATTTTCTGACTGATTTTCACAATTTACTCGGCCGAGTATTTTCTGGTATGCTACGTTCAAATCTTGACCAATTCTCATTCACCGTAGCTGGTACCCCTCAACAGGATATCACGTACACCACAGGTTACAAAGTGCACTAACTCTGGAAAGCACTTAGCAGCTAACTCAGAGCCGATCGTTAGTTAACCTAGTTAGATTAACTCTAAATCTGGAAAATACGAATGTTAACTAAGATAGGTACAAGAGAACTCACATAAAACATAAAACAGTTCATGCCATAATTATCACTTTGAAATCACAGATATCAAAGCGATAAAGAAAGGTTTTGGAGCATTGCTCGTTTTGTTTCATATATAAAGGCCCACCTTTGTGATACAGAACTACTAAGTACTAGCTTCCGATCTCCTGATCTTTCGTCCTTTCCTTACTGCTGGCTTCCTCCTTCATCGTAAAATAATAACACTTAAAATCGGGTCGTAAAAGATAATCGATCATTGAAAATCAAAATAGGTTTTAGTCGTTTCATTTCTTTAGGCAATTGCACGCTACTAGTTTCATTTTAATTAAACGGGAACGAGACTCGAACAAATCTCGTTTAGAACTCGAAAGGTCTCATAGTCGACTCTTAGGTCAGTAGAGAGGGTAGTCGATAGCTCATTACGACTTAAAAGATCAAAGGAACTAAGTTGGAAAGGAAATCAACTTAGGAAATTAAGTTTTAGTTCTTTATACGATTTAGGCTTTTTCACGCTTAACTAAATTTCTTTACTTTAACGGATACGAGATACCAACTCGTCTCGTTTAGCACTCAAGGCTTCATACTTGACACTGAGGTCAGTAGGAAGATATTCTTCAAGTTATTACGGCTTAAACGATCGAATGAAACTAAGTTGCGAACGAAACAACTTAGAAAAATGAATTCTGAAAAATCACTGCGCATTACAGTAACTCTGCGGACTGTCCAGAACAGGGGAACTGGAAACAGGGGATGAGCCCTGTACTGTTTGAAAGCTTGGGATCTCTAGTTTACGCTCCAATTTACGGATCTCAAATCCGATAAACGAGCTAAAAGATATTACAGTTTCCGGCAAGGGTCGCAAAACTGCCGCGCTAACCCTAGTTGCTCGATAGAATCGATGTATAACTTCTTAGGTTCGTTCTAAGTTCTCGTATTCGATTTCTCATGAAACTTGACCCTCAAGGCAGTCAACACGTACCCCCGTACGTGATGAACTCTCTTTCAAAACTCGTCCAATAGCACAACGTTCTAAACGTCGGCTTTCAACTATCAAGTACTAAACCAAAGTCAAGGTAGTATTTCTCGTTCTAGTTCTCGACTATCCCTATAACTCGTATTATAATAGCTCGAAAGCTCATGACGTTAACTACAAAGTCGTACCTTATCCCATAATAAACAATATTATCAAGTTAGAATTCTTATTCGACTTCTCGGTTATTAATTACGACTAATTGTTCGTCTCTTACGCGATTTTAAAAGTTATCGGATTTCGTTCATTTTCTACGTCATCAAACAACATCTAACGAGATTCATTTTCATGCATATCATCACTTCATATCATCACTATATCTCAACTTAAAACGAGTTCTTCCTCTCTTATGACTCACAATTTATTTTTAGAAAATTCTAAATAAATTCATAACAACATCTAATATTGTCAACATCATTATTTCATCAACCAATCCTCAACTAATTCAACTACATGCAAACCCCTATTTTTCTCATTAATTTCGGTATTAAAACATAATTAAAGAGGGTGTTTTTCTTCATTAATTAACACCATTTATCTCTTAATCATACCACCATATCATCCATTAACCAATTGAAGTCTAATTGCAACATGAAATTGAAAATCCCCAATTCCAAACCCTAAACCCTAGGATCGGTTTTCATCATACTTTGGGGGTTTCGATTTCCCTTTGTTCTAATCACTAATTGAACACTTTCTAAGCATGATTATAACATCAATTGAAGGATTCAAACATCCTACACCTTTTTCCCAAATTTTCGGTATTATCTAGGAATTAGGGTTTATGATTTTCTTCCAATTTTAATCCTAGATTTCATATCTAAACACATCTAATTTCACTAATCGAAGATCAAAAATCTAATTCCATCACCCATAAATCTCGATCCAAAGAAAAAAAATAAAAGAAAAGGATTTTGGATGGATAGAATTAGAGAGGGGAGGATTACCTTGAAGTTTAATGAAGGAAGACTTAGGTTTCGATGGAGGATGAAGAACTTGTGTGATTTCTTGCTCCAAGCTTCAAGCTTTCTTCAATGGAGATTGAGAGAAAATGAAGGTATGAATGTGTGTGTGTAGATGGCAGTAATGGGGAGGGAGGGAGTGAGGTGGAAGATGACTAACAAGTTAGATATTTTCTAATTAACATTAGGTGTAAAGTGTAAAGATTAAAAGGACATTAGTCACTAGTTAATACTATATAAAAATCAAAATATCAAGCTAATAAGAGAGAGAAATGTCGGCTATAAGAGGGAAAAAGAAGGAAATTACGCGCATTTCCGACGCGATACGACGTTACGGAAATCGAACGACGAAAAACGTAGCTCGGCACAAAATCGTCACAATCCGATTCGTCTAAAAATTCTAACGTATTAAACTTGATCGGAAAATAATATTTAAAATTTTTAATTCCGACAAAAACTCGGGACGACAAAGTCCGAGTTTCGTCTGGAAAATCATAAAAACGAACTTTCTCGGGCAAGTTCGTATCGCGATTTTGTGAATGTAAAAATCAAACGGTTTTCCGTTTTGGAGTTCACGAACTAAAAATTTCTCGTACGTGATAACCCTAAATACAGTAGTCGTCTAACTGACTTCCGTAATTTATTTTCGGAAACGGATTCGACCGTTAGTCTTAGAATTTTAAATCGTAAACTTAGGCGTGCAAAGCCATTATTATTAATAACTTTAAATTTTTAAGAACGTAAGGTATTTCCGGGGTATTACAAGAGGGGTAGGATGTAATACCCCAGATATTTTCTTCCGACGAGAAATAAAAATTTTCTACTTAATTAAGGCTTTGCACGCCTAAGTTAAGGAATTTCAATTCTAAGACTAACGGTGACATTCGTTTCTGAAAATAAATTCCAGAAGTCATTCGACCGACTACTGTATTAGAATTTCCGCGTCTGATAATTTTTTTGTTAGAATACTCTGATCGAAAAAGCGTCCGACTTTACATTCACTTATTTTGCGATACGAGTAAGTTAGTAAAAATCAGTTTTATTTATTTTTTCGGACGAATTTTGGACTGTGAAGTCCCCACTTTTCATCGGATTTCGGAAAATGAATTGTCCTTTCCGATTAAGTAATTTATTTCCAATCTAGTGGTCGAATTAGATTTCGTAAAAAATGTAACCGTCTAGGAAATTAATTTCTCATTTTTAATACGCAGTATTAGACCCGTAAACGAGATATTTTGAATTAAAATTTCTACCCTAAACCGCCAATCACCACCATGAGTCACCATGTTAGGTTTTTTTGCTACTTTATGGTATAAATACAAGTAACACCTCATTTTTTCCATTTTCTTCCTCTCATTGCCGCCTCTCTCTCTCTTTTCTCTCTCCTCTCTCTTGTTCTTCAAGTTCTTTACCATCTTCAAGTGTGTTCTTCATTTTCTTAAGCTTTCGATCCTCAAAGCTTTCTTGTTTATCGATCGATTTCGTTTCCGATTACATAATCGTGAAGGTAAGAACTCCCTCATTAATTCCAACCAACCAAAATTCATTTCCTTCAATTCTTGTTATTTTCGAAATTAATAGGAGTTGTAGGATTGATGTTCTAAGTTTGTTTTCATGTTATTTAATGCATAGGAATGGATTTCTATGGTTAGAATCAAGTGGAAATCATCCTCCTTATTTATTGAGCAATAACCGAAAATTTTGAGATTATGTAGGTGAAGATTAAGTTTGAATTTAGATGATTAGTTTGTAGTTTAACACTCTATGTATTAGTAGATTGATGTGTGAATTAATTGGGAATTTTATAAAAATAGAAACAATATTGTAAGAGAGGAAGTAGTGAGTAGATGAATGAGAAATTGTTGTGATTTGGATAATGTATTGTTATAATTGAGAAGTAGTAAGCTTGTAGTTCAACATATAATTTAATTAGAATTTTCTAAAAATAAAATGAAAATCGTAAGAGACAAAGAATAATCTATAGATTAAGTGTGGATAATGATATAAGATTATGGATTTCATACTAGTTAATCTTAGTAGTTAATGAACATAATTGGAAAGTTTGAATGAATTCTAAGAATATTGAATTTATTGTAAGAGACGAAGAGACGAGCTTAATCGTCGATAGGAAAATCGAACGAGGAAACTAATTGGATATTAGTGTTTGTTGTTGATTAATAAACAAGAATGTAGTTGATGATAATTTCGTATAAGTTATGAAAAATAAGTTAAAAGATTGAATGGAATTTGAAATGAAATTGGTTTAGTAATCGGTTAGTTGAAAAGACAAGAAAGTGTTCGTCGTTTTATTAATCAAGGAAGGAGAAAGTATTCACGATAGATGATCATGTGTCATGACTGTAAATTGATAGTATTTTCATGCACATAAAGGTTGTATATCATTGGTCGAACCAAGGGATGCGTCGAGATTTACGAGCATTTAGGGTTAATCTCGGACTGTTTTGCGACCCTTTACGGAAACTGTCATAACTCTCTGCTTGCTTAACGAAATTGAGATCCGTAAATTGGACAGTAAACTAGACATCCGTAGATTTCATTTGAAATAAGGCACATCCCCTGTTTCGAAGTACTCTGTTCTGTATAAGATCCAGACTTACTGACTTGTGCAGGAAATTTCTAAAACTCATTTTCTTAAGTTGAATTCTTTTTAACTTAATTCTTTAAGAACCTTTAAGTCGTTAAGAGTTATCGACTTCTGTTATGATGTTCTAAGTGCCGAGTAAATAACCAAGTCAGTTTTTAGCGAGATGTGATCGAGTCTCGTTTCGTTTAGTAGAAGACTAGTTAAAAAAGCAAAGGCCTAAAAGACCTAACCGAATTCGATTTCTTTTTTTCTTTAATCGTCTCGACCGATGACTAAAGTTTGAATATTTGCAATACAAGGAGGAAGTCGGAGTTGAAGACAGGACGGAAGACAGAAGGTTAAAGTTTGACTTGTAAGCGGTTAAGGTGGGCTTTTCTATATATCAAATAAAATGAGCGATGCTCGAAAATGTTTATCTACTGCTTTGATAGGTGTGTTTTCAAAGTGATTATCAGTGCATAAAATGATTTGTTTTATGTGAGTTCCTTTGTGCCATTCTGAGTTAGCCGACTGCTTTCCAGAATTATGAGTTAGCCGACTATTAACTAAATCGATCGGACTCTGAGTTAGCCGACTGCTTTCCAGAGTTAGTGTACACGGTAGCCGGTGTGTGTGTACCCTGTTTAGGGGTAGCCAGCCACATTGAGAAACGTGTACGGAAGAAGTTAACTCTTCCCTAGCGTTAAAATGGGCAAGTTGAACGTAATAACAGAAAAATGCTGATCAGCTATGTTTATGAAAAGGAAAATGTTTAGTAGGAACGGGCCTTTGACGAAAACCCCGATGTGTTACTTATTGAGATGCCTGATTAATCCATACACTTATGATATGATTTTCGGCAATGTTCCCACTAAGTGCTTTCGTACTTAGCCCGGCATGTGTTTATGAATGTGCAGGTTGAGTGACGGAAGCGGCGGAGGTTGAGTAGAGTTGTACATAGGAAAGAAGATCAGTGTTTAAGTTCTACGTTTTCCGCTGCAAAACTATTTCTTTTTGATGTATAAATCCTTTTGGTTAAGTCTCGTACTTAATATCGAGTTTACTCTGAAACATCTATGTCGAGCGATCCTTTGAGATCGACTCTCTTTTTATTAAATGAAGTCAGTTCATAGTAATTAGTTTGTTTATTGTCGTTAGTTAGTGTGCTTATTCATTTATTCCCCTTTCTCCCCCGCCTCTTAATCCAACCCCTAGTCGTACTCCGGCTTTGCCGTCCCTCAGGATTTGGGACTGTGACACTTTTTTTCAGTAACAAAAACATCAACGCTATTTTAGTAACAAAAATTTCAAATTTTTGACCAGTAACAAATAAAATCAAATTTTTAAAGCATCCTTTCAAAAACATTGATTTTTTAAAATTTGTTCAGTCACTAAAAAAATAATACTCCCTTCATGGCTTTCTCATATTCTTACCCCTCGAAGAAGCCATTTTCAGATTAGTCACCATTTTCTCCATTTTGGTTTTGCCTCAATTTCCAAAAAAAAAAAAAAAAAAAAAAAAAAAAAAAAAAAAAAAAAAAAAACCCAGTTCACACATATGTCTTGTTTCATAAAAAAAGTTAGATTCATAACAAATCTACCTTTTAAAAAACATTACCCCATCTAATTTCAACAACTCTTCGTGGACCACATGTGTGGGGCTTCAAAGCACTAAAGGAAAACTATAAAAAACTTACCGAAGTCAAATAGTACATCACATTTCACAAATGCAGAAACATTCGCCGACCAAACGTTTTCCAATTTGAAGACTACACAACTCACCGGTAGATTTGCCTCCATTTGGGTCTCGTTTGTCGAAATGAAGGTACCTATGGTTTGCAGACCATCATCGCCGGAATCACTACTCTCGTCGGACATTTAACTATTCTCTGCAACCAAAATACATTTGCAGAGTAAGGGATTTCATCGAACAAGAAGAACAAATCAATTATAAAACAGACTCCCACTACAAAAATGGATGTGTACTATACCTGTTATCAACGAACGCTGCTCGAACAAAGAGATTTCTGAAGAAAATCGTCGTCGAAGAAAAAGAAGAGCGGAAGTTCTAGAGAGAGAAATGAGGTCTGGCAGACAGAATTTGAAATGGCAAGAAAAAAAATGCGTAAATCCTTTTGTTACTCTCCAATCAATTAGGTTAATTCCTTTAGAAGGGTAAAATTGTCAACAAGTGCTAACTTTTTAAAGTTTTATAAGGAGTGCTAGATTTAAAAAAAACTATCTAAAAAGTGCTACTTATACAATCCTCTCTCAAAAGAATCTACAACAATTCTTATACGAAGTTGACGTGAGACAATCTCTTTGAAATTCAAATATTATTTTAACTCACATCGATTTTGAAAAGAAATTAAGAGAGATTTGAAAATTTTCTATAAAAATGGAAGTGAAGTAAATTTAAATTTTTCTTAACGATTTATATGTAAATAATTTTTCTTTGAAAAACTTAAATAAAAAAAATAATTAACAATCAATATCTTTCTTATATTATTTTCTATTAAATTTTATTTATTTTATGAAATAATGATGCCCACAAAAATCAGAACCATGGTCGACGGGCTGGTTCCGACCATAAACCGTGGGGGTAGACGGTTGATTGCAAACCGGCGGTTCAACTTAAAAGAAAATTGTATTCTCTCCCACATCGGTTTTTTAATGAAACTGCACCCATTGGAAAACTTATAAATAAATTATAAAATTTAAACAAGTTTAGATAATTAACGATTATAGGGATTAAGGATGAGGACGAATAGTACACTTAAAAAAAATTGTACGTTAATCTAATAATGTAGGATATTTAGCATCATATTCATTTTTGTAGACAAACTTATCTCATACGAAATCGACGTCGGACAACTCCTTTAAGAGCCAAATATGCATTTGTCCGTCATCGATTTTGAGAAGAAAGAGAGATTTGAAAAATATCTATAAAATTGAGGGTATATTAGGTTTAAATATTTGATGGGTATTACTACATGAGTTATGGACGAGAACATGTAATAAAAAATTCTTTCTAATCAAATTTGAGATATGTTCAATATATATGTATATATATTACTAACCGAGGTTAGCATAAATAAGAAAAATAATTAACAACATTTTTATGCTATCACATAATATAAGTGTATAACATTTAATAATTTTATTAAATAATAATTTTCCATCCAGAATCGATGGGCTACACACTAGTTATTACTAAAAACATCATTTCCATCCTAATGTATAGGAAAAAAGTAGTGGCGGTCCTGTGTGGAAAGTGGTAGAGATTGGGTTTAGTGGAAAGTGTAATTTACCTGTTATGTATGGTTTGCAAGTTAATGCACAAGACAAGAGCTTACATGTAATACCCTGATCTTTTATAAGTCTTTAAGTTCGTCTTGATAGAGTTTATATGCCTTGATAATGTGCTTTTGTGTGATAAAAATTTTCAAGAAAAGAAATTTTCTCGTGAAATTATTATAATGCCCTTGAGTGCCTTTATGTGATTTTTCTGCTTTCGGTTATCTAAATCGAATGTTTGATGAATTGATTGAGCATAATTATATGAGTTTGAGTCTAAGTTTGAATTTCGGTAAATTCTGAGAAATTTCGTTTTTTGATGAATAATAATGTAATACCCCAGATATTTTCTTCCGACGAGAAATAAAAAATTTCTAATTAATTAAGGCTTTGCAAGCCTAAGTTAAGGATTTTCAATTCTAAGACTAACAGTGAAATCCGTTTCTGAAAATAAATTCCAGAAGTCGGTTGAACGACTATTGTATTAGGGTTTTCGCGTCCGATAGAATTTTCGTTCGAGAACTCAGATCAAAAAACCGTCTGACTTTACATTCACTTATTTTGCGATACGAGTAAGTTAGTAAAAATCAGTTTCATTTATTTTTCCGGACGAATTTTGCACTGTTAAGTCCCGACTTTTCGTCGGATTCGGAAAACGAATTATGCTTTTCAAGTAAGTGATTTATTTCTAATCTCGTGGTCGAATTAGATTTCGTAAAAAACGTAACCGTCTAGGAAATTAATTTCTCGATTTATATACGCAGTGTTAGACCCGTAAAACGCGATTTTTTGAATTAAAATCCATCCCCAAACCGCCACATACCCCTATGACTCATCCTTGTTAGATCTTTTCTACTTTATGGTATAAATATCACATAACACCTCATTTCTCTCTTCCTCTCTCCCTCATTGCCGCCATACTCTCCTCTCTCTCCCTTCTATCTCTCGTTCTTCATTTTCTCCATAGAAGCTCTCAAGTTCTTCAAGCTTTCAAGCTCCACAATTTGTTCATCATCTGATCAATCTTAATTCCGATATCATAATCGTTAAGGTAAGAGCTTCCTCTATAGTTTGAACCGAACAAAATTTCATTCCTTCAAGTTTTGTAATTTTCAAAAATTTCAAGTAGATGTAGGATGATGTTCTAAGTTTAATTCATGTTATTTCATGCTTAAGAATGAATTTCATGGATAGAAATTAAGTGGAAATCATCCTCCTAATTAATTGATAATAACCGAAAATTATAATAATTTTGTAGTTGAAGATTAAGTTCGATTTTAGATGATTGATTTGTGGATTTATGTTCTATGTATTAGTAGATTGATGTGGGAATTAGTTGAGAATTTTCTAAAAATAGAAACCAAGTTGTAAGAGAGAAAGAAGTAGGGATTTGAATGAGTAATTGTTATGATTTGGATAATATGATGATATAATTGAGATGTAGTAAGTATGTAGTTCATCATATAATTTAATTGGATTTTTCTAAAAATAAAATAGAAATCGTAAGAGACGAAGAACCGACGATAAGTTAAGATTCGATAATAATTTGAGTATATGGTTTTCATATTGGTAAATCTTAGTAGTTGTTGAACGTAATTGAAAAGTTTGAGCGAATTCGGAAAATATTGAATTTTTAGTAAGAGACGAAGAATCGTCGATAAGTTTAGTATGGATAATGATTTGAATATTCGCTAATCTTAGTAGTTAATGAACGTAATTAGAAAATTTGAACGAATTCTAAGAAAGTTGAGTTTTAAGTAAGAGACGAAGAGACGAGTTTAATTGTCGATAGGAAAGTCGAATGAGGAAACTAATTTGATATTAGTGTTTAATGTTGATAAATAAACGAGATTGTAGTTGACGATATTTCCATTCGAAATATGAATATAAAAGTTAAAGATTGAAATGGAATTGAAATGAAATTTAGTTTAGTAATTGGATAGTTGAAAAAGACGAGGAAATGCTCGTCGTTTGTTTAATCAAGAGACGTGAAGGTATTCCCGATAAAGGAATATGTGTCTTAACTGTAATTTGATAATAAATTCGTCAGCATAAAGGTTGTATAAGCATTCATCAAACCTTAGGAATTGTGCGTCGAGTTTTGTCGAGAATTAGGGTTACCGCGGACTGTTTTGCGACCCTTTAAGGAAACTGTTATAACACTTAGCTCGCTTAACGAAATCAAGATCCGTAAATTGGACAGTAAACTAGACATCCGTAGCTTTCTTTTGGTACCAAGAACATCACCTGTTTCGCAGAATTCTGTTCTATAGATGCTCCAGAGTTACTGCCTTGTGCAGAAACTTTCGTAAACTCATTTTCTCAAGTTGAATTCTTTTTAACTTCGTTCCTTGAGAACTTCTAAGTCGTTATAAGTTATCAACTTCCGTTATTGACTGACCTAAGTGTCGAGTAAGGAACCGAGTTATTTCTAAACGAGAAAAGTACGAGTCTCGTTTCTTCGATAATCAAAAGAATTTAGTTAAAGTGCAAAGGCCTAAAAGTCTTAATCCGAATTCGATTTTCTGTTTCTTTTATTGTTGCGACCGATTATTAAATTTTTTTTTATTTGCTATAAAAGGAGAAAGTCAGAGTTGAAGACAGGACGGAAGACCGAAGGTTAAAAGTTTGTTCTGTAAACGATTAAGGTGGGCTTTTCTATACATCAAATAAAATGAGCGATGCTCGAAAATATTTATCTACTGCTTTGATAAGTGTGTTTTCAACGTGATTATCAATGCATAAAATAATTTGTTTTATGTGAGTTCCTTTGTGCCATTCTGAGTTAGCCGACTGCTTTCCAGAATTATAAGTTAACCGACTGCTAACTAAATCGATCGGATTCTGAGTTAGCCGACTGCTTTCCAGAGTTAGTGTACACGGTTGCCGGTGTGTGTGGTACCCTGTTGAGGGATAGCCAGCCACGTTGAGAAACGTGCACGGAAGAAGTTAACTCTTCCCCAGCGTTAAAATGGGCAAGTTGAACGTAACAACAGAAAAATGCTGATCAGCTATGTTTATGAAAAGGAAAATATTTAGTAGGCACGGGCCTTTGACGAAAACCCCGATGCGTTACTTATTGAGATGCCTGATTACTCCATACTCTTATGATATGATTTTCGGCAATGTGCCCACTAAGTGCTTTTGTACTTAGCCCTGCATGTGTTTATAAATGTGCAGGTTGAGTGACGGAAGCGGCGGAGGTTGAGTAGAGTTGTACATAGGAAAGAAGATCAGTGTTTAAGTTCTACGTTTTCCGCTTCAAAACTATTTCTTTTTTAAGTATAAATGGAGCATTTGTATATGCTCTACACCTAAGTGTTCTTTCAAGTAAAGTTAGGTCGTAACACTAAGTTTAAGAGTGTAGACGACAACTCAACCTCCCGCTACGTCGACTCAACCAGAGAAGGAAAGAAAGGAAAGAGTTTCAGAAGTGTGATTTCTTTTAAGAAGAAATTTTTGATTAAATATGCAAGTAAAGTTGAGAATAAAAGTGCCAAGTATGAATTTGGTTGATGTCACAGCCCGACTTCCCGAAGGACGACAAAGCCGGGGTGCGACTAGGGATTTGAAAAAAGAAACGGGAAAGAAAAGGAAAACTACTGAATAAACGATATTTGTAACATAATCTACTATGAATTTGACTTCATTAAATAAAAAGGGAGTCGATCTCGGAAGATCGCTCGAAAAAGTTTGATCAGTGAAAGCTAGATTTAAAGTGTAAACAACTTAAACCGAAAGGATTTACATTAATAAGAGAACCGACTTTACTTAGTGAAAGAAAGAGTAAATCACGGAGGATCACTCGACATAGCTACTCTAAAAAGGGACTAAGTTCAAGGGATGAAACTTAGTTCTAAGTTATACTTTAACTAAAACTAGTTTACAAAATTGGCAGCGGAAAACATAGAAAAAGGATAACACATATCGAATGTGAAATCGAGGCTCATCTAAACTTCTTTCCTGAGAAAAAACCTTTACTCAACCTCCTCCGCCTTCGTCACTCAACCTGCACATTCAAAGAAAACAAACATGCAGGGCTAAGTACAAAAGTACTTAGTGGGCACAATGCTGAAAACAACTCACAAGAGTTTTATTATAAATTAATCAAACATCTTTTCATAAACATTCGTATAAGACTCTTACTGTTATGTATACATTTAATTTCTGAATGACACACTGTGGGTTTTAAACTCACATCCGATCGTCTGGAATGCACCTGAGGGCTAACTCAGAAACTGTCCCTCTGGATAGCACCTATGGGCTATCTCAGAATCTGATCGTTTAGTTGGAATTATCTAGATAGCAGCCTGAGGGCTATCTCAGAATCCAATACTCTGGTTAGCACCTGAGGGCTAACTCAGAAAGATATAATAGAATTCACATAAACAAATCATTTAAGCACTGATAGATCTTTAATACTCACTTATTAAAGCAATACGTAACCACTTTCGAGCAACGCTCGCATATAAATACTTTAATACTCATTTATCAAAGCAAAACGTAAACACCTTCGAGCAACGCTCGCATAATATCACTTCACAAGTAACGGCATTCAAAGTAGTTTTGATTTTAGAAAGCCCACCTCGTTCGTTTACAGAACTATTACTCGTACTTCCGTCTTCCGTCCTGTCTTCTATTCTTGTTCTCCTCCTTGGAACACAAATAATAAAACAACGATAAGTCGTCAAGTCGATAGAAGAAAATGGAAATCGAAACTGAAATCGAATTAATCTTTTAAGTTCTTAAGCTTTAGGCATTTGCACGCTTAACTTGATTCTTTTAGTTAATCTAGAACGAGACTCGAACACTTCTCGTTTAAAACTTGCTCGGGTTCTTACTCGACACTGAGGTCAGTCATTAATGATAGTCGATAGCTTATAACGACTTAGAAGGTAAAAAGAAATCAAGTTGAGAAGAATTCAACTTAGGAAACTAGATTCTTAACATTACTGTACAGATCAGTAAGTTCACCCAGAACAGGGGATTTCGAAACAGGGGATGTTCCCTGTACCAAAATAAAGCCACGGATGTCTAGTTTACTCTCCAATTTACGGATCTCGATTTCGTTAAGCGAGCTAGGAGATATGACAGTTTCCGTGAAATGTCGCAAAACAGTCCGAGTGTAACCCTAGGGCTCGATAACTCGGCGCACGGCTTCCTAGATTCGACTTATGTTAATCCTCTGTTTTTCACACGAAATTACTGTCTCAAGGTAGTCAACACTTAACCTCATACGCGATGAACTCCATTTCATTTCTCGATTACTAAAACGATGATTAAAACATCGTCGTTTAATCTACACAATTACTAAACCAAACAAGTTCCTAATTCGAATTCCAACTTCTCGATTTCAACTTATATTTATCATTCCAAAACTCAAGTGAAAGTGTCGTCAACTATAAAATTGTTCTCATAAGGTTAAGAGTCATTAATATCCAAATATTTCCTTGGTTCGATTTTTCTATCAATACTTATGCTCGTGTCTTCGTCTCTTATGAAAATTCCAACGTCATTAGAACTTGATCAAATTTTACACTATCATTCATTATCTATCGAGAATCATTATTACGCAAATCATAACTTCATATCATCATTTATTCCCGACTTATCGACCGTCGTTCGTCTCTTACGTAAAATTCTACATTCTCCGTTTTCATTCAAATTTTACGACAACGATTATCATCTAACAAGCATTACTAATATATAAAGCATATTATCAAAATGTTATCGAGCCTCGACTTATCACCACATCTTCGTCTCTTACATTCCTCGTTTTATTTTTAGAAAAATCTCAATTTAATATATATTCATCCTCATGCATCGTATAAATCATTTCCATTAAACAATCGAGCATATCTTAACATTTACTAACCTAAATCGAGCCTTGTTCGTCTCTTAGGTTTTGGGTTTTATTTTTAGAAAAATCTAAAACAATTCATACGATCAATTAACATCATACGGAACACCAATCTATCATTAATTCGACAAAGAAATCGAACACGAAACAAAGCCCCAAAATCTGAAAATTTTCGGTAATGTCTAGAGCTTAGGGTTCTTGATTTTTCTTCATGATTTGATCCGTAGAACTCGACTCTAAACATCCTAGAACATGATTCAATCAAAGACAACATGCTATCTCACTCTCCAAATTTTCGAACAAAAAATAAAAATGGGAGAAAAGAGATTTGTTCGGATCAAACTAGAGACGAAGCTCTTACCTTTCGATATATGAACTCGGATTGGAATTTGATCGGTAGACAAGAGACTTGTGGAGCTTTGGAAAGCTTGAAAGATGAAGAACTATGGAGGATTTAGGAGAGAAAAATGAGAGAGAGAGATAGAGATAGGGGCTGCAATATGGAAGGAATGAGGGAGATGGATGACTCACCATGGTGAGTCATAAAGCTTAAGAAATATCCCACAAAGTATAGTGACTCGTTAGGACTTGTTTGGCGAGGGAAAATTTTAACAAAATAACTCGTTTCCGGCTCTTAAACGTCGTTTTAAAAGTTGAGAAATACTTTTCTAGATAGTTACATAATTGACAAAATCTAATTTGTCCGTTAGATTGGAAATAATTTACGTACTCAGAAAAACTAATTCGTTTTTCAAAATCCGAGAAAAAGTCGGGACGTCACAGTCCAAAATTCGTCCGGAAAATCTTAAAAATTAACTTTCTCCGGTGAACTCGTCTTGAAGAAAAAGTGAATGTAAATTCTAACGGAATTCGATTCCGAGTTTCCGGGCGAAAAACTTAACGGACGTGAAAAACCCTAATACTGTAGTCGTTCGTCCGATTTCTGAAAATTATTTTTGGAAACGGATTTCACTGTTAGTCTTAGAATTCAAAATCGGGAGCTTAGGCGTGCAAAGCCTTAATTATTATTAACTTTAATTTTTTAACGCAGAAGAAATTTTCCGGGGTATTACAGTTGAAGTATAAGAGTTATACTTTGTGACATTATGTGAAATTATGTGAGTTATAATTTCTTTAAATTGAGATGTTTTGTTGGAATGAGAATCTAGACTATTCCTAAGGCTTTCCCGATTTCTTGAGAACATAGACGTTATAAGAAACTATGGTTCCGAAATATTCGAGAGACGATCGGAATGGGAAGGACATAATAAAGAGAATCAAAAGCGAATAAGAGACGAATGTTACTTTCGTGTAAGTAACATGAACAAAGTCGACTCTACCTTGTTTTAATAATTAAAGAGCCGTTAAGAGTTTTTCTTCAAGGAAATGATAATAAAGCAACAAGTATAATAAGTTAAAGGATGGAAAGTATCGAATTTTTTTTTTTATATAAGTGTTTGAGTGCAATTTCTTAAAAATTACTAGACGCTTAAGGTTAAGGTTCAGAAGGAAATAAGTATGTGAATGGTCTCTAAAGCGAAGTGTTAATGAGAATTTTTTGAATTCTTTAGTTTCAAAAATGCCGCCAAGAGTAGTGAATAACAGAAGAAGAGGACCTGGTAGACCTAGAGGACCTGAAAGAGGTCATAGACATCATGAGAGGGAAGAAGAGCAACAACGTCAAGAAACCCCTTCACCTACACCACCACCACCACCCCAACGTCGTGACATTGAGGATCTTTTTCTCAAAAGAAATCCACCTGTCTTTAATGGATCTGGAAACCTGAGCGATGCTGAGCTCTGGATAAGAGCTATTGAAAGGATCTTTAAACTTCTCAGATGTACTGATGAGGAGCGCCTTTCGTGTGTTGCGTTTCAACTCACCGGACCAGCTGATTTCTGGTGGGAAGCTAGGCAGAAAGTTATTCCGACAGAGCATCTGGCTCAGTTTACTTGGGATGAGTTTAAGGAAGCATTTTACGACAAGTACATTCCAAAAACCTATAGAGCAAAGAAGGAAGCAGAATTCTACAATCTAAAGCAAGGGAAGATGACAGTGACTGAATATGATGCAACCTTTTGTGAATTGTCAACGTATGCACCCGAGCAGGTAGATATCGACGAGAAGATAACAAAGAAGTTCCATGAAGGACTTAGACACGAACTAGGAGTGGCACTAGCCAGTCACGGAGGACTGAGCTACATGGAGGTACTAGGACGAGCGCTAGAAACGGAGGCAGTAGTGCCTGATGAAAGGGAAGTCGTGACAACCGCACCAGCCCTAAACCAGACTCAGAATCGAGGCCATTTCAACAACAACAATAATAGTAACTATCAGGGAAAATGGAAATGGGAAGGAGGAAACAACAGTGGCTACTATCAGCACTACAATAATCAGGGAAACTAGAGTGGAAATCAACATGGCTTTCAGTAGCCAATTCAGAATAACCGATCAGGACAGCGGCAAGGAAATAACCAAGGAAAGATCATTTTTCCTATCTGTCCTAAGTTTAATGGGACGCATCCCGGTGTTTGTCAGGCAGGCACGGGTGTTTGCTTTAACTGCGGACAAAAAGGGCACATGAAGAGGGATTGCCCGAAACCGTTGCAAACGGCGGGACCAAATCAGTATGCTCAGCCCCAACCATTGAGAGCTATTCAAACTCAGCTACATCCACAACAACAACAGTTTCAACGGTCGGATCAGCAGAATAAGGGCAAGGGTCACTAGGCAGGTAGTGGGCCTAACTCAGACTAGTCATAGTCTAGTTTTTGTATAAATCCTCGTTGGAGGCAAAACAGTACTCGTACGGCGCATATGTATATATGACCCTGTGAGTGGGCTTTGATCTCGTAAATGTTTCTTCTAATCGTGTTTAGATGAATATTCTTGTTTAAACTTGAGAAGATAAAAAGTTTATAGAACTAGTATTGGAGTTATTATCTGTTTCTTTTCCGTGAACTTAAGTGGAAAAAGGTTTAGTAAGTAAGTGAACACTTAAAGTAGAGTGTTAATGAAAGTGTTCGACGTACATATAATCCATGGGATGGATTGATTATCTATTTACTGTGCCATTTGGTATGGAGCATAGCCCGAAGGAATTAGGAGAGCTTAAGATCAAACTGCAAGAGTTGTTAGATGTTGGTTTCATTAGACCGAGCGTTTCACCATGGGGAGCACCTGTTTTGTTCATTAGGAAAAAGGATGGTCCTATGAGGATGTACATAGACTATCACGAACTGAATAAGATCACCCTTAAGAATAAATATCCTTTGCCAATGATAGAAGACCTCTTTGATCAGCTTAAAGGCGCAGATGTATTTTCAAAAATAGACTTAAGATTCAGATATCACCAATTGAAAATCAAACCCGAAGATATACCTAAAACTGCATTCCGAACCAAATATGGCCATTACGAATTTCTAGTTATGCCATTTGGTTTGACTAACGTCCCGCAGTATTCATGGATTTTATAAATAGAATTTTCCACCCATACTTAGACAATTCATCTTAGTTTTCATCGACGACATTCTCATTTACTCCAAAAATGAGAAGGAGCACGAAGAACATTTGCGAATAGTGTTAGAAATGCTTAGAGCTGAGAAACTTTATGCCAAAATTCAGTAAATGTGAGTTTTGGCTGAAAGAAATGATGTTTCTTGGACATATAGTATCAGCAGAAGGCATCAAGGAGGACCCTGCCAAGGTAGAGGCAGTACACAACCGGAAGACACCAACCAAACCTAAACGAGATTAGGAGTTTATTAGGTTTAGCTGGCTATTATAGACATTTTATTTAAGGATTTTCTACAATTTCTAGACCGATAATGCAACTGCTCGGGAAGGAAAACAAGTATAAGTAGACTGATAAGTGCGAGACAAGTTTTCAGACGCTCAAGGAAAAGTTGACCACCGCACCCGTCTTAGCTCTTCTAGAAGCAAATAGGGAATACGTAGTATATACTGACGCATCGAAAAATGGATTAGGATGTGTTTTGATGCAAGAAGAAAAGGTGATAGCTTATGCTTCACGACAACTTCAACCCCATAAAGTTGATTATCTAACCCACGATTTAGAACTAGCAATCATTGTGCATGCATTGAAAATTTGGAGACATCACCCCTATGGTGTTAGGGTTGAGATTTTTATGGATCACAAGAGTTTGAAGTACTTTTCGAGCAAAAGGAATTGAATATGAGACAAAGAAGGTGGCTTGAATTAGTGAAGGATTATGATTGTGGTATCAATTACCATCCAGGAAAAGCAAACATGGTAGCTGACGCGCTGAGTCGCAAGACTCCAACCAAGTTAGGGTGTCTCTTTATCGAGGAAGAAACACTTGTACGAGAATTTGAGATAATAGATTTTTTTTAAGTGCTCGATACACCTAAGACAATAACTAGCCAAATAGCGGCACTAGTAGCTACACCGGACTTACGAGAGAGAATCATAAGTGCCCACTGAAATGAGGAGTCGATCGAGAAGCTACGACTAAGGATAAGAACGGATAAATCAGACGGTTATTCCGAAGCACCAAATAATGCGATCGTATTTAAAGGTAGACTTTGTATCCCTGATGACGTCGAATTGAAAAACAATATCATGAGTGAGGCTCACGATACACCATATACAGCACATCCAGAGAGTATGAAGATGTATCAAGATTTAAGAAGGAATTTCTGGTGGAACGGATTGAAACAAGATGTTGCCTCGTTAGTAGAACGATGTTTGACTTGTCAACAAGTAAAAGCTTTACACCAACAACCATAAGGGTTGTTGCACCCATTAAGTATTCCAACGTGAAAGTGGAAAGATATAGCCATGGATTTTGTGACGGGTTTGCCCAAGTTTAGAAAAGGAAATACTGCCATCTGGGTAGTTATAGACAGACTCACAAAATTAGCTCATTTTCTACCAATTCCAATTACCTATGGATTAGAAAGGTTAGCACAATTGTATGTTCGTGAGATTGTACGTTTGCACGGAATACCAAAGTCAATAACGTCTGATAGAGATGCCAAATTTACTTCAAGATTTTGGATTCCTATACAGAAGGAATTAGGTACCAAGACTTAATTTAGTACCGCTTTTTCACCCCCAAATGGATGGACAATTCGAGAGAACGATTCAAATACTCGTAGATATGTTGAGAACGATAGTATTAGATCGAAGTGCACGCTGAGAGAATACTTTGCCGTTGATCGAATTGCTTAACAACAATAGTTGTCGGACGATGTTAAGTATTGCGCCTTACGAGGCCTTGTATAGAAAGAAGTTTAGATAATTGCTTTATCATAATGAAGTAGATGAAAGAAGGAATCTCGAACTAGGTTCACTCAAGTAAAATGAAAGATGAATTCTTTCGTCAATTTCGAACCAAAGTGAAGGAAGTCTAAGAAGTGACGAAAATCTTAAGCAATGTATGTCAATCTGACTTAAAATTTAGAGAATGAGGACAAGACTTTCCTCATGATTATCCTTCTAAGGTTAATATGATTAAATTCATGTCAAGTATAAGCTTCGACAAAGATTTATATGATTAGTTGATATCTTAAAAAAAAAAAAAGTTTCCAATATGTATAGATTGGCTTTGTTGCCAAGTCTATGGAATGTTTATTATGTTTTGTGTATCTCATTTGAGAAAGTATGTGTGTTCAATCCTACACACATGGCAAGACGTTGTTCTTGAGTCTGACTTAAATTACGAAAAAAAGACCGCTATCGATCTTGGATCGAAGGGTACAAGAATTAAGAAATAAGTTGACACCATTGGAAAAAGTGTTATAGAATTACCACGGGCAAGAAGAAGCCACGTGGAAACTCGAAAAAAAGATGAAGGAGAGATATCCTTATCTTTTCGAGGAAGAAATGCAAATTTTGGGACAAAATTTTTTGTTAGAGGGGTAGGATGTAATACCCCAGATATTTTCTTCCGACGAGAAATAAAATTTTTCTAATTAATTAAGGCTTTGCACGCCTAAGTTAAGGATTTTCAATTCTAAGACTAACGGTGAAATCTGTTTCTGAAAATAAATTCCAGAAGTCGGTTGACGACTACAATATTAGGATTTTCGCATCCGATAGAATTTTCGTTCGAGAACTCAGATCGAAAAAATGTCTGATTTTACATTCACTTATTTTGCGATACGAGTAAGTTAGTAAAAATCAATTTTATTTATTTTTCAAGACGAATTTTGGACTGTGAAGTCCCGACTTTTCATCAGATTTCGGAAAACGAATTATGCTTTCCGAGTAAGTGATTTATTTCTAATCTAGTGGTCGAATTAGATTTCGTCAAAAACGTAACCGTCTAGGAAATTCATTTCTCGATATATATACGCAGTGTTAGACCCGTAAAACACGATTTTTTGAATTAAAATCCATCCCCAAACCGCCACATACCCCTATGACTCATCCTTGTTAGATCTTTTCTACTTTATGGTATAAATGTCACATAACACCTCATTTCTCTCTTCCTCTCTACCTCATTGCCGCCATACTCTCCTCTCTATCCCTTCTATCTCTTGTTCTTCATTTTCTCCATAGAAGCTCTCAAGTTCTTCAAGCTTTCAAGCTCCACAATTTTTTCATCATCCGATCAATCTTAATTCTGAGTTCATAATCGTTAAGGTAAGAGCTTCCTCTATAGTTTGAACCGAACAAAATTTCATTCCTTCAAGTCTTGTAATTTTCGAAAATTTCAAGTAGATGTAGGATGATGTTCTAAGTTTAATTCATGCTATTTCATGCTTAAGAATGGATTTCATGGATAGAAATTAAGTGGAAATGATCCTCCTAATTAATTGATAATAACTGAAAATTATAATAATTTTGTAGTTGAAGATTAAGTTCGATTTTAGATGATTGATTTGTGGATTTATGTTCTATGTATTAGTAGATTGATGTGGGAATTAGTTGAGAATTTTCTAAAAATAGAAACCAAGTTGTAAGAGAGAAAGAAGGATGATAAGATGATATAATTGAGATGTAGTAAGTATGTAGTTCATCATATAATTTAATTGGATTTTTCTAAAAATAAAATAGATATCGTAAGAGACGAAGAACCTACGATAAGTTAAGATTCGATAATAATTTGAGTATATGGTTTTCATATTGGTAAATCTTAGTAGTTGTTGAACGTAATTGGAAAGTTTGAGCGAATTCGGAGAATATTGAATTTTTAGTAAGAGACGAAGAATCGTCGATAAGTTTAGTATGGTTAATGATATAGGGTTATGATTTGATATTCGCTAATCTTAGTAGTTAATGAACGTAATTAGAAAATTTGACGAATTCTAAGAAAGGTGAGTTTTAAGTAAGAGACGAAGAGACGAGTTTAATTATCGATAGGAAAGTTGAATGAGGAACTAATTTGATATTAGTGTTTAATGTTGATAAATAAACGAGATTGTAGTTGACGATATTTCCATTCGAAATATGAATATAGAAGTTAAAGATTGAAATGGAATTGAAATGAAATTTGGTTTAGTAATTGGATAGTTGAAAAAGACGAGGAAATGCTCTTCGTTTGTTTAATCAAGAGACGTGAAGGTATTCCCGATAAAGGAATATGTGTCTTAACTGTAATTTGATAATAAATTCGTGAGCATAAAGGTTGTATAAGCATTGATCAAACCTAGGAAATTGTGCGTCGAGTTTTGTCAAGAATTAGGGTTACCGCGGACTGTTTTGCGACCCTTTACGGAAACTGTTATAACTCTTAGCTTGCTTAACGAAATCGAGATCCGTAAATTGGACAGTAAACTAGACATCATTAGATTTCTTTTGATACCAAGAAAATCACCTGTTTCGCAGAATTCTGTTCTGTAGATGCTCCAGAGTTACTGCCTTGTGCAGAAACTTTCGTAAACTCGTTTTCTCAAGTTGAATTCTTTTTAACGTCGTTCATTGAGAACTTCTAAGTCATTATAAGTTATCAACTTCCGTTATTGACTGACCTAAGTGTCGAGTAAGGAACTGAGTTATTTCTAAACGAGAAAAGTACGAGTCTCGTTTCTTCGATAATCAAAAGAATTTAGTTAAAGTGCAAAGGCCTAAAAGTCTTAATCCGAATTCGATTTTCTGTTTCTTTTATCGTTGCGACCGATTATTAAAATTTTGTTTATTTGCGATAAAAGGAGGAAGTCGGAGTTGAAGACAGGATGGAAGACCGAAGGTTAAAAGTTTGTTCTGTAAACGATTAAGGTGGGCTTTTCTATATATCAAATAAAATGAGCGATGCTCGAAAATGTTTATCTACTGCTTTGATAAGTGTGTTTTCAACGTGATTATCAGTGCATAAAATAATTTGTTTTATGTGAGTTCCTTTGTGCCATTCTGAGTTAGCCGACTGCTTTCCAGAATTATGAGTTAGCCGACTACTAACTAAATCGATCAGACTCTGAGTTAGCCGACTGCTTTCCAGAGTTAGTGTACACGGTAGCCGGTGTGTGTGGTACCCTGTTGAGGGGTAGCCAGCCACGGTGAGAAACATGCGCGGAAGAAGTTAACTATTCCCCGGCGTTAAAATGGGCAAGTTGAACGTAACAACAGAAAAATGCTGATCAGCTATGTTTATGAAAAGGAAAATGTTTAGTAGGCACGGGCCTTTGACGAAAACCCCGATGCGTTACTTATTCCTGATTAATCCATACTCTTATGATATGAATTTTGGCAATGTGCCCACTAAGTGCTTTTGTACTTAGCCCTGCATGTGTTTATAAATGTGCAGGTTGAGTGACGGAAGCGGCGGAGGTTGAGTAGAGTTGTACATAGGAAAGAAGATCAGTGTTTAAGTTCTACGTTTTCCGCTGCAAAACTATTTCTTTTTGATGTATAAATCCTTTTGGTTAAGTCTCGTACTTAATACCGAGTTCACGCTGAAACATCTATGTCGAGCGATCTTTCGAGATCGACTCTCTTTTTATTAAATGAAGTCAGTTCATAGTAATTAGTTTGTTTATTGTTGTTAGTTAGTGTGTTTATTCATTTATTCCCCTTTCTCCCCTGCCTCTTTAATCCAACCCCTAGTCGCACCCCGGCTTTGCCGTCCCTCGGGATTTGGGGCTGTGACAAATAACTTTTCCCGAGTTTTCACTATTCATCAAGTTTTTCCGAATTTTGTCTAATTAGTGTCTTTTGAGTATAAAAATTCTTTTACAAGCTTTGAGATATATTTGAGAGTCGTTTGAGATTATCTGAGAAAAATTTGAGTTATTATTTCGAGAACCTTAATATGAATAGTGATTTCATGCATGAATTTCCGAGAGAAACCCTTGATCATCTCTCTCCTTTGAGTACCGATTTTCTTAGCTCAAGATAAGAATTTCGATGTCTTTGTTCTTAATATGAAATTGATGATGGATTTGAGCTCTAGAAATTAATCTAAGAGTGTTGATGTGATCAATTATGTAATGCCCCGTAAATTCCTTATGTTCTTAAAATTTTAAAGTTAATTAAATAAATGGCTTTGCACGCCTAAGTTTACGATTTTGAATTCTAAGACTAACGGTCGAATCCGTTTCTGAAAATAAATTACAGAAGTCAGCTAGACGACTACTGTATTTAGGGTTATCGCGTACAAAAAGTTTTTAGTTCGTGAACTCAGAACGGAAAACCGTCTGATTTTTACATTCACGAAATCACGATACGAACTCGCCCGAGAAAGTTCGTTTTTACGATTTTCCGGACGAAACTCGAACTGTGTCGTCCCGAGTTTTTGTCAAAATAAAATTTCTAAATTTATTTTCCGATTAAGTTTCGTACGTTAAAATTTGCGGTCGAATCGGATCGCGACGATTTTGTACCGAGCGACGTTTTTCGTCGTTCGATTTCCGTAATGTCGGATCGCGCCGGAAAAGAACGTAGTTTTCTTTTTTTCCTCACCTTGACCGACATTACCCTACTCTATTAGAGGATATTTTCATTTTTTATAGTTTAATTAGAGAACACCTTAGCTAATACTATTCATGCTTTACACCTTGCAACCTTATAACATATTATTAATGCAAAAATTAAACCAAACTCTCCCTCCCACACCCTCAAACTCGGCAGCCCCCATTCCTCCATCTCCCACCTTCATTTTTCCATCCTCCATTGAAGAGAGCTTCAAGAACACCAAGAAGAAACACACAAGTCTTGATTCATCCATCCAATCCTAACACTTTCTTCATTAATTAGCAAGGTAATTATCTCCTCCATATTTCTATCCAACCATCTTCTTCTTCTTTTCATTTTCTTCTTTTGATCGAAAATTAGAGCATTGAAATAGATGATTCGATCCCGGATTAATGAAATTAGATATGTTAGATAGGTTAATTAGGGTTTAAAATTGAACAAAACCAAGAACCCTAACTCTTGCATAAATACCGAAATTTTAGGTTAATTAGTAGGATTTTTGGATTTCTTCAATTAATGATAAATTCATGCTTAAGAGATGTTTAATTAGTGATTAGAACAAAGAGGAATCGAAAGCCCCATGTTTTTGTGAAATTCGATTAGGGTTTGAGTATGATTTGGGGATTTATGCATGTTAGTATGAAATTGGATTGCAATTGTTCAATTGATGTTATAATAGGATGATTATTGGATAAATGTTGTTAATTGGAGAAGAAAATCACCCTCTTAAGATATATATATATATACCGAAAATTATTGAGTAATTAGGGGTTTTCATATGTTTGATTTAATTGATGTTTTGATGATGGAATTATGTTGTAATTGATATGAATTGATTATGGGAATTTAATTAGATTTTTCTAAAATTATTTATCGTAATGTAAGAGACGAAGAACACGTTATAGTTTGAAATATAATGATGTTATGAAATAATTTTATGCATGGAAGTGATTCTCGTTAGATATAGTTTAATGTCGTAAAATTTGAACGGAATCCGACAACTTTGAAAATCGCGTAAGAGACGAACAATTAGTTGTAACTAATAACCGAGAAGTCGAATGGGAATTCTAATTTGATATTATTGTCTATGATGGACTTGAGAACAACTTTGTAGTTGATGTCATAAGCTTTCGAACTAGTATAATATGAGCTATGGTTATAGTCGAGAACTAGAACGTGATTTGAATAATTTGTTGGTTTAGTAATTGTTAGTTGAAAGCCGACGTTTAGAACGTCGTGCTATTGGACGAGTTTTGAGAAGGAGTTCGTCACGTACGGGAGTACGTGATGACTGCCTTGAGGGTCCAGTTTCTAAAGAAATCTAATACGAGAGCTTAGAACGAACCTAAGACGTTATACGTCGAACCTATCGAGCAACTAGGGTTTTCGCGGCAGTTTTGCGACCCTCTCCGGAAACTGTAATAACTTTTAGCTCGTTTATCGGATTTGCAATCCATAAATTGGAGTGTAAACTAGACATCCCAAACATTCCAATGGTATAGGGCGCATCCCCTGTTTCCAAATCCCCTGTTCTGAGCAGCCTCCAGAGTTACTGGATTGTGCAGTAAAATTTCAGTTTCAATTCTCTTAAGTTGTTTTGTTCACAACTTAGTTTCTTTCGATCGTTTAAGCCGTATTATCTAACGAATATCTTCCTACTGATCCTAGAGTCAAGTATGGAGCCTTGAGTGATAAAACCAGTCGAGATCTCATCTCTTATCCGTTCAAATAAAGAAGTAGTAAGCGAGAAATTTCATAAGTCTTTTAAATGAACTAAAATGTAATTTTCCTAAGATGATTCTTTCCAACTTAGTTCCTTATGATCGTTTAAGTCGTATCGAGCTATCGACTACCCTATCTACTGACTTAAGAGTCGAGTATGAGACATTTCGAGTTCTAAACGGGACTTGAACGAGTCTCGTTCCCATTTAAGTAAAATGAATCAAGTAAGCGTGCAAATGCCTAAAGAATGAAACGACTAAAACTTATTTCAATTCTTTTTGATCGATTATCTTTTACGACCCGTTTTTAAGTATTATTGTTTTATGATGAAGGAGGAAGCCAACTGTAAAGAAAGGACGAAAGATCCGAAGTTGGAAGCTTTTGCTTTTAGTTCTGTATATCGAGGTGGGCTTTTATATACAAAATAAAACGAGTAATGCTCGGAAAATCTTTCTTTATCGCTTTGATATCTGTGTTTTCAAAGTGATATTATGGCATGAACTGTTTTATGTTTTATGTGAGTTCTCTTGTACCTATCTGAGTCAACATTTGCGTTTTCCAGATTTAGAGTTAATCTAACTAGGTTAACTAACGATCGGCTCTGAGTTAGCTGCTAAGTGCTTTCAAGAGTTAGTGCACTTTGTAATCTGTGGTGTATGTGATATCCTGTTGAGGGATACCAGCCACGGTGAATGAGAATTGGTCAAGATTGAACATAGCATAACAGAAAATACTCGGCCGAGTAAATTGTGAAAATCAGTCAGAAAATGTTTAGTAGACACGGGCCTCTTTTTAATAAAACCCCGATGTGCTACAATAATGAAATGCCATATTTATCTATACTTATGATTATGATTTCGGCATCGTGCCCACTAAGTACTTTTTGTACTTAGCCCTGCATTGTTTTCTAAATGTGCAGGTTGAAGCGACGGTGAGTGGCGACGGTTGATGTTGAGTTGAAAGATAGGTTGCTTTAGTTAGAACTCTTCTGCTGCAGAACTCTCAGTCTTTTTGAATATGTACTTTTGAACATTACACTGTAGTTTAAGTCTGTAAATATGAACTTAGTATCTACTGTGTACTTTTGTCGAGTAATCCTTAGCGATTAACTCTTTCTTATTTATATTTAAGTCTTGTTCATCATTTATCGATGCCTTTCATGTATGTTTAGTCAGTTAGCCCCTTCTTCCCCGCTTCTTTAATCCAACCCCAGTCGCACCCCAGCTTCTGCCGTCCCTCGGGATTTGGGGCTGTGACAGAGTGGTATCAGAGCCAGGTTTGTTTTCCTGCTCTGACTATGAGTCAATCTTCTAGTTCGAGTCAATTTTCTAGTATAAGTTATTCTTTCAGTAATACCACTAAGTGGTAACGGAGCAGTAAGTTGTTTTCTGCTCTAGTTATGAGTCATCTTTTTCTAATACGAGTCATTCCTTTAAGTAATGTCACCGAGTGGTATTTTTATGCAAGTCTTCCTTCGAGTAATAGTATAGAGTATTCATTCGTACTCTATATCGAGTCTTCTTTCGGAAAAATGGTATGTACTTGAGGTCAGAATCTTCCGTCAAGTAGAAGATAAGAGTTAGACTATAATACTAAGATTGAGAACATAGATGTCAACTCAACCGCCCGCTACGTCGACTCAACGAGGAAAAGGAAAGAATTTTATGATGAGATTTCTTTTAAATAAGAAATTTATTGAACAAGTATTCAATAAAGATTGAGAATGAGAATGAGATGTGTTTAAAAAAATAAGAATTTTTCAGAAATATAATTTTTTTTTATACTTTATATGATTATGTGATAGTACAAGTACTATCTTAAGTGAAATTATTTGCTCGATGATTTTCTTTTTATGAAAAATTATGCGGATACAAGAATATAGTCGGATTTTAGGGATTTTTCCCGGTTCAATGAAAACGTAGACTTGAAACCTAAGAACTTTCCGGTTCTTCGAGAATTTAGACGTTTTTAAGAAACGTTGTTTTGAAATGATTTCGAAAGGAGATCCCCAACGCGGGAAGGACTTCTACTGATGAATGTCACGTGCGCTGAGTGACATGAATAAAGATTCGGCAAAGTCGAACTTGTTTTCTAAGAATTTCCTGCGAGGAAAAAGAAATAAAATGAATAAAAATGATTCAATAAATCGTATTAGTAAACGAAGGGAGCAATTAGATGTTTGAGAAGCTTTCGGCTTCGAGTTAAGAAATATATGAACGAGGCGACGAAAATTGAATAAATTGGAATCAAAGCCAAATGAAATAAGTGAACGTTACTTGCGTGTAAGTAATGTAAATGACATCAGTTCGCGACACGTCATTTCTTTTTCTTCTCGTTTCGTGTTTCAGTAGGGTTCGCTTGATCGAACTTTATAAAGAAAAATCGTAGAGATTATTAGGAGTCGAACACGAAGCTTGATTAATTTTTTTTTCATCGATCGCCCGATTCTAGCAACGACAACTGGAACTTAGTTTTCCAGGAAATTATTCTTAAGTTATATTTCATTTTTCTTATGGAATTTAATTCCATATTTCGTCTTGAGCGACGACTACAATTAGTATGAATATTGAGAGTCGTAAACGACAAAATTTCTTGTAAATGGATGTTACTTTTGAATAAGTAACATGAACGAAGTAAATGTACTTTGTTTTAATAAGTGAAAGTCGTTAAGAGTTAATGAGTTAAGAAATAAAAGAAGAATAATATGGTGAAATAAAAGAATGAAAATAAAATCTTTAATTTTACGAAAGTATATATATATGATGTTGAGTGCAATTTCTTAAATTGCTAAAAGTCTTAATAAGTGGTTGACTTAAGTGATGATGTTACAATTGAATAAGGGATATTCATTTTGTAATTTATGTTTTCGTTGAGATAAGTTATTTTTCCCTACCTGTTACTGATCCGTGTTTCCTTAAAACTTTTGTAGGATGGCTAGGGTTCGCGTTACGGCTCGGAAGAGCCAGCCTTTGGCCTCGTGCGAGCGCACCATAGTTGACATGTTACAGGACGAGTACTACGAGTTCGAGGTAGACTATGGAGAGGAGGATGTAGGACAGATTGTTAGTAACTTTTCTTCAGCCTACTACCCAGTGCGACACCTGATCCGGGAGAGTCAGGTGATACTAGACTTGATCGTACACCTACCGGACGAGTGGCGCGGATGGGCGCACCGTGCGGCATGGTACTTCTAGGGGATTTTCGGCGACGACACTGAGCCGACCGGCAACTACACCGGGTTTGCCCTGTTCGTACACAGGAGGTTCTTCGAGAGCAGATTCATGCTCCCCATCCCATTAGAGCCGCACATCCCCTACAGTCAGTTCCCAGCAGAGGCAGAGCCAGAGCACCTAGACTTAGACCCTGAGTACTCCGCTCTGTTGGAGTTGCCACCAGACGGTGTACTGGGTGAGGAGTCCGACGCTGAGTTAGAGCAGCTAGAGGAGGACGAGGAGACAGTAGTTACGCCAGAGTCGCCACCAGTGGGACAGCAGATCGAGGAGTTGATCCCAGGGCCGGGATTCGTGGAGGTTGACGCTGAGACAGCCGCACTGTTGGGGTTGTCTTCACCTTTTGTGCCTGACGTCTGTGTTAGGGTCAGGGGACCGTTAGAGACTAGAATATATCGGGAGGGGCCAGACCACTGAGAGATCGACGCGGAGCTCGCCGCCATGTTAGAGCTGCCTTCTCCACTTACGCCACTCGAGGAGATCTGTGCAAAGTGGGGAGTAGTACGAGAGCTGATTGAGGCAGGTCCGTCCAGGGTCGGTTCTAGGGAGGAGTTCGAGTCGGGTTCAGGTTCAGTTTCCTAGCACCTTCTTCCCCTGAAGAAGCATGCGGTAGAGGTCAGCGAGGACTACTTGGTTTCCGACTTGGAGGAGACCGTTTCAGAGACACCGTCACCTGCTTTGCTTACACTTGCCGACGGTTCTACTCTGAGGGAGGACGAGGCACTTCAGCTGGTTTTTGGTTCAGAGTCCGAGGAGGAGGACCCGGAGGAGGACCCGGAGGAGGATCCGGAGGAGGACCCGGAGAAAGACCCAGAGGAGGACCCGGAGGAGGATCCGGAGGAGGACCCAGAGGAGGGTTGTTAGGATTTTTGCAGACTTAGGGGTAGTTTTTGGACTCGACTGCAGTTTAGTTGAGCAGTGCGTTGTAAACGCGGGTAAATATCAGTAATAGTAGTAGCTCTTGTCCTGTATAGAGTCGGATCAGTAACTAGTTAGTTTTTGTAGTACTCTAGCGGATATAAAATTTTATGAATCGTTTCCGTTCTAGTACTTTAGTAGATATGGAGTGCAGCTTGTTAGTGCACCCGGTAAATAGTAGGCAGTCAGCCTAGTTTAGACTAATGGTAGTCTAACCCTTTTTGTATAAGTCCTCGTTGGAGGCAGAATTAATATTCTTTTTGATGTATATATATATATACATGACCCGTGAAGAGGGTTTTTAATCACAAGCAAAATTTCTTATGAATTGAGTAATTAAAATCAGAATGTTAAATGAACTCGTGTAACGAGGAAATGAGTTTAACTCGAAAGTTAAAAGATTAATGAAGTAATATCGAAGCTATGTTCGATATGTTGTTCCATGAACTTGATTAAGTTGAGAACGAGCAAGTAAGTACTAAGTGTAATTAACAGAAGAAAACTAATGAGAATTTTCAATTTTTCCTTAGACTAAAGAAAATGCCGCCGAGAAATGTTAACAACAGGAGAGGTCGAGGACCTGGAAGGCCTAGAGGACGTGGTAGACGTCAGCCAGAAAACAACCAAGAACAGGAATATGAACAGAATGCCACCCCATCCCCATCTCCATCCCCATCATCACCCCCATCACCACCACCTCCACCACCGCCCCGTAGAGATATTGAGGATCTCTTCCTCAAGAGGAACCCACCAATGTTCAATGGAACTGGTAGCCCTAGCGATGCTGAGCTATGGGTGAGATCTACTGAAAAAATCTTCAAGCTCCTCAGATGCACGGATGAGGAGAGAATGCTGTGTGTCGCATTCCAACTGACGGGATCGGCAGATTACTGGTGGAAAGCGAGTCACAAAGTGATACCTGCAGAGCATCTGGCTCGTTTTTCATGGGAAGAGTTTAAGGAAATCTTCTTTGACAAGTACATCCCCAAGACGTATAGGGCACAGAAGGAGGCCGAATTTTATAATCTGAAGCAGGGAAAGCTGACTGTGACGGAATATGATGCCAAGTTTTGTGAGCTGTCAAGGTATGCGCCGGCTTTGGTGGATACTGAGGAAAAGTTGTCAAAGAAATTTCAGGGAGGTTTACGACACGAGTTAGGAATTGCTTTGGCTAGTCATGGAGGACTAGGCTATACGGATATACTGGGAAGAGCACTGGAAATGGAGGCCGTCGTGCCTGATGAGAAGAAAATTGTACCGACTGCGTCAGCACCAGCGCAGGGACAGAACCGAGGCTACTACAACAACAATAATAGCAACTACCAGAGGAAGAGGAAATGGAACGGAGTAGGTAGCGGAGGCTACAGTCAGGGTTACAACAACCAAGGAGGTCAGAAAAAAGGGTATCAGCAGCCTGGCAACAACAACAACAACAACAAGAGGCCATGGCAGGAAAACAACCAATCGGGGTTGTTCATTCAGGGGAACAAGCAGAACTCGCCGTGGAAGGGCAACAATCAGCTGAACCAGCCGCAAGGGCAACAAAGGAACTTTAACCAGGGAGCGAATAACCCAGGGAGGGTTACCATCCCTGTCTGCCCGAAGTGCAACCGAGCCCATCCTGGAGTCTGCCAGATAGGCACCCCCAACTGTTTCAACTGTGGACAGAAGGGGCACATGAAAAAGGACTGCTCTAAACCGCTTCAAGCAGTACCCCTCCAAGCCATCCAAGCGCAGAAGCAGCCGCTAATGAACCAGCAGCAGTTTCAGCAGCATGCACAGCAGCAACAGAATGCGAGGGCATGCGCTATCAAACAGAGTGGCCAACACAAAGGAAAAGGCAATCTAGCAGGTATGGGAAAACTCCACAACATCCCCATTAAGATACTGTTTGATACTGGCGCATCGCATTCTTTTATTGCTGGCTCGTGTGCCGATAACTTAGACATCAGACCTGTAAGAGCTGCACAATCTATGAGAGTAGCCACATCTTCAGGAGAGATCACTACTTCTACTCATGTTTGCTCTAACCTAGAACTAGAAATCGGAACTCATAAGGTTATAGCGAACAACTTAAATGTTATGATAATGTGGGATGTAGATATAATCCTAGGAATGGATTGGTTGTCAGAGAATTACGCCACAATTCTCTGCAACGAGAGAAAAATCTCTTTTCAGCCGCCGGGTAAAGAACCGACCGAATTCCACGGAATTTCAATGGGTAGAAGCGTACCAATTATATCAGCCCTTCAAGCCACCAAACTCATGAAGAAGAAAGGTACCACAGCTTATCTTGTATACCTAGTCGGAGAGCCAGGAGCCGAGAAGACCATTCAGGACGTAAAAGTCGTGAATGAATATGAAGATGTTTTTCCAGAAGTGCTACCAGGATTGCCACCAGATCGTCATGTGGACTTCACAATCGATTTAGAACCAGGAGCAGCTCCTAAGTCTAAAGCCCCATACAGGATGGCACCGAAGGAACTGGAAGAGCTCAAAATCCAGTTACAGGAATTACTAGATCTTGGTTTTATCAGGCCAAGCGTCTCACCTTGGGGAGCACCCGTGCTATTTGTTAGGAAGAAGGACAGATCGATGAGAATGTGCATAGATTACAGAGAACTGAACAAGATAATGCTCAAGAATAAATATCTTTTGCCAAGGATCGAGGATCTGTTCGATCAGCTCAAGGGTGCAGGAGTCTTCTCCAAGATAGATTTGAGGTCAGGGTATCATCAGCTCAAGATCAAACCTGAAGATGTACCCAAGACCGCTTTTAGAACCCGTTATGGCCATTACGAACTCCTAGTAATGCCATTTGGTTTAACCAATGCTCCAGCCATATTCATGGACCTTATGAATAGAGTTTTCCACCCCTACTTGGACAAATTCATTTTAGTATTCATCGACGACATCCTCGTTTACTCTAAGGATGAAAAGGAGCACGAGGAACATCTACGGATAGTGTTGGAAACACTAAGAACTGAGAAACTCTACGCCAAATTCAGTAAATGCGAATTTTGGCTGAAGGAAGTTATGTTCCTTGGACACATAGTATCGGCAGAAGGAATCAAGGTGGATCCAGCCAAAGTAGAAGCAATGCACAACTGGAAGTCACCAACAAGTCAGAACGAGATCAGAAGTTTCTTAGGATTAGCTGGTTATTACAGAAGGTTTATCGAGGGATTCTCTACAATCGCTCGCCCGATGACGCAGTTACTCAGGAAGGATACCAAATTCAAATGAACGGATGAGTGTGAGAAGAGTTTCCAAACTCTTAAGGAGAAGTTAACTACAGCGCCAGTACTAGCACTTCCAGATACGAACAAAGAATATGTGGTTTACACTGACGCATCGAAAAATGGATTAGGTTGTGTCTTGATGCAAGACGGACGAGTGATAGCTTATGCTTCATGACAACTTCGACCTCACGAAGTTGAGTACCCAACCCACGATTTAGAACTCGCAGCCGTAGTGCATGCGTTAAAGATTTGGAGACACCATCTCTATGGTGTAAGAGTTGAGATATTCACTGATCACAAGAGCCTGAAATACTTTTTCGAGCAAAAAGAACTGAACATGAGACAAAGACGATGGCTCGAATTAGTCAAAGATTATGACTGTGGAATTAACTACCATCCAGGAAAGGCTAATGTGGTAGCAGACGCATTGAGTCGCAAGGCTCCAACGAAGTTAGGATGCCTTTTCGTAGAAGAAGAAACCTTAGTACGAGAATTCGAGAAGATGGATATCAGAGTGCTTGACATGCCAGCTACGATAACAAGTCAGATAGCAGCATTAGAAGCTACACCAGATTTGAGAGAAAGGATCATCAGTGCTCAAAGAAAAGACGAGTCAATGGAAAAGTTACGAGTGAGGATAAGAACAGATAAACCGGAAGGATATTCTGAAGCTCCAGACAATGCAATACTTTATGAAGGCAGGATTTGTATTCCTGACGACGACAGCGATTTGAAGAACGAGATCTTGAGTGAGGCTCACGATACGCCTTACACAGCACATCCAGGAAGTACGAAAATGTACCAGGATTTGAGAAGAAACTTTTGGTGGAATGGAATGAAACGAGATGTCGCCTCGTTTGTAGAAAGATGCCTAGCATGCCAGCAAGTCAAGGCTTTACACCGACGACCATATGGATTGCTACAACCATTGGATGACCCAGATTGGAAATGGGAAGGCATAGCTATGGACTTTGTCACAGGCTTGCCCAAGTCGAGAAAAGGAAATACAACAATTTGGGTGATAATAGATAGGCTTACAAAGTTAGCACACTTCTTACCGATTAAGATTACGTACGGATCAGAGAAACTAGCTCAGTTGTATGTCAGAGAGATTGTACGTCTGCATGGAATACCGAAAGTCATAATATCATATAGAGATGCCAAGTTCACCTCGAGATTTTGGATTACGATGCAGAAAGAGTTGGGAACAGAGCTTAATTTCAGTACAACGTTTCACCCACAGACAGATGGGCAGTCAGAGAGAACGATTCAGATTTTGGTCGACATGTTGAGGACAGTAGTTTTGGACTGAGGAGCGAATTGGGAAGAAATTCTACACTTAGTCGAATTCGCCTACAACAACAGCTATCAGGCCACGATAGGAATGGCGCCGTTTGAGGCTTTGTATGGAAGGAAATGTAGATCGCCTCTTTATTGGGATGAAGTAGGTGAGAGAAAGAACCTAGGCCTAGATGCGATTAATGAGATGATTGAAATAGTTCGACAGATCCGAGATAGAATGAAAGAGGCCCAGAGCCGACAGAAATCTTATGCCGACGATTGTCAAACCAATCTTGAGTTTGAAATAGGAGACAAAGTTTTTCTTAAGATATCCCCGACCAAAGGAATCCTTAGGTTCGGAGTTAAGGGTAAGCTAAGACCCAGGTTTATAGGACCTTATGAAATCCTCGAGAGAATAGGACCCGTCGCTTATAGATTGGCCTTACCGTCAAGTCTAGGAAGCGTTCATAACGTTTTTCACGTGTCTCAGTTGAGAAATTATGTTTATGATCCTAAGCACGTCATTAGTCAGCAAGACGTAGTTCTTGAATCTGACCTAAGCTATGAAGAGAAACCGGTATCGATTTTGGATAGAAAAGTTCAAGAATTGAGAACCAAATCTTTACCAATAGTTAAAGTGCTTTGGAACCACCATGGGCAAGAAGAAGCCACGTGGGAACTCGAGGAGAAGATGAAGGAGCGATATCCTCATCTTTTTGCAGAAGGTAAGCAAATTTCGGGACAAAATTTTTCGTAAAGGGGGTAGGATGTAATGCCCCGTAAATTCCTTACGTTCTTAAAATTTTAAAGTTAATTAAATAAATGGCTTTGCACGCCTAAGTTTACGATTTTGAATTCTAAGACTAACGGTCGAATCCGTTTTTGAAAATAAATTACAGAAGTCAGCTAGACGACTACTGTATTTAGGGTTAGCGCGTACGAAAAGTTTTTAGTTCGTGAACTCAGAACGGAAAACCGTCTGATTTTTACATTCACGGAATCGCGATACGAACTCGCCCGAGAAAGTTCGTTTTTATGATTTTCCGGACGAAACTCGGACAGTGTCGTCCCGAGTTTTTGTCAAAATAAATTTTCTAAATTTATTTTCCGATTAAGTTTTCGTATGTTAAAATTTGCGGTCGAATCGGATCGCGACGATTTTGTGCCGAGCGACGTTTTTCGTCGTTCGATTTCCGTAACGTCGGATCGCGCCGGAAAAGAACGTAGTTTTCTTTTTTTCCTCACCTTGACCGACATTACCCTACTCTATTAGAGGATATTTTCATTTTTTATAGTTTAATTAGAGGACACCTTAGCTAATACTATTCATGCTTTACACTTTGCAACCTTATAACATATTATTAATGCAAAAATTAAACCAATCTCTCCCTCCCACACCCTCAAACTCGGCAGCCCCCATTCCTCCATCTCCCACCTTCATTTTTCCATCCTCCATTGAAGAGAGCTTCAAGAACACCAAGAAGAAACACACAAGTCTTGATTCATCCATCCAATCCTAACACTTTCTTCATTAATTAGCAAGGTAATTCTCTCCTCCATATTTCTATCCAACCATCTTCTTCTTCTTTTCATTTTTTTCTTTTGATCGAAAATTAGAGCATTGAAATAGATGATTCGATCTCGGATTAATGAAAATAGATATGTTAGATAGGCTAATTAGGGTTTAAAATTGAACAAAACCAAGAACCCTAACTCTTGCATAAATACCGAAATTTTAGGTTAATTAGTAGGATTTTTGGATTTCTTCAATTAATGATAAATTCATACTTAAGAGATGTTTAATTAGTGATTAGAACAAAGAGGAATCGAAAGCCCCATGTTTTTGTGAAATTCGATTAGGGTTTGAGTATGATTTGGGGATTTATGCATGTTAGTATGAAATTGGATTGCAATTGTTCAATTGATGTTATAATAGGATGATTATTGGATAAATGTTGTTAATTGGAGAAGAAAATCACCCTCTTAAGATATATATATATATATATATATATATATATATATATATATATACCGAAAATTATTGAGTAATTAAGGGTTTTCATATGTTTGATTTAATTGATGTTTTGATGATGGAATTATGTTGTAATTGATGTGAATTGATTATGGGAATTTAATTAGATTTTTCTAAAATTATTTATCGTAATGTAAGAGACGAAGAACACGTTATAATTTGAAATATAATGATGTTATGAAATAATTTTATGCATGGAAGTGATTCTCGTTAGATATAGTTTAATGTCGTAAAATTTGAACGGAATCCGACAACTTTGAAAATCGCGTAAGAGACGAACAATTAGTCGTAACTAATAACCGAGAAGTCGAATGGGAATTCTAATTTGATATTATTGTCTATGATGGACTTGAGAACAACTTTGTAGTTGATGTCATAAGCTTTCGAGCTAGTATAATATGAGCTATGGTTATAGTCGAGAACTAGAACGCGATTTGAATAATTTGTTGGTTTAGTAATTGTTAGTTGAAAGCCGACGTTTAGAACGTCGTGCTGTTGGACGAGTTTTGAGAAGGAGTTCATCACGTACGGGAGTACGTGATGACTTCCTTGAGGGTCCAGTTTCTAAAGAAATCGAATACGAGAGCTTAGAACGAACCTAAGACGTTATACGTCGAACCTATCGAGCAACTAGGGTTTTCGCGGCAGTTTTGCGACCCTCTCCGGAAACTGTAATAACTTTTAGCTCGTTTATCGGATTTGCGATCCGTAAATTGGAGCGTAAACTAGACGTCCCAAACTTTCCAATGGTACAGGGCTCATCCCCTGTTTCCAAATCCCCTGTTCTGAGCAGCCTCCAGAGTTACTGGATTGCGCAGTAAAATTTCAGTTTCAATTCTCTTAAGTTGTTTCGTTCACAACTTAGTTTCTTTCGATCGTTTAAGCCGTATTATCTAACGAATATCTTCCTACTGACCCTAGAGTCAAGTATGGAGCCTTGAGTGATAAAACCAGTCGAGATCTCATCTCTTATCCGTTCAAATAAAGTAGTAAGCGAGAAATTTCATAAGTCTTTTAAATGAACTAAAATGTAATTTTCCTAAGTTGATTCTTTCCAATTTAGTTGCTTATGATCGTTTAAGTCGTATCGAGCTATCGACTACCCTCTCTACTGACCTAAGAGACGAGTATGAGACATTTCAAGTTCTAAACGGGACTTGAACGAGTCTCGTTCCCGTTTAAGTAAAATGAATCTAGTAAGCGTGCAAATGCCTAAAGAATGAAACGACTAAAACTTATTTCAATTCTTTTTGATCGATTATCTTTTACGACCCGTTTTTAAGTATTATTGTTTTACGATGAAGGAGGAAGCCAACTGTAAAGAAAGGACGAAAGATCCGAAGTTGGAAGCTTTTGCTTTTACTTCTGTATATCGAGGTGGGCTTTTATATACAAAATAAAACGAGTAATACTCGGAAAATCTTTCTTTATCGCTTTGATATCTGTGTTTTCAAAGTGATATTATGGCATGAACTGTTTTATATTTTATGTGAGTTCTCTTGTACCTATCTGAGTCAACATTTGTGTTTTCCAGATTTAGAGTTAATCTAACTAGGTTAACTAACGATCGGCTCTGAGTTAGCTGCTAAGTGCTTTCCAGAGTTAGTGCACTTTGTAACCTGTGGTGTATGTGATATCCTGTTGAGGGATACCAGCCACGGTGAATGAAAATTTGTCAAGATTGAACATAGCATACCAGAAAATACTCGGCCGAGTAAATTGTGAAAATCAGTCAGAAAATGTTTAGTAGACACGGGCCTCTTTTAAATAAAACCCCGATGTGCTACAATTATGAAATGCCATATTTATCTATACTTATGATTATGATTTCGGCATCGTGCCCACTAAGTACTTTTTGTACTTAGCCCTGCATTGTATTCTAAATGTGCAGGTTGAAGCGACGGTGAGTGGCGACGGTTGATGTTGAGTTGAAAGATAGGTTGCTTTAGTTAGAACTGTTCCGCTGCAGAACTCTCAGTCTTTTTGAATATGTACTTTTGAACATTACACTGTAGTTTAAGTCTGTAAATATGAACTTAGTATCTACTGTGTACTTTTGTCGAGTAATCCTTAGCGATTAACTCTTTCTTATTTATATTCAAGTCTTGTTCATGGTTTATCGATGCCTTTCATGTATGTTTAGTCAGTTAGCCCCTTCTTCCCCGCTTCTTTAATCCAACCCTAGTCGCACCCCGACTTCTGCCGTCCCTCGGGATTTGGGGTTGTGACAAATTAAATGAGAAGAAATTTCTACCATATTTATACATGAAGACGTCGAAACTTTTAGGGTAGAAATTACAATTTTTGTTGTGTTGTTCTTGATTGATGAATTGAGGATGCTGTAACAACCCACCCCGCTTATCCTCTACTCTTGGAAGGGTGGACTGAAACTATATCACGATTCATCACCAGAACTAGAGCGAAGATGACTAGATAGGGTGAACTATGACGTCTACTTACAACACTCCTCTTTGACTAACAAGGTTCCCTTTTGAAAAGAAGGAATAAGAGGGACACCTAGCATGCTCGGGTCTAAGTTCTTCCACGACTTTGAAACATTGAAGAAATGTCACGGCCCCAAATCCCGAGGGACGACAAAAGCCGGGGTGCGACTGGAATTGGATTAAAGAAGCGGGGAAGAAAGGGGCTGACTGAATAAACATACGTAAAAGACATCATAAATTCTATCAACAAGACTTCATTACCAAAAGATAGAGTTAATCACGATGGATTACTCGACGAGGTTCTCAAAAGGAAAACTGAGTTATAATTACAGAACTTAGTCTACAGTGATTAAACATAAACAACAAGGTTTAGAGTTATGCAGCGGAATAGTGAACTAAGTACATAAGTCTTCTCTAACTCTATTCGACCTCAACTCAACCATCCACCGCTGCTGTCGCTTCAACCTGCACATTTAGAAAACATATGCAGGGCTAAGTACGAAAGTACTTAGTGAACACATTGTCGAAAACATAATCATAAGTATAGATAATCAGGCATCTCATTTTATAGCGCATCGGGGTTTTCATTTAAAAGAGCTCGTGCCTATTAAACATTTGCATTTTTATTCATAAAGTAGCTCGCGAGCATTTTTAATGTATGTTACGTTCAAATCTTGACCAAATCCTCATTCACCGTGGCTGGTTATCCCTCAACAGGATACAACATACACCACAGGTTACAAAGTGCACTAACTTTGGAAAGCGCTTAATAGCTAACTCAGAGCCGATCGATAGTTAACATCCTTGCGGTTAACTAATAAATCTGGAAAACACGAATGTTAACTCAGATAGGTACAAGAGAACTCACATAAAATATTTAAACAGTTTATGCCATGATTATCACTTTGAAAACACGTTTATCAAAGCGATAAAGAATTACTTTCGAGTTGTGGAAAAACCCACATTTTATTTGTTATAGAATAAAAGCCCACCTTATAAGTTACAAAACTATTAAACGAGTTTTCTGTCGTCGATCCTTCGTCTTATCCTGAGTGCTGACTTCCTCCTTCATCATAAATAATCATAACTTCGATAAGTCATCGAGTCGATAAAAGAAAACAGAAATTGAAATCGAATTCGAATTAGTTCTCATATGTTCTTAAGTTTTTAGGCTTTTGCACGCTACTCTAGATTCTTTTAATTAAACGGGAACGAGAATCGAACATTTCTCATTTAGAACTCTTACTTGATGCTAAGGTCAACAAATTATGATATTCGATACTTGGAACGACTTAAAAGATCGAATGAAATTAAGTTGAGAAGAAATCAACTTAAGAAATTAAGTTTTGAAACTTCACTGCACAAGACAGAGCTTCTAAGGACTGCCCAGAACAGAGTACCCTGAAACAGGGGAGGTGCTCTGTATTGAATGAAAGCCAAGGAAGTCTAGTATACTCTCCAATTTACGGATCTCAATTTCGATAAACGAGCTAAGAGATATGGCAGTTTCCGGAAAGGGTCGCAAAACTGCCGAAGTTAACCCTAAGTTTTTGATAAAAATCGGCGTGTGGCTTCCTAGGTTCGTTTTATGTTCTTGTACCTAAAATCTCACGAAATTATACAACAGGGCAGTCAACACGTATTTCCATACGTGATGAACTCCTTTTTTTTTTTCCCGTCTATGAATACGGCGATCAAAACCTCGTCGTCGAATCTATCCAATTACTAAACCAATTCAAGTTCCTAAATCAAATTCCAACTTCTCGATTTAAATTACAACCTATCATTCCAATACTCAGATTAACACGTCATCAACTATAAACTTGATCACTTAACGATAAGATTCATTAATATCCAATTATTTTCTTGGTTCGACTTTTCTATCGATACTTAGGCTCGTTGCTTCGTTTCTTACCAAAATTTCAACGTTCTTAGAATCCGATTAAATTCTACAACGTTATTCAACATCTATCTAGACTCATTAGTATGTGATCCATATCCTTAACTCATTAACCAAACTCGGTTTATTTATGGATTTTTGTCTCTTATACTTTACCTAATATTTTTAGAATAATTCCAAATAATTCATTAAATCAATTAGCATTAATTAGGACATTATTTCATCATCAATTTCTTAATAGAATTAAGCTACATCAAACCCCTAAATTCCTTCCTAAAATCGGCATTAGCATTTAAATTAGGAGGGGTGTTTTCTTCATCAATTTAATCCATAAATCCATTTCTAATACTATTACAACATATATTATCTAATGATTATTACTACAACCTCATAATTTGAAATTTCATTATCAAACCCTAGCCCTAATTTCGATCCTACTTCAATTTGTTAGGGGATTTCATTTATTCTTGCATTAAACATCAATTAAACACTATCTTAGATTAATTATCCAATCAATTTGAGGATTAGAACATCCTACAAAAATCCCCAAAATTTCGGTAAATGCCTAGGTTTAGGGTTCTTGAATTTTCCATCAATTAAACCATAGAGATTAATTTCTATCCATTTAGTTACATAATTTAAGACTTAAATCATTGTCCTAATTAATCTACTATTTTTGTTTATAACATAAAAATGGAAGAATTGCAATTCCAATTGGATAGAAAGATGGAGGAGATAATTACCTTGATTATTAATGAAAGTAGAAATTAATTTTGATGGTTAATGGATGAACTTGGAGAAGAAAGCTTGAAGAACCTTGATGAATGACAATGGTGATGGAGAAAAATTGGGAGAGAATATGTGTGTTTATAACCGTGTATGAGAGGGAGAGGAATGAGAGAGATGACAACTTGATGATATTTAGATTGTAGTATTAGGTGTCCAATTAAATACTATAAGAACAAAATAGAAGTTGTGAGTCATAAAGTGGAAACTATATAAAATTGAAATATCTTTGGTTAAGTATATATGTATGTCGGCCATAGGGTAAAATTTTAACAAATACGCGCTTTTTCTGGCTCATTACGACGTTATAAAAATTGAGAATATAAAAACGTATTCGACACGTTTTTGTCAAAGTCCGATTTGACCAATAAATTCGATATATTTAATATACTCGAAAAGTATATTTTAAACTTAAAAATTAAATAAAATTAAATAAAATTTTGGGACATCACAGTCCAAAATTTATCCGGAAAAAATCATAAAAACGACTTTCTCGGGCGAACTCGTATCGAAATTTCGTGAATGTAAAAATCAGACGGTTTCCCGATCTGAGTTATCGAACTAAAAAGTTATCGTACGCGATACCCCTAATACAGTAGTCATTTAATTGACTTCCGTAATTTATTTTCGGAAACGGATTTCACCGTTAGTCTTAGAATTAAATTTTATGAACTTAGGCGTGCAAAGCCGTAATTATTATTAACTTTGAATTTTTAACGCAGAATAAATTTTCCGGGGTATTACATCTTACCCCCCTTACGAAAAATTTCGTCCCGAAATTTGCATATCTTCTTGAAACCGTTCGGGGTACTTTTTCCTCAAATTCCCTCCAAATTCCCACGTGGCTTCTTTTTGCTCGTGAAGATCTTATATCACTTTTACTAGTCGAATCGACTTGCTTACTTAAATTTTCGCGTTGTTCGATCCAAAATCGATTATGGTTTTCTTCATAACTTAAGTCAGATTCAAGAACTTCGTCTTGCGGACTATTTATAAGCTTCAGATTATAGACGTGTTTTTCTTAATTGCAAAACGTGGTAACATGTTAGGGACACTTCCTAGATTTGGCGGTAAGGCCAATCTATAAGTAACGGTCCTATTTTCTCGAGAATCTTATAAGGTCCTGAGAACCTTGGTATTAATTTACCCTTACGTTGAATCTAACAATTTCTTTTGAAGGCGTAATCTTGAGATAAACTTATCTCCAATTTCAAACTTAAAAATTCTCACAACGGTCGTTAGCGTATGATTTCTGTCAGCCTTGAGCTTCCTTCATTCTCACTCTGATCTGCCGAACGTTCTCGATCATTTCATTAACCGCATTTGATCCTAAATTCTTTCTTTCCCTTAACTTACGATAATAACGCAGTTATTTAAAGCTTCTTCTTAGACAAGACCTCGTACGGCGCAAAAAATTTATCGAAGCTCGATAACTATTGTTGTATGCGAATTTAATTTGATATAAAAATTTCCAACTTGCGCTTGGATCTAATACTACCGTTCTTAGCACGTCAACGAGTATCTGAATCGTTTCTCTCGGATTATCGTTCCGTTTGAGGGCGAAAAACTATACTGAAGTTAAGCTTGGTACTTAACTCCTTCTGTATCATGATCCAAGATCGTGAAGTAAGTTTGGCATTTTTATCTGATATTATCGATTTTGGTATTTCGTGCCGATGTACATTCTCACGGACGTTCGACTGCACTGACTTCCCTGACTCGTAGGTAAACTTAATCGGTAGAAGGTGAGCTGATTCTGTGAGTCCATCAATTACTACCTAGATGGCAGCATCTCCTTTTCTGGACTTAGGCAAACCTGTCACAAAATCCCTAGCTCTACCTTTCACATTTCCATTCTGGGACATCCAATGGCTGCGACAATCCATACGGTCGTCGATGTAAAGCCTTAACTTGTTGATAAGTTAAACATCCTTCCACAAAATGAGGCAATGTCTCGTTTTAGTCCATTCCACCAGAAATCTCTTCTTAAATCTTAATATATTTTCGTACTCTCCGGTGCGCTGCACAAGGCATATCGGGAGTTTTGCCGCTGATATCGTATTACTTTGCTTCGGAATAATTCTCTGGTACCTCTGTTCTTATCCTCAGTCGTAGCTCCTTGATCAACTCGTTCTTCCTCTATCTCTTATCACTCTTCCTCATATTTGGTGTTGTTACCAGTGCCGCTGTTCGACCTGTGATCGTTGCTGACGTATTGAGCACTTCTATATCCATCATCTCGAATTCTCGTACAAGTGTTTCTTCTTCGATAAAGAGATACCTAAACTTAGTTGGAGTCTTACGACTCAGCGTGTTCTTTCTCATTCTTGGAGTGCATAAGAATGTCGTTGATGAATACTATGGCAAATTGTCCAAATACGAGTGAAATAACCCTATTCATGAGATCCATGAATACCGCAGGGCGTTGGTCAATACAAATGGCATTACTAGGAATTCGTAATGGCCATATCGGATTCGAAAAACTATCTTAGGTTCATCCTCGAGTTTGATTCCTAGCTGATGATACTCTGATCTCAAATCTATATTCGAAAAGACTCCTGCACCCTTAAGCTGCTTCCGGCTCTAAGTCGATCGTGAAATCTGCGTGACGATCTGGTGGCAAATCCTGGCAAAACTTCTGGGAAAACATCGTCATATGCATTCACTATCTTCACGTCCTGAACGGTCTTCTTAGATCCTGGTTCTCCGTCTAGGTACACAAGGTAGGTTGTGGTACCCTTCTTCCTTTTCAACTTCGTGGCTTGTAGCCATGATATTGTTGGTACTCCTCTACCCATCGAAAACCCGTGAAAAGTCGGTCGGCTCTCTACCCGGCGGTTAAAAAGAGATTTTTCTCTCGTTGCAGAGAATCGTGGCATAATTCTCTGACAACCAGTCCATCCTAGGATTAAATCCATGTCGAACTTTTATCACGTTCCAATTGTTTGCTATGACCTTATAAAGACCCTAAATAAATTTTACGTTCGAGCGAAACTAAGGGAAATAATTCTCTGAGATTATCGTCACTCCCTAAAATGTAGTTGTTCTTATTTCACGATTAGCGCGTCCTAGCTCTACTCCTAAATGTTAATAGATACTAATAACAACCGAATATAAGGCTCTAAAAGAAGTAAAAATTATGACGGGGAAATTCTTAAGAAATTCGTCCAATACCTGTCACGCTTCCCTTGTCCTCACTTCGCTTCTCCTGCCAAACCATGCATGCCCATTCATTTTGTTGTGGTGTCAGTTGTTGCTGTGATTGGGTTTGGATGGTCCCTAAGGGTTGGGGTTGACTATACTGGTTTGGTTCCACCGTTGGAAACAACATTGGGCATTTCCTCTTCTTATGCCCCGTCTGCCCACATTGAAAACAATTTCCCATGCCTGCTAGACAAACACCGTAATGTTCCTTATTACAGTTAGGACATGTAGGAACATCCTGGTTCTGGTCGACTGCTTGTTGCTGTCCTAGGCAATCCCTCTTAAAGTGCCCCTCCTGTCCACAATTGAAGCAGACACCTAGGTTCGCTAGACAAACACCGTAGTGTATACGATTGCACGTAGGACATGCTGGGATAGCATTCTTTCTTTGGTTAAGCCGATCATACTGATTGGTTTCAACTGTTGGTAACGGTTTCGGGCAATTTCTTTTCACATGTCCCTTCTGCCCACAGCTACAGCATCCGTTAATGTTTACTGGACATTTTCCAAAGTGCATCCAATTGCACCTAAGACAAGTAGGTACCATGATTTTTCCTTGGTTGTTCCCTCCCTAATTATAGTGATGCTGATAGCAGTCACGGCTGCTTTCTCCTTCCCACTTCCTTTTTCCTTTACAGTCGTTATTGTTATTGGAAAGGTCTTGGGTTGAAATCTGGGTCGGTATTGGTGGGAACGCTGGAATCCTTCTCTTATCTGGCATCACTGCCTCTATCTCATGAATTCGTTTCAATAATTCTGTATAGCTTAGTCCCTCTTGGCTAGCTAATGCTATCTCCAGTTTACGTTTGAGTTCTCCTTGAAATTCCTTTGCCATTTCTTCTTTAGCATCCACCTGATCGAATACATACCTACCGTAAAACGCTCCCTTAAAGTTATTCCAGGTAATTTGAGTTATTTGCCCCATCGGCATAGCTAGCTTCCTGTCTAGCCTTCCACCAGTAGTTAGCCGGTCCGGCTAGTTGAAACGCAACACACGCAAGGCGTTCCTCATCCGTACATCCTAGAAGCTCAAATATCCCTTCAATTGATCGTACCCAAAACTCAGCGTCGTTCGGGTTACTAGATCCCTTAAAAACCGGCGGATTTCTTCTGAAGAATAAATCCTCAATTTTACGTTGTTGTGGGGGTGGCGAAAGAAATTGGTCTTCTTGATGATTACATTCTCCTATGCTTTCTCACTGTCCTTGACCTCCACTGTACCCTCTAGGATTACCAAATCCTCCTTGATTGTTACTTACTTTCGGCGGCATTTTGGTTCTATAAGAAACGAGAATTCTCATTAGCGCTTGCGCTTAAGTCTTTTATTTACCTGCTAGACCCCTTTCCAATCTTAACAAGTTCACGTAGAAGAGAAATCAGTAATGATTTTGATATTAACCTTTGTAAACTTTCAACTTTCGGAGTTAAATTAAACTCTCGTTACGCGAGTTTTTTCAACGCTCTGGTTTTCATTAAACGATTTGGAGGGTTTTTTTTGTGATAAAAAACCCTTGCACGGGTCGTATATATATATATATATATATATATATATATACATTTAAAAAGAATATTTATTTTTCCTCCGACGAGGACTTATACAGAAACTAGACTACTACGAGTCTAAACTAGGCTGACTGCCTATCTGTACAATACACTCTGCACCTACTAGAGGTACTAGGATGGAAATGAGTTATAAAGTCTCGTATCCGTGGAAGTACTACAAGGAACTAGTTACTGATCCAACTATGCACAAGGCAAGGAAAAACTACTAATAATACTATTACGCGTCTGGTATGCTCCGCTCCTCTAACTGTGGTCGTGTCCAACACTGTCCTCTGCAGCCGGTAAACTGTCAGGGTTCTCATCCGGATCCTCCTCAGACTCTGAACCGAAACGAGCTGTAGTGCCTCGTCTATCCTCAAAGTGGAACCGTCTAGAAGTGTAAGTGGGGGTGGTGAAGGTATATCTGAACCAATCTTCTCTGCGTCTGAATCCCAATAATCGTCACCGATCACTACATACACTTCTTCAGGGGAAGAAGATGTTCAGGAAAAGAACAAGACTCGTACTCATCCCTGGAACGGACCCTGGACGGTCTTGCCTCATACTCAGCTCTGACTCTGGCCAACTCTGAACAAATCTCGTCAAGGGGTCTGTATGGATATGGTAACTGTAATAGGGTGGTAAGCTCTGCGTCTACCTGCTGGTACTCTGACCCCGTCCCAAACGACTCTGTCTCAAATAGTCCCTGAATCCTCACAGTAGGCTCGGGTATGAAAGGAGTGGATAACCCTAGTATGGCAGTCGTCTCTGTATCTATCTCAATTAATCCCGGTCCTGGAACCTACTCCTCAAGTGGTCTAGGTGAAAGCGGTAACTGTGGTACAACTGCAGTCTTCTTGTCTGACTCTAAAAACTCTACCACTGAATCCCACTCCTCGCTAGATACAAAATCTGTCGGGACCTCCAATAAATTGACCATCTCTGGGTCTAAGTCAAGAGACTCAGGCTCGGTAATCGCTGGGAAATGATGGTAGGAAAAATGTGGCATGCGGGGATCTACCATCATGAACCTGTTATGGAAGAAGTGCCTATGGATAGCTATGGCAAAACCCTGGTAATCCCCCGTTGGCTGAATGTCGTCGTCGAACAATCCTAGGTAATATCATGCGATGTCGTGTGCCCAACTATGTCACTCGTCTGGTAGCTGATAAATCAAATCAGACACGGCCTGGTTCGCTGAAATGAATGCCGTGCTGCATAGTATATGGTCGAGAAGTTGCTCACTATCTGCCCGACATCCTCCTTATCCGAGTCTGACACGTAATTATGGTACTTATCCCGTATCACATCCACTAAGGTACGCTGAGGTAAGGGCTGGCTCTTCCAAGTGGTAACCATCCACCCGGCCATCTTATAGAAACACGGATCAGTAACGGTTAAGGTAATAACTTATCTTATAGAAAATCTTAAATCACAATAGAACATTCCTTATTCAATTGTAATATCGCCGACACTTAAGATAATAAACTTATCTTAGATACCTTAGAAATTTTTAAGAAGCATTTCTCTCAAACAAAATATATAGAAATAAGATTTCAAGATCTTATTTCCATCCTGTATATTATTATTCTTTGATATATATATATATATATTTTTATTTCTTTCATAAGGGAAATTTCTGAATGATTTTTACTTTATTAAAACAAAGTATGATTCTACTTTGTTCATGTCACCTACGCATTTATGACATTCGTTTATAGGAGACTTTGTCGTCCTCAACATTTGATGCTCGTACTCATCGCATTCTTCGTTTAAAGACGAAGTATGAAATAAATTTCATAAGAAAAAGAAATAATAATTAGAAAATAATTCTTAGAACCCAAGTTCTAATCATCGTTAGGATCGATCGATCGTTAGGAATTCAGCTAAGATTCGTACTCGATCTTAGTGATAATACAAATCTCCGATTAAAGGTTAAACGGAGCAACTCCATTTGAAAGACGACTTCGTTCGTGTTACTTGTACGGAAGTAACACTTATTTCTTCATTCCCTTTGATTTTCTTTATTCTGTCCTCTTCGTCTCAATTGTATCTTTCTTGTTTTGAAGTCTTCTTTTCTTCTCGTTCTGATCATTTCTCGAATGATTTGAAGCTACGTTTCTTAAACGTCTAAGTTTTTCAAAGGATCGGGAAGTCCTTAAAACAAAGTCTATGTTTTTCATGAATAGGGAAAATCCATAGGATTCATCTAGATTCTCGTGCCATAATACTTTCAAACATAAGAAATTATTGCGCAAATAATTTCACATAAGGCACATAACATAACCAAGTATAATTTAATATACTTTCAGAATAATTCTGTATTTGGCACTTTGATTTCATCCTTAACATAAAAACACTTATTCAAAATTTCTCATTAAAACGAAATCACATTACTGAAATTCTTTCTTCGTTGAGTCGACGTAGCGGGAGGTTGAGTTGTCGTCTATATTTTTAATCTTATCTTATTGTTCTGACTTAACTTTTCTTGAAAGAAGACTCAGATATAGAGTATATACAAATACTCTATCCTACGACTCGAAAGAAGACTGGTACCACTCGGTGGTATCACTAGAAAACAACTTAAGGCCAGAGCGGAAACGAATGCTCTGTCGTACTACTCGAAGGAAGACTTGTATACAGAGCAGAAACGATTGCTCTGATACCACTCTGTCACGGCCCCAAATCCCGAGGGACGGCAAAAGCTGGGGTGCGACTGGGATTGGATTAAAGAAGCGGGGAAGAAAGGGGCTGACTGAATAAACATATGTAAAAGACATCATAAATTCTATCAACAAGACTTCATTACCAAAAGATAGAGTTAATCACGATGGATTACTCGACGAGGTTCTCAAAAGGAAAACTAAGTTATAATTACAGAACTTAGTCTACAGTGATTAAACATAAACAACAAGGTTTAGAGTTATGCAGCAGAATAGTGAACTAAGTACATAAGTCTTCTCTAACTCTATTCGACCTCAACTCAACCATCCACCACTGCCGTCACTTCAACTTGCACATTTAGAAAACATATGCAGGGCAAAGTACGAAAGTACTTAGTGGACACATTGCCGAAAACATAATCATAAGTATAGATAATCAGGCATCTCATTTTATAGCGCATCGGGGTTTTCATTTAAAAGAGCCCCTGCCTATTAAACATTTGCATTTTTATTCATAAAGTAGCTCGCGAGCATTTTTAATGTATGTTACGTTCAAATCTTGACCAAATCCTCATTCACCGTGGCTGGTTATCCCTCAACAGGATACCACATACACCACAGGTTACAAAGTGCACTAACTCTGGAAAGCGCTTAATAGCTAACTCAGAGCCGATCGATAGTTAACATCCTAGTGGTTAACTAATAAATCTGGAAAACACGAATGTTAACTCAGATAGGTACAAGAGAACTCACATAAAATATTTAAACAGTTTATGCCATGATTATCACTTTAAAAACACGTTTATCAAAGCGATAAAGAATTACTTTCGAGTTGTGGAAAAACCCACATTTTATTTGTTATAGAATAAAAGCCTACCTTATAAGTTACAGAACTATTAAACGAGTTTTCTGTCGTCGATCCTTCGTCTTATCCCGAGTTCTGACTTCCTCCTTCATCGTAAATAATCATAACTTCGATAAGTCATCGAGTCGATAAAAGAAAATGGAAATTGAAATCGAATTCGAATTAGTTCTCATATGTTCTTAAGCTTTTAGGCTTTTGCACGCTACTCTAGATTCTTTTAATTGAACGGGAACGAGAATCGAACATTTCTCATTTAGAACTCTTACTTGACGCTAAGGTCAGTAAATTATGATATTCAATACTTGGAACGACTTAAATGATCGAATGAAATTAAGTTGAGAAGAAATCAACTTAAGAAATTAAGTTTTGAAACTTCACTGCACAAGGCAGAGCTTCTAAGGACTGCCCAGAACAGAGTACCCTGAAACAGGGGAGGTGCTCTGTACCGAATGAAAGCCAAGGAAGTCTAGTTTATTCTCCAATTTACGGATCTCAATTCCGATAAACGAGCTAAGAGTTATGGCAGTTTTCGGAAAGGGTCGCAAAACTGCCGAAGTTAACCCTAAGTTTTTGACCGCGTGTGGCTTCCTAGGTTCATTTTATGTTCTCGTACCTAAATTCTCACGAAATTATACAACAGGGCAGTCAACACGTATTTCCATACGTGTTGAACTCCATTTTTTCCCCGTCTATGAATATGGCGATCAAAACCTCGTCGTCGAATATAACCAATTACTAAACCAATTCAAGTTCCTAAATCAAATTCCAACTTCTCGATTTAAATTACAACCTATCATTCCAATACTCGGATTAACACGTCGTCAATTACAAACTTGATCACTTAAAGATAAGATTCATTAATATCCAATTATTTTCTTGGTTCGACTTTTCTATCGATACTTAGGCTCGTTGCTTCGTTTCTTACCAAAATTTCAACGTTCTTAGAATCCGATTAAATTCTACAACATTATTCAACATCTATCTAGACTCATTGGTATGTGATCCATATCCTTAACTCATTAACCAAACTCGGTTTATTTATGGATTTTCGTCTCTTATACTTTACCTAATATTTTTAGAATAATTCCAAATAATTCATTAAATCAATTAGCACTAATTAGGACATTATTTCATCATCAATTTCTTAATAGAATTAATCTACATCAAACCCCTAAATTCCTCCCTAAAATCGGTATTAGCATTTAAATTAGGAGGGGTGTTTTCTTCATCAATTTAATCCATAAATCCATTTCTAATACTATTACAACATATATTATCTAATGATTATTACTACAACCTCATAATTTGAAATTCCATTATCAAACCCTAGCCCTAATTTCGATCCTACTTCAATTTGTTAGGGGATTTCATTTATTCTTGCATTAAACATCAATTAAACACTATCTTAGATTAATTATCCAATCAATTTGAGGATTAGAACATCCTACAAAAATCCCCAAAATTTCGGTCCATGCCTAGGTTTAGGGTTCTTGGATTTTCCATCAATTAAACCATAGAGATTAATTTCTATCCATTTAGTTACATAATTTAAGACTTAAATCATTATCCTAATTAATCTACTATTTTCGGTTATAACACAAAAATGGAAGAATTGCAAATCCAATTGGATAGAAAGATGGAGGAGATAATTACCTTGATTATTAATGAAAGTAGAAATGAATTTTGATGGTTAATGGATGAACTTGGAGAAGAAAGCTTGAAGAACCTTGATGAATGACAATGGTGATAGAGAAAAATTGGGAGAGAATATGTATGTGTATAACCGTGTATGAGAGGGAGAGGAATGAGAGAGATGACAACTTGATGATATTTAGATTGTAGTATTAGGTGTCCAATTAAATACTATAAAAACAATATAGAAGTTGTGAGTCATAAAGTGGAAACTATATAAAATTGAAAAATCTTTGGTTAAGTATATATGTATGTCGGCCATAGGGTAAAACTTTACCCAAATACGCGCTTTTTCCGACTCGTTACGACGTTATAAAAATTGAGAATATAAAAACGTATTCGGCACTTTTTCGTCAAAGTCCGATTTGACCAATAAATCCGATATATTTAATATACTCGAAAAGTATATTTTAAACTTAAAAATTAAATAAAATTAAATAAAATTTTGGGACATCACAGTCCCAAATTTATCCGGAAAAATCATAAAAATGACTTTCTCGGGCGAACTCGTATCGAAATTTCGTGAATGTAAAAATCAGACGGTTTCCCGATCTGAGTTATCGAACTTAAAAGTTATCGTACGCGATACCCCTAATACAGTAGTCATTTAACTGACTTCCGTAATTTATTTTCGGAAAAGGATTTCACCGTTAGTCTTAGAATTAAATTTTATGAACTTAGGCGTGCAAAGCCGTAATTATTATTAACTTTGAATTTTTAACACAGAAGAAATTTTCCGGGGTATTACAAGAAAATAGAAGTCATGTTTATCAAGGAGATCTAGCATGCTTGAAACTATTAGAAACATTTATTCTCGAAACCTCAAAAGAACTTGAAGGTTCGATTATCAAAGAGGTCTTAGCATGCTTGGCTTTAAGGCTTTGAATCAACACCAAAGACCAAAATATTAACAATTGAATCATTATCAAAGACTTTCAAGAGGCCTGTTGGAAGCCCAAAACTACTTTTTAGTTTCAAGAAAGAGATTCAAGTTTCGATAGTTGTTCAAGCATCAAAGGGATTCGGGGTAAAAAGAGTTCGGAATGCATGCATCGAGGATTAAGTCATAGACCCAAATAAAATAATAAGGTTACAACTATATCGAATAATGAATCTTGCAGCGGAAAAATAAAGTTGTTGAGATATGACTATGATGACTCAAATCTCAAACTTGGTAAAACTGAAACAAACAGAAAATCCTCCGAGCTCACTCTCATCCCGCCCAAAATTACATGTACGTTTTTAAGAAAACTAATGCAGGGAGTGAGTACAAAAATATACTCAGTGAACACATGCCAAAAACTTGCTTTTCTTTTTTAAAAACTTGATAAGATTTAACTTGCCACTTGAGCTCGAGCACCAAGGGTTTTTAATAAAGAAATTACCGTGGGCAAAAGCCAAAACGTTTTTCTTACTTAAGCGATTACAGTCAAAACATAAGTGAGTAAATCCAAAAATGTCTACAACTTTAATTTAACAGTGAAGAGAAGGAGACCTCCTTCTAATCACCAGAATCGGCCAGAGGCTCACGATTCCTATTGTGCACAAATCTCACCTTGTGTGAGATCGAATTTGTTCTTCTTTCTTAGTAGACGGATCACACACAACATAGATAAAAAGACAAGTTAAACATTTATAAAACATGCTTCATCATGCATTGAGGCCATAAAAGGTCCTCGGTTTAGAAAAGCCCACCTTAAGAGATGATTTCCTAGCTTCTACTTGCTTTCTTTTCTTCGCCTTCACTTCACTTCTCCTCCAGATGTTCCTTCAATTGAACTTGATTTAGAAACAGAACAACGGAAAAAGGAGAAACGAATCTTATCCGTTCAACTTAATTTATCTTAAAAGGGTGTTTCTTAATCTTAAAGAAGGCATTTTGACAACAAAGAAATTTGAAGGATTCCTTCTACTTCTTCTGTAATAACCCGATTTTTTCAAGCATAATTAATTGTCCTAAATGTGATTATGTGTGCTTAAGTGCTTCTTAAATGTTATTATATGTGATTATGTGCGATTCTGTGCGATAAAAATTTCCGAGAGTAAATGCTCTCGTGAAATTACCAAAATGCCCTTGAAGGGTAAAATCGTATTTTTTCTCGTTTCGGCAACTCAAAACAAAGATGTGAAGAGTTATATGAGTTTAAGAATGTGAGATTTAGCATGATTTTGAATTTTGGATAATTCCGATACAATTGACTTTCCGATGAATAGTAACTTTGACCAAAAAGTCAACTCTCGGTCAACGAACTCCGAATTCAGTCTAGTTAATGTCATTGGAATCTAGAATTTATTCTAAAACCAATGATACATGTTTGAGAATTTTTCGAGATCGTTTGAGGCGAGTTTGAATTTATTTTTGAAGAACCTACTTGAGTGAATAGTAACTTTTTACGACTTTTTCGTAATTCATTTGCCTATAAAACATAGGTATTTCTTAATCTTAAAATTATTCTAAGACTAATAATACAAGTTAGAGAGAAATTCGAGATCTACAAATCAAGTTTTGAGTCATATCTAAATAGGAGACGAATATGTATAATAGAAATTTTCGACTTTCTTCGTTATTTGCAATTTATATACGAAAGTGGAGTGTTTCAGAATCTATAAATTATTTCATGAATAATGGTGCGAACTAGAGTGAAATCCGAGGTCTAAAAAGTGTTAAAAACGGGGATTAAAGTTTAATATTTTAAGAGGATATATTGTACCAATAAAATCTTTTTTTCGGGGAATTTTTACTGCATGGAATTGCTTTACTTCCAAGCAACCCCTTTCCCTCATCCAACTCCCCCACTCTCGCCTATATACACCCCCAATCACTCTCATCTCTCACGTCAAGAACACATACACAATTCCAACTCTCTCTCTAGTTAAGTCACTATATTTCTCTCTCTCAACTCTCTCTCCAAGCTCGGTTCTCTCTATTCCAAACTCCATGGCAGCAGCTCCATACCAGCTACATTAATAACCTTCAAACCTTCATATGTTCTTCAATCAAGTCCAGGAAATGAAGCTAGAGTCTTAAGGATCCAAGCTTTGATCACTATCTCTTCATAAATCTAAGTAAGAACAATATTTTCTCTTCTTTTCTTCGACCATGGAAACCAATCATCATCATCTTCATAACCTCCATGTTTTTCTTTGAACAAGCTCAAGGAAGGATCATAGAGTTTCTTGGATTCAAGATATCATTTCTATTCCCTTGAAGGATCAAGAACTTTTATTCTTTTTTTTTTTTTTCATTTCTTCTTGATCGATCCAAGCCATAGTTATATGAAGAAGATTTGGTCCTTGTATCTTTGAGATTAATTCCTTGAATATGCTGTCTTCCATGCTTGAAAAACAAGAAAGAAATCCATGAATCCTCCACCCTTGAAACCTTCGAAATTTTTGATAAAAATTAGGATTTTCCATGATTTGATTGATTTAATAATTTTAATGATTTAGATGAGTTCTAGGAATATATCTAAGACTATTAGAATGATTGGTTGAAAGAAATAAATATATGCATGGTGATCATGTTAAAACCGTATGGTATGCCTAAAAATGATTGTTATTGTGCTTTGAGTTATTTCTTGAATTTGATGCTTGATATGAGATATATGATGATATAGAAGCATGATGGCATGAAAGGAATGAAGAAATAATCACTAAAACATAAAAAGAAATTTTGGAGAAGATGATGAATAATAATTTTCAATTTTTATTATAAGAGTTCTATGCTTAAATTGATGAAGGAAAATAATAATTTAAGTATGATTAAGATATGATTTATTTGGAGATATGAATTTGTTAGAGCAAACAATTATTAAAAATGAAAATAATATAAATAACTTGGGATTTATTATCCTTATGGCTTTTTTGATAGTTTGATACCTTGGAAATGAAATTAAGGAAGAATTATGTATAAAAATACCATCAAAAGAAAGAAAATGAACTCATATATTCATAATAATAATTTTCAGCTTACATATATATATATATATATATATATATATATATATATAAGGAATTAAGAATTTTAATTCCTATAGTTATATGGAAGAGATGATACTATAGAAATAAAATTAAAGATGAAATAAGCTTAAGTTTAAGAGGAATTGAAGCAATAAAACCTTAGGTACAATATAAGAAAAAGTCGAACTATGATATATAAAAGAAATTGTGCTTATTAAATCCTTATGTATAAATTGATGAATTAGATAAGAAATAATGAAATTTAAATTATTTAGATTAGAAATATGTATTAAAATCAAGAGTTTGATCATCAATGGTGAAAATCCCAAATAATTCGAAAGCTTTAAGACTAAAAAGAAGAACTATAGTAATTTTGAGCTTAATGAGATAAATTGAACTAAGAAGTATGAAATTAGAATTATTTTGAAGTATAATGAAGCTTTAAAATAAAAGAAATAAGATTGTATGAAGAAAACCCCAAATTTGGTCAATGAAATAGTGAAATAAATTATGACTTTTGTCATATGAAGTTAGAAGATGAAATTGATGGAAGAAATGATCAATTAGAGTAATTCTAAGCATGATGGAACTTGAAATTATTGAAAAAGAATAAGGATAAAAGAAATAAAGTAATGCAGAAATATTAAAGAGAAATTAGAAAGAACTTGATGGATAAAAGATGTAACTGATGTTATTAACATGAAATTGAGATAAAAATAAGTATAATAGCCACTTGAATCATTGAATTTGGATAACATATGAAAAAGTTACAAATGAGGTCAACTAATTTCTAATTAAAAGTTGACTTATAAAAATTTAAGTGTAAATAAATAAATTAGAGAATTATAAGAGCTTAAATAAATAAATAAAGAGTGATAGAACTTGAATCGAGTAAAAATGAGCTCTTACGAATAAGTTATGATGAATGCCGAAAATTAAAAGAATAAATAAAAAGATTTTTCGTGATTCTAAAGTTGAAAATCAAAATTGAACGAAAATTCATCCAATAGAAATTAATTTGAGTGAAATATAAGCAAACAAGAATTTTCCGATCAAATTAAAGTATTTCTTGAAAAACGTGTCAAAAAGTAACTCGAGAAATTTTATTCAAGAAATCAGAAGTAGAAACGGAATTTAAATTTGAATTCCTTAAATTTTTATAAGAAGAATAAAGTTAAGTAAATTGAAACCGAGAAATAATTATTTTAAGTTGAAAAACGAACAATATTATATGTCAAGAATAATTGTCCATGACTGCTTGAAATGACTGTGAAATGATGTAGTTATGACTGAAGTGTGATTTGTGTGAACGAGAATAAATCTCGTAATTATGTGAAATTATTTGAATTAAGAAAAGCGAGAAATTCAAAGTTAAAAGAATAATAAATACTTAATATTTAATATTTGAATAAATATTTGAATGCTCGATTAGTGGCGAGTATTTATGCTGAGAAGTCTGTTGGTATAGTACTTGGGTAGAGATTAAGAATCGAGCGTTCGAAAAATCGAACCTAAGAATTTAGGAACCCGAGTGATGTAGAAGTCCGTTAGACGAATTAGATATTCGTTGTTTTCCGAAAATGTAAAACTCATCCTCATATAATATTATTTTGAAGGCACGAGTAGAGTGAAAAAGTAGGACAACGAGAGGAAAAAGGATAAGGTCCTCCACAAGACGGGATAATGCATGCATTAGATTAGGTGACCGTGAGCCTTGCTACAACTTAGCCGGTCAATGAGTTACTGTGAGCCTTGCTTCGGTTGGGCCGGTTATGAAAAGGCTGTGAGCTCTGGTTTGATTGGACCGGTCACGGTGTCTGAGAAGAAGTCCTACTTCTCGTTACCACAGAGAGGATGAGCGTAGATTGATTCATACCTAAGTTAAACGCCGGCAAACTATTTCAGAAACAGAATAAAATGTTTTTGAGCTGCCACAAGTTGTAAACTTTTTAAACAAATTAATATATCTAATGCTTGTGATGCAGCAGAAGAAGCAAGTTCAATCATATAGCTCTATCGAGCAAGTTTTCAAATTATTTTTGGCATGTGTCTACTGAGTACGTTGTACTCACGCCCTGCATGTTATTTCTAAAACATGCAAGTTAGCTCGGATGAGGAGGATGCGGTGTGCTTGGGTGTAATGACCCGCCACCTAGCCTATGCGGATCGATCGGATCGCCACAAGGATAGAATGAAACATTATAACTTGGCAGCGAAAAATAGAAACATGTTTAATAAGTAAACATGATATTGGAATCAAATGAGTTTTGTTCAATGATAACTTGCCCAAATCTTACTAGCATTTGATGTATGAGGACTTCGGACCCTGCACGGCGGAAGCAATTTATGTTTGTGTCACAGCCCCAAATCCCGAGGGACGACAGAAGTCGGGGTGCGACTGGGGTTGGATTAAAGAAGCGGGGAAGAAAGGGGCTAACTGACTAAACATACATATAAGACATCAAACATTCAATGAACAAGACTTGAATACTATAAAGAAAGAGTTAATCACGAGTGATTACTCGACAAAAGTACACGAAAGTAACTAAGTTCAAGTTTACAGACTTATGCTACAGTGGTTTGTTCAATATACATATCCTCAAAAGACTTAGAGTTTTGCAGCGGAAGTAAGTCATAAGCTAAAGCATCCTATCTTTTCAACTCAACTTCAACCACCGCCGCTATCGTCGCTTCAACCTGCACATTTAGGAAGCAATGCAGGGCTAAGTACAAAAGTACCTAGTGGGCACGATACCGAAAACATAAACATAGGTATAGATAATATGGCATTTCTAATTTGTAGCACATCGGGGGTTTTATTAAAAAGGGCCTGTGTCTACTAAACATTTTCTGACTCTTTTTCTCAATTTAGCTTGCAAGCATTTTTCTGGTATGTTAGGTTCAATCTTGACCAATTCTCATTCACCGTGGCTGGTAGCCCTCAACAGGATATCACATACACCATAGGTTACAAAGTGCACTAACTCTGGAAAGCACTTAGGAGCTAACTCAGAGCCGATCGTTAGTTAACCTAGTTAGATTAACTCTAAATCTGGAAAACACGAATGTTAACTCAGATAGGTACAAGAGAACTCACATAAAATATAAAACAGTTCATGCCATAATTATCACTTTGAATGTCACATCCCCAAAACCCGAGGGACGGCAGAAGCCGGGGTGCGACTGGGGTTGGATTAAAGAAGCGAGGAAGAAGGGGGCTAACTGACTAATCATACAAAAAAGGCATCAATAAACCATGAACAAGACTTGAATATAAATGAAAGAGTTAATCGTTACGGATTACTCGACAAAAGTACACAATAGAAACTAAGTTCATATTTACAGACTTAAACTACAGTGTATTGTTCAAAAGGTACATATTCAAAAAGACTGAGAGTTCTGCAGCGGAAGAGTTCTAACTAAAGCATCCCATCTTTTAACACAACATCAACCGTCGCCGCTCACCGTCGCTTCAACCTGCACATTTAGAAAACAATGCAGGGCTAAGTACAAACGTACTTAGTGGGCACGATGCCGAAATCATAATCATAAGTATAGATAAATATGGCATTTCATAATTGTAGCACAACGGGGTTTTATTGAAAGAACCCGTGTCTACTAAACATTTTCTGACTCTTTTCTCATAAATCACTCGCGCGAGCATTTTCTGACTAATGTTACGTTCAATCTTGACCAATTCTAATTCACCGTGGCTGGTACCCCTCAATAGGATATCACATACACCACAGGTTACAAAGTGCACTAACTCTGGAAAGCACTTAGCAGCTAACTCAGAGCCGATCGTTAGTTAACCTAGATAGATTAACTCTAAATCTGGAAAACACGAATGTTGACTCAGATAGGTACAAGAGAACTCACATAAAACATAAAACAGTTCATGCCATAATATCACTTTGAAAACACAGATATCAAAGCGATAAAGAAAGATTTTCCGAGCATTGCTCGTTTTATTTTGTATATAAAAGCCCACCTCGATATACAGAACTAAAAGCAAAAGCTTCCAACTTCGGATCTTTCGTCCTTTCTTTACAGTTGGCTTCCTCCTTCATCGTAAAACAATAATACTTAAAAAACGGGTCGTAAAAGATAATTGATCAAAGAATCGAAATAAGTTTTAGTCGTTTCATTCTTTAGGCATTTGCACGCTTACTAGTTTTATTTTACTTAAACGGGAACGAGACTCGTTCAAATCCCATTTAGAACTCGGATGGTCTCATACTCGACTCTTAGGTCAGTAGAGAGGGTAGTCGATAACTTAATACGACTTAAAAGATTATAAGGATCTAAGTTGGAAAGAATCAACTTAGGAGAATTACAATTTAGTTCATTTAAATGACTTATGAAATTTCTCGCTTTCTACTTCTTTACTTGAACGAATAAGAGATAAGATCTCGACTTGTTTTAACACTCAAAGCTCCTGAACTTGACTCTAGGGTCAGTAGGGAGATATTCGTTAGTTATTATGACTTTAACGACCGAAAGAAACTAAGTTGTGAACGAAACAACTTAGGAGAATTGAAACTGAAATTTCACTGCGCAAACCAGTAACTCTGGAGACTGTCCAGAACAGAGGATTTGGAAACAGGGGATGATCCCTGTACTACTGGAAAGTTTGGGATGTCTAGTTTATGCTCCAATTTGCGGATCATAAATCCGATAAACGAGCTAAAAGTTATTACAGTTTCCGGTGAGGGTCGCAAAACTGCCGCGAAAACCCTAGTTGCTCGATAGGTTCGACATATAACGTCTTAGGTTCGTTCTAAGCTCTCGTATTCAATTTCTTTAGAAACTGGACCCTCAAGGCAGTCATCACGTACTCCCGTACATGACGAACTTCTTCTCAAAATTCGATCAATAGCACGACGTCCTAAACGTCGGCTTTCAACTAACAATTACTAAACCAACAAGTTATTCAAATCGCGTTCTAGTTCTCGACTATCACTATAGCTCATACAATACTAGCTCGAAAGCTTATGACATCAACTACAAAGTTGTTTTCAAGTTCATCATAGACAATAATATCAAATTAGAATTCACATTCGACTTCTCGGTTATTAGTTACGACTAATTGTTCGTCTCTTACAAGATTTTCAAAGTTGTCGGATTCCGTTCAAATTTTACGGCATTAAACATCATCTAACGAGAATCTTTTCTATGCATATAATTATTTCATAACATCATTATATTTCAACTTATAACGTGTTCTTCGTCTCTTACATTACATAAAATATTTTTAGAAAATTCTCAATTTAATTCTATAATCAATTAACATCAATTGCAACTATATTCCATCAACAATTCATCAACTAACATGAACACATGAAAACCCCTAATTCTTACTATAATTTCGGTTTTCATACTATGGATAAGAGGGTGATTTCCTTCTCCAATTAACACCATTTATTCATTAATCAACCTATTATAACAACTATTAATCAATTACAATCCAATTACATACTATCATGCATAAACCCCCAATTTCATTACTCAAACCCTAATTGAATTTCACAAAAACATGGGGCTTTCGATTCCTCTTTGTTCCAATCACTACTTTAACAACTCTTAGGCACAAATCTATCATCAATTGAAGGAATCCAAAAATCCTACTATTTTACCCTAAAAATTCGGTATTAATGGAGGATTAGGGTTCTTGATTTTTGTTCAATTCTAAACCCTAATTAACCTATCTAGCATATCCAATTTCATTAATCCAAGATCAATTCATCCATTTCAATAACTATAATTTTTGAACAAAGAAGAAAATGAAAAGAAGAAGAAGATGGTTGGATAGAAGTTAAGAGGAGAGAATTACCTTGAGAATTAATGAAGAAAGTAGTAGGTTTGGATGGATGAATCAATACTTGTTTGTTTCTTCTTGGTGTTCTTGAAGCTCTCTTCAATGGAGGATGGAAGAATGAAGATGAGAGAATGGAGAGGGATGGCTGCCGATTCTAAGGGTGTTGGGAGGGAAGAAATGAAGTTTTAATTGTTAACTTATGGAACAAGATTGCAAGGTGTAAAGTGATGAATAGTAACTAGCTAAGGTGTCCTAATTAAACCTTATAAAATGAAAATATCCTCTAAAGTGAGAATGAAGATGTCGGTCATGGTGAGGAGGAAAAGAAAAATACGCGCTTTTCCGGCGCGATCCGACGTTATGGAAAACGTTCGACGAAAAACGTCGCTCGGCACAAAATCGTCGCGATCCGATTTGACCGTAAATTTTAACGTACTAAACTTAATCGGAAAATAAATTTACAAAATTTATTTTGACAAAAACTCGGGACGACACAGTTCGAGTTTTGTCCGGAAAAACATAAAAACGAACTTTCTCAGACGAGTTCGTATCGCGATTTCGTGAATGTAAAAATCAGACGGTTTTCCGTTCTGAGTTCACGAACTAAAAACTTTTCGTACGCGCTAACCCTGACTTCTGTAATTTATTTTCAGAAACAGATTCGACCGTTAGTCTTAGAATTCAAAATCGTAAACTTAGGCGTGCAAAGCCATTTATTTAATTAACTTTAAAATTTTAAGATCGTAAGGAATTTACGGGGCATTACATTGAAAAAATAGATATCAAAGCGATAAAGAAAGATTTTTCGAGCATTGCTCGTTTTATTTTATATATAAAAGCCCACCTTGTGATACAGAACTAATAAGTACTAGCTTCCGATCTTCTGATCTTCCGTCCTTTCCTTACTGCTGGATTCCTCCTACATCGTAAAATAATAATACTCAAAATTGGGTCGTAAAAGATAATCGAACATCAAAAATCGAAAAAGTTTTAGTCGTTTCATTTCTTTAGGCAATTGCACGCTTACTAGTTTCATTTTAATTAAACGGAAACGAGACTTGAACAATTCCCATTTAGAACTCGAAAGGTCTCATACTCGACTCTTAGGTCAGTAGAGAGAGTAGTTGATAGCTCATTACGACTTAAAAGATCAAAAGGAACTAAGTTGGAAAAGAAATCAACTTTGGAAATTAAGTTTTAGTTCATTATACGATTTATGCATTTTCACGCTTAACTAGTTTTCTTTACTTGAACGGATACGAGATACCAAGTCGTCTCTTTTAAAACTCAAGGCTCCTTCCTTGACACTGGGGTCAGTAGGAAGATAGTCGGCAAGTTATTACGGCTTAAACGATCGAAAGAAACTAAGTTGCGAACGAAACAACTTAGTTGAATGAAATTTGAAAATTCACTGCGCAAGGCAGTAACTCTGGGGACTTCCCAGAACAGGGGATCTGAAAACAAGGGATGAGCCCTGTACCGTTGGAAAGCTTGGGATGTCTAGTTTACACTCCAATTTATGGATCACAAATCCGATAAACGAGCTAAAAGTTATTACAGTTTCCGGCGAGGGTCGCAAAACTGCCGCGCTAACCCTAGATGCTCGATAGAATCGACGTATAACTTCTTAGGTTCGTTCTAAGTTCTTGTATTCAATTTCTCATGAAACTTTACTCTTAAGGCAGTCATCACGTACTCCCGTACGTGATGAACTCCTTCTCAAAACTCGTCCATTAGCACGACGTTCTAAACGTCGGCTTCCAACTATCAAGTACTAAACCAAAACAAGTTATCAATTCCTCGTTCTAGTTCTCGACTATCACTATAACTCATATTATAATAGCTCGAAAGCTCATGTCGTCAACTACAAATTTGTTCTCAAGTCCATAATAAACAATATTATCAAGTTAGAATTCTCATTCGACTTCTTGGTTATTAATTACGACTAATTGTTCGTCTCTTACGCGATTTTAAAAGTTATCGGATTTCGTTCATTTTCTACGTCATCAAACATCATCTAACGAGATTCATTTTCATGCACATCATCACTTCATATCATCACTATATCTCAACTTAATTCGAGATCTTCGTCTCTTGCCAATTCAATAATTATTTTAGAAAATTCTAATTAAATTCATAGCATTATCTAATGTCATTAGAAACCATATTCTATCATCATTTTATCAATTAAACCAAGCTATATCAAACCCCTAATTTTCTAATAATTTTCGGTACTTACACAAAGATTAAGAGAGTGATTTTCTTCATTAATCAACACCATTTAACTCTTAATCATTCTATTATAACATCAATTAATCAATTGAAGTCCAAATGCAACATGAAATTGAAAATCCCGAAATTCCTAACCCTAAACCCTAAATCGGTTTTCATCAATCAAAGGGCTTTCGATTTTTTTTTGTCTTAATCCCTAATCGAACACTTCCTAAGCATGATTATAACATCAATTGAAAGATTCAACATCCTACACAAATGCCCTAAAATTTCGGTATTATCAAGGCAATTAGGGTTCTTGATTTCATCCAATTTTAATCCCTAATTATCACATCTAACACATCTAATTTCACTAATTCAAGATCAAACATCAAGTTCATCTTTCCTCAAACTCGATCCAAAGAAGAAATTAAAAAGAAAAGGATTTTGGATGGATAGAAACATAGAGGAGAGGATTACCTTGATAATTAACAAAGGAGAAAAGAAGTTCGATGGTCGGATGAAGACTTGTGAGGAAACTCTTGCTCAAGAACTTGATCTTCAATGGAGAAATGAAAATGGGAGGGAGAGAGAGGAGTGCAGCCGATGGTTTTGGGGAGGGAGGGAGATATGACTTAGTTTGATATGTTATAAGGTGAATAAAACCTAATAGGTGTAAAGTGATAAGTAAAATATCTATATGGTGAGTCATGGATAAAAACTATATAAAAATGAAATATCAAGCTAATGTGTGAGAGGGAAGTCGGCTGCCATTAGTAATTTTTTGGAGAGATACGTGATTTTCCGGCGCGATACGACATTACAGAAAATGTTAGACGAAAAACGTAGCTCGACACAAAATCGTCACGATCCGATTCGACCAAAAATTTTAACGTACTAAACTTAATCGGAAAATAATATTTAAAAAAATTTATTCCGACAAAAACTCGGGACGACACAGTCCGAGTTTCGTCTGGAAAATCATAAAATGAACTTTCTCGGGCGAGTTCGTATCGCGATTTCGTGAATGTAAAAATCAGACGGTTTTCCGTTCTGAGTTCACGAACTAAAAATTTATCGTACGCGCTAACCCTAAATACAGTAGTCGTCTAGCTGACTTCCATAATTTATTTTCGAAAATGGGTTCGACTGTTAGTCTTAGAATTCAAAATCGTAAACTTAGGCGTGCAAAGCCATTATTATTATTAACTTTAAAATTTTGAGATCGTAAGGAATTTCCGGGGCATTACATCCTACCCCCCTTACGAAAAATTTCGTCCCGAAATTTGCATACCTTCTGCAAAAAGATGAGGATATCTCTCCTTCATCTTCTCCTCGAGTTCCTACGTGGCTTCTTCTTGCCCGTGGTGGTTCCATAGCACTTTAACGATTGGAATCGATTTGGTTCTTAATTCTTGGACTTTTCTATCCAGAATCGATATTGGCTTCTCTTCATAGCTTAGGTCAGATTCAAGAACTACGTCTTGCTGACTAATGACGTGCTTAGGATCATAGACATATTTTCTCAATTGAGAAACGTGAAAAACGTTGTGAACGCTTCCTAGACTTGGCGGTAAGGCCAATCTATAAGCGACGGGTCCTATCCTCTCGAGGATTTCATAAGGTCTTATAAACCTGGGTCTTAGTTTACCCTTAACTCCGAATCTAACGATTCCTCTGGTTGGTGATATCTTAAGAAATACCTTATCTCCTATTTCAAACTTAAGGTTGGTTCGACGATCGTCGGCATAAGACTTTTGTCGGCTCTGGGCTTCTTTCATTCTATCTCGTATCTGCTGAACTATCTCAATCATCTCATTAATCGCATCTGGGCCTAGGTTCTTTCTCTCACCTACTTCGTCCCAATAAAGCGGTGATCTACATTTCCTTCCATACAAAGCCTTAAACGGCGCCATTCCTATCGTGGCCTGATAGCTGTTGTTGTAAGCGAATTCGACTAAGTGTAGAATTTCTTCCCAATTCGCGCCTCGGTCCAAAACCACTGTTCTTAACATGTCGACTAAAATCTGAATCGTTCTCTCTGACTGCCCATCTGTCTGTGGGTGAAACGCTGTACTGAAATTAAGCTCTGTCCCCAATTCTTTTTGCATCGTAATCCAAAATCTCGAAGTAAATTTGGCGTCTCTATCTGATATTATGACCCTCGGTACTCCATGCAGACGTACAATCTCTCTGACATATAACTGAGCTAGTTTCTCTGATCCATACGTAATCTTAATCGGTAAGAAGTGTGCTGACTTGGTAAGCCTATCGATAATCACCCAAATTGTTGTGTTTCCTCTTCTTGACTTAGGCAAGCCTGTGACAAAATCCATAGCTATGCCTTCCCATTTCCATTCTGGGACATCCAATGGTTGTAGCAATCCATATGGTCGTCGGCGTAAAGCCTTAACTTGCTGACATGCTAGGCATCTTTCTACAAACGAGGCAACGTCTCGTTTCATTCCATTCCACCAAAAGTTTCTTCTCAAATCTTGGTACATTTTCGTACTTCCTGGATGTGCTGTGTAAGGCGTATCGTGAGCCTCACTCAAGATCTCATTCTTCAGTTCGCTGTCATCATCAGGAATACAAATTCTGTCTTCAAAAAGTATCGCATTGTCTGGTGCTTCGGAATATCCATCTGGTTTCTCTGTTCTCTCTGATATCCATCTTCTAGAATTCTCGTACTAAAGTTTCTTCCTCTACATAAAGGCATCCTAACTTCGTTGGAGCCTTGCGACTCAATGCGTCTGCTACCACATTAGCCTTTCCTGGATGATAATTGATTCCGCAGTCGTAATCCTTGACTAATTCGAGCCATCTTCTTTGTCTCATGTTCAGTTTTTTTTGCTCGAAAAGTACTTCAGGCTCTTGTGATCGGTGAATATCTCAACCCTCACACCATAGAGATGGTGTCTCCAAATCTTTAACGCATGCACTACGGCTGCGAGTTCTAAATCGTGGGTTGGGTACTCAACTTCGTGAGGTCGAAGTTGTCGTGAAGCATAAGCTATCACTCGTCCATCTTGCATTAAGACACAACCTAATCCATTTTTCGATGCGTCGGTGTAAACCACATACTCTTTGTTTGTGTCTGGAAGTGCTAGTACTGGCGCTGTGGTTAACTTTTCCTTAAGCGTTTGGAAACTCTTATCGCACTCGTGCATCCATTTAAATTCGGTCTCCTTCCTGAGTAACTGCGTCATCGGGCGGGCGATCGTGGAGAATCCCTCAATAAACCTTCTGTAATAACCGGCTAATCCCAAGAAACTTCTGATCTCGTTCTGACTCGTTGGTGACTTCCAATTATGTACTGCTTCTACTTTAGCTGGGTCCACTTTGATTCCTTCGGCCGATACTATGTGTCCAAGGAACATAACTTCCTTTAGCCAAAATTCGCATTTACTGAATTTGGCGTAGAGTTTCTCAGTTCTTAGTGTTTCCAACACTATCCGTAGATGTTCCTCGTGCTCCTTTTCATTCTTAGAGTAAACGAGGATGTCATCGATGAATACTAAAACGAATTTGTCCAAATAAGGGTGGAAAACTCTATTCATAAGATCCATGAATACAGCTGGAGCGTTAGTTAAACCAAATGGCATTACAAGGAATTCGTAATGGCCATATCGGGTTCTAAAAGCGGTCTTCGGTACATCTTCAGGTTTGATCTTGAGCTGATGGTACCCTGACCTCAAATCTATCTTGGAGAAAACTCCTGCACCCTTGAGCTGATCGAACAGATCCTCTATCCTTGGCAAAGGATATTTGTTCTTGAGCGTGATCTTGTTCAGTTCTCGGTAATCTATACACATTCTCATTGATTCGTCCTTTATCCTAACAAACAACACTGGTGCTTCCCAAGGTGAGACGCTTGGCCTGATAAAACCAAGGTCTAGCAATTCTTGTAACTGGATTTTGAGCTCTTCTAGTTCTTTCGGTGCCATCCTATATGGGGCTTTAGATTTAGGTGCGGCTCCTGGTTCTAGGTCGATTGTGAAGTCCACGTGGCGATCTGGTGGCAATCCTGGTAATACTTCTGGAAAGATGTCTTCATATTCATTCACAACCTTTACGTCTTGGATGGTCTTCTCGGCTCCTGGCTCTCCGACTAGGTACACAAGATAAGCTGTGGCACCTTTCTTCTTCATGAGTTTCGTGGCTTGAAGGGATGATATAATTGGTACACCTCTACCCATTGAAATTTCATGGAATTCGGTTGGTTCTTTTCCCGGGGGTTGAAAAGAGATTTTTCTCTCGTTGCAGAGAATTGTGGCATAATTCTCTGACAACCAATCCATTCCTAGGATTATATCTACGTCCCACATTATCATAACATTTAAGTTGTTCGCTATAACCTTATGAGTTCCGATTTCTAGTTCTAGGTTAGAGCAAACATGTGTGGAAGTAGTGATCTCTCCTGAAGGTGTAGCTACTCTCATAGAATGTGCAGCTCTTATAGGTCTGATGTCTAAATTATCGGCACACGAGCCAGCAATGAAAGAATGCGATGCGCCAGTATCAAACAGTATCTTAATGGGGATGTTGTGGAGTTTTCCCATACCTGCGAGATTGCCTTTTCCTTTGTGCTGACCACCCTGTTTGATAGCGCATGCCCTCGCATTCTGTTGCTGTTGTGCATGCTGCTGAAACTGCTGTTGGTTCATTGGCGGCTGCTGCGGCTGTGCTTGAATGGCTCGGAGAGGTACTGCTTGGAGCGGTTTCGGGCAATCCTTTTTCATGTGCCCCTTTTGTCCACAGTTGAAACAGTTGGGGGTGCCTATCTGACATATTCCAGGATGGGCTCTGTTGCAATTCGGGCAGACGGGAATGGTAACCCTCCCTGGGTTAACTGCTCCCTGGTTGAAATTTCTCTGCTGCCCTTGCGGCTGGTTCTGTTGTCCATTGCCTCTCCACGGTGTGTTTTGCTTATTTCCTTGAATAAACAACCCCGATTGGTTGTTTCCCTACCACGGCCTCTTGTTGCTGTTGTTGTTGTTGTTGTTGTTGTTGTTGTTCTGGCCAGGCTGTTGATAGCCCTGCTGATTTCCCTTTCTCTGACCTCCTTGATTGTTGAAGTTCTGATTGTAGCCTCCGCTACCTCCTCCATTCCATTTTCTCTTACCCTGATAGTTGCTACTATTGTTGTTGTAGTAGCTTCGGTTCTGATTCTATGCTGGTGCTGATGCAGTTGGTACAATCTTCTTCTCATCAGGCACGACGGCCTCCATTTCCAAAGCTCTTCCCAAAATATCTGTATAGCCTAGTCCCCCATGACTAGCTAATGCGATTCCCAGTTCATGTCGTAATCCTCCTTGAAATTTCTTGGATAACTTCTCCTCAGTATCAACTAATGCCGGCGCATACCTTGACAGCTCGCAAAACTTGGCATCATACTCAGTTACGGTCAGCTTTCCTTGCTTCAGATTATAAAACTCGGCTTCCTTCTGTGCTCTATATGTCTTGAGGACGTACTTGTCAAACAATATTTCCTTAAACTCTTCCCACGTGAAACGAGCAAGATGCTCTGCGGGTATCACCTTTTGTCTTGCTTCCCACCAGTAATTTGCCGATCCAGTCAGTTGGAATGCGATACATGGCATTCTCTCCTCATCAGTGCATTTGAGGAGCTTGAATATCTTCTCCGTAGATCTCACCTATAGCTCAGCATCGCTAGGGCTGCCCGTTTCATTAAACATCGGAGGGTTCCTCTTGAGAAAGAGATCCTCAATATCTCTACGGGGCGGTGGTGGAGGTGATGGTGATGGGGTTGGTGATGGGGATGGTGATGGTGGTGGGGTAGCATTCTGTTCATACTCTTGTTCTCTGTTGTTTTCTGGTTGACGTCTCCCACGTCCTCTAGGCCTTCCAGGTCCTCGACCTCTCCTATTGTTAACGTTTCTCGGCGGCATTTTCTTTGTTCTAAGGAATAATTGAAATTCTCATTAGTCATTTCTGTTAATTACTCTTGGTACTTACTAGCTCGTTCTCAACTTAATCAAGTTCATGGAACGACATATCAAACATAATTTCGATATTAACTTCATAATCTTTTAACTTCAAGTTAAACTCAATTCCTCGTTACATGAGTTCATTTAACATTCTGATTTTAATTACACGATTCATAGGAAATTTTTCTTTATTAAAAACCCCCTCATGGGTCATGTATATATATATACATCAAAAAAAATATTAATTCTGCCTTCAACGAGGACTTATACACAAAAAGGTTAGACTACTACTAGTCTAAACTAGGCTGACTGTCTACTATTTACCGGGTGCACTAACAAGCTGCAACTCCGTATCTAATAAAGTACTAGAACGGAAACGATTCATAAAATTTCATATCCGCTAGAGTACTACCAAAAACTAACTAGTTATTGATCCGACTCTATACAGGACAAAAGAGCTACTACTACTACTGATATTTACCCACGTCTACAACGCTCTGCTCAACTAAACTGCAGTCGAGTCCAAAAACTACCCCCTATAGCCTGCAAAAACCCTAACAGTCCTCCTCTAGGTCCTCCTTCGGGTCCTTCTCCGGATCCTTCTCCGGATCCTCCTCCGGATCTTCGTCCGGGTCCTCCTCCTCGGACTCTGAACCAAAAACAAGCTGAAGTGCCTCGTCCTCCCTCAGAGTGAAGCCGTCAACAAGTGTAAACAAAGCGGGTGACAGTGCCTCTGAAACCGTCTCCTCCAAGTCGGAAACCATGTAGTCCTCGCTGACCTCTACCGCACGCTTCTTCAGGGGAAGAAGGTGCTCAGGAACTGAACCTGAACCTGAACCTGATTCGAAGTCCTCCCTAGAACGGACCCTGGATGGTCCTGCCTCCATCTGCTCTCTGACTACTCCCCACTTCGCACAAATCTCCTCGAGCGGCGTAAGTGGAGAAGGTAACTCTAACAAGGCGGCAAGCTCCGCGTTGATCTCTCGGTAGTTTGGCTTCTCCCTATGCAGTCTCCTCTCTAACGGTCCCCTGACTCTAACACAAACGTCTGGCACAAAAGGTGAAGACAACCCTAACAACTCAGCGGTCTCGGCGTCAATCTCCACGAATCCCGGCCCTGGGATCAACTCCTCGATCTGCTGACCAACTGGTGGTGACTCTGGTGTAACTACGGTCTCCTCGTCCTCCTTTAACTGCTCGGACTCTACGTCCTCCTCCTCACTCGGTACACCGTCTGGTGGCAACTCCAACAGGGCGGAAAACTCTGGGTCTAAGTCAAGGTGCTCTGGCTCTGTCTCTGCTGGAAACTAACTGTAGGGAAGGTGTGGTTCTAATGGGATTGGAAGCATGAATCTGCTCTCAAAGAAGCGCCTGTGCACAAACAGGGCAAATTCGGTGTAGTTGCCGGTCGGCTCAGTGTCGTCGCCGAAGATCCCTAAGAAGTACCACGCCGCACGGTGCGCCCAACCGCGCCACTCGTCCGGTAGGTGTACAATCAGGTCTAGAATCGCCTGACTCTCCGGGATCAAGTGTCGCTCTGGAAAGTAAGCTGAAGAAAAATTACTAACAATCTGCCCCACATCTTCTTCGCCGTAGTCTGCCTCAAACTCGTAATACTCGTCCTGAATCATGTCCAGTATGGCACGCTCGCACTCTACCAAAGGCTGGCTCTTCCGAGCCGTAACACGAGTCCTAGCTATCCTACAAAAGTTGTAAGGAAATACGGATCAATAACAGGTAGGGAAATAACTTATCTCAACGAAAAAACTTAAATTACGAAATGAATATTCCTTATTCAATTGTAACATCATCACTTAAGTCAACCACTTATCAACACTTCTAGCAATTCAAGAAATTGCACTCAACAACAATAAGTATATATAAAAAAAAAATTCAAGATTTTATTTTCATTCTTTATTTCACCATATTTTACTCATTTTAATTCTTTATTTCTTTCTCAATACATTTCTTAACGACTCTCACTTATTAAAACAAAGTACGTCTACTTTGTTCATGTTACTTATTCAAAAGTAACATCCATTTATAAAAGAATTTGTCGTTTACGACTCTTGATATTCATACTAGTTGTAGTCGTCGCTCAAAGACGAGATATGGAATAAATTCCCAAAAGAAAATGGAATTTAACTTAGAGAATAACTTTATGGAATACTAAGTTCCAGTTGTCGTCACTAGAATCGGGCGATCGATAGAAAAAAAAATTTAATCAAGCTTCGTGCTCGACTTCTAATAATTTATACGATTTTTCTTCGTAAAGTTCGTTCAGGGCGAACTCTACTGAAACATGAAACTAAAAGAAAACGGAAAGACGTGACACGGATGACGTCATTTACGTTACTTACACGGAAGCAATGTTCACTTATTTCATTTAGTTTTGATTCCATTTACTAGATCTTCGTCGTCTCGTTCATATCTTTCTTAAGTTAAAGCCGAAAGCTTCTCAAACGTCTAATCGTTTCCTTCGTTTACTAACACGATTTACCGAATCACTTTTATTTTTCATTTCACTTTCCTCGCAGGAAATTCTAGTTTGGATTTTTAAAACAAAGTTCGACTTTGCCGAATCTTCATTCATATCACTTAACGCACGTGACATGCGTCAGTAGAAGTTCTCCTCGCGTTGGGGATCTCCTTTCGAAATCATTTCATAATAATGTTTCTTAAAAACGTCTAAATTTTCGAAGAACCGGAAAGATCTTAGGTTTCGAGTCTACGTTCTCATTGAACCGGGAAAAATCCCTAAAGTCCGACTATATTCTTGTGTCCAAAATTTTTCAAAAGAAAGAAATTATCGTGCAAATAATTTCACATAAGATAGTACTCGTACTATCACATAATCACATAAAGTATAAAAAAAAAATTTTACTCCCATAAAATTCTTAAATTCGGAACACAATTCATTATCATTCTCAAGTTCATTGCATACTTGTTCATAAAATTTCTTATTTAAAAGAAATCGCATAATTGAAATTCTTTCCTTTTCCTCGTTGAGTCGACGTAGCGGGAGGTTGAGTTGACATCTACATTCTCAATCTTAGTGTTATAGTCTAACTCTTATCTTCTACTTGACGGAAAATTCTGATCTACAGTACATACCATTATTCCATCTTATGACTCAAAAGAAGACTCGATATAGAGTACGAATGAATACTCTATACTATTACTCGAAGGAAGACTTGTATATAAATACCACTCTGTGATATTACTAGAAGGAATGACTCATATTAGAAAAAGATGACTCATAACCAGAGCAGGAAACAAACTACTGCTCCGATACCACTTGGTGGTATTACTGAAAGAATGACTCAGTCTAAAAGACTGACTCGCAACTAGAGCAGAAAACGAACTTCTGCTCAGATACCACTTTGTGGTATTACTAAAAGAATAACTCATACTAGAAAATTGACTCTTGACCAGAGCAGGAAAACAGACCTTGCTCTGATACCACTCTGTGGTATCACTAAAAAAATGACTCATACTAGAAAATTGTCTCATAATCAGAGCAGGAAGCAAGCCTTGCTATGATACCACTCTGTCACAGCCCCAAATCCCGAGGGACGGTAGAAGCCGGGGTGCGACTGGGGTTGGATTAAAGAAGCGGGGAAGAAGGGGGCTAACTGACTAAACATACATATAAGACATCAAACATTCAATGAACAAGACTTGAATATTATAAAGAAAGAGTTAATCACGAGTGATTACTCGACAAAAGTACACGAAAGTAACTAAGTTCAAGTTTACAGACTTATGCTACAGTGGTTTGTTCAATATACATATCCTCAAAAGACTTAGAGTTTTGCAGCGGAACTAAGTCATAAGCTAAAGCATCCTATCTTTTCAACTCAACTTTAACCACCGCCGCTATCGTCGCTTCAACCTGCACATTTAGAAAGCAATGCAGGGCTAAGTAAAAAAGTACCTAGTGGGCACGATGCCGAAAACATAAACATAGGTATAGATAATATGGCATTTCATAATTTGTAGCACATCGGGGGTTTTATTAAAAAGGGCCCATGTCTACTAAACATTTTCTGACTCTTTTTCTCAATTTAGCTTGCAAGCATTTTTCTGGTATGTTAGGTTCAATCTTGACCAATTCTCATTCACCGTGGCTGGTACCCCTCAACAGGATATCACATACACCACAGGTTACAAAGTGCACTAACTCTGGAAAGCACTTAGCAGCTAACTCAGAGCCGATCGTTAGTTAACCTAGTTAGATTAACTCTAAATCTGGAAAACACGAATGTTAACTCAGATAGGTACAAGAGAACTCACATAAAACATAAAACAGTTCATGCCATAATTATCACTTTTAAAACACAGATAGTAAAGCGATAAAGAAAGGTTTTTCGAGCATTGCTCGTTTTATTTTATATATAAAAGCCCACCTTGTGATACAGAACTAATAAGTACTAGCTTCCGATCTTCTGATCTTCCGTCCTTTCCTTACTGCTGGCTTCCTCCTTCATCGTAAAATAATAATACTCAAAATTGGGTCGTAAAAGATAATCGAACATCGAAAATCAAAAAAGTTTTAGTCGTTTCATTTCTTTAGGCAATTGCACGCTTACTAGTTTCATTTTAATTAAACGGAAACGAGACTTGAACAATTCTCGTTTAGAACTTGAAAGGTCTCATACTCGACTCTTAGGTCAGTAGAGAGAGTAGTCGATAGCTCATTACGACTTAAAAGATCAAAAGGAACTAAGTTGGAAAAGAAATCAACTTAGGAAATTAAGTTTTAGTTCAGTATACGATTTATGCATTTTCACGCTTAACTAGTTTTCTTTACTTGAACGGATATGAGATACCAACTCGTCTCGTTTAACACTCAAGGCTCCTTCCTTGACACTGGGGTCAGTAGGAAGATAGTCGGCAAGTTATTACGGCTTAAACGATCGAAAGAAACTAAGTTGCGAACGAAACAACTTAGTTGAATGAAATCTGAAAATTCACTGCGCAAGGCAGTAACTCTGGGGACTGCCCAGAACCGAGGATTTGGAAACAGGGGATGAGCCCTGTACTGTTGGAAAGCTTGGGATGTCTAGTTTACGCTCCAATTTACGGATCGCAAATCCGATAAACGAGCTAAAAGTTATTACAGTTTCCAGCGAGGGTCGCAAAACTGCCGCGCTAATCCTAGATGCTCGATAGAATCGACATATAACTTCTTAGGTTCGTTCTAAGTTCTCGTATTCGATTTCTCATGAAACTTTACTCTTAAGGCAGTCATCACGTACTCCCGTACGTGATGAACTCCTTCTCAAAACTCGTCCATTAGCACGACGTTCTAAACGTCGGCTTCCAACTATCAAGTACTAAACCAAAACAAGTTATCAATTCCTCGTTCTAGTTCTCGACTATCACTATAACTCATATTATAATAGCTCGAAAGCTCATGTCGTCAACTACAAATTCGTTCTCAAGTCCATAATAAACAATATTATCAAGTTAGAATTCTCATTCGACTTCTTGGTTATTAATTACGACTAATTGTTCGTCTCTTACGCGATTTTAAAAGTTATCGGATTTCGTTCATTTTCTACGTCATCAAACATCATCTAACGAGATTCATTTTCATGCACATCATCACTTCATATCATCACTATATCTCAACTTAATTCGAGATCTTCGTCTCTTACCAATTCAATAATTATTTTAGAAAATTCTAATTAAATTCATAGCATCATCTAATGTCTTTTAATAATTTTCAGTACTTACACAAAGATTAAGAGAGTGATTTTCTTCATTAATCAACACCATTTAACTCTTAATCATACTATTATAACATCAATTAATCAATTGAAGTCCAAATGCAACATGAAATTGAAAATCCCCAAATTCCTAACCCTAAACCCTAAATCGGTTTTCATCAATCAAAGGGCTTTCGATTTCTTTTTGTTTTAATCCCTAATCGAACACTTCCTAAGCAAGATTATAACATCAATTGAAAGATTCAAACATCCTACACAAATGCCCTAAAATTTCGGTATAATCAAGGCAATTAGGGTTCTTGATTTCATCCAATTTTAATCCCTAATTATCACATCTAACACATCTAATTTCACTAATTCAAGATCAAACATCTAGTTCATCTTTCCTCAAACTCGATCCAAAGAAGAAATTAAAAAGAAAAGGATTTTGGATGGATAGAAACATAGAGGAGAGGATTACCTTGATAATTAACAAAGGAGAAAAGAATTTCGATGGTCGGATGAACACTTGTGAGGAAACTCTTGCTCAAGAACTTGATCTTCAATGGAGAAATGAAAATGGGAGGGAGAGAGAGGAGTGCAGCCGATGGTTTTGGGGAGGGAGGGAGATATGACTTAGTTTGATATGTTATAAGGTGAATAAAACCTAATAGGTGTAAAGTGATAAGTAAAATATCTATATGGTGAGTCATGGATAAAAACTATATAAAAATGAAATATCAAGCTAATGTGTGAGAGGGAAGTCGGCTGCCATTAGTAATTTTTAGGAGAGATACGTGCTTTTCCGGCGCGATACGACGTTACAGAAAACGTTAGACGAAAAACGTAGCTCGGCACAAAATCGTCACGATCCGATTCGACCAAAATTTTTAACGTACTAAACTTAATCGGAAAATAATATTTAAAAAAATTTATTCCGACAAAAACTCGAGACGACACAGTCCGAGTTTCGTCCGGAAAATCATAAAAACGAACTTTCTCGGGCGAGTTCGTATCGCGATTTCGTGAATGTAAAAATCAGACGGTTTTCCGTTCTGAGTTCACGAACTAAAATTTTTTCGTAGGTGCTAACCCTAAATACAGTAGTCGTCTAGCTGACTTCCGTAATTTATTTTCGGAAATGGATTCGACCGTTAGTCTTAGAATTCTAAATCGTAAACTTAGGCGTGCAAAGCCATTATTATTATTAACTTTAAAATTTTGAGATCGTAAGGAATTTCCGGAGCATTACAGTTTGAATTTAATCAATTACCCGCAATCGGATAATCGTCGCAAAAGAAAACGGAAGTTCAGAGTTCGAGTTTGTTTTAATTAGTACATATCAAATGTAGAACCATCATGATATTATAAGCAAAATAATAATGACGGTCTAAATAGTCGCCTCCCAAATAACTTCGGAAGACATCACACCACTTTCCATCCCGTTGTTCATCCTGCATTTAAAACAAAAGATTTTTGGCTGAGTACTAGCGTACTCTGTGAGTTCTTGCCCTCTTTGGCAAACATTTTATCTCAAAGCATTTTCACAAAGATATTGGATGCTACTTCACATATATGGGACGATACTTTGAAAAGAAAACATTTGAATCCCATATAAGTGTAAAATATTTTATCCTAGAGCAAAGCTCGTCTAGTGCGCACAATTACTTACTCCATCGTATTACCAGCCGAGATAATCAAGGGGGTAGCTAGCCCCGTCAATTGGACCGAGTTGCTGCCATGGGAAATCCCTTTTGATTTCACCCATAAACAGACTTCTGTGTACACACCCCTGCTCGATCAAAGCCGGGGACCGATCGTTTAATGGTTGTCGGCATCGTATGGTGCGAACCGATAATGGAAGGAATACCTGTTCTTTGGTAAACACAACAATGAGTAATAAAGCATGCATATCATTTTCTTGAGAAAGAACTTAGGGTTCATTAACCCTAAATTTACCTCCGTAGGGTTCTAACCCACGGTTTGAAAATAGGAACTCACCTTGCTTTCTCCAAAAGCAAAATATCTCAAGCTCGATCTAAATCTCGACATCTCCTACAACACCATCTCAACACTTAGGCTTTTATTATAAGGAAACTCGAAAGCATAAACAACTAAGTACTAGGTCAACCTATTCCCGATTTATCTTTTATAACTTAAAACCAACAAGGATCTCTTCGTATTTTTAGATTCTTAATTACGGGCCAAAGGTCCAAAATTTAATTAACAATTTGATTCAAAATCAATGTCATGCCATGTCATGTAATCCACATAAAAATTTCACATAGTTCATGTAAGCATGTCATAAAATATTTATGCTCAAATAATCATTTTTGAAACATGTATCATAGTAACATGGCTAAAAATAATTAGTAAACTTGCATTTCATATTTACACATATAACTAGCAGATATGTTCGTCCTTCAAGTCATATCACGTCTTAGAATTCGTAAAAGACCATACAAAGGAGAATGAAAAGCAAAATTTGCATTGAGACATTTTCACAGACAGTTAGCGTGCATTTACATACTTCGAGTAGCCATTTCCGATGGATTGTAACACACTGAGGAACTGACCTATAAGAGCACTAAATATCATGATGCAAACCTTATACTACATATTTTGAAATGAAACTGGCCTCACGTTAAAATCAACAACAGTTTGAGAGTTTTGCTTGAACGAAAATGGGTTGCTACACAATAATTTCATATCTCAATAAAATCAACATATAAGACTAAAACTAGTAAAACGTGCTCCTAAGTCATTAATATAATTAATTTATTTTAGAAACGTGGTTAAGATCAAACTAGTATTATTATTTGCCAAAAATCATTCATGTATTCATGTTCAAGTTAAATATTCTTTTAGGGACCTTCAAATGGTTATCTTATTCTTAAATTGAAAATTTTTAGGGACGAAAATTCAGGCTTTCACATTGGGCGGCTTGTTTGTTAATATAATCCTAATTTGAAGTCTAAGCTTGAGGTTATGTGTCTTCATACATATAGCCTTGGGATTTGATGTCATTTGTTTAAATTCCGCTGCATCACCGTTAATTTGATGTTTGATTGCATGCTCGAATCTCTTGAGAAAACGATCCCGTGTGCTCGGACAAACCTTAAATCCTTTCTGAATTCCATTTTAAAACGTTGATAAAATCTTCTAACGATTCCTCGTATTTTCTTAACCACCATTTGATTATTAAAACTAAAAGATGTCTCGTATTTTCTTAACCACCATTTGATTATTAAAACTAAAAGATGGCCCACTTTTGAATGCAATACTTGTTAATCACCAAACCTAATTCCTTTGTTGGATTCGATATTAAACTTTGCTTGGGTATTCATTCATTTGAGAATAATTGATTAAAAACCCACCTTATTGTAATTATGAATCCAATGTTGAATTAAATTCTTATTCATCGAGCATGTTTCTTAAGTTAAAGTTAGTTGTTCCACCTCACTGCCCCTTGTATTCTAGAATTTTTAATGCGATCAAGTGAGAATCAAAGTAAATTTGAGATAACGAGCTACGATGCGAATGTTTATTATTATGAGATATATTTATGAATGTATGTGATGTTTAAAATCTTGTCGAGAATGTTTTTGTTTGAATGATTAAAACGTGTAGAATGGATAACGAAACGAATAGAGCGATAAAACAAGAATATGAGTACATTCGAATAAGTTATCGTGAGACAATAGCCGAATTTTTCTCCCGATTCCACAAAATATGGAAAACTGTGCAACATCTTGATATTAGCCCTTTTCAAGGAATGGTGGACTTGATTAATGCTCTCCCAGTCGAATGGCACAAATAGGCAGTCTCTCTAATGCCCAATCACCTTAGCCGACAGTATGGTGGATCATATCAAAACGGAGATCTCAACGGATTTGTAGCGACTATATCCAATCAGTTTATTCGATACGGTGCTTCTCCTCCTGGACCATACCGTATTCCAGACTCAAGATAATTCTGCTCTGCATTGCGTTCCTTCGCTCCATCCTTCACCGAATATTGCCTCGTCTAGTTCTACTCAACTAGAAGGATTTTACAATTATATACGAGTTATACCTCCATCGCACGATGAATTAGAAGAATTCATGCAACGAGATAGTACTTATGTTCCTTTACGAGTAGTAGCGGAACCCTCCCGACTAACGCGTACCGAGGATAGTGATGATGAATCTTCTGATGATCCAACCGAAGAAGTAATAGTAGGAACTAGTCATCTCTAGTGCATTTCAAGTACTCGACTTGAATTTTAGCATCCTGCATTTGAATTACCCGTTCTAAGGACTGATCAAGAGTTGGTGCTCGAACTCGACGGAAGAATCGATGTAGCATATATTCAAAGCTTGAACAATATGACAGTAATAGCGAAGGCGAACCCCCATGGGATGATATTGACGACGAAACCTTACCTTGGAATGCTTCGGAAGTTCATTCTTGCGACCTCGAAAGTAGTGAAGAAAAAGATCCCAGCGAAGAATAATTTCTAAAGTTCAGTTCAAGAAAGATGTGGAAGATACAACGAATAACCTTTAAATTCCTAAGTTTTATATATCAATTATAATCAAACATTTAGTCAAAAAGAACATCACGTAGATGTTAGGAAATCACAATATGAATGTTATATTTAAGTATCGTAAAGTTTTCAAAAGAGGCCATCATCGTATGATATAAGAAATGGGTCGTTAGACCGAAAATCCCATTTATATGCCGAGCATTTTGATAACGATTGAAGCTAAAAAATGAGCTTATATGAGACGAACGAATGAGGTTAAGAGCAATAAATAAAAAGAGATAAGAATTAAGATGAGAGTTCAAGATTGAGATAAAAGTCTAATAAAATTGAAAGTACGTTTGAGTTCAAAAGATAAATGATGCGAGTAATAAGAAAAGAATAATAGTAAGACGAGTATTAAAGTAAAAGGTGATAAGTAGTATTGATGTATAACGAGAAAAGAAATAAGTAAATTATAGAATGATATTTACCTGCCCTTGTGTTGTGTGCTTAAATGCCTAAATTATGTATTATATTTTATAAGTATAGCATGATAATTATTCCTTCCCTTTCTAAAAGAAATTTTCTAGAGTCGAGAAAACGCTTCAATAGAATTATTTAGGTATCCTAGTCTCAAGTTTTTTTATAGAATGCCTCCAAGAGGAAGAAGAAGAAATGTTAGGAATGATGAAGAAGAGGAACATAGGAAACCAACCCCGCCTCTTCAAAAAAAAAAAAAAGGATAGGAGAGTCAACGAACTTTTTCTTCGACAAAACCCTCCAACCTTAGACGATAAGGCAGTCCCGTAGAAGCCGAGGACTGGGTTCATTCTCTTGAATGGGTTTTCAAATTCCTTAGATATGACGATCATAAGCGTCTTGAGTGTATGACTTGTCAATTAAAGATGGTTCGGAATTTTTGAGAAAAATTACACAAAAATTCATACTTCTCATTTCTCTTATTCAATCTTCCTCATATCATCAAATAACTCATAATCTAAATAAATTTCATCAAATTCATCACAAAGTCATCAAATCCTCTTCATTTTAATATCAATTTTTCTAAAAAAAATATCAAACAAATTCCTTTCTTAAATTTATTCTCATATTTATGCATAAACCATCATAAATATCATCTGTTTATCATCATCTACTCAAGAATAGTACAAAAAGATAAATTCTTCATATACACATATCAATCGGCATTTTCATAGAATTTAGGATAATTCATACTCTTCATTTTAATCATTTTTTTCATGCTTCTATATACCCAAAATTATTAATAACATAATTTCATCTATCAAGATCAATAAATCAAAAACTCCTAATTTTATACTCTATTCCATCGGTTTTCTTCATCAAAATAGAGATGGAAATTTTTCTCATTCAATCAATCACATAGAGACTCTTAAATAAACTCCTAGAACACAAATGCATCATCAAAATCATGATCAAAACAAAAGCATAGAAATCCCTAAAAATACCTAAATTTTCGGCACACATAGGAAGTAAACATCCATGATTTTTCCTTCATCTTTTCATACATATACTCATACAAAGATTATAAACAACATACTTGGAAATCAAACTCAAACTTCTTCTCCTTGGATTTGAAGTTTGGAGATCATGGAGGAGGGAGGGTTCAAGTTTCTTGCTTTGACCTTCATGCATGAAAAACACTCAAGAGTTTAAGAATCAAAACTAAAATGGAAGGCTTCGATTCTTTGCTCAAGATGACCATTTCGGTCGAACAAGAGAGGGAGGGAAAGAGGGATTTTTCATGGCTTAATCCAAGCAAAAATGAAAGAGATGATCAACTTACTTACTCTTGATGATTTTGATGGATGAAGATGAAGAATTCCTCAAGAAGTTCTTCCTTCCTCAAGCTCCTTCAATGGAGGAATTATGCATATATTTGTGTGTGTGTTTCGAAGAGAGAGATAGGAGATATGAGAGTGCGAGTAGGTCGGCCAAGAGGAACAGACAAAAGAGAGAGAGAGAGAGAGAGTGCGTGAGAGAGAGCAGGATAGTTTTGATTGATTTTTGTTGCACTCGATGGTAAAAAAATGCGATATAAAATTCGCCGGAAGAAAAAGTTATCCGGTGCAATTTAACCTTACTTTTTCATTAAACTCTTAAACGACTTAAAACTCACCATGACTCTTTCTCGACGTCAGAAAACTCTCTACTTCATCTCAAACTTCACCAAATAAATCAAGGAATCCAAAAATCCAGTTTTCAAACTAAAATTTCGAGCAATGAATAAAAAGTCAAACTTCACTATTCATATTAGGGTTTTCTGGACCTTCAACTTGAATCTCTCAAACATATCTCAAAGCTTCTAAAATAATTTTTGGACTCTAAAGACACTAATTAGACGACATTCGGAAAAATATGATGAATAGTAAAAACTCGAGAAAAGCTACTACTCATCTAAAAAAGGAACTTCTCAGAATTTTCCGAAATTCGAACTCAAACTCAAAATCATATAATCATGCTCAATCAATTCATCACACAATCAATTCGGATAACGGAAACGAAAAAAATCACGTAAAGGCACTCAAGGGCATTTTAGTAATTTCACAAGAAAATTTCTTTTCTCGGAAATTTTATCACACAAAGGCGTAGATTCAAGGCATATAAACTCAATTAAGACGAACTTAAAGACTTATAAAATATCGGGGTATTACACCATCTTCATGGCTTCTTCTTAGGTTGGGTTGAGCAATCCAAGGAGTTAACATAACATCTTGAATTGAGTTTCCACCAAAGGCTTTGTGAAGATATCAACTCTCTAAATGTCAGTGTGAATTTCCTCAACAATGACGTCCTTATTTTCGACATGATCACGGATGAAGTGATGTCTGATGTCGATGTGCTTTGTTCTGGAGTGGTGAACCGGATTCACCGTGAGCACATGCCCTTGCATTTTGTTGCTGTTGAGCGTGCTGCTGGAACTGCTGCTGGGTCATCTGTTGCTGCGGCTGTGCCTGAATTGCCCTCAGAGGTTGGGGCTGTCCATACTGATTGTGTCCTGCTGCTTGCAATGGTTTCGGGCAGTCCCTCTTAATGTGCCCCTTCTGTCCGCAGTTGAAGCAATTCCCAAAATTTGCATGACAGATACCGAAGTGTACCCTATTACACTTGGGACAGGCAAGAACGGTAGTTCTTCCTTGATTGTTTCCTCCTTGGTTATTCCTTTGCTGCCCTTGTGGCTGACAGTGCTGATTATTCCCTTTCCATGGTCCCGCTTGATTATTTTATTGTAAGTACAGTCCTGATTGACTGTTTCCCTGCCATGGCTTCTTCCCATTATTGTTACCTTGATTAGGCTGCTGATAGCTTTGCTGATTTCCATTCTTCTGGTTTCCTTGATTATTGGAGTGCTGGTAGTAGCCACTGTTGTTTCCTCCATCCCATTTCCTTTTACCCTGATAGTTGTTATTGTTGTTGTTGCTGTAATAGCCTCGATTTTGAGTCGGGGCTTGTGCGGGTGTTATTGTTTTTCTTTCATTAGGCACTACGGCCTCCATCTCTAGGGCTCGTCCTAAAACTTCAGTGTAGCTCAGTCCTCCATGACTGGCTAATGTGATTCCAAACTTATGCTTCAGTCCCCCACGGAACTTCTTCGCTATCTTTTCTTCGGTATCAACCTGAGCAGACGCATACCTCGACAACTCACAAAACTTGGCGTCATATTCTGTGACTGTCATCTTCCCCTGTTTCAAGTTATAGAACTCAGCCTCCTTCTGAGCTCTATAGGTCTTAGGTACATATTTATCATACAGTGCTTCTTTGAATTCTTCTCAGGTAAATCGAGCCAGATGCTCGGCGGGTATAACTTTCTGCCGAGCTTCCCACCAGTAGTCAGCTGGTCCGGAAAGCTGGAACACGACACACAGTAGTCGCTCCTCATCAGTACATCTGAGGAGTTTGAAAATTCGCTCAATAGATTGCACCCAAAGCTCAGCATCGCTTGGGCTACCAGATCCGTTGAATATAGGTAGGTTACGTTTGAGGAATAAATCCTCAATATCACGACGAGGTGTGGTGGAGGTGGTGATGGTGATGGTGGTGGAGGGGTATTATGGTGTTCCTGTTCTTCCTCCCTATCATTCTGGGCTTGACGTCTTCCACGTCCCCTGGATCTACTAGGTCCTCTACGATTGTTAACAACTCTCGGTGGCATATTTTCCTTTGAAACTATAAGAACAAAACTCTCATTAGCACCTTACTTTTTAGCCTTCTTTTAATTTCTAACTCTTTTCCTAACTTCAACAAGTTCATGGAAAAGAAAACTGATAATAGCTTCGATTCTTAGCTCTTTTAAACTCTTTAACTTCTCAGTTAAACTGGAATATTTATTTAATACTTTTCTTCTAATCGCGCTTAGAAGAAACTTTTCATAAGATTAAGCCCACTCTCGGGTCATCATATATATATATATATATATATACACGTCAAAAAGAATATTAGTTTTGCCTCCAACGAGGACTTATACAAAAAAGTTAGACTGCGACTAGTCTAAACTAGGCTAACTGCCTATCTATGAACCGGGTGCACTAACAAGTTGCATCTCCGTATTTACTGAAAGTACTAGACCGGAAACGATCCCAAAAACTTCGTATCCATTTAGAGTACTACAAAAGGATGGTTACTGATCCAACTAATTACAAGACAAAAAGAACTTCTACTGCTACTACGCGTCTAAGACGCCCTGCTCAACAAGCTGTTGTCGAGTCACTACTGCCCTCTACGGCCTGCAACTCCTCGGGGTCCTCCTCAGGGTCCTCCTTGGGGTCGTCCTCCTTGGGATCCTTCTCCGAATCCTCCTCCGGATCCTCCTCCTCAGAATCTTAACCAAAGACGAGCTGGAGTGCCTCGTCAACCCTCAAAGTAGTACCGTCCAAAAGTGTAAGTGGTGGTGGCGAAGGCACGTCTGAAACTGTTCTCTCCGAGTCTGAAACCAAGTAGTACCACTGCACGCTTCTTCAGGGGAAGAAGGTGCTCAGTAAGTGAACTAGATGGGTACACCTCTGCAGAACGGGCTCTAGACGGCCCTGCCTCAAACTGTCCCCGGACTCTTGTCCAATCAGCACAGATCTCCTCAAGTGGTGTGAGAGGAGATGGTAACTCAAGCATCGCAACAAGCTCTGTGTCTCTCTCTAGGTACTCGTCTCCTAGAACTAATCCCTCAACAGGTGAAAGCACTGGCGGTAGCTCCAACAGTACGGCAAACTTTGGGTCTAGGGCTAACGGCTTAGGCTCAAACTAGGCTTAGCCTCAGTCGGAACGTGAAGGTAGGGAAAGTGCTCCTCAACCGGCATAGGCCACATGACTCGACTGTGAAAGAACTGCCCGTGTATGGCTAAGGCAAAACCAACAAAGTCGCCGATCGGCTCTGGGTCGTCACCCATCACTGCAATGTGGTACTAGGCTATGACATGTGCCCAACCATACCACTCGTCGGGTAGCCGTACGATCAAATCGGCTATCGCCTGCTGCTCAGTAACAAAGTGATGAGCTGCATAGAAGCGTGCAGCGAAGTTACTAACCAACTGTCCAATATCATGATTCGGATCCACCTCATAGTCATGGTACTCATCTAAAATCTGATCAACTACTGTACGTTGTCTCAAAAAATAAACAACTAATTTATTCATAAAACAATTTATAAACAACAATATAAGAATCTAATAAACTACAATAAATTCATAAACTAAGAACTAACAATACGGTTAAAACAATAAACAACAAATTATACAGTTACATTTCTGTGGTGATTTCCCCTCGGATCAGACAAGGGAGAGGTTTACATCTGCTGGTCGAGATTGATCTTCGCTTCCACGATTCATTGACAAAGGGAAAGACGTAGTGAAGAGAAATTGCACTCAAACAATACATATATATATAAAAAAAAAATTCACGACTTTATTTTCATTCTTTTGCTTATTATTCTTTTACTTTCTTACTTTATTTCTTCCTCGAAGAAATTTCTTAACGAATTCTTTCCATTCTTTTAACTTATCAACTTATTTATTCTTATTCTTCTTGTTATTCTTTATTTTCTTTCCTTAAAAGGAAATTCTTACGGCTTTTGTTTTCAAAAACAAGTCGACTCCAACAAGTCTGTTGTTCATGTCACTTTACGCAGGTGACATTCGTTTATTCTATTTGATTCCCTTTTATTCTGCCCGTTTCGATCCGATCATTTCTTGGAAATTTTGGAACCAACGCTTCTTAGAACGTCTATGTTCTCAAAGAATCGGGAAGGCCTTAAAATTAATTCTCATGCCAATAAAACATTTCAAACAAGGAAATTATAACTCACATAATTTCAGGTACTTTCACATAGCATAGTATTCATGCTTTCACATAGTTCACGTAATATAACAAAGTATAACTCTTATACTTTAATTAAATCATACTTGGCATACTTAATCACATCACACTTGCATACTTTATTCAAAAATTTCTTCTTAAAAGAAATCATACTTCTGAAATTCTTTCCTTACTCTTCTTCTTTGATTGAGTCGATGTAGCGGGAGGTTGAGTTGTCGTCTACACTCTTAAACTTAGTGTTACGACTTAACTTTACTTGAAAGAAGACTCGGGTATAGAGTATATACAAATACTCTATCTTACTACTTGAAAGAAATTCGTATGCAGAGCAGAAACGATTGCTCTGATACCACTCTGTCACAGTCCCAAATCCCGAGGGACGGCAAAGCCGGGGTGCGACTAGGGGTTGGATTAAAGAAGCGGGGAAGAAGGGGGATGAATAAGAATAAACGAATGAACAGGCATTAATAGCAGAATAAACTATTATGAACAAGACTTCATTATATAAAAGGAGTTGACCTCGAAGGATCGCTCGACAAGGATGTTCTTGAAAGAAACTAAGTTAAAGTATGAACTTAGACTCAAAAGAATATATACATCAACACAAAAAGAGTTTGGAGTTTGGCAGCGGAAAAACGTAGAAACTTATACTCTGATCTTCTTTCCTAAAACTATTCTACTCAACATCAACCACCGCCGCTCCCGTCGATCAACCTGCACATTTTATAAAACATATGCAGGGCTAAGCACAAAAGCACTTAGTGGACACATTGCCGAAAACATATCATAAGTATAGATAAATCAGGCATCTTGACAAAATAGCGCATCGGGGTTTTTCAACAAATACCCGAGCCTACTAAATATTTTCTTTCACTTTCATAATATAGCTTGATCAAGCATTTTTCTGATAGATGATACGTTCAACTTGCCCAATTCTGTTTCAACGCCGGGGAAGAGTTAACTTCTTTCGCACACGTTCTATTCACCGTGGCTGGCTACCCCTCAACAGAGTACCACACAAACCGGCTACCGTGTACACTAACCCTGGAAAGTCCCTTTTGACTAACTCAGAGTCCGATCGACTTAATTGGCTAACCAATTCAGAATGGCACAAAAGAACTCACATAAAACAAATATTTTCATGCCCTGATTATCCCTTGAAACACAATTATCAAAGCAATAAATAAAGATTTTCGAGCATTGCTCGTTTTATTTGTATATAGGAAAGCCCACCTTACTGATTACAGAACTACTATTCGAGCTTCCGTCTCTGGTCTTCCGTACTATCCTCGGTGCTGACTTCCCCCTTTTATCGTAAATAAACAAACTTAAACAACTTGAACGTAACGATAAAAGAAACAGGAAATCGAAACCGGTTTTAGTCTTTTTAGGCTTTTGCACTTTACTACATTCTTTTGATTAACTAATAAACGAGATTTCGATCAATTCTCATCTACAAACTGACTCGGCTCATTACTCAACACTTAGGTCAGTAGATAATGGATGTTGATAACTTATAACGACTTAAAAGTTCACAAGGAACGAAGTTGAAAAGAATTCAACTTAGGAAATTAAGGTTTGAAATCTTTCTGCACAAGTCAGTGATTCTGAAGTTCGCACAGAACAGAGCATATTAAAACAGGGAAAGAATATTATATCAAAAGAAAGGTACAGGTATCTAGTTTACTCTCCAATTTACGGATCTCGATTTCGTTAAGCGAGCTAGGAGTTATGACAGTTTCCGTGAAACGTCACAAAACAGTCGCGAGAAACCCTAATGCTCGACAAAACTCGACGCACGATTCCCTAGGTTCGATTAATGCTATTCCACTTTTATTTTCACGAAATTTTCATCTTAATGCAGTCAACATGCAGTATCCCTTAATCGGGTTGACATTCATGTCTTTTGATTAAACAAACGACGAGCATTTCCTCGTCATTTCCAACTAACCAATTACTAAACCAAATCAAATTTCAAATTCTATTTCATTCTTCGACTTCTCGTTTCTTAACTATAACTCATAACATCTTGTTTCTCGGATGGAAATGTTGTCAACTATAATATCATTCGTCACATGACAACAATCATTATTATTAAAAAGGTTTTCCTTATTCGACTTTTCTATCAGCTTTTAAACTCGATTCTCCGTCTCTTACTAAAAATCGAACCTTCTTAGAATTTGCTCAAATTTTACGGTTACGATCATTAACTAACAAGATAATCATAGGTTCGAATCACAAACCTAAATCATTATTCATTCTCGACTTATCGTCGATTCTTCGTCTCTTAACGAAAATCCTATGTTCTCCATTTTCGTTCAAATTTTACAACAACGATCATCATCTATCTAACATCACTAATATGTAAACCATATTCTAAAAACATTATCGAGCTTCAACTTATTGACGGATTTCCATCTCTTACGTTTTTCAATTTATTTTTAGAAAAATTCCAATTAAATATATATTCATCTAAATACATACTACATACCATTTCCATTAACAAATCATGCAAAACATATCATCCTCTTTATCAAAACCTCACTTGTTCTTCTCTTACACTTTCATTTTTATTTTTAGAAAATTCTAATTTAATTCATATAGTCATCTAACAACATGTAGAACATTAATTCATCAAACAAACATCAAAGAAATCGAACTACATAAAACCCCTAAAACTCCCTAAAATTTCGGTAATAACCTAATTAAGGGGGGGGGGGGGGGATGATTTTCTTCATGATTCGATCCATAAAAGCTATTCCTAATCATACTAGAACTTGAATTAATCAAAGGTTCAACATGCTTCTTTATCCTCTTAATTTCGAAAAAAATGAAGATGATGGAATCAAGCTTTTGTTCGGTTCATATCGTAGACGATGTTCTTACCTTGCGAAATATGAACTCGGAAATGAAATTAATCGGTAGATGGGAGACTTGTGTTCTTAAGAAAGCTTGAAGAAGATGATTTTAATGGAGGAATTTAAGAGAGAATGGAGAGAGAAAGAAGAAGAAGTGACGGCAATGGGAGAGAGGGAGAGAGAGAGAGATGACTCATGTATACTATTACATAAAGTGAGATAAAATATCCAACTAAAGGGTGGTGACTCACTAAGGAGCATTTGGGCGTGTCAAAAATATCGGAAATATCTCGTTTCCGGGTCTTAAACGACGTTATAAAAGTCGAGAAATAATTTCTTAGTTGGTTACGTATTTGACGAAATCTAATTCGTCCGTTAGATTAGAAATAAATCACATACTCGTAAAACCTAATTCGTTTTTCAAAATCCGATAAAAAGTCGGGATTAGACAGTCTAAAATTCGCCCGGAAAAAATATAAAAACTGACTTTCTCCGGTAAACTCGTATCGAAGAAAAAGTGAATGTAAATTCTGACGGTTTTTCTATCTGAGTTTTCGGACGAAAATTCTATCGGACGCGAAAACCCTAATACAGTAGTCGTTCGCCCGACTTCTGGAATTTATTTTCAGAAAGGGATTTCACCGTAAATCATAGAATCGAAAATCATTAACTTAGGCGTGCAAAGCTGTAATGCCCCGTAAATTCCTTACGTTCTAAAAATTTTAAAGCTAATTAAATAAATGGATTTGCACGCCTAAGTTTACAATTTTTGAATTCTAAAACTAACGGTCGAATCCGTTATTAAAAATAAATTACAGAAGTCAGCTAGACGACTACTGTATTTAGGGTTAGTGCGTATGAAAAGTTCTTAGTTCGTAAACTAAGAACGGAGAACCGTCTAAATTTTACAATCACGAAATTGCGATACGAACACGCCGAGAAAGTTTGTTTTTATGTTTTTCCGGACGAAACTCGGACTGTGTCGTCCCGAGTTTTTGTCAAAATAAATTTTGTAAATTTATTTTCCAATTAAGTTCATACGTTAGAATTTTAGGTCAAATCGAATCGTGACGATTTTGTATCGAGCAACGTTTTTCGTCGTTCGTTTTTCCGTAACGTCGGATCGCGCCGGAAAAACCCGTAACCTCTTAATTTTTCTGCATGGCAGCCGACACATCACCTTAATTGGTGGAAGACATGCATGTTGACCTTGTTAATTAAATGACACCTAAATCTACACTTTATACACTTTCAACCAATTCATCCTTTCAAACACTTGAACAAAACAATTTTTCCTCCCATCTCTCTCTATCTCTCGGCTGCACCACTCCTCCATCTTCATCTTCTTCACTTCCATCCTCCATTGAAGACACTTCAAGTTCTTAAAGAAGAAACCACACAAGTCCTCATTCATCCAACAAAACCTGTTACATCCTTTGTTAAATCTTAAGGTATTCAACTCCTCTTTAATTCTTTCCATCCAAAATCCTTTTCTTTTTATTTTCCATTTGATCGAAATTTTAGAAGTGGTGATATAGATGTTTTGATCTTGGAATAATGAATTTAGAAGTATTAGATATGATAATTAGGGATTAAAATTGAACAAAAAAAATAAGAACCCTAATACCTTGTTAATGCCGAAATTTTTAGGCATTTTGTAGGATTTTTAATTTTCTTCTTTTGATGATTGATTCTTGTGTAATAGATGTTTAATTAGTGATTGGAATGAAAAGGAAACAAAAGCCCTATGTTTTGTGAAAGTCAATTAGGGTTTGAATTATGAATTTAGGGGTTTTTGTATGTTAATTGATAATTGTTTTGTAATTGATTAATTGATAATATAAGAGGTTGATTAGTAAATAAATGTAGTTAATTGGGGAAGAAAATCACCCCCTTAACATATGTATGAAAACCGAAAGTTATAGGATAATTAGGAGTTTCCACATGTTTGATATAAGTGATGATTTGTTAGTTGAATTATGTTGCAAATAATGTTAGTTAATTATAGAATTTAATTGAGAATTTTCTAAAAATGTTTAATGAAACATAAGAGATAAAGATCACTTTACAAGTTGAGTTATAATGATGTTATGATGTGTTTGCATGCATGAAAATGATTCACGTTAGACGTAGTTTAACGTCGTAAAATTTGAACGAAAACCGACAACCTTTGAAAAATCGCGTAAGAGACGAACTTTTAGTCGTAACTAATAATTGAGAAGTCGGATGAGTATTCTAATTTGATATTATTGTTTATAATGAAATTTAGAACAACTTTCTAGTTGACGTCATAAGCTTTCGAGTTGATATAATATAGGCTATAGTTATAGTCGAGAATTAGAACGCGTTTTGAATTTTTGTTGGTTTAGTACTTGTTAGTTGAAATCCGACGTTTAGAACGTCGTGCTTTTGAGCGAGTTTTGAGAAGGAGTTTGTCAAATACGGAGGTACGTAACGAACCTAAAATGTTATACGTCGAACCTATCAAGCAATTAGGGTTTTCACGGCAGTTTTGCGACCCTCGCCGGAAATTGTAATAACTTCCAGCTCGTTTATCGGAATTGTAATCCGTAAATTGGAGCGCGAACTAGACATCCCAATCTTTCCAGTGGTACAGGGTTCACCCCCTGTTTCCAAATCCTCTGTTCTGGAAAGCCTCCAGAGTTACTGGACTGTGCAGTGAAAATTCAGTTTCTTGTTTTCTAAGTTGTTTAGTTCACAACTTAGTTTCTTTCGATCGTTTAAGCCGTTTTATCTAACGAACATCTCCCTACTGACCCTAGAGTCAAGTACAGGACCTTGAGTGATGAAAACCAGTTGAGATCTTATATCTTATCCTTTCATTAAAGAAGTAATAAACGAGAAATTCCTTAAATCGTCTAAGTTGATTCTTTCCAACTTAGTTTCTTTTAATCTTTAAAGTCGTATTAAGATATCGACTACCTTCTGTACTGACCCGAGAGTCGAGTATGAGATCTTCCGAGTTCTAAACGAGATTGGTACGAGTCTCGTTTCCCGTTTAAGTAAAACGAATCTAGTAAGCGTGCAAATGCCTAAAGAATAAAACAACTAAAACTTGCTTCGATTCTCTTTAATCGATTATCTTTACAACCCATTTTTAAGTATGTTTATTTTACGATGAAGGAGGAAGCCAACTGTAGAGAAAGAATGGAAGATCCAAAGTTGGAAGCTTTTGCTTTAAGTTCTGTAAATCAAGGTGGGCTTTTATATACAAAATAAAACGAGCAATGCTCGGAAAATCTTTCTTTATCGCTTTGATATCTGTGTTTTCAAAGTGATATTATGGCATGAACTATTTTATGTTTTATGTGAGTTCTCTTGTACCTATCTGAGTTAACATTCATGTTTTCCAGATTTAGAGTTAGTCTATTTAGATTAACTAACGATCGGCTCTGAGTTAGCTGCTAAGTGCTTTCCAGAGTTAGTGCACTTTGTAACCTGTGGTGTATGTGATATCCTGTTGAGGGGTACCAGCCACGGTGAATTAGAATTGGTCAAGATTGAACGTAACATTAGTCAGAAAATGTTTAGTAGACACGGATTCTTTCAATAAAACTCCGATGTGCTACGCTTATGAAATGTCATATTTATCTATATTTATGATTATGATTTCGGCACCGTGCCCACTAAGTACGTTTGTACTTAGCCCTGCATTGTTTTCTAAATGTGCAGGTTGAAGCGACGGTGAGCGGCGACGGTTGATGTTGAGTTAAATGATAGGATGCTTAGTTAGAACCCTTCCGCTGCCAAGCTCTGTATTTCTTTTTGAGATGTACTTTTGAACAATACTCTGTAGTCTAAGTCTGTAAATATGAACTTAGCTTCTTTTTGTACTTTTGTCGAGTAATCCTTAGGGATTAACTCTTTCTTGTTTATATTCAATTCTTATTCATGGTTTATCGATGTTTTTCATGTATGTTTAGTCAATTAGCCCCCTTCTTCCCCGCTTCTTTAATCCAACCCCAGTCGCACCCCGGCTTCTGCCGTCCCTCGGGATTTGGGGCTGTGACAGAGTGGTATCAGAGCAGTGCTCGTTTTCTGCTCTGCTTCTGAGTCAATCTTCTAGTATAAGTTAGTGTGAGTCATTCTTTCTAGTACGAGTCATTCTTTTAAGTAATATCATAAAGTGGTATTCGTATACAAGTCTTCCTTCGAGAAATAGTATAGAGTATTCGTTTGTACTCTATATCGAGTCTTCTTTCAAGTCATGAGACATGGTATTTGTGTATACTCTGGATCAGAGTCGTCTTTCCAAGTATGAGATAAGAGTTAGACTATGATGCTAAGATTGAGAACGTAGAAGTCAACTCAACCGCCTGCTACGTCGACTCAACGAGGAAAAATGAAAGAATTTTATAATGAGATTTCTTTTAAAATAAGAAATTTATGAGCAAGTATTCAGTGAAATTTGAAAACGAGAATAAGTTATGTTTTTAAAAAAATGAGAATTTTACAGAAGTATAATTTTTATACTTGCATGATTATGCGATAGTACAAGTACTATCTTATGTGAAAATATTTGCGCAATGATTACCCTTTATGAAAAATTATGCGGATACGGGAATATAGTCAGATTTTAGGGAATTTTTCCCGGTTCAATGAGAACGTAGACGTAGAACCTAAGAACTTTCCGGTTCCTCGAGAACTTAGACGTTTTTAAGAAACGTTGTTTTGAAATGATTTCGAAAGGAGATCCCTAACGCGAGAAAGACTTCCTCTGATGAATGTCACGTGCGCTTAGTGACATAAATAAAGACTCGGCAAAGTCGAACTTGTCGTCTAAGAATTTCCTGCAAGGAAAAAGAAATAAAATAAATAAAAATAATTTAATAAATCGTGTTAGTAAAAGAAAGGAGCGATTAGACGTTTGAAAAGTTTTCGACTTCGAGTTAAGAAAGATATGAACGAGACGACAACTGGAACTTAGTTTTCCAGGAAATTATTCTTAAGTTATATTTCTTTTTCTTTTTATGGAATTAAATTCCATATTTTCGTCTTGAGCAACGACTATAATTAGTACGAATATCAAGAACCGTAAGCAACAAATCCTTTTGAAAATGGATGTTACTTTTGAATAAGTAGCATGAACGAAGTAAATATACTTTGTTTTAATAAGTGAAAATTATTAAGAGTTAGTGAGTTAAGAAATAAAAGAAATAGAAGAATTTAAATGAGTAATAATATGGTGAAACGAAAAGAATAAAAATAAAATCTTTAATTTTATGTATATAAATATATATATGTTGTTGAGTGCAATTTCTTAGAATTGCTAGAAGTCTTAATAAGTGGTTGGCTTAAGTGTTGATGTTACAATTGAATAAGAGATATTCATTTTGTAATTTATGTTTTTGATAAGATAAGTTATTTTCGTTTCCTACCTGTTACTGATCCGTCTTACCTTAAAACTTTTGTAGGATGGCTAGGACTCCTGTTACGGCTCGGAAGAGTCGGCCGTTGGTAGAGTGCGAGCGCACTATAGTTGATATGTTGCAGGATGAGTACTATGAGTTCGAGGTAGACTACGGAGAAGAGGATGTGGGACAGATTATTAGTAATTTCTCTTCAGCCTACTACCCAGTGCGACACCTGATCAGGGAGAGTCAGGCGATACTAGATTTGATCGTGCACCTACCGGACGAGTGGCGCGGATGGGCGCACCGTGCAGCTTGGTACTTCTTGGGGATCTTCGGCGACGACACGGAGCCGACCGGCAACTACGCTGGATTCGCCCTGTGTGTGCATAGGCGTTTATTTGAGAGCAGGTTTATGCTTCCCCTTCCTTTAGAGCCACACATCCCCTACAGTCACTTTCCAGCCGAGACGGAGCTTGAGGAGTTTGACTTAGACCTGGAGTTTTTGGCTTTGTTAGAGTTGCCACCAGACGGTGTACTGGAGGAGGAGCCTGAGGCTGAGTTAGAGCAGCCAGAGGAGGACAAGGAGACGGTAGTTGCACCAGAGTCACCACCGGTTGGACAGCAGATTGAGGAGTTGATCCCAGGCCCGGGTTTTGTAGAGGTTGACGCTGAGACAGCCGCGCTGTTGGGGTTGTCTTCACCGTTTGTGCCAGACGTTTGTGTTAGGGTCAGGGGACCGTTGGAGACGAGACTGTACAGAGAGGGGCCAGACTACCGAGAGATCGACGTGGAGCTCGCCGCCATGTTAGAGTTGCCTTCTCCACTTACGCCACTCGAGGAGATCTGCACGAGGTGGGGAGTAGCTTGGAAGCATAGGGAGGCAGGACCGTCCAGGGTCCGTTCCAGGGAGGACTTCGAGTCAGGTTCGGGTTCAGGTTCAGTTCCCGAGCACCTTCTTCCTTTGAAGAAGCGTGCGAGAAGGATCAGTGAGGACTACTTGGTCTCCGACTTGGAGGAGACTGTTTCTAAGGCACCTTCACCCGCCCTGCTTACACTTGACGACGGTTCTACTCTGAGGGTGGACGAGGCACTCGAGCTGGTTTTTGGTTCGGAGTCCGAGGAGGAGGATCCGGAGGAGGACCCGGAGGAGGATCCGGAGGAGGACCCGGAGGAGGATCCGAAGGAGGACTCGGAGGAGGACCCGGAGGAGGACCCAGTGGAGGGTTGTTAGGATTTTGCAGACTTCGGAGTAGTTTTTGGATTTCTTCTGCAGTTTAGTTAGGCAGTGCTTTATAGACATGGGTAAATATCAGTAGTAGTGGTAGCTTTTGTCCTGTATAGAGTCGGATCAGTAACTAGTTAGTTTTGTAGTACTCTAGCGGATACGAAATTTTATGAATCGTTTCCGTTCTAGTACTCTAGTAGATACGGAGTGCAGCTTGTTAGTGCACCCAGTAAATAGTAGGCAGTCAGCCTAATTTAGACTAATAGTAGTCTAACCCTTTTTTGTATAAGTCCTCGTTAGAGGCAAAAGTAATATTCTTTTTGGATGTATATATATATATATATGACCCGTAAAGAGAATTTTTAATCAAGTAAAATCTCTTATGAATCAAGTAATAAAAAAAAATTTAGAATGTTAAATGAACTCGTGTAACAAGGAAATAAGTTAACTCGAAAGTTAAAAGATTAATGAAATGATATCAAAGCTATGTTCGATGTGTTGTTCCATGAATTTGATTAAGTTGAGAACAAGCTAGTAAGTGCTAAGTGTAATTAACAAAAGGAAACTAACGAGAATTTTTCAATTCTTCTCTAGACTAAAGAAAATGCCGCCGAGAAATGTTAACAACAGGAGAGGTCGAAGACCTGGAAGGCCAAGAGGACGTGGTGGACGTCAGCCAGAAAATAACCAAGAACAGGAATATGAGCGGAATATCACTCCATCCCCATCTCCACCCCCGTCACCATCACCACCACCTCCACCACCGCCCCGTAGAGATATTGAGGATCTTTTCCTCAAAAGAAACCCTCCAATGTTCAATGGAACTGGAAGCCCTAGCGATGCTAAGCTATGGGTGAGGTCGACCGAGAAAATTTTCAAACTCCTCAGATGCACTGATGAGGAGAGAATGTTGTGTGTTGCTTTCCAACTGACGGGATCGGCAGATTACTGGTGGGAGGCAAGACAGAAGGTGATACCTGCTGAGCATCTGGCTCGTTTTTCGTGGGAAAAGTTTAAGGAGATTTTCTTTGACAAGTACGTCCCTAAGACGTATAGGGCACAGAAAGAGGCCGAATTTTATAATTTGAAGCAGGAAAAGCTAACTGTGACGGAATATGACGTCAAGTTCTGCGAGTTGATGAGGTATGCGCCGACATTGGTCGACACTGAGGAGAAGCTATCAAAGAAATTTCAGGGAGGTTACGTCATGAATTGGGAATCGCTTTGGCTAGTCATGGAGGACTAGGCTATTCAGACATACTGGGAAGAGCACTGGAAATGGAGGCCGTTGTGCCTGATGAGAAAAAGATTGTACCAACTGCGTCAGCACCAGCGCAGAGTCAAAATCGAGGCTACTACATCAACAACAGTAGCAACTACCAAGGTAAGAGAAAATGGAACGGAGGAGGTAGCGGAGGATACAGTCAGGGTTACAACAATCATGGAGGACAGAAAAGAGGCTATCAACAACCTGCCAACAATAACAACAATGGCAAGAGGCCGTGGCAGGGAAACAACCAATCGGGGTTGTTCATTCAGGGGAACAGGCAGAACTTGCCGTGGAAGGGCAATAATCAGCTGAATCACTCGAAAGGGCAACAGAGGAATTTTAACCAGGGAGCGAATAACCCATGAAGGGTTACCATTCCTGTTTGCCCGAAGTGCAACCGAGCCCATCCTGGAGTCTGCCAAATAGGTACCCCCAACTGTTTCAATTGTGGACAGAAGGGGCACATGAAAAAGGACTGCCCTAAATCGCTTCAAGCAGTACCTCTCTGAGCCATCCAAGCACAGCCGCAGCAGCCGCCTATGAACCAGCAGCAGTTTCAGCAGCATGCACAACAGCAACAGAATGCGAGGGCATGTGCTATCAAACAAAGCGGTCAGCGCAAAGGAAAAGGCAATCTAGCAGGTATGGGAAAACTCCACAACATCCCCATTAAGATACTGTTTGATACTGGCGCATCGCATTCTTTCATTGCTGGCTCATGTGCCGATAACTTAGACATCAGACCTGTAAGAGCTGCACAATCTATGAGAGTAGACACACCTTCAGGAGAGATTACTACTTCTATGCATGTTTGCTCTAACCTAGAACTAGAAATCGGAACTCATAAGGTTATAGCGAACAACCTAAATGTTATGATAATGTGGGACGTAGACATAATCCTAGGAATGGATTGGTTGTCAGAGAATTATGCCACGATTCTCTGCAACGAGAGAAAAATTTCTTTTCAGCCGCCAGGTAAAGAACCAACCAAATTCCACGGAATTTCAATAGGTAGAGGTGTACCAATCATATCGGCTCTTCAAGCCACGAAACTCATGAAGAAGAAAGGTACCACAGCATATCTTGTGTACCTAGTTGGAGAACCAGGAGCCGAGAAGACCATTCGGGACGTAAAAGTCATGAACGAATACAAAGATATTTTTCTAGAAGTACTACCGGGATTGCCACCAGATCGTCATGTGGACTTCACGATCGATTTAGAACCAGGAGCAGCTCCTAAGTCTAAAGCCCCTTACAGAATGGCACCGAAAGAACTGGAAGAGCTCAAAATCCAGTTACAGAAATTGCTAGACCTTGGTTTTATCAGGCCAAGCGTTTCACCTTGGGGAGCACCCGTGCTTTTTGTTAGAAAAAAGGACGGATCAATGAGAATGTGCATCGATTACCGAGAACTGAAGATCACTCTCAAGAAAAAATATTCTTTGCCAAGGATTGAGGATTTATTCGATCAACTTAAAGGTGCAGGAGTCTTCTCCAAGATAGATTTGAGGTCAGGGTATCATCAGCTCAAGATCAAACCTAAAGATGTACCGAAAACCGCTTTTAGAACTCGATATGGCCACTACGAATTTCTAGTAATGCCATTTGGTTTGACCAACGCTCCAGCTGTTTTCATGGACCTTATGAAAAGAGTCTTCCACCCCTACTTGGACAAATTTGTTCTAGTATTCATTGACGACATCCTCATTTACTCTAAGAATGAGACGGAGCACGAGGAACATCTACGGATAGTATTGGAAACACTAAGAGCTGAGAAACTCTACGCCAAATTCAGTAAATGCGAATTTTGGCTGAAGGAAGTAATGTTCCTTGGACACATAGTATCGACAGAAGGAATCAAAGTGGATCCAGCTAAAGTAGAAGTAGTGTACAACTGAAAGACACCAACAAGTCAGAATGAGATCAGAAGTTTCTTGGGATTAGCTGGTTATTACAGAAGGTTTATCGAGGGATTTTCTACAATCGCTCGCCCGATGACGCAGCTACTCAGGAAAGATACCAAGTTTAAGTGGACGGATGAGTGCGAGAAGAGTTTCCAAACTCTTAAGGAAAAGTTAACTACAGCGCCAGTACTAGCACTTCCAGACGCAAACAAGGAATATGTGGTTTACACTGACGCATCGAAAAATGGATTAGGTTGTGTCTTGATGCAAGACGGACGAGTGATAGCTTATTTTTCACGACAACTTCGACCCCACGAAGTTGAGTACCCAACCCACGATTTAGAACTCGCAGCCGTAGTCCATGCGCTAAAGATTTGGAGACACCATCTCTATGGTGTAAGAGTTGAGATATTCACCGATTACAAGAGCCTGAAGTATTTTTTCGAGCAAAAAGAACTGAACATGAGACAAAGACGATGGCTCGAATTAGTCAAAGATTATGATTGTGGAATTGACTACCATCCAGGAAAGGCTAATGTGGTAGCAGACGCCCTGAGTCGCAAGACTCCAACGAAGTTAGGATGCCTTTTTGTAGAAGAAGAAACTTTAGTACGAGAATTCGAGAAGATGGATATCAGAGTGCTTGACACGCCAACAACGATAACAAATCAAATAGCAGCATTAGAAGCTACACCAGATTTGAGAGAAAGGATCATCAGTGCTCAGAGAAAAGATGAGTCAATGGAAAAGTTACGAGTAAAGATAAGGACAGATAAGCCGGAAGGATATTCTGAGGCTCCAGACAATGCAATACTTTATGAAGGCAGGATTTGTATTCCCGACAACGACAGCGAATTGAAGAACGAAATCTTGAGTGAGGCTCACGATACGCCTTACACAGCACATCCAGGAAGTACGAAAATGTACCAGGATTTGAGAAGAAACTTTTGGTGGAATGGAATGAAACGAGACGTTGCCTCGTTTGTAGAAAGATGCCTAGCATGTCATCAAGTTAAAGCTTTACACCGACGACCGTATGGATTGCTACAACCGTTGGATGTTCCAGATTGGAAATGGGAAGGCATAGCTATGGGCTTTGTCATAGGCTTGCCTAAATCAAAAAGAGGAAACACAGCGATTTGGGTGATAATAGATAGACTTACGAAGTCAGCTCACTTATTACCGATTAAGACTACATATGGATCAGAGAGACTAGCTCAATTGTATGTCAGAGAGATTGTACGTCTGCATGGAATACCGAAGGTCATAATATCAGACAGAGATGCTAAGTTTACCTCGAGATTTTGGATTACGATGCAGAAAGAGTTGGGAACAGAGCTTAATTTCAGTACAACTTTTCACCCACAGACAGATGGACAGTCAGAGAGAACGATTCAGATTTTGGTCGATATGTTAAGAACAGTGGTTTTGGACCGAGGCACGAATTGGGAAGAAATTCTACACTTAGTCTAATTCGCCTACAACTACAGCTATCAGGCCACAATAGGAATGGAACCGTTTGAGGCTTTGTATGGGAGAAAGTGTAGATCACCGCTTTATTGGGACGACGTAGGTGAGAGAAAGAACCTAGGCCCAGATGCGATCAATGAGATGATCGAGATAGTTCGATAGATTTGAGATAGAATGAAAGAGGCCCAGAGCCGACAGAAGTCGTATGCCGACGATCGTCGAACCAACCTTGAGTTTAAAACAAGAGATAAAATTTTTCTTAAGATATCCCCGACCAAAGGAATCCTTAGGTTCGGAGTTAAGGGTAAGTTAAGACCCAGGTTTATAGGACCTTATGAAATCCTCGAGAGAATAAGACCAGTCGCGTATAGATTGGCCTTACCGCCAAGTCTAGGAAGCATTCATAACGTTTTTCACGTTTCTCAGTTGAGAAAATATGTTTATGATCCTAAGCACGTTATTAGTCAGCAAGACGTAGTTCTTGAATCTGACCTAAGCTATGAAGAAAAGCCGATATCGATCTTGGATAGAAAAGTTCAAGAATTAAGGAACAAATCGATACCAATAGTTAAAGTGCTATGGAACCATCACGGGCAAGAAGAAGCCACGTGGGAACTCGAGGAGAAGATGAAGGAGCGATATCCTCATCTTTTTGCAGAAGGTATGCAAATTTCGGGACGAAATTTTTCGTAAGGGGGGTAGGATGTAATGCCCAGTAAATTTCTTACGTTCTAAAAATTTTAAAGTTAATTAAATAAATGGCTTTGCACGCCTAAGTTTACAATTTATGAATTCTAAAACTAACGATCGAATCCGTTATTAAAAATAAATTACAGAAGTCAGCTAGACGACTACTGTATTTAGGGTTAACGCGTACGAAAAGTTCTTAGTTCGTAAACTAAGAACGGAGAACCGTCTAAATTTTACAATCACGAAATTGCGATACGAACACGCTGAGAAAGTTTGTTTTTATGTTTTTCCGGACGAAACTCGGACTGTGTCGTCCCGAGTTTTTGTCAAAATAAATTTTGTAAATTTATTTTCCAATTAAGTACATACGTTAGAATTTTAGGTCAAATCGAATTGTGACGATTTTGTACCGAGCAACGTTTTTCGTCATTCGTTTTTCCGTAACGTCGGATCGCGCCGAAAAAACCCGTAACCCTCTTAATTTTTCTGCATGGCAGCCGACACATCACCTTAATTGGTGGAAGACATGCATGTTGACCTTGTTAATTAAATGACACCTAAATCTACACTTTATACACTTTCAACCAATTCATCATTTCAAACACTTGAACAAAACAATTTTTCCTCCCATCTCTCTCTATCTCTCGGCTGCACCACTCCTCCATCCTCATCTTCTTCACTTCCATCCTCCATTGAAGACACTTGAAGTTCTTGAAGAAGAAACCACACAAGTCCTCATTCATCCAACAAAACCTATCACATCCTTTGTTAAATCATAAGGTATTCAACTCCTCTTTAATTCTATCCATCCAAAACCCTTTTCTTTTTATTTTCCATTTGATCGAAATTTTAGAAGTGGTGATATAGATGTTTTGATCTTGGAATAATGAAATTAGAAGTATTAGATATGATAATTAGGGATTAAAATTGAACAAAAAAAATAAGAACCCTAATACCTTGTTAATGCCGAAATTTTTAGGCATTTTGTAGGATTTTTAATTTTCTTCTTTTGATGATTGATTCTTGTGTAATAGATGTTTAATTAGTGATTGGAATGAAAAGGAAACAAAAGCCCTATGTTTTGTGAAAGTCAATTAGGGTTTGAATTATGAATTTAGGGGTTTTTGTATGTTAATTGATAATTGTTTTGTAATTGATTAATTGATAATATAAGAGGTTGATTAGTAAATAAATGTAGTTAATTGGGGAAGAAAATCACCCCCTTAACATATGTATGAAAACCGAAAGTTATAGGATAATTAGGAGTTTCCACATGTTTGATATAAGTGATGATTTGTTAGTTGAATTATGTTGCAAATAATGTTAGTTAATTATAGAATTTAATTGAGAATTTTCTAAAAATGTTTAATGAAACATAAGAGATAAAGATCACTTTATAAGTTGAGTTATAATGATGTTATGATGTGTTTGCATGCATGAAAATGATTCACGTTAGACGTAGTTTAACGTCGTAAAATTTGAACGAAAACCGACAACCTTTGAAAAATCGCGTAAGAGACGAACTTTTAGTCGTAACTAATAATTGAGAAGTCGGATGGGAATTCTAATTTGATATTATTGTTTATAATGAAATTTAGAACAACGTTCTAGTTGACGTCATAAGCTTTCGAGTTGATATAATATAGGCTATAGTTATAGTCGAGAATTAGAACGCGTTTTGAATTTTTGTTGGTTTAGTACTTGTTAGTTGAAATCCGACGTTTAGAACGTCGTGCTTTTGAGCGAGTTTTGAGAAGGATTTTGTCACGTACGGAGGTACGTGATGACTGCCTCGAGAGTCCAGTTTCTAAAGAAATTGAATACGAGAGCTTAAAACGAACCTAAAATATTATACGTCGAACCTATCAAGCAATTAGGGTTTTCACGGCAGTTTTGCGACCCTCGCCGGAAACTGTAATAACTTCCAGCTCGTTTATCGGAATTGTAATCCGTAAATTGGAGTGCAAACTACACATCCCAATCTTTCCAGTGGTACAAGGCTCACCCCCTGTTTCCAAATCATCTGTTCTGGACAGCCTCCAGAGTTACTGGACTGTGCAGTGAAAATTCAGTTTCTTGTTTTCTAAGTTGTTTAGTTCACAACTTAGTTTCTTTCGATCGTTTAAGCCGTTTTATCTAACGAACATCTCCCTACTGACCCTAGAGTCAAGTACAGGACCTTGAGTGATGAAAACCAGTCGAGATCTTATATCTTATCCTTTCATTAAAGAAGTAATAAACGAGAAATTCCTTAAATCGTTTAAGTTGATTCTTTCCAACTTAGTTTCTTTTAATCTTTAAAGTCGTATTAAGATATCGACTACCTTCTGTACTGACCCGAGAGTCGAGTATGAGATCTTCCGAGTTCTAAACGAGATTGGTACGAGTCTCGTTTCCCGTTTAAGTAAAACGAATCTAGTAAGCGTGCAAATGCCTAAAGAATAAAACAACTAAAACTTGCTTCGATTCTCTTTAATCGATTATCTTTACAACCCGTTTTTAAGTATGTTTATTTTATGATGAAGGAGGAAGCCAACTGTAGAGAAAGAACGGAAGATCCAAAGTTGGAAGCTTTTGCTTTAAGTTCTGTAAATCAAGGTGGGCTTTTATATACAAAATAAAACGAGCAATGCTCGGAAAATCTTTCTTTATCGCTTTGATATCTGTGTTTTCAAAGTGATATTATGGCATGAACTATTTTATGTTTTATGTGAGTTCTCTTGTACCTATCTGAGTTAACATTCATGTTTTCCAGATTTAGAGTTAGTCTATTTAGATTAACTAACGATCGGCTCTGAGTTAGCTGCTAAGTGCTTTCCAGAGTTAGTGCACTTTGTAACCTGTGGTGTATGTGATATCCTGTTGAGGGGTACCAGCCACGGTGAATTAGAATTGGTCAAGATTGAACGTAACATTAGTCAGAAAATGTTTAGTAGACACGGATTCTTTCAATAAAACTCCGATGTGCTACGCTTATGAAATGCCATTTTTATCTATATTATGATTAAGATTTCGGCACCGTGCCCACTAAGTACGTTTGTACTTAGCCCTGCATTGTTTTCTAAATGTGCAGGTTGAAGCGACGGTGAGCGGCGACGGTTGATGTTGAGTTAAAAGATAGGATGCTTAGTTAGAACCCTTCCGCTGCCAAGCTCTGTATTTCTTTTTGAGATGTACTTTTGAACAATACTCTGTAGTCTAAGTCTGTAAATATGAACTTAGCTTCTTTTTGTACTTTTGTCGAGTAATCCTTAGGGATTAACTCTTTCTTGTTTATATTCAAGTCTTATTCATGGTTTATCGATGTTTTTCATGTATGTTTAGTCAATTAGCCCCCTTCTTCCCCGCTTCTTTAATCCAACCCCAGTCGTACCCCGGCTTCTGCCGTCCCTCGGGATTTGGGGCTGTGACAAAAGCCTTAATTATTAATTAACTTTTTATTTTAATGACGGAATAAACATCCGGGGTATCACAAGCGGAATGTTACATCAAATCCCAAAGTTATTTGTATGAAGACATATAATCCAAGCTTAAACAAATCTTGACTCGAAACAACGAACGCCACCAAGAACACCGCACCATCATCATCCGAGCTAACCTACATGTTTCAGAAATAACATGCAGGGCTGAGTACTTCGTACTCAGTGAACACATGCTAGAATAAATTGAAAGCTTGCTCGATAGAGCTATATAATTGAACTTGTCTTTTTTGCTGCATCAGTAGTATTAAAGTTATAAAACAGTTAACTTGTGCATGCAATAAAATCATTTCAATTTTGCAAATGCTTGCACAAGCAGTAATATATTTTAAGTATGTACCATAACTACAATCAAATAGTAGTGTCGAGAGGTAGGCCTCTTTCTCAAACACCGTGACCGGCCTACCCAAGGGAAAGCACATGATCACTAACATGTGTACACAAAAATCCCGTCTCACACAAGACCGAATTCGTCTTCCTCAAGTAGGTGGTAACATACATCAAAGCTCAAAAATTGGCAAGTCAATTAATTAAAAACTCATATAAGATGATAATACTAATCACATTCATCGATTTGTTTTGGTTAGAAAGCTCACCTGTCATCCAATGGTTTTGCTAAGGTATACCTCGTTTTGTCTCGCTCCTTACTTCTTGACTCCACTCGTTTCTTACTATCGAACTTCACTCGTTCCTTCAAGAATAAATTCTTATAAAGATGAGTTCTAACTTCTCGAATAAAAACAGAATCTAAACTCGATTATTCGGATTTATACTTGACTCGGGTTTTTTTAACTTTTCTCGACTCAACTAATCAAATTTCTCGACTCTTAATTCTACTCAAGTACTATACAATCAGACTTTCCTTAGACTCGAACATTCATACTTGGAAAACTTGGCATAACAGACAAATTTAGACTTAATCAAATCATCAAAATCGAGAAATCACTATTCATTCCATAAACTCAGAATTTCTCGATTTCACACATCAAATGACTTCAGAAAATTATGAGATTAAATCTCGATCACTTTAAACATGATTCATTCACATTCAAGTCATCACATCACAAATCAAGTACTCAGAGATAGGTAAACGATCGACTTAAATAAATAGTCGGAAAATGAAAAGCTTTTAAACTTTTCAAAATATTCTAGATAAATTCTATTAATTCATATATATTCAAACATATTCAATTTCATACTCAGAAATTCATTCAAGTCTCAAAACACTGTCTCATGCTGACGCGGTACTACTCGACTTTTCTGTCACAGCCCAAAATCACGAGGGACGGCCGAAGCCGGGGTGCGACTGGGGTTGGATTAAAGAAGCGGGGAAGAAGGGGGCTAACTGACTAACATACATAAAAGACATCAAACGATCAATGAACAAGACTTGAATATAACAAAGAAAGAGTTAATCATGAGTGATTACTCGACAAAAGTACAGGATAGTAACTAAGTTCAAGTTTATAGACTTATACTACAGAGTTTTGTTCAATAGACAAGTTCTCAAAAGACTTAGAGTTTGGCAGCGGAAGAGTCCTAACTAAAGCATCCTATCTTTTCAACTCAACTTCAACCGTTGCCGCTTACGTCGCTTCAACCTGCACATTTAGAAAACAATGCAGGGCTAAGTACAAACGTACTTAGTGGGCACAATGCCGAAATCATAATCATAAGTATAGATAAATATGGCATTTCATAAAGGTAGCACATCGGGGTTTTATTGAAAGAGGCCCGTGTCTACTAAATATTTTCTGACTCTTTTCTCAAATTAGCTTGCAAGCATTTTTCTGGTATGTTACATTCAATCTTGACCAAAACTCATTCACCGTGGCTGGTACCCCTCAACAGGATAAAAAATACACCACAGGTTACAAAGTGCACTAACTCTGGAAAGCACTTAGCAGCTAACTCAGAGCCGATCGTTAGTTAACCTAGTTAGATTAACTCTAAATCTGGAAAACACGAATGTTAACTCAGATAGGTACAAGAGAACTCACATAAAACATAAAAAAGTTCATGCCATAATATCACTTTAAAAACACAGATATCAAAGCGATAAAGAAAGATTTTCCGAGCATTGCTCGTTTTATTTTATATATAAAAGCCCACCTAGTAATACAGAACTAAGAAGTACTAGCTTCCAATCTTCGGATCTTCCGTCCTTTCTTAACTGCTGGCTTCCTCCTTCATCGTAAAATAATAACACTTAAAATCGATTCGTAAAAGATAATCGATCAAAGAAGATCGAAATAGGTTTTAGTCGTTTCATTGTTTAGGCATTTGCACGCTTACTAGATTCATTTTACTTAAACGGGAACGAGACTCGTACAAATCCTATTTAGAACTCGAAAGGTCTCATACTCGACTCTTAGGTCAGTAGAGAGGGTAGTCGATAGCTTAATACGACTTAAAAGATCATAAGAAACTAAGTTGGAAAGAATCAACTTAGGAAAAATAAGTTTTAGTTCATTACGACTTAGACAAATTCTCGCTTAACTAAACTTCTTTACTTGAACGGATAAGAGATACCAACTCGTCTCGGTTAGCACTCAAGGCTCCTTTCTTGACTCTAGGGTCAGTAGGAAGATAGTCGTTAGTTATTAAAGCTTAAACGATCGAAAGAAACTAAGTTGCGAACGAAACAACTTAGAAGAATGAAAACTGAAATTTCACTGCGCATTACAGTAACTCTGGGAACTTCCCAGAACAGGGGATCTGGAAACAGGGGATGAGCCCTGTACCGTTTGAGAATTTGGGATGTCTAGTTTACGCTCCAATTTACGGATCGCAAATCCGATAAACGAGCTAAAAGTTATTACAGTTTCCGGCGAGGGTCGCAAAACTGCCGCACTAACCCTAGTTGCTCGTTAGAATCGACGTATAACGTCTTAGGTTCGTTCTAAGTTCTCGAATTCGATTTCTTAAGAAACTGGACCCTCAAGGCAGTCAACACGTACTCCCGTATGTGATGAACTCCTTCTCAAAACTCGTCCAATAGCACGACGTTCTAAACACTATAACTATAACTCATATTATATTAGCTCGAAAGTTCATGACGTCAACTACAAAGTTATTCTCAAGTCCATCATAAACAATAATATCAAGTTAGAAATCTCATTCGACTTCTCGGTTATTAGTTACGTCTAATTGTTCATCTCTTACACAATTTTCAAACTTGTCGGATTTCGTTCAAATTTTACGCCATTAAGCAACATCTAACGAGAATCGCTTTCATGCATATAACCATTTAATATCAACACTATATCTCAACTTACGACGAGTTCTTCGTCTGTTACATCCCACAAAATATTTTTAGAAAAATATAAATAAATTCCTATCAACAATTAACATCAATTACAACCTTATTCCATCAACAAATCAACAATTAAAACAACTACAAGAAAACCCCTAATTTCATCCTTAATTTCGGTTTTAATACATGGTTTAAGAGAGTGATTTTCTTCATTAATTAACACCATTTAACTCTTAATCATACTATTAGAACATCAATTGATCAATTGAAATCCAATTACACATTAACATGCAAAATCCCCAATTTCAAACCCTAAACCCTAAATCGATTTCAATCAAACAAAGGGCTTTCGATTTCTCTTGGTTCTAATCACTAATTAAACACTTCCTAAGCAAGAATTTAACATCAATTGAAGAATTCCAAAAATCCTACCAAGAACCCTAAATTTTCGGTATTACATAGAAGTTAGGGCTTTTGATTTTCTTCCAATTTTGATCTTAGAAATCACATCCAAACACTTCTAATTTCACTAATCGAAGATCAAAACATCTAGTTCATCCATCCTAATTTCGATCCAAGAAGAAAATAAAAAGAAGGGGAATCCAATTGGATAGAAACATGGAGGAGATAAATACCTTGAGATTTAACAAAGGAAGACTTAAGTTTTGATGGTTGGATGTAGTCTTGTGTGATTTCTTCTTGATGAGAGCTTGAAGTTTCTTCAACAATGGAGGAAATGAAAGAACAAGAGAGAGAGGGATGATGGCTGCCGAAAATGGGGTTGAGGGAGGGAGGAGATGTGAGTTAAATTGATATAACATATTACTTTAGGTTAAATAGGTGTATAGGTTTGAATAGTATTAGTAATAGTAGTAAAGGTTTGAATAGTGTTAGTACCTTAGGTGACCAATTACTTAACATATAAAAAGAAAAATATCAACTAATGTGGGAGGGGGTGAGGACAGCTAGAGGGAGAGAAAAAAGGAAAATACACACTTTTTCCGACGCGATACGACGTTACGGAAAACGTTAAACGAAAAACGTAGCCCGGCACAAAATCGTCACGATCCGATTCGTCAAAAATTCTAACGTATAAAACTTAATCGGAAAATAAAATTTGTAAAATTAATTCCGACAAAAACTCGGGACGACACAGTCCGAGTTTCGTTCGGAAAATCATAAAAATGAACTTTCTCGGGCGAGTTCGTATCGCGATTTCGTGAATGTAAAAATCAGACAGTTTTCCGTTCTAAGTTCACGAAGTAAAAATTTTTCGTACGCGCTAACCCTAAATACAGTAGTCGTCTAGCTGACTTCCGTAATTTATTTTCGGAAACGGAATCGACCGTTAGTCTTAGAATTCAAAAAATCGTAAACTTAGGCGTGCAAAGCCATTTATTTTATTAACTTTAAATTTTTGAGATCGTAAGGAATTTCAGGGGCATTACATCCTACCCCCTTTACGAAAAATTTCGTCCCGAAATTTGCATACCTTCTGCAAAAAGATGAGGATATCGCTCATTCATCTTCTCCTCGAGTTCCCACGTGGCTTCTTCTTGCCTGTGGCGGTTCCACAGCACTTTAACGATCGGTATCGATTTGGTTCTTAATTCTTGGACTTTCCTATCCAAAATCGATATCGGCTTCTCTTCATAGCTTAGGTTCTTAATGACTTGCTTAGGATCGTAAACATATTTTATCAACTGAGAAACGTGAAAAACGTTGTGAACGCTTCCTAGACTTGGCGGTAAGGCCAATCTATAAGCGACAGATCCTATTCTCTCGAGGATTTCATAAGGTCCTATAAACCTGGGTCTTAGCTTACCCTCAACTCCGAATCTAAGGATTCCTTTGGTCGGTGATATTTTAAGAAAAACCTTATCTCCTATTTCAAACTCAAGATTGGTTCGACGATCATCGGCATAAGACTTCTGTTGGCTCTGGGCTTCTTTCATTCTATCTCGAATCTGCCGAACTATCTCGATCATCTCATTAATCACATCTGGGCCTAGGTTCTTTCTTTCACCTACTTCGTCCCAATAAAGCGGTGATCTACATTTCCTTCCATACAAAGCCTCAAACGGCATTCCTATCGTGGCCTGATAGTTGTTGTTGTAAGCGAATTCGACTAAGTGTAGAATTTCTTCCCAATTCGCACCTCGGTCTAAAACCACTGTTCTTAACATGTCGACTAAAATCTGAATCGTTCTCTCTGACTGCCCATCTGTCTGTGGGTGAAACGCTGTACTAAAATTAAGCTCTGTTCCCAATTCTTTCTGCATCGAAATCCAAAGTCTTGAGGTAAATTTGGCGTCTCTATCTGATACTATGACCCTTGGTACTCCATGCAGACGTATAATCTCTCTGACATACAACTGCGCTAGTTTCTCTGATCCATAGGTAATCTTAATCGGTAAGAAGTGTGCTGACTTCGTAAGCCTATCTATTATCACCCAAATTGCTGTGTTTCCTCTTCTCGACTTAGGCAAGCCTGTGAAAAAATCCATAGCTATGCCTTCCCATTTCCATTCTGGGACATTCAATGGTTGTAGCAATCCATATGGTCGTCGGTGTAAAGCCTTGACTTACTGACATGCTAGGCATCTTTTTACAAACGAGGCAACGTCTCGTTTCATTCCATTCCACCAAAAGTTTCTTCTCAAATCTTGGTACATTTTCGTACTTCCTGGGTGTGCTGTGTAAGGTGTGTCGTGAGCCTCACTCAAGATCTCGTTCTTCAATTCGCTGTCGTCATCAGGAATACAAATTCTGCCTTCAAAAAGTATCGCATTGTCTGGTGCTTCGGAAAATCCATCTGGTTTCTCTGTTCTTATCCTTAATCGCAACTTTTCCATTGACTCGTCCTTCCTCTGAGCATTGATGATTCTTTCTCTCAAATCTGGTGTAGCTTCTAACGCTGCTATCTGACTTGTTATCGTAGCTGGCGTGTCAAGCACTCTGATATCCATCTTCTCGAATTCTCGTACTAAAGTTTCTTCTTCTACAAAAAGGCATCCTAACTTCATTGGAGCCCTGCGACTCAATGCGTCTGCTACCACATTAGCCTTTCCTGGATGATAGTTAATTCCGCAGTCGTAATCCTTGACTAATTCGAGCCATCTTCTTTGTCTCATGTTCAGTTCCTTTTGCTCGAAAAAGTACTTCAGGCTCTTGTGATCGGTGAATATCTCAACTCTTACACCATAGAGATGGTGTCTCCAAATCTTCAACGCATGCACCACGGCTGCGAGTTCTAAATCGTGGGTTGGGTACTCAACTTCGTGAGGTCGAAGTTGTCGCAAAGCATAAGCTATCACTCGTCCGTCTTGCATCAAGACACAACCTAATCCATTTTTCGATGCGTCAGTGTAAACCACATACTCTTTGTTTGTGTCTGGAAGTGCTAGTACTGGCGCTGTGGTTAATTTCTCCTTAAGAGTTTGGAAACTCTTCTCACACTCATCCGTCCATTTAAATTTGGTATCCTTCCTGAGTAGCTGCGTCATCGGGCGAGCGATCGTAGAGAATCCCTCAATAAACCTTCTGTAATAACCGGCTAAACCCAAGAAACTTCTGATCTCGTTCTGACTCGTTGGTGACTTCCAGTTGTGCACTGCTTCTACCTTGGTTGGATCCACCTTGATTCCTTCTGCCGATACTATGTGTCCAAGGAACATTACTTCCTTCAGCAAAAATTCGCATTTACTGAATTTGGTGTAGAGTTTCTCGGCTCTTAGTGTCACCAAAACTATCCGTAGATGTTCCTCTTGCTCCGTCTCATTCTTAGAGTAAACGAGGATGTCATCGATGAATACTAAAACGAATTTGTCCAAGTAGGGGTGGAAGACTCTATTCATAAGATCCATGAATACGGCTGGACCGTTGGTTAAACCAAATGGCATCACTAGGAATTCGTAATGGCCATATCGGGTTCTAAAAGCGGTCTTTGGTACATCTTCAGGTTTGATCTTGAGCTGATGGTATCCTGACCTCAAATCTATCTTGGAGAAGACTCCTGCACCCTTGAGCTGATCAAACAGATCCTCGATCCTTGGCAAAGGATATTTGTTCTTGAGCGTTATCTTGTTCAGTTCTCGGTAATCGATGCACATTCTCATCGATCCGTCCTTTTTCCTAACAAATAGCACGGGTGCTCCCCAAGGTGAGACGCTTGGCCTAATAAAACCAAGGTCTAGTAATTCCTGTATCTAGATTTTGAGCTCTTCCAGTTCCTTCGGTGCCATCCTGTATGGGGCTTTAGACTTAGGAGTTGCTCCTGGTTCTAAGTCGATCGTGAAGTCCACATGACGATCTGGTGGCAATCCTGGCAGCACTTCCGGAAAGACATCTTCGTATTCATTCACAACTTTTACGTCTTGGATGGTCTTCTCGGCTCCTGGCTCTCCGACTAGGTACACAAGATAGGCTGTGGTACCTTTCTTCTTCATGAGTTTCGTGGCTTGAAGGGCTGATATAATCGGTACGCCTCTACCCATGGTAATTCCGTGGAATTCGGTCGGTTCTTTTTCTGGCGGTTGAAAAGAGATTTTTCTCTCGTTGCATAAAATTGTAGCGTAATTTTCTAACAACCAATCCATTCCTAGGATTATATCTACGTCCCACATTATCATAACATTTAAGTTGTTTGCTATAACCTTATGAGTTCCGATTTCTAGTTCTAGGTTAGAGCAAACATGAGTAGAAATAGTGATCTCTCCTGAAGGTGTAGCTACTCTCATAGGATGTTCAGCTCTTACAGGCCTGATGTCTAAGTTATCGGCACACGAGCCAGCAATGAAAGAATGCGATGCGCCAGTATCAAACAGTAACTTAATGGGGATGTTGTGGAGTTTTCCCATACCTGCGAGATTGCCTTTTCCTTTGCGCTGACCACCCTGTTTGATAGCGCATGCCCTCGCATCCTGTTGCTGCTGTGCATGCTGCTGAAACTGTTGTTGGTTCATTGGCGGCTGCTGCGGCTGCGCTTGAATGGCTCGGAGGGGTACTGCTTGTAGCGGCTTCGGGCAATCCTTTTTCATATGCCCCTTCTTTCCACAGTTGAAACAATTGGGGGTGCCTATCTGACAGACTCCGGGATGGGCTCGGTTGCACTACGGGCATACGGGGATGGTAACCCTCCCTGGGTTATTTGCTCCCTAGCTGAAGTTTCGCTATTGCCCTTGTGGCTGGTTCTGTTGATTGTTACCCTTCCACGGCGAGTTCTGCTTATTTCCCTGAATAAACAACCCCGATTGGTTGTTTCCCTGCCACAGCCTCTTGTTGTTGTTGTTGTTGTTGTTGTTGTTGTTGTTGTTGTTGTTGTTGCCAGGCTGTTGATATCCCTGCTAGTTTCCCTTTCTCTGACCTCCCTGGTTGTTATAACCCTAATTGTAGCCTCCGCTACCTCCTCCATTCCATTTTCTCTTACCCTGATAGTTGCTACTATTGCTGTTATAGTAGCCTCGGTTCTAATTCTGCGCTGGTGCTGATGCAGTTGGTACAATCTTCTTCTCATCAGGCACGACGGCCTCCATTTCTAGTGCTCTTCCCAAAATATCGGTATAGCCTAGTCCTCCATGACTAGCTAACGCGATTCCCAACTCATGTCGTAAACCCCCTTGAAATTTCTTTGATAGCTTCTCCTCAGTATCGACCAATGCCGGTGCATACCTTGACAGTTCGCAAAACTTGGCATCATATTCAGTCACGGTCAACTTTCCCTGCTTCAGATTATAAAACTCGGCTTCCTTCTGTGCCCTATACGTCTTGGGGACGTACTTATCAAACAAGATCTCCTTGAACTCTTCCCATGTAAAATGAGCCAGATGCTCTGCGGGAATCACCTTCTGTCTCGCTTCCCACCAGTAATCTGCCGATCCAGTCAGTTGGAATGCGACACAAAGCATTTTCTCCTCATCAGTGCATCTGAGGAGCTTGAAAATCATCTCGGTAGATCTCACCCATAGCTCAGCATCGCTAGGGCTACCCGTTCCATTGAACATCGGAGGTTTCCTCTTGAGGAAGAGATCCTCTATATCTCTACGGGGCGGTGGTGGAGGTGGTGGTGATGGGGGTGGTGATGAGGATGGAGATGGGGGTGGGGTAGCATTCTGCTCATACTCCTGTTCTCTGTTGTTTTCCGGCTGACGTCTACCACGTCCTCTCGGCCTTCCAGGTCCTCGACCTCTCCTGTTGTTAACGTTTCTCGGCGGCATTTTCTTTGGTCTAAGAAAAAATTGAAATTCTCATTACTTCTTTTTTGTTAATTACTCTTGGTACTTACTAGCTCGTTCTCAACTTAATCAAGTTCTCGGAATGAAAAACCGAACATAGCTTCGATATTAACTTCATAAACTTTTAACTTCAAGTTAAACTCAATTCCTCGTTACACGAGTTCATTTGACATTCTGATTTTAATTACACAATTCATAAGAAATTTTGCTAGTGATTAAAAACCCTCTTCACGGGTCATGTATATATATATACATCAAAAAGAATATTAATTCTGCCTCCAACGAGGACTTATACAAAAAGGTTAGACTACCATTAGTCTAAACTAGGCTGACTGCCTACTATTTACCCGGTGCACTAACAAGCTGCAACTCCGTACCTACTAGAAGTACTAGAACGGAAACGATTCATAAAATTTCGTATCCGCTAGAGTACTACAAAAACTAACTAGTTACTGATCCGACTCTATACAGGACAAAGAGCTGCTACTACTACTGATATTTACCCGCGTCTACAACGCTCTGCTCAACTAAACTGCAGTCGAGTCCAAAAACTACCCCCCCTATGGCCTGCAAAAACCCTAAGAGTCCTCCTCTGGGTCCTCCTCCGGGTCCTCCTCCGGATCCTCGTCCGGATCCTTCTCCTTGGACTCTGAACCAAAAACAAGCTGTAGTGCCTCGTCCACCTTCAGAGTAGAACTGTCAGAAAATGTAAGCAGGGTGGGCGAGGGTGCCTCTGAAACCGTCTCCTCCAGGTCTGAAACCAAGTAGTCCTCGCTGACCTCTACCGCACGCTTCTTCAGGAGAAGAAGGTGCTCGGGAACTGAACTTGAACCTGACTCGAACTCCTCTCTAGAACGGACCCTGGACGGTCCTGCCTCCATCTGCTCTCAGACTATTCCCCACTTCGCACAGATTTCCTCGAGCGGCGTAAGTGGAGAAGGTAACTCTAACAAGGCGGCAAGCTCTGCGTCAGTCTCTCGGTAGTCTGGCTCCTCCCTGTACAGTCTCGTCTCCAATGGTCCCCTGACTCTAACACAAACGTCTGGCAAAAAAGGTGAAGACAACCCTAACAGCGCGGCTGTCTCAGCGTCAACCTCCACGAATCCCGGCCCTGGGATCAACTCCTCGATCTGCTGACCAACTGGCGGTGACTCTGGTGTAACTACTGTCTCCTCGGTCTCCTCTAACTGTCCTAACTCTGCGTCCTCCTCTAACTGCTCGGACTCTGTGTCCTCCTCCTCACTCGGTACACCGTCTGGTGGCAACTCCAACATGGCAGAAAACTCTGGGTCTAAGTCAAGGTGCTCTGGCTCTGTCTCTGCTGGAAACTGACTGTAGGGAAGGTGTGGCTCTAATGGGATTGGAAGCATGAATCTGCTCTCAAAGAAGTGCCTGTGCACAAACAGGGCGAATCCGGTGTAGTTGCCGGTCGGCTCAGTGTCGTCGCCGAAAATCCCTAAGAAGTACCACGCCGCACGGTGCGCCCAACCGTGCCACTTGTCCGGTAGGTGAACAATCAGGTCTAGAATCGCCTGACTCTTCCGGATCAAGTGTCACACTGGGTAGTAAACTGAAGAAAAGTTACTAACAATCTGTCCTACGTCCTCCTCTCCGTAGTCTACCTCAAACTCGTAGTACTCATCCTGCAGCATGTCTACTATAGTGCGCTCACACGAGGCCAAAGGCTGGCTCTTCCGAGCCGTAACACGAGTCCTAGCCATCCTACAAAAGTTTTAAGGAGACACGGATCAGTAACAGGTATGGAAAATAACTTATCTCAACGAAAAACATAAATTACAAAATGAATATTCCTTATTCAATTGTAACTTCATCACTTAAGTCAACCACTTATCAAGACTTCTAGCAATCAAGAAATTGCACTTAAACAACATACATAATTAAAAGAAATCAAGATTTTATTTCCATTCTCTATTTTACCAAATTTTTACTCGTTTTAATTCTTTATTTCTTTCTCAACACATTTCCTAACGACTCTCACTTATTAAAACAAAGTACATTTACTTCGTTCATGTTACTTATTCAGAAGTAACATCCTTTTACAAAAGAATTTGTCGTTTACGACTCTTGATATTCATACTAGTTGTAGTCGTCGCTCAAAGGCGAAATATGGAGTTAAATTCCAAAAGAAAGAAGGAATATAACTTAAAGAATGATTTTCTGGAAAACTAAGTTCCAGTTGTCGTCGCTAGAATCGGGCGATCGATGGAAAAAATTTTAATCAAGCTTCGTGCTCGACTCCTAATAATCTATACGATTTTTTTTCATAGAGTTCGATCGAAGCGAACCCTATTGAAACACGAAATGAGAAGAAAAAGAAATGACGTGAAACGAAATGACGTCATTTACATTACTTACACGTAAGTAACGTTCACTTATTTCATTTGGCTTTGATTCCCTTTATTCTGCCTTCGTCGTTTCGTTCATATCTTTCTTAACTCGAAGCCGAAAGCTTCTCAAATGTCTAATCGCTCCCTTCGTTTACTAACACGATTTATCGAATCACTTTTATTTCTTTTTCCTCGCAGGAAATTCTTAGAAAACAAGTTCGACTTTGCCGAATCTTTATTCATGTCACTTAACGCACGTGACATTCATTAGTAGAAGTCCTTCTCGCGCTGGGGATCTCCTTTCGAAATCATTTCAAAACAACGTTTCTTAAAAACGTCTAAGTTCTCGAAGAATCGGAAAGATCTTAGGTTTCAAGTCTACGTTCTCATTGAACCGGGAAAAATCCCTAAAATCCGACTATATTCTTGTGTTCGCATAATTTTTCATAAAAAGGAAATTATCGCGCAAATAATTTCACATAAGATAGTACTTGTACTATCGCATAATCACATAAGGTATAAAATTTTACTTCCATAAAATTCTTAAATTCGGAACACAACTTATTCTCATTCTCAATTTCATTGCATACTTGTTCATAAAATTTCTTATTTAAAAGAAATTACATAATTGAAATTCTTTCCTTTTCCTCGTTGAGTCGACGTAGCGGGCGGTTGAGTTGACATCTACATTCTCAATCTTAATGTTCTAGTCTAACTCTTATCTTCTACTTGACGGAAGATTCTGATCTAAAGTACATACCATTATTCCATCTTACGACTCGAAAGAAGACTCGATATAGAGTACAAACGAATACTCTATATTATCACTCGAAGGAAGACTTGTATACGAATACCACTTAGTGATATTACTAGAAGAAATGACTCATACTAGAAAAGAATGACTCATACTACTCTGTGGTATTACTAAAAGAATAACTCGTACTAGAAGATTGACTCAGAAGCAGAGTAGAAAACGAACCTCTGCTCTGATACCACTCTGTGGTATCACTAAAAGAATAACTCATACTAGGAAATTGACTCTTGACCAGAGCAGGGAAATAGACCTTGCTCTGATACCACTCTGTGGTATCACTTAAAAAAAAATGACTCATACTCAGAGCAAGATACAAGCTTTGCTCTGATACCACTCTGTCACAGCCCCAAATCCTGAGGGACGGTCGAAGCTGGGGTGCGACTGGGGTTGGATTAAAGAAGCGGGGAAAAAGGGGGCTAACTGACTAACATTCATAAAAGACATCAAACGATCAATGAACAAGACTTGAATATAACAAAGAAAGAGTTAATCACGAGTGATTACTCGACAAAAGTACAGGATAGTAACTAAGTTCAAGTTTATAGACTTATACTACAGAGTTTTGTTCAATAGACAAGTTCTCAAAAGACTTAGAGTTTGGCAGCGGAAGAGTCCTAACTAAAGCATCCTATCTTTTCAACTCAACTTCAACCGTTGCCGCTTACGTCGCTTCAACCTGCACATTTAGGAAACAATGCAGAGCTAAGTACAAACGTACTTAGTGGGCACGATGCCGAAATCATAATCATAAGTATAGATAAATATGGCATTTCACAAAAGTAGCACATCGGGGTTTTATTGAAAGAGGCCCGTGTCTACTAAACATTTTCTGACTCTTTTCTCAAATTAGCTTGCAAGCATTTTTCTGGTATGTTACGTTCAATCTTGACAAAAACTCATTCACCGTGGCTGGTACCCCTCAACAGGATATCACATACACCACAGGTTACAAAGTGCACTAACTATGGAAAGCACTTAGCAGCTAACTCAGAGCCGATCTTTAGTTAACCTAGTTAGATTAACTCTAAATCTGGAAAACACGAATGTTAACTCAGATAGGTAGAAGAGAACTCACATAAAACATAAAAAAGTTCATGCCATAATATCACTTTAAAAACACAGATATCAAAGCGATAAAGAAAGTTTTTCCGAACATTGCTCGTTTTATTTTATATATAAAAGCCCACCTCGTAATACAGAACTAAGAAGTACTAGCTTCCAATCTTCGGATCTGCCGTCCTTTCTTTAATACTGGCTTCCTCCTTCATCATAAAATAATAACACTTAAAATCGATTCGTAAAAGATAATCGATCAAAGAAGATCGAAATAGGTTTTAGTCGTTTCATTCTTTAGGCATTTGCACGCTTACTAGATTCATTTTACTTAAACGGGAACGAGACTCGTACAAATCCCATTTAGAACTCGAAAGGTCTCATACTCGACTCTTAGGTCAGTAGAGAGGGTAGTCGATAGCTTAATACGACTTAAAAGATCATAAAATACTAAGTTGGAAAGAATAAACTTAGGAAAAATAAGTTTTAGTTCATTACGACTTAGACAAATTCTCGCTTAACTAAACTTCTTTACTTGAACGGATAAGAGGTACCAACTCGTCTCGGTTAGCACTAAAGGCTCCTTTCTTGACTCTAGGGTCAGTAGGAATATAGTCGTTAGTTATTACGGCTTAAACGATCGAAAGAAACTAAGTTGTGAACGAAACAACTTAGAAGAATGAAAACTGAAATTTCACTGCGCATTACAGTAACTCTGGGGACTTCCCAGAACAGGGGATCTGGAAACAGGGGATGAGCCCTGTACCGTTTGAGAATTTGGGATGTCTAGTTTACGCTCCAATTTACGGATCGCAAATCCGATAAACGAGCTAAAAGTTATTACAGTTTCCGGCGAGGGTCGCAAAACTGCCGCACTAACCCTAGTTGCTCATTAGAACCGACGTATAACGTCTTAGGTTCGTTCTAAATTCTCGAATTCGATTTCTTAAGAAACTGGACCCTCAAGGAAGTCAACACGTACTACCGTACGTGATGAACTCCTTCTCAAAACTCGTCCAATAGCACGACGTTCTAAACGTCGGCTTTCAACTAACATGTACTAAACCATCAAGTTATCAATTTCCCGTTCTAGTTCTCGACTATCACTATAACTCATATTATATTAGCTCGAAAGTTCATGACGTCAACTACAAAGTTATTCTCAAGTCCATCATAAACAATAATATCAAGTTAGAAATCTCATTCGACTTCTCGGTTATTAGTTACGTCTAATTGTTCGTCTCTTACACAATTTTCAAAGTTGTCGGATTTCGTTCAAATTTTACGTCATTAAACAACACCTAACGAGAATCCCTTTCATGCATATAACCATTTCATATCAACACTATATCTCAACTTACGACGAGTTCTTCGTCTCTTACATCCCACAAAATATTTTTAGAAAAATCTAAATAAATTCCTATCAACAATTAACATCAATTACAACCTTATTCCATCAACAAATCAACAATTAAAACAACTACAAGAAAACCCCTAATTTCATCTTTAATTTCGGTTTTAATACATGATTTAAGAGAGTGATTTTCTTCATTAATTAACACCATTTAACTCTTAATCATACTATTAGAACATCAATTTGATCAATTGAAATCCAATTACACATTAACATGCAAAATCCCCAATTTCAAACCCTAAACCCTAAATCGATTTCAATCAAACAAAAGGCTTTCGATATCTCTTGGTTTTAATCACTAATTAATCACTTCCTAAGCATGAATTTAACATCAATTGAAGAATTCCAAAAATCCTACCAAGAACCCTAAATTTTCGGTATTACATAGAAGTTAGGGCTTTTGATTTTCTTCCAATTTTGATCTTAGAAATCACATCCAAACACTTCTAATTTCACTAATCGAAGATCAAAACATCTAGTTCATCTATCCTAATTTCGATCCAAGACGAAAATAAAAAGAAGGGGAATCCAATTGGATAGAAACATGGAGGAGATAAATACCTTGAGATTTAACAAAGGAAGACTTAGGTTTTGATGGTTGGATGTAGTCTTGTGTGATTTCTTCTTGATGAGAGCTTGAAGTTTCTTCAACAATGGAGGAAATGAAAGAACAAGAGAGAGAGGGATGATGGCTGCCGAAAATGGGGTTGAGGGAGGGAGGAGATGTGAGTTAAATTGATATAACATATTACTTTAGGTTAAATAGGTGTATAGGTTTGAATAGTGTTAGTAATAGTAGTAAAGGTTTGAATAGTGTTAGTACCTTAGGTGACCAATTACTTAACATATAAAAAGAAAAATATCAACTAATGTGGGAGGGAGTGAGGACGGCTAGAGGGAGAGAAAGAAGGAAAATACGCACTTTTTCCGACGCGATACGACGTTACGGAAAACGTTAAACGAAAAACGTAGCCTTGCACAAAATCGTCACGATCCGATTCGTCCAAAAATTCTAACGTATAAAACTTAATCGGAAAATAAAATTTATAAAACTAATTCCGACAAAAACTCGGGACGACACAGTCCGAGTTTCGCCCGGAAAATCATAAAAACGAACTTCTCGGGCGAGTTCGTATCGCGATTTCGTGAATGTAAAAATCAGACGGTTTTCCATTCTGAGTTCACGAACTAAAATTTTTTCGTACGTGCTAACCCTAAATACAGTAGTCGTCTAGTTGACTTCCGTAATTTATTTTCGAAAACGGAATCGACCGTTAGTCTTAGAATTCAAAATCGTAAACTTAGGCGTGCAAAGCCATTTATTTTATTAACTTTAAATATGGCAAGGAAAGGTTTGATTCAGCGGGAGAAGAAGAGGCAAAAATTGGAACAGAAATATCATTTGATTCGTCGATCCTGAGATCGTAAGGAATTTCCGGGGCATTACATTTTCAACTTAAAAATAAAAGTTATCGGTTTTGATTGAAAACAATTTTATTTTTCTTATAAAAATTCAACAAATCTAATTATGGAATCGGATTTGAAATCCGAGACCTCATTAAAAATTCTCAGAATAAAGTAAGACACTATTTTTCTGGTAAAATGTGCACATGTTGTAATAATTTAACCGAACAATTATTCAATCAATTTCAACTCTCGATTTATATATCGAATAACCCTTATTTTAATTCCTCTGAAGTTTTGACTTTTATTCCTTTTCAAGCATAAGGGTTCGTTTTTACTCGATTCAAGTTTCAACATGCTTGATTTAGTTATCTAAGCTTATTTGTCTCATAATCTGACCTAACTTTATCTTAATTTTAGAAAATCGACTCTTAGTGCACGAAAACTTCATTTTGGCATAACTTTTTTCATACGATCTTCGAATTCAAAAATTCAAAAGGCTAATATACTCGTTTTAATCTCAATTTCATCTTGGAATCATTATTTACAACATATCTCTTCAGGATTTTTCCAGATTTCCTATAAATTTTTCTGCACAAAATAAAAATCTTTATACTTGGATCTTTTTCATCAATTTCAAGTTCTATTTTACTTGGAGTAATTCTAATTTCACTAATCTCTACTCATCTTATTACCTAGAACACATGATCATGAAAAATCACAAGTTCTTATGCCCATTTAGTTCGAATTTTTCATATTTTTAGGCAATGAGTTTCTTTCTTCGATTCTTCTCATACTTAAAGTCATTTATCAAGCATCAAACTAACAATCAAGACTTAACAACATCAAAAATCATCAATAAACTCATATTCTTAACATAATCATCAAAAAAATAAAAAATTCATCAACTTCTTCAAGAATATATACTTCGAATTTTTGAAGAAAATAGCAAAATAATTCATATCTTCACTCAATCCTCATATCCTGCATAAATCATCATAAAACTTATCATCTTATCATCATCTACTCAAGAACATCATAACTCAAAATATCCTCATATATATATATATATATATATATATATATATATATATATATATTCATCTAAATATTCAAGAAAATTAACAAGAAATTCATACTCATCATTTTCTCAATTCCTCATACATTATATCACTCCAAAATTCATCAAATCATTAAATCCATAATAAGAACTTAGGAAATAAAGCCACTTAATTTCTTTAAAACTTTTTCTGTCTTCTTCAAAATAAAAGACCAAAAATTCCTAACTTCATATTCAAGCATTCAAATCACTCAAAATCATCATATACTCATCAACTCATTCATCAAACAAATCATCAAAACTCTTCTTTTTCCTCTTCTTAAATCCATCATTTTTTATGGAAGAATTTAGGGAAAAATTCTTCTCTTTTTACTACTTATCTCATATCTCCTAGATTAATTTCTAGAACTCATTTTAATCATCAGTCTCATGTTAGAATTATCAACTTAAAAATTTCTAAAAACACCTATTATTTTCGGCCTAGACAAGAAATAAATATGCATGATTTTTCCTTCATCTTTTTACATACATATATACATACAAGAATCAAGAATAACATACTTAAAAATCAAAATCAAAACTCTTTCTCCATCATCTTCATCTTCGGCGCTCAAGAGGGGGAAGAGGTTTGGACTTCTACTTTTATTTCCTTGTATGAAAAATACTCAAGAGTTTAGGAATCAAGACTAGAATGAAAAGCTTCAATCCCTTGCTCAAATGACCATGTTGGTCGAACTAAAGAGGGAGAGAAGGAGGGGTTTTTCTTGGCTTAATTCAACATAAATGAAAGGATATGAGCAACTTACTTACTCTCGAATATTTGGATGGATGGAGAGGAAGATTTCCTCAAACTCAAGCTATAATCATCCTCCTCCTTGGCATGAAAGCTGCCGGAAAAATGAAAAGAGAAAGAAGGGTGAATCCTAGTCTCAAAACGATCACCAAGACGAGATGGTTACGATTACCTTATCGGTTTATTCGTTGGATGATCAGAGGTGATCTTCTTGGAGTTTTTGGAGCTTGAAGCTTAAGGTTCCATGGAGGAGAACTCATGTATGCGTGTATGTGTGTGTGACCGAAAGAGAGAAGGGAGGGAGAGAGATATAACGTGGAGAGGGAGAGTGAGAGGGGTAAGAGTGGGGGAGTTTAAGAGAGTGTAATGCACTCTCTTGAGAGTGAGAGTGGCTTATATATTGAAGAGGGAATGAGAGAGCAAAGTCGGCTGAATAAGGGAGGGGTAATCTGATTTTTATCAGATATAAATCCTCGGAAGAAAATATTTTTCGGTACAAAACATCCTTCTTTAATCATTTAACTCTCAACGGCTCAAAACTCACCACGACACTTTCTCGACATCCAATTTCACTCTAACTCATCACATTCTTCACCAAATAAATCAAGGATACTAGAAACCAAATTTTCGGATCAAAATTCCGAATAACGAAGAAAACGTAAAAATTTACTATTCATATTCGTTCCTCAAAGAAATAAAATTCAAATTCGGCTCAAATGATCTCAGAAAATTTTCAAACATGCATCGATGGTCTTAAAATAAATTCTAGACTCAAATGACACTAATTTGATGAGATTCAGAAATAGTCGATTAATAGTAAATTCTCGTCGACAGTTACTATTCACTGAAAAATCAACTTTCTCAGATTTTCACGAAATTCGCACACATACTTAATTTCATATTCTTATGCTTATATAACTCGTCACATCTTTGTTTTGATTCACCAAAACAAGAAAATTACATTTTTGCCCTTTAGGGGCATTTTGGTAATTTCACATGGAAAATTATTTCTCAAGAATTTTTATCACATAACTTCGCACATAATCACATATTAACAACTTTAATAAGCACTTAGGCACATTTAATCATAATTAGGATGATTAATTAACACTCAGGAGATCGGGGTATTACAATGTTGGATGTGTCGAGCTTGGTGTTTTGACTTCTGGTGCAGTTCTATCCTCAGCTAGAGATGGAGGATAAACTGGGGAGCTTGTTTGTCAGTTGTTGATGCTGGCTGAGTGTGAGCTAGAGTTGACACTTGATCAGTTGACTCTGAAGTTCCCCCTTGATCTGTGATGGGATCTTCAGTCTCATCTTCAGATGAACATACTTCATCTTCTTCAGTTGACCAGACAAGCGGTTGTGCTAAATTCTTCAGTCGTTGAGCTTGAGATATAGTCTCAAATGGCTGTGCTAGTGCGCTTCCTTCAACTGCCTGCAGTTTAGCCTATTCCTGGCACTCAAAAGTAGATTCATCAAACAAAACATGAGGTGTTACATCCACAATTTTGGTGTTGTTGTTGAAAACTCTATAAGCTTTTATCTTTGACGCATATCCTAATAATATGTCTTTAACAACTTTTGGCTCGAAGGTTTTCAACTGAGTTTTCCCAATATTATGGATGTAGCACTTAGAACCAAAAACATGAAGATGAGAGATATTTGGCTTCCTGTTTCTCCATAGTTCGTATGGAGTCTTTTCATGTCTCTTCGTTAGCAGGGATCAGTTCTATGTGTAGGACGTTGTATTGATTGCTTCAGCCCAAAATCATTTTGGCAGGGCTGAGCTTATCAGCATGTAGGTCGCTGCATCTTTCAGCGTTCAATTTCTCCTCTCGGCAAGAAGAGTTGTAATATCCCGATTTTTCTTTCCGTCACGAAAATAAAAATTTGATGATTAATTAAGGCTTTGCACGCCTAAGTTAAGGAATTTTAGTTTTAAGACTAACGGTGAAATTCGTTTCTAAAAATAAAATCCAGAAGTCGTTCAACCGACTACTGTATTAGAGATTTCGCGCCCGATAAAATTTTCGTTCAAGAACTCAGATCGAAAAAGCGTCTGACTTTACATTCACTTATTTTGCGATACGAGTCTAATAGTAAAAGTCAGTTTTATTTATTTTTCCGGGCGAAATGTAGACTGTCACGTCTCGACTTTTTGAAGTTTTCCGGGAAACAAATCGTCCTTTCCGACTAAGTAAAATATTCCGGAACTAATGGTCGTATCCATTTTTGTCAAAAATGTGATCGTCTAATAAAGTAATTGTTCATTTTTAGTTTGCAGTATTAGATCCGGAAAATTAGATTTTTTGTAAAGGAAAAGGTGTACAAATTGATTTTGTCTTCTACTTTATAAATATCAAGTTTTCTTTCATCTTTCATCTTTCTTCTTCGTTGGAGGCGAAGAATCGTCGATAGAATTAGATTTGATTATGATATAAGCTTTTGGATTGCATAATAGTTAATCTAAGTACTTAATGATCATGATTCGAAAGTTTGAATGAATTCTAAGAACGTCAAACATTTTGTAAGAGACGAAGAATCGAACATAATTGTCGATAAACAAAATAGAACGAGAAAACTAATCGAATATTAGTGATTGTTGATATGTTAGGTTTGTTGTTGAATTCATTGAGAATTAACTAACAACTTTGAAAAATCGAGTTCTTGAACCGATAAAAATTACGTGAATTGATTAAGTGTTAGTTACAATGTTGTTAGAGTGTTAATATGATCATTGTTAAGTATAAAGATGATAGAAACTAATTTGTTTTGAATCGGATTAGTAGAACTTCAAAAATTAAAGAAAATAAGTAAGTGTAGAAACATAGAAACGAGAAAACGAGGGTTTGTATGTTTCCGATTGATGATATGGTTGATGTATTGATGATAAGCATGATTATATGTACTTAGTATGAATTTCTTAGATTTTATAAAAATATTTGGAAAAATCGACAACGATGTTCGTTGCTCGATGAAAACGACGTGTTAAATGATTATGATTATGTGTTGATTGATTTGAGTTGGTTGATGATTAATAAGAATGAGTGTAGTTGATGATGATTTCATATAAGTTATGAAACAGAAGTTAGAAGTTGGTTGTGATTTGTAATTGAAATGAAATTTGCTAAGTGTTTTCGTTAATTGAAAAGACGAGAAGTGCTCGTCATATTTTTTTAATCGAGGAATGTGAAAGTGTTCACGTTAAATGATTGTATGACTTGAATGTTAAATTGATGGAAATTTCGTGCACATAAATGTTGTATAGCATTGATCGAACCTAGGGAAACGTGCGTCGAGTTTTCAATATGTCTAGGGTTTTCGGCCAGTTCTGCTACCCTTCACGGAAACGGCCATAACTCTTTACTCGTTTAACGAAATCGAGATCCGTAAATTGGACAGTAAACTAAACATCCGTATCTTTCGTTTGGTACCAAGCACCTCTCCTGTTTCTCAGCATTCTGTTCTGCGCGAGCTTTTGAATCTTTAGCAGTTGTGCAGATTTTTTTCTGCAGCTCTATTTCTTAAGTAAAATCTTTTCTTAACTTGAATTCTTTAAGAACTTCTAAGTCACTAATAAGTTATTGACTTCCGTTTTAACTAATATTAATGTTGAGTAAGCAACTGAGTTAGTTCTAAACGAGATGTGTCCGAGTCTCGTTTCATTTTAAACCAAAGGGGATTAGTTAAAGTGCAAATGCCTAAAAGACTTATCCGAATTCAATTTTCTTTTTCTTTAATCGTCTCGACCAATTACTAAAGTTTGAATGTTTGCGATCAAAGGAGGAAGTCAAAATTAGAAGACAGGATGGAAGACCGAAGACAGAAGTTTGTGTTTGTTCTGTAACCGGTTAAGGTGGGCTTTTCTATATAACAAAATAAAGTGAGCGTTGCTCAAAATGTTTACTTAGTGTTTTATAAGTATGTTTTGAAAGTGATTATCAGTGCATAAAAGAATTTGTTTTTGTGAGTTCTTTTGTGTCATTCTGAGTTGTTTCGCCAACTAATCGATCGGATTCTAAGTTAACTGGAAGGGTTTTCCAGGGTTAGTGTACACAGTAGCCGTTGTGTGTGGTACTCTATTGAGAGGTAGCCAGCCACGGTGAGGAACGTGCGCGGAAGAAGTATACTCTCCCCCGGCGTTGAAACAGAAGTTGGGCAAGTTGAACGTAACAACAGTAAAATGCTTGCGCAAGTTATTTATGAAAGGAAAATATTTAGTAAGCACGGGCCTTTGAAAGGAAAACCCCGTTGTGTTATTTTGAGAATGCCTGATGAATCTATAAAACCTATGATATGATTTCGGCAAAGTACCCACTAAGTATGTTTATACTTAGCCTTATATGTATTTCTAAATGTGCAGGTTGAGTGACGAAGGCGGCGGAGGTTGAGTAGAGGTCGTACTTAAGGAAGTAAAGTTTAGTTGCGCCTCGATTTCACATCTGAAATGTGCTATCACTCTACGTTTTATTCCGCTGCAAATTACTTATTTTTAATGTATAATCTTTTCGGTTTAAGTTTTAATACTTGAAACCTAGTCAACTCAGAAACAACTTTGTCGAGCGATCCTTCGAGATCGACTCTCTTTTGTTTAATAGAATCAGTTCATAGTAACTATCTTATCAAAGTTATGTCAGTTTATCATTTTTTTAGTAATTCCCCCTTTCTTCCCCGCTTCTTTAATCCAACCCCTAGTCTCACCCTGGCTTTGCCATCCCTCGTGATTTGGGGCTGTGATAGAGTGGTATCAGAGCAATCGTTTCTGCTCTGCAACCAAAATTCTTTCAAGTTAGTCCGACAGAGCATTTATTTATGCTCTGCACCCGAGTCTTCGTTCAAGTAAAGTTTGGTTCGTATCACTAAACTTAAAAAAATGTAACAACAACTCAACCCCGCTACGTCAATTCAACTGAAGAAGAAAAGAAAGAAAAGTTTCATAAGTGTTGCTTCGTTTTTGCGAATTTTTTTTTTATAAGTATGCAAGCATGTGAAGAACAAATTATGCCAACTATGAGTTGATTGAAGTATGAGTGTCATACTTTGTGATATTATGTGAAATTATTTGAGTTATAATTTCTTTGATTGAGATGTATGTCGGCATGAGAATCTAAACTATTTCTAAGGCTTTTCCCGATTCCTTGAGAACATGACGTTTTAAGAAGCGTTGATTCCAAATTATTTCGAAAGACACGATCAAAAGAAGAGAAGTACAGAATCGAGTATAGACGAATGTTACTTACGTATAAGTGACATGAACGAAGTCATTTTCAGTTGGAGTTCGCCTCGTTAGAACTTCAAGAAGAGATTTGTTTTAATTGTTAAGAATCGAGTACGAATTTTAGCTAATTTTTCAACGATCGTTCGATTCCAACGACGACTAGAACTTGTGTTCTAAAGTTATATTCCAACTATTATTTCAACTATTTTGGAATTTATTTCACAATTAGTAATTGAACGAAGAATACGATAAGTACGAGATTCAAGTGTCGAGAAGGGTTTATATTAATATGGTTTCCACTTTAATGTGGCATAAAAAATATATTCTAATCAATGAGAACAATACGTGTTTATCGGTTAAGAGTTTTCTTGAGGGAAACTGAGAAGTCTCAATTAAAAGTGGGAAAAAGTCAAAAAAAATTTTGAAGTGTTTTTGTGCAATTTGAGAAATTGCTAGATGCTTAAGATAAGCTAAATCCTTGTTAAGTGATTAAGAGATTAATTGTGAATATGAGAATATTCCGTTCAGTAATTAAGATGTTATAATTGAATATGGAATTATTCTATTTATAAATTAAGAAATTCCTTAAGAGGTGTTATTATCCTACCAGCCACTGATCCGTGTTTCCTTAAAACTTTTTAGGATGGCTGCTAAACGAGTTGGACCACAGACGACTGTACCTCTAGGAGAGCAATCCATCGTAGAGCAGATTATACATGAGTACCATATTTACTCGAACAACCCAGATCATGACATAGGACAGCTTGTCAGCAACTTCGCTTCGCACTATTACCCAGCTAGATATTTTGTTGATGAACGGAAAGCTATGGAGGACCTTATCGGTCGATTGCCCGATGAATGGCAAGGATGGGCGAACAACACCGCCTGGTACTATCTCACTTTAATGGGAGACGCTGTAGAACCCACAGAAGACTTTGTAGGATTTTCCTTAACAATTCAGGCATGACATCTACAGAGTCGACACATTGTATCTGTTCCTATACTACCCCATTACCCTTACCGCTACATTCCGGTTATTCCAGAACCAAGGTCACTCTTCGAGATGGACCCAGTGCTTGCTGAGTTGCTAGAGTTACCACCTGTACTTGCTCCACGCGACAAATTTCTCCCAGAGTCAGCCTCGCTTGTTGAGGAGGTGGGATCGACGTCAGACTTAGCTCGGTACGTCTTGGACAAGAGTTAGGGGACAGTTTGAGGCAGGACCATCAGGGGTCCCTTCCCCAGAGGCATACATGCCTAGTTCGCACCATGAGCACCCATTTCCTTCTAAGAAGCGGACTACAGCGACCAGCTTTGCCGACTTGATTCTGCACTTAGAGAGGACCATTCCAGAGGTACCACCGCCACCACCTCTAGTGCCAATGGACAGCACTACGACTAAGGTTGGCAAGACATTTGCGTCAGTCTTTGGAGCAGACTTAGAGGAGGACCTTATGGAGGATCTTGAGGAGGTTTCGGTTGTAGAGGGCAGTGAGGACTTGACTGCAGCTTCTTGAGTAGTCAGTCATAAAAGTGTTAGTAGTTTTAAAATGTTTTTGTATATAGATCGGATCAGTAGACTTCTTTTTGTAGTACTTCCACGGATATGATATTTTACGAATCATTTCCGTTCTAGTACCTTGTATAGGTACAGAAATGCACCCGGTTAGAGCATTTTGTTCGTAGGCAGGCAGTTGGCCTAACTCAGACTAGTCGTAGTCTACTTTTTTATAAGTCCTCGTTGGAGGCAAAAACAATACTCATTCGACGTGTATGTATATATATGACCCTGTGAGTGGGCTTTGATCTCGTGAAAGTTTCTTCTAATCGTGTTTAGTTGAATATTCTTGTTCAACTTGAGAAGTTAAAAAGTTTATAGAACTAGTATCGGAGTTATTATCTATTTCTTTTCCGTGAACTTGTTTAAGTTGGAAAAAGGTTTAGTAAGAGAGTGAACGCTTAAAGAAAAGTGTTAATGAAAATTCTTATTTTCCTTAGTTTCGAAATGCCGCCAAGAGTAGTAAACAGAAGAGGTAGAGGACCTGGTAGGCCTAGAGGATCTGGTAGAGGTCCAGGACAACGTGAAAGCGAAGAAGAGCAAAAACATCAAACAACCCTTTCACTCCCACCACCCCCACAACGTCGTAACATTGAGGATCTATTCTTTAAAAGAAATCCACCTGTTTATAATGGGTCTGAAAATCCAAGCGATGCTGAGCGTTGGGTATGATCCATAGAAAGAATCTTTAAGCTTCTTAAATATACTGATAAGAAACGCCTTTCGTGTGTTGCGTTTCAACTAGCCGGACCAACTGATTACTGGTGGAAGGCTAGACAGAAAGTTATACCGGCGGAGCAAATGGCTCAAATTACTTGGGATGAATTTAAGGAGGCATTTTATAATAAATATGCATCCGATCAAGTGGATACCGAAGAGGAAATAGCAAAGAAGTTTCGTGGAGAACTTAAACATGAACTAGGAGTAGCATTAGCCAGTCACGAAGGACTGAGCTATACGGATATACTAGGACGAGCCCTAGAAATAGAGGCAGTTGTGCCGGATAAAAGAAAGATTGTAGCATCCGTACCAGCACCAATCAAAGCTCTGAAGCAAAGCCATTCCAATAATAATAACAACAACTATAGAGGAAAAAGGAAATGGGAAGGAGGAAATAACAGTGGCTACTATCAGCACTATAATAACCAAGGAAACCAAGGGGAAAATCAACGTAGTTTTCAACAGCCAAATCAGAATAACAACTATGGCAAGAAGACGTGGCAAGGGAATAACCAGCAAGGAAATAAACAATCAGGGCAGTGGAAGGGAAATAATCCACAAGGACAGTTGCAAGGACAACAAAGGAACAATAATCAAGGAGGAAACAACCAAGGAAAAAAAATCATTTTTCCTACTTGTCCTAAGTGTAACAAGATACATCTCGATGCTTGTCAAGCAGGCACAGGTGGTCGCTTTAACTGCGAGTAGAAGGGGCACATGAAGAGGGATTGCTTAAAACCGTTTCAAACGGTGGAACCAAACCAGTATGGTCAGCCCCAACCATTGAAAGCAATTCGAGCCCAGTCACAGCAATAACTGACACAACCACAACATAATGCAAGGGCAATCATGATTAGGCAAGAGGCGCGCAATAGGGGCAAAGGAAATTTGGCAGGTATTGGACGAACTTCTTAATTACCCTGTCATAATTTTGCTTCATACCAGAGCTTTACAATCGTTTATTTCTAGTGCCTGTTGACACTATAGAAGTAAAACCAGAGCTCGCTAATCATGAAAAGAGAATAACCACACCCTTAGGAGAAATTATCGTCACTTCCTTAGTTTTGCTTGAACATAGAATTTGACTTAGGATCTTTTAAGATCATGGCGAACAATCTGAACGTAATGAAAATGTTCGACGTAGATATAATCTATGGGATGGATTGATTATCTATTAACTGCGCCATTCTGTATGGAGCATAGCCCGAAGGAATAAGAAGAACTTAAGATCCAACTGCAAGAGTTGTTAGATCTGGTTTCATTAGACTGAGTGTTGTACCATGGGGAGCGCCTGTTTATTCATCAGGAAGAAGGATGGTTCTATGAGGATATGCATAGTCTAGCGAGAGTTGAACAAGATCACCCTCAAGAATAAGTATCCTTTGCCAAGGATAGAAGACCTCTTCGATCAACTCAAAGGAGCAGGTGTATTTTCGAAGATAGGCTTAAGTTCTGGATACCACCAACTAAACATCAAACCCGAAGATATACCTAAAACTGCTTTCCGAACCAGATATGGCCATTACGAATTCTTAGTTATGCCATTCGGATTAACTAACGCTCCAGCAGTATTTATGGATCTCATGAATAGAGTTTTCCATCTGTACTTTGATAAATTTGTCTTAGTATTCATCGACGACATTCTCATTTACTCCAAGAATGAGAAGGAGCACGAAGAACACTTACGGATAGTGTTAGAAATGCTTAGCACTGAGAAACTTTATGCCAAATTCAGTAAGTGCGAATTTTGGTTGAAAGAAGTAATGTTTCTTGGACACATAATATTAGCAGAAGACATCAAGGTAGACCCTGCCAAGGTAGAGGCAGTACACAACTGGAAGTCACCAACCAATCCTATCAAGATCAAGAGTTTCTTAGGTTTAGCTGGCTATTATAGACGTTTTATTGAAGGATTTACTACAATTTCTAGACCGATGATGCAACTACTCCGGAAGGAAAACAAGTACAAGTGGACTGATAAGTGCTAGACAAATTTTCAGACGCGCAAGGAAAAGTTGACCACCGCACTAGTCTTAGCTCTTCCAGAAGCAAATAAGGAATACGTAGTATATACTGACGCGTCAAAGAATGGATAAGGATGTGTTTTGATGCAAGAAGGAAAGGTGATAGCCTACGGTTCACGAAAACTTAGACCCCATGAAGTCGATTATCCAACCCCCGATTTAGAATTAGCAGCCGTTGTGCATGCATCAAAAAATTTGGACACATCACCTTTATGGAGTTAGGGTTGAGATTTTTACGGATCACAAAAGTTTGAAGTACTTTTTTTTTCAAGAAGAAAGAATTGAATATGAGGCAAAGAAGATGGCTCGAATTAGTCAAGGACTATGATTGTGGTATCAATTACCATCCAGGAAAAGCTAACGTTGTAGCAGATGCACTGAGTCGCAAGACTCCAACTTAAGTAGGGTGTCTCTTAATCGAAGAAGAAACACTTGTACAAAAATTTGAGATGATGGATTTGGAAGTGCTCGATATACCTAAACAATAACTAGCCGAATAGCAGCACTCGTAGCTACACCAGACTTACGAGAGAGAATTATAAGTGTCCAGCGAAAGGACGAGATGATCGAGAAGCTACGCCTAAGAATAAGAACGGATAACCTGGACAGTTATTCCGAAGCGCCAGATAATGCAATAGAACTTGAGGGTAGACTATGTATCCCTAATGATGACAAATTGAAGAATGAGATCATGAGTGAGGCTCATAACACACCATATACTACGCACCCAGGAAGTATGAAGATGTATCATGATTTAAGAAGAAACTTCTGGTGGAATGGTCTAAAACGAGATGTAGCCTCGTTTGTAGAACAATGTTCAGCTTGCCAACAAGTGAAAGCTTTCCACCCTCAAACGGATGGACAATCCGAGAGGACGATTTAAATACCCATAGATATGTTAAGAACGATAGTATTGGATCGAAGTGCAAACTGGGAGAATATTTTGCCGTTAGTCGAATTCTTTTATAATAACAGTTACCAGGCAACGTTAGGAATGGTGTCTTATGAGGCATTGTATGGAAGAAAGTTTAGATCACCGCTTTATTGGGATGAAGTAGGTGAAAGAAAGAATTTAGGACCAGAATCAGTCAGTGAAATGATTGAGACCATTCGACAGATACGAGTTAGAATGAAAGAAGCCCAGAGCCGACAGGAGTCTTATGCCGATGTACGCCGATCAGAACTTAAATTCGAAGTAGGAGATAAAGTTTTTCTTAAGATTTCTCCGTCTAAAGGAATCATTAGATTCGGTGTCAAGGGTAAACTTAGACCAAGGTTTATAGGACCTTATGAGATTTTGAAAAGATTAGGACCCATTGCTTATTGATTGGCCTTACCGCCAAGTCTAGGAGGTGTCCACAATGTTTTCCATGTGTCTCAATTAAGAAAGTACGTGTTCGATTCTAAACACGTGATTCATCAGCAGGACGTTGTTCTTGATTCTGATCTAAGTTATGAAGAAAAACCGCAATCGAGTTTTCTTTGTAAAGGAAAAGGTGTACAAATTGATTTTGTCTTCTACTTTATAAATATCAAGTTTTCTTTCATCTTTCTTCTTCATTTCTCCCCCCCTCCCAAACCACCAACCCTCTCTCTCTCTCACCATTGAACAGTTCTTCAAGGTTTCTTCAAGCTTTTGATCCTCATAACTTGTTCGTTTGTCGATCGATTTCATTTCCGAGTTCGTATTTGATAAGGTGAGAGCTTTAACTTCATTTCTATCCAAACAAAAATCATCCTCTTTATTTTTTTGAAAATGGAGAAAAATATGAGGTGTAGGATTGGATGTTCTAAGTTTTATTTCTTGATTAAAGATGTTTAGAAGTAAGAATCTATGGTTTAATTCAAGTTTCAAGCATGCTAGATAATTTCTCTTTAATTTTTGAAATAACTATTAAATTGGGGATTTTTGTTTAAGCTTGAATTTTGGATAATGGTTTGTGGATTATGCTTCTGTGTATTGATACATGATTGTATGAATTGTTTGAGAATTTTCTGAAAATATTTCTATCTTCATTGGAAATGAAGAAGTATGATTTTGATTGAGCAAATGAGATGATATGGATGTGGTAATGATATAAATGTGTTGTAGGAAGCATGTAGTTGAACATATATTTTAGTTAGATTTTTCTAAAAATAAAAACGAAATCGTTGGAGGCGAAGAATCGTCGATAAAATTAGATTTGATTATGATATAAGCTTTTGGATTACATAATAGTTAATCTAAGTACTTAATGATCATGATTTGAAAGTTTGAATGAATTCTAAGAACGTCAAACATTTTGTAAGACACGAAGAATCGAACATAACTGTCGATAAAAAAAATAGAACGAGAAAACTAATCGAATATTAGTGATTGTTGATATGTTAGGTTTGTTGTTGAATTCATTGAGAATTAACTAACAACTATGAAAAATCGAGTTCTTGAACCGATAAAAATGACGTGAATTAATTAAGTGTTAGTTATAATGATGTTAGAGTGTTAATATGATCATTGTTAAGTATAAAGATGATAGAAACTAATTTGGTTTGAATTGGATTAGTAGAACTTCAAAAATTAAAGAAAGTAAGCGTAGAAACAAAGAAACGAAAAAATGAGGGTTTGTATGTTTTCGATTGATGATATGGTTGATGTATTGATGATAAGCATGATTATATGTACTTAGTATGAATTTCTTAGATTTTATAAAAATATTTGGAAAAATCGACAACGATGTTCGTTGCTCGATGAAAACGACGTGTTAAATGATTATGATTATGTGTTGATTGATTTGAGTTGCTTGATGATGATTTCATATAAATTATGAAACAGAAGTTAGAAGTTGGTTGTGATTTGAAATTGAAATGAAATTTGCTAAGTGTTTTCGTTAATTGAAAAGACGAGAAGTGCTCGTCTCGGTTTTTTAATTGAGGAACGTGAAAGTGTTCACGTTAAATGATTGTATGACTTGACAGTTAAATTGATGGAAATTTTGTGCATATAAAGGTTGTATAGGGTTCAGGGTTCAAGGATCTGAGACTTCCATTCATCTGAGGCCACAGTCTCTGCCTCCTTATACTCATCCTCATACACCTCCCGCGGCTCGAGTACTCCGAGTTGAATGTTCAACTCATTGATAGAGAGAGGGAACATCCTGCCCCATAGTTGAAAGCGCAGGGTGCCCGGAGTCTCGATACCGTATTTGCCACGGGGTTTGAACTCCACTGTCCCCATGAATTACTCCAACAGCTTCTTGAATGCAGGGTAGTTCCATTCCAAAACCTTTCCCCAGCCGATACCCTTGAAGTATCCCTCCACTTTCTCTTTGATTCCAAATGCTTCCAAGCTTTCTGTCAACAGGTAGTACCAAGGGAGGATCTCCCTGTTTTACAGGATGGCATACTGCTGGCTGTCTCGCAGTATGGTTGCTCCAGATGATGCAGGTCGTAGTACGCCTTTCCTCTTGGTTCCTGATTTCGTGGTGGTGACACTGGGTGTAGACTTCACAGGCGCTTGAATCTCCCCCGAGTTAGAGCTGTCGATGATCTCCACTCTCTCTATTTCTTCCTCTTCGATTTCCTTTGCTTCTCCTTCTTTTTCTCCTTCCTTTGCCTTCCCTTTTTCCTCAGCTGTAACCCTCCTCACCGTGCTCATAGTACCAACCTTGCCCCCTAACTTGCTCTGTCTGGACTTCTGCTATAAGGGGGGTTTCGAGGTTTCGAGCTTCCTCTTTGCTCCCATCCCTTTCTCCTTGCTCTGCTGGGTGACATCTTCCTGGGCCCATACGGGAATGCTTTTTTCTGTCTCCTCCTCTCCTACTGGCTCTCCCCCTTGCTCGCCTTCTTGTTCCTTCTCTTCGTGATCAGAAGTGGTCAGACCACCCTTCTTTGATTGAGATTGGGAGCGGGAAGAACTGGGGTCTGGAGTAGGCTTCTTTGGTGGAGGACTAGCTGCTTTCTTTCCGGCGATCTTCTTCTTCGATGCTGCTGCGGTAGTGGTGTCCTTGACCTAGGCTTCTTCTTCTCTTTCTTCCTAGGCGGTTGAACATCTGGTTCTTCCTCGACCTGTACCTGCTCTTGGTTACCCGCAGTGCCTCCTTCTCCGGTGGGTTGCTTCTCCGGCGAGGGAATCTTCTCTTATTCCTCTTCTTTCACCCCCCGAGTAGGTGTGGTCTTTTTGGAACTGTGCACAGGAGTTTTCTCGGACGTGGTGCTGCGCGTTTTTCTCTTCTCCCCCACCAGTACAGATTTTGTAGCGGCTGGGCCTTTGGTTTGAGTACTGCCGGAGGCGGTGACACTTTTGTTCGTTCTTTTGTGCGCGGCTTTCTTGATTCTGACCATGGTGATGGTTGGAACTTTGGGATTTTCAGAAAGACGGCGAAGGCTGGTGAAGGTATGTGAGGTGAGAACTGTGTCTGCGTGTTTAAATGGCAGATTTACGGACGACGGTTATGGCGAAGTGGAGAAAGTGGCTGAGTGTAGGGCGGTTATGGAGGATGTGAGGGTTAATGGAGGAGGGTTTTCTCCTTTTAACTGATGGAGTAGTGAGGTGACAGTTATAGGAAGTCGAAACAATCAAGGGAATAAAATCATCACCAAATTTAAAATTCAAATTTCGTGCGAAATCCCAAGCGCCGCAGTTATATCCAGCCGTCCTTGTCAGATGCGCCTCCACGTCATTCCCTGGTTAGACCATCCCCATTCCACACACCGGTCTGCCACCTACACACTTTGCATCGCAAAGTGGTTTCGCAATTCACCCTGGACCTCCACCTACACACTTTGCATCGCAAAGTGGGTTCGAATCTCAAAACACCTTGGCCCACATTCTCCAGTGCTGACTTAGTCCAGTACTCACTTAACTCAAAACAATTCTTTAATACATAATTAAGGGAATGCGGTTGTGGTCTTACTGACGACCACTCCTGGGTTGCCTCCCAGTCAGCGCTCTCGTTTAATGTCTTGAGCTCGACTTCCAGCTTTGGCTCTTACTGATAAATAGGATCCAGTAAAGAACATTTCTCCTTGGTCTTCTTCAACTCTGAATAATCGAAGTACGGTTTCAAGCGATGACCGTTCACCATAAAAGTATCCTTTCCATTCAAATCATAAACTTCGACACTTCCATTTGGGAATAACTCCTTCACGATGTATGGTCCTCCCCATTTTGATCTAAGCTTCCCACTCATCAACTTAAATCGAGAGTTGAATAACAACACCTTTTGGCCAGACCAAAATTCCTTCTTCCTAAGCTTTGCATCGTGGATTCTCCTCGTTCTTTCCTTGTACAAAACTGCATTGTCATATGACTCCAACCGAAGTTCCTCCAATTCATTCATTTGCAACTTCCTTTCTTCTCCGGCCCTAGTCATACTGAAGTTGATTCTCTTGATCACCCAGTAAGCTTTGTGTTCCACTTCTACTGGCAAATGGCATCTTTTTCCGAACACAAGCCTGAATGGTGACATGCCAATTGGAGTTTTATAGGTAGTGCGGTATGCCCATAACGCATCTCCTAGGTAATTGCTCCAATCTTTATGATTGGGATGAACCACCTTCTCCAATATGCCCTTGATCTCTCTGTTAGAAATTTCAGCCTGTCCATTGGCCTGAGGGTGATATGCAGTCGTGACTTTATGTTTCACCCCCATTCTTTTGGTGAGTGCTTTAATGGTGGCATTGCAGAAATGAGATCCTTGGTCGCTGATGAGGATTTTTGGAACTCCAAATATATTAAACACCTGCTCTCTCAAAAATTCTGCCACCGTATGAGCATCATTACTGGTTGTAGCCTTTGCCTCGACCCATTTGGATACGTAATCGACTGCCACCAAAATGTATTCATAATTCCCTGACTTAGGGCGTGGTCCCATAAAGTCGATTCCCCATACATCGAAGATTTCCACAGGCATAATAGGCATTTGAGGCGTTTCATCTCTTGCGGTGATACCCCCTACCATCTGACACTTCGGGCAGCCCTGTACCCATTTCTTGGCATCAACAAAGATTGTAGGCCAATAGAGTCCACTTTCCAATATTCTTTGCGCTGTTCTTCTTCCACCGAAATGGCCACTGCATGCTGTGCTATGGCACATCTCCAATATATGAGCATGTTCAATCTCCGGAATGCACCTCCGTATGATTTGATCTGTGCCAATCTTCCATAAATGCGGTGCTTCCTAAAAATAGGAGCGAGCCTGTGTTACCAATTTCTGTCTCTCGAACTTGGTCTTCCCTGGTGGCACTTCCTTAGTGAAAAGATAATTTGCTATGTCTGCAAACCAGGGCTCCTTCTCGGTTAGGGCATACAAAGTCTCCATCTCTATATGATCTTGTACGGCGTACAGCCTCTCAACCGAGAAAAGCGTCTTCTATTGGTTCGCCATCATCCTTTCCAATTTGTAGCCTGCTTAGATGATCAGCTACTAGGTTGGCTGCTCCCTTCTTATCTTTTATTTCTAAGTCGAACTCTTGGAGCAGCAATATCCACCGGATAAGTCGTGGTTTTGATTCTTTCTTCGCCATGAGGTATTTCAATGTGGCGTGATCGGTATAAATGATCGCTTTTGTGCCCAGAAGGTATGATCTGAATTTCTCGATTGCGAAAACCATTGCCAACAATTCCTTCTCAGTTGTGGTGTAGCTACACTGAGCTGGATTCAAAGTCTTCGAGGCGTAGTATATAACGTGGCTTTCCTTACCTTTCTTCTGCCCCAGTACTGCTCCAACTGCGTAATTGCTGGCATCACACATGATTTCGAATGGTATCTCCCAATCTGGCGGTTGAATAATAGGGGCTGATACCAATCTATCCCGTAGATTCAGAAATTCCTCCTTACAGTCGTCATCAAAGTCGAACTGTACATCTTGTTGTAACAAACGGGTCATGGGTTGAGCAACCTTTGTGAAATCCTTTATGAATCTGCGGTAGAATCCTGCGTGGCCAAGAAATGCCCGTATGTGCTTGACTGTAGTTGGATACGGCAACTTGGCGATGGAATCGATTTTTGCCTTGTCCACTTCGATCCCCCTCTCCGATATGACATGGCCCAGTACAATGCCTTCTTTCACCATAAAATGGCATTTTTCATAATTGAGTACCAAGCTTTTCTCCACGCATCTTTTCAATACTAGCTCCAAATGATTAAGACATGTGTCGAACGAATCACCATATACCGTGAAATCATCCATAAACACCTCTATGCAATTTTCCAATAAATCTGAAAAAATGCTCATCATGCACCGTTGGAAGGTTCCAGGTGCATTACAAAGACCAAATGGCATTCTTCGGTATGCAAAAGTCCCGTACTCGCAAGTGAACGTGGTCTTTTCTTGATCTTCTTGAGCTACGAATATTTGCATATATTCTGAATATCCATCCAGGAAACAGTAATAGGCATTACCAGCTAGTCGTTCCAGCATTTGGTCGATAAAGGGTAATGGAAAATGGTCCTTCCGTGTGACCATGTTCAGCTTCCGGTAGTCTATACAGACTCTCCACCCAGTTTGTAGCCTTGTTGGAACAAGCTCGCCTTTGTCATTCTCCACAACCTGTATTCCAGATTTATTCGGTACGACGTGAACCGGGCTGACCCATTAGCTGTCGGATATAGGGTAAATTATGCCCAACTCCAAAAGCTTTAGGATCTCCTTAAGTACCACCTCTTTCATGACAGGATTCATTTTCCTCTGTGAATCCCGTACTAGTCGTGCTCCTTCTTCCAAGTATATATGGTGCATACACTCTGTTGGACTGATACCCTTTATATCTGCCAAGGTCCAACCAATGGCTTCCTTGTTCTCTCTCAATACTCTGACTAGTCTTTCTTCCTGCAACATGGTTAGATCAGAACTGATAATCACTGGAAGAGTTTCCTCCGGTCCTAAGTAAGCATATTGCAAGTGCTTTGGCAGCTTCTTTAACTCCAAGACTGGGGCTTTCACAATCGAGGGCATCAGTTTCTCGTGTTGCCCATACTGAGAGAACACCTCCAGTTTGCCCTGTCCCGATCCTCCGATGGAGTACACTTCCAAGATAATATCTTTAATCTTCCTGTCAACCTCCACTGCTGCTTCCAAAGTGCTTTCCTTTAAAGAGTACAATTCCATGATGGCCTCCTTCATCTCGAGGTCCTCTGTTTGCACGGCATCTCGATCGGTCAGTCCGGCTTGTATCACCCTTCCTGTAGTGTCTCTTGAGCTGAATTCCAGGTTTTGCTCTTGTACCAATGGTTCGAATATGTCAATCATTTCTACAGACTCTAGTTCAGGTTTCCTTCTCAGGCTTCATAAATGTTAAATTCTTCCACCACGCCATCGAATTCACACGATAGAATTCCAGTCTTCATGTCCAGTTTAGTTCCTGCAGTCATCATGAATGGTCTGCCCAGCAGAATGGAGTTCTCCTTTGCTTCTGAACCGGTATCTAGCACGTAGAAGTCAGCAGGAAAAATCAGCTCTCCTACTTTGATCAGCACATCTTCGAAAACACCTTCTGGATACGCGTTTGACCTGTCTGCTAATTGTATGACAACTCGGGTGTTCCGTAGTTCCCCCAAGTTGAGCCTGTTGAAGACTGCTAGGGGCATAACGTTTATAGATGCCCCCCAGTCCATCATGGCTTTGACCATGTTCCTGCCCGCGATGTTGCAAGGGATAGTGAACATCCCCGGGTCTTTCTTCTTAGGTTGCAGTTTTTGCTGTATAATGGCTGACACACTCTCTCCCATAATATATCGAACATCTTCATCAATCTTCACCTTACTTGAGCAGAGATCTTTAAGGAACTTGGCATACTTTGGAATTTGCTTAATCGCGTCCAGTAGGGGTAGGCTAAGTTCCAATTTTCGAAAGATCTTCATCATATCATTGGCTTCTTTCTCTCTGGCTTTCTATCGAAGTCTACCCGGATAAGGGGGTTCAGTCTGCTCATCACCATCTATTTCTCCTGTAATTTTGTTGTTGGTTCTCTCCTCTCTTTGCCGGTTAACTTCTGCCTCCGCCAAAATTTTTTCAGCTTGCGGATCATTCACCTCTGTGATTATCACTTGTGCCTGTTCCTTGTGGTTGATCCCTTGAGATGGGAGCTTCCCTGTATTCTCTTCTACTTTCGCCAGCGCCTTCGCCAAATGACCAATCTGCACATTGGTTTGATTCATACCAGCTTGGATTTCATTGCGGAACTTCTCACTTTCCTTAGCCATACTCTCCATGGCCTCTTCCCATGGTGCTCTTCTCTGATGAGGCGGTTGATACACCTGCTGCTGCTGTGGTTGGTAATGTTGTTGTTGTGGTGGGCCTCCCTGATATTGTCCTTGCTGTTGGTGCTGGGCAAATGATTGAGATGATCCCGGTAGACCTGTACTGTTCTGTTGTGGTTGACCAACCTGTTTCCATCTAAAGTTAGGATGATCCCTCCATCCTCTGTTGTACGTATTTGAAAACGGGTAATGTTTCCTCTGGAATCCTTTATTTCCCCCCATGGCATTTACGTCCATTATATCTTCACCAAAGTTGGGGCAATTTTTAGATTGATGCCCCACTGCATCGCATAGGCCACACTGTCTAACCTTCTTCTGCATGGTCAGACCACTCAGCAGTGTCTTTATTTCCTTCATCTCCTTTTCCAGATTTGTCAGATTATCTTTTTCCTCTCCTCTCTCTGGTATCTCTCTGCTTCTTTCATGTCCATCATCTCTGGATTCTTCTGCCATTGTTCCCAAGAGTTTGAAAATCTCTTGAGGTGTTTTGCTCAGCAACGATCCATTGCATGCAGCCAATACCAGTTCGATCACTCCTCCGCATGCCCTTTACGAAGCTTTCCACTTGATCTTTTGGAGTGATCTGGTGGTGAGGACAGTTGCTTAACAACTGTTTAAAGTGAGTCCAATACTCGTAAAAAGTCTCCAGCCCATCTTGCTTAATGTTTTGGATGTCCCATCGCATCCTTTCAACTCTTATGGCTGGGAAAAACTCTTCCAAGAAACTTTGCTGCATTTCTGCCCAAGTGGTAACGCTTCCTTGAGGTAGATTGTACAGCCATCTCCTTGCTCTGTCCACCAATGAGAATGGAAAAAGAACCAATTTCATATATTCTTGCTGATTCTCATTGGACTGATGCATCACTGTCATTTCAAAGTCCTGGAGATGGGTATGCGGGTCGTCTCCTGGATATCCATTAAATTTCGGTAAGACTTGTATTAATGCCGGTTTAAAGTCAAACCGTTCAGGTGCGAAGGGATTCGTTGGTAAGGTGATCCCGTTCGGCCTGAGATTCAGATTTGTTGGGTAAGCCAAATGCTTGAGGGTCTGCGGCGGCTGTGGTTGTTCACCCATAGCGTCGCGTCTCGCTATTCGTGCAAGTGCGCGTAGTCGTTGTTCAGTTCGTTCAATATCTTGATCAAAGGTTAATGCTCTCTGTACTCGACGAGTTCCACGCATACACTAGTAGTGGAAGATGGAATGAGAAGAGTAAAATTGTTGCGCGTCACTCCCCGGCAACGGCGCCAATTTTGACACGCACCCGTCGTGTGGTACGATCAAAATATCTGTGTATGCCCCAGACGGACAGTACACGCTCCTATGCCCACTACTAGACTGGTTAGTCTTAGCGGTAAGCTAGGGTCGATCCCACGGAGAGTGATGAACCACCTTACTCTTCAGTGTACAAATCGAGTTGTCACGGTCTCAATTTGTATATCTGCACAATAAACTAAACGGAAATCAAATATAAAAAGAGGGTAAGATTTGGTTAGGTTATGATCATTGTTGATATGTTAATTCGGTTATGGGCACACTAAAGATCCGTCCATGCTTCATATAAACACAAGGCGTGACCCAAAGACATTGAGGTGTTTCAAGAGTTCATACTCCACACTTGGGATGGTTGAATCCCTTGTTGTCGTCTTGGTCCGAAGGTCACGCTTCACCCCGGTCCGTGCTTCACTCCTCCTTAAATAGTAGTCATACCCGATCTCTCCAAGTATGACCCTCACCAACCTTCTCTTCCAAACTTCCCATGTCTGCACCTACAGAGTAGACATAACTCGTGGGATATTCATTTCCGGTACCACGTCCAACCGGTCATTGGTATGCCTACGATACGCGAGATGAGTCCTTTGGTCGATAACCATGGCTTGATGCCTCGTCACAGTTGATGGGTGATTGTTAGAGAAGCCCAAGCCCAAGATTGTTAGAGAAGCCCTAGACGCAGTATCCCCTTGTCCATTCCTCACCATCTAGATCTACAGCACATCGAACGCTGCCGTCTGTCATGCCCTGCCTTTGCTTGACATGGTACAACTCCAACCGAGCGGAGATCACCCGTTAGGTCAGGACTGCCCATGAGTTCTGCTCCAGCCCTTCCGGAACTACTGGACTCAACTGATGGCACAAGTGCCTCACGAATGTTTCACATATCAACAGTCAATCATTTCCCATACCCAAATCTCACCAAGTAGATTACTCACACATAATTAAATATATAATGATAAGCGAAAGAGAACACATGAATTAAAAGAAATACGAAATACTTAAATTAAAAGTACCTAAGGCAACAGCCTTGGATTCGTTCTTCACAGCAGAATGTAAATCAAAGAAGATAAATTGTTTTGAACAGAAGATATAGAACTGAGAATAAAAGTGTTTTCTTCGGACTAAGAACTGGAGAATGATAGATTAACCAACATTGTGCCAGCCGCTCCGGCTGGACTTTTATAGTAGTAATGGCAGCGAGCAAAACCCTAAGCAGGTAGACTGAATCGGCATGATTGGCACATTCCATGTTGAGCGAGATTCTGATTATCTGTGATTGAATGGATTGATGATTGGCAATCTCCGATTGATTGATTATTTAAGGTAATGTGCTAACCTCCAAATCCTTCCTTCCATAGATGCTTGGCAGATATTGTGCGAATCTTCTTCCACGCAGCTTTCCTTCTTGAGCTCTGATGACTGACTGGCAATTTTTGTAGTGGTCAAACTGGTTGCATGTTTCATGATTTGATTCTTCGTAGGCAAAGCAGTTGCAAGATCTTCTTTGTTGTTGGGTGCATTGTGTTAATACCACGAATGCGAATGATGAACAACAACTTAGCTTCAGGGTTCACATGGAATCCTCCTTTCAACCTCGTCTCTTGCTTCAATTCATCTCCTGCACTGCATACTCCTTTGCGTAGTCCTTGCAACCGACTGAATTCACTCCAGTTCTGCTCATTCGGACCACCTTTCCTCTGTTTGACTTGGACTGAGCTTTCTTCCTTCGAACAATAGTTTCCTTCCCCTGGACAGACACTAATGACACAAAAAGACATGAAAAATAGGGCCAAATGGCCCAAAAGTCGAAGACGCATCAATGGTTCAGTAGCAAGCCTTGTTGCTGATGCCAAAAAGGGGGAAGATAAAGAGGCGGATGTCGAGATGCAGGAAGAAGAAGAGACCCAAGCCAAGGAAGTGATGCCAGCTGCAGCAAATCTCAGCTGAGGAAGAAGACTGCACAGAAGAAGAAGTCCGCTCCCAAGTCAACCGAAGTCGGTGGAGCTAAAATGACAAAAGACTTAGAGCTGGCGGAGAAGTTTGGAGTTTCGTACAACTCCATAGCCGAGATCGCAGCCGAGCTTGATTCGAAACTCGACGGTATCACAACCGAAGAGTGTATTGCAGCTGCCAAGGCTATGGATGTTGCAGAAAAAGATTATATGAATTCGAGCTGGATCAGGAAGTTCGCTGCCAGCCAAGCTCGAAGGGTCAACCAGTTTGAGGAGGAGCTGGACAAGATAACCAAGAACTTGGACCGAAACATTGCCTCCCGCAGCCGTCGCCGAATCGATAAACATCAAGTCAAGGCTGAAGCTTGGCTGAGACAGCAGAGGTTGCCAGGGAAGGTGAAGGTCCAAAGTCGGTTTAGGCATGTCAACAAATGGATGCCAACCGAGTGGAACGAGGAATGGGAGCTTTTCAAGCAGGAGTTCGTAAATGACTTCTACTACAGGAAGGTTTACGCAACTGACGATCCAAGGAAAGCTTTCAAGGAGGCGCTAACCGAGTTGCACACTGGGGACCCGGGGATGTTCAGCCAGTTCAGGCGTGCGATGATTGAAGCAAAACTGGATTTGAACTCTGTCCCCGTCCCTCAGAAGGTTACATATAAACCTCCCTTCCTCCCAGACTCTCGCACCCCCAACAGAACAAAGATTGCAGCCGAGGCGAGGCAAGTATGCAAAGAGCATGGGGTGGACATCTCAAAGGAGTCAGCTGAAAAGAGAGAGATTTTTGTTAGAATATTTAGCAAGTATGGGCTTCAATATTAGCTCAGTTAGTTTTTTGAGCAACTGATGTAACTTTTGTCTTTTTGTGCATGCTTTTGTAATCATCAGTTGTAATAAAAACTAATCAGTTATACGATTCAACTTGACGTACAATCTCTCATTGTCCAAGCTCTGAATCGCAAAGTTATTTCAATATCATGTTATAACTGTGCTAACCCTTTGATGTTTTAATCTTATAGACTATCCAGAATTTCAGCTGAGATTTTGGATAGGTCAGTAGGATTTAGATCAGTTTTCCTTGTAAGATTTTTATAAGGGTTTTAAAGTTTTAGAGTTTTGATCTGTAGGGTTTTGGCATCATCAAAAAGGGGGAAAATGTTGGGAAATTTATTAAAGTTTTGATTGATTCCAAAACCAACTGACCCCAACCGAGTAGATGTTGCCAGATCCTAATGCTAGCAGTTAGGCTCGCTGTTTGAGCATTGTTAAGATTTTATCTTTACAGGACTCCAGCTGAAGACGGCAACAAGGCTTCACTCGGATAGAACATCAGTTGTGAGGAAGACAACTGAGCGTTCATCAGATGAGCATTCAAGTGGCAAGATGCAAAAGTCAACCAAGTATTCAAAGGAAGAAGTTGTAAGAGAACATCAGATGGAAGAAAGTCATCTGAGCGTTCAAACCCAACTGATCAGACACAACAAGGACAACTGAGCGTTCAAAATGGAACATCAGTTGTAGACTCAATCAGTTAGAGCAACAGCTTGAAGTTCAAAGTCAGCTGAGAGTTCTCATGTTCCTACTCAGACAAAAGCATTCAGATAGAACATCAGCTGAAGACCAATCAGATGAAGATCAGATGACTCAACCAACTATCAAATGTTGGAGGTCAAAGGTTAAGATTTGAATTTCAAACAAGGAAGTCAAGTGAAGGTTTGACTCTCTGTCATTACCTTATTTAGCCCAAAACAAGGTTGTCTCAGATGGAAAGCAGAAGCACGCAGTTGCCAAATCCGGAAAGTCTGCAGAGATGAGAGACAAGCCATCGCTTTCAAAGAACAGAGATCAACAGCTCTTCCAACGGCTAGTTGATTCTCTCTGCCTATAAATAGAGGCCTTCATTCATTCACCAAGCACACGGGAAATACAAGACAGACAAGTGAGAAGTGATATTCAAGCGAAAGAACAACTTCATTCTGCACTCAAGCAAAACCTCTAAGAACATCATTAGTTGAGAGTTCTAGAGAGTTAGATTCTGTCCTTGTAGTTTTTGATCCAACCTTGAGAACATCACCTGTTTAGAGTTCGTAGAGTGTTAGATCTTAGCTCACTTCTTGTTCGAGCTATTTAGTTGGAACCCCACCCTTTCTTTCACCTGAAAAGGTTCTTAGGACCCTACTCTTCCCATAACTGAGTAGATAGGTTGATTAGTACCCGAAAACTAATCTGTAAGGTTGATAAGTACCCGTAAACTTATCTCAACGATTGCAAAGCCCGCGTAAGCTTTGTGGTTTGTCCAAAAGAACTTGGATTGAGTTGTGTGGACTCACAACTCCCCGTGGACGTAGGAGTTCTCTCCGAACCACGTTAAATCTTTGTGTGTTGTGTTTATTTTCAGTTATCTTATTGCATATTCAACTGACTAACTAACCTGCATACAAACTGCATTCTTTCTCAACTGTTTTGGTTATTGACCAACCTTGCATAAAAGCGTGAGTTGATTTTATACGAGTTAATTTTCACCACATTCCGCACAGCACATCACTTCCAACTGAGTATTTCTTACTCGGTTGTGATTCCAACTGAGCTGCATTACTCGGTTGTGTTATTTTTAGGGGGTTGTTTTTAAAAAGTTTTATCTGGTGTATTCGCCCCCCTCCCCATACACCAGAACTTGTATCGGGACCATCAGGACACCTAAGCTAGGATTAAAAATCAAACAAAGCTTGTCATCACCTCATTCCTCTCCCTCTCTTTCACGGTAACATACACACATACTCTTCCTCCAATTTTCTTTGATCTTCCATTGTTGTTCATCAAGTTCTTGACAAGATTTCTTCATCAATTGATCAATCATCCATCAATTTCATTCCTAATTCCATATCTAGCAAGGTAATTCCTAGAGCTACAATTCTATCCAATTAAAATTTAATTTCTTTTATTTACGATGTGGACCGAAAATTTAATAAATGGATTGGATGATGATTTAGTCTTAATTCTTATAATTAGTTGGTTAGTAAATGATTTCATGGGGGAATTAATGAAAGAAATCCAAGAACTCTAAGTCTAATGAGGGGACCAAATTTGGGGCATGAGTATAGGATGTCTTAATCCTAAAATTGATTGGAGAAATAAACTAAGATAGTGTTTAATTGATGTTTGATACAAAGAGATTTCAATTCCCCTAAGTTTTGTTGAGGGACCGATTTTTACTTAGGGTTTGAGGATCAATGTAAATTAATGATGTAGAAGTTTAATTCAATGATTAATATATGTTGTAATGGACTTAGGAGTGGTAAAATGGATTAATTTGATGATGAAAACATCCCTCCTAATTATATTGCTATGACCGAAAATATAAAGGAAATTAGGGGTTTAGTGAGGTTTGGTTCTAATGACGAGATAATGATGAATTAAGGTCCCTAATGATATTAGGTGATTATATGAATTTATTGGAAATATTCTAAAAATAATAAGGAAATCATAAGAGGCAAAAGTTCATTGACAAATCGTATGAGGTTAAGTGTTGACTGCCTTGAGGTATAAATTTCGTGTGAAAAATAGAGGATTAACATAAATCGAACCTAGGAAGTCGTGCGCTGAGTTATCGAGCCTAGGGTTAAACTCGGACTGTTTTGCGACGTTTCACTGAAACTGTCATAACTCCTAGCTCGCTTACCATTATTAACCGACCTCAGTGTCGAGTAAAAAACCGAGCAAGTGCTAAACGAGATGTGTTCGAGTCTCGTTCCCGTTTAATTAAAGAAGTTAGTTTAACGTGCAAATGCCTAAGAGCCTAAAAGACTTAATAGTTTCCGATTCTCTGTTTCTTTTGACGTCTCAACTGATTATTAAAATGTGTTTGCTTGCGTTCAAAGGAGGACGTTGAGGTTAGAAGATAGGATGGAAGATCAGAGACAGAAGCACGAGTAATAGTTCTGAATACGAACGAGGTGGGCTTTTCGAAAGTGTATCAATTACTGCCTTATTTATATGCGAGCATTGCTCGAAGGTGTTTACGTTTTGCTTTAATAAATGAGTATTAAAGTATTTATATGCGAGCGTTGCTCGAAAGTGATTGCATATTATTTTAATAAGTGAGTATTAAAGTTCTATCAGTGCTTTAATGAATTGTTTATGTGAATTCTATTATGTCTCTCTGCGTTAGCCCTCAGGTGCTAACCAGAGTATTGGATTCTGAGATAGCCCTCAGGCTGCTATCCAGATAATTCCAACTAAACGATCAGATTCTGAGATAGCCCACAGGTGCTATCCAGAGGGACACTTTCTGAGTTAGCCCTCAAGTGCTTTCCAGACGATCGGATGTGAGTTTAAAACCCACAGTGTGTCATTCAGAAATTAAATGTATATATATCAGTAAAAGTTTTATATAAGTGTTTTATGAAATGATGCATAATTAAGTCAATACTCTCGTGAGTTGTTTTCGGCAACGTGCCCACTAAGTACTTTTGTACTTAGCCCTGCATGTTTGTTTTTGAATGTGCAGGTTGAGTGACGAAGGCGGAGGAGGTTGAGTAAAGGTCGTAATTAAGGAAGTAAAGATTAATTGAGCCTCGATTTCACATTCGATATGTGATATCATTTTCTACGCTTTTCCGCTGCCAATTCTGTAAACTAGTTTCAATTAAAGTATAACTTAGAACTAAGTTTCATCCTTTGAACTTAGTCCCTTTTAAGAATAGCTATGTCGAGTGATCCTCCGTGATTTACTTTTTCTTTCATTAAATAAAGTCGGTTCTTCTATTATTGTAAATCCTTTCGGTTTAAGTTATTCATACGTTAAACCTAGTTTTCTCTGATCACAACTTTGTCGAGCGATCTTTTGTGATTGACTCTCTCTTTTATCCAATGAAGTCAAGTTCTTAGTAGTTTCAGTTATATTTGTCTGTTTATTCATTCATACTCCCCTTCTTCCCCGCTTCTTTAATCCAATCCCTAGTCGCACCCCGGCTTGGCCGTCCCTCGGGAGTTGGGGCTGTGACAAGGAATATATCTAAGACTATTAGAATGATTGATTGAGAAAAATAAAGATATATATATATATATATATATATATATATATATATATATATGATGATGATGATGATGACGATGATGATGATGATGATGATGATGATGATGATGATGATGATGATCCTATGAAAACCGTGTATATGCCTTAAAATAGGATTCTATTGTGCTTTGATTTATTTCTTGAATTTGATGCTCGATATGAGATACATGATAGTATATAAGTATGATGGAATGATTAAAATGAAGAAATAAGCATCATAGCATGAAAAGGAATTGTGGAGAAGATGATGAATAGTAAAAGTGAGTTTGTGATATATGAGCTTTATCCTTAATTTGATGATGGATAATATTAATTCAAGTATGATTAAGCATGAATATATGATTTATTTGGAGATATGAATTTATTTGACCTAAGAACTATTAAAACCGAAAATAATATAAATAAATTGAGATTTATAATTTTTATGGTTAATTTAATAGTTTGATTGTATGGAAATGAAATTAAGGAAGAACTATGAATAAAGATACCTGTCAAGCCCCAAATCCCGAAGGACGGCAAAGCCGGGGTGCGACCAGGGGTTGGATTAAAGAAGTGGGGAAGAAGGGGGATAAATGAATAAACAAACACATAAACAACTAAATAACAACTGATATCTATGAACCGACTTCATTAAATGAAAGAGAGTCGATCTCAAAGGATCGTTCAACAGAATTGTTCTCCAAAACAAACTAAGTTTAAAGTATGCAACTTAGACCAAAGAGTTTATACATCAAAAAGGAATATGGTTCGCAGCGGAAAAACGTAGAACTCAAAACAACTGTTCTTCTTTCCTAACACGACCCCTTTACTCAACCTCCTCCGTTTCCGTCTCTCAACCTGCACATTTTAGAAATAACTGTAGGGCTAAGTACATAAAGCACTTAGTGGGCACATTGCCGAAAACATATCATAGGTTTTATAGATTATCAGGCATCTCAACAAGTAGCGCATCGGGATTTTTCATCAAAGGCCCGTGCCTACTAAACATTTTATCTTTTCACAATAGCTTGCGCAAGCATTTTCTGTTGTTACTTCCATATTAGCACATATCTGTTTTAAAACGCTGGGGAAGAATGCACTCTTCCGCAGACGCTCCTCACCGTGGCTAGCTACCCCTCAACAGAGTACCACACACAATGGCTACCGTGTACACTAACTCTGGAAAACCCCGTACGGTTAACTCAGAGTCCGATCGATTAACTGGTTGGCGAACCAACAATCAGATAGGCATAATAGAACTCACAAAAACAAACTTATTTATGCCCGGATAATCACTTTCAAAACACAGTTATAAAGCAATAAGAAAACATTTTTAGCAACGCTCATTTTGTTATATAGAAAAGCCCACCTTAACAGTTTACAGAACAAACTTTTAACCTTCGGTCTTCCGTCCTGTCTTCAACTCCGACCTCCTTCTTTTATCACAAATAAATCAACTTTAGTAAACGGTCGAGACGATAAAAGAAAAGAAATCGAATTCGGTTTAAGTCTTTTAGGCCTTTGCACTTTAACTAATCTCTTTTGATTAAACGGCAATGAGACTCGAACACTTCTCGTTTAGAACTAACTCGATTCCTTACTCGACATTTAGGTCAGTAAATAATGAGGGTCGAGAACTTATAACAACTTAAAAGTTAAAAAGGAATTAAGTTGAAAAGAATTCAACTTAAGAAATTAGGTTTTGGAAATTTCCTGCACAAGGCAGTAGTTCTGAGGGTCATACAGAACAGAGTATTTTGAAACAGGGGACGTGCCTTGTATCAAAAGAAAGCTACAGATGTGTAGTTTACTCTCCAATTTACGGATCTCGATTTCGTTAAGCGAGCTAAGAGTTATGACAGTTTCCGTAAAAGGTCGCAGAACTGCCCGAACTAACCCTAGGGCTCGATAAAACTTGACGTATAATTTTCTATGTTCGATCAATGATACGCCACTTTTTTCTCACGAAATTTTACTCATATGGCAGTCAACATACTTAATCATTACTCGAGAATACTTTCTCCTTTCTCGGTTTAATAATACGACAAATACGTCCTCGTTGTTTCACTAATCAATTACTAAACCAATTTTATTTCATTTCCAACTTAATCTATTAACTTCCATTTCATAATTCATTTCATATCATTATCATTATCTAACTCTTTTACACATCCTTAATCAACTAATTCAATTCAATTAAGAATTAATCTTTGTTCCTTACTTCCTTTACACTTAATATTAATCAACTAACTCATTAAATTAAATTCCAATTTCCATAAATAAAATATTAATTAAATTTTTTATTTAATTTAATATTATTTAATATTAATATTTTATTATATTATTATTATTATTATTATTATTTTATTTTTATTTTTATTTAATTTCGAAATTAATTAATTTAATAATTAATTTATTTATTTTATAATTAATTTTAATCATATTTAAATCTTCATGTTCTTGGTCAAGAACACCAAGAACACCTAGAACACACACTAAACTTCTATGACTTATTTCCATCGATTTTTCATGTATAATTCATTTATTTCATTAATTCTTGATTTCATACCTTATAATTAATCATCAATTTAACTAGTACTAAGTTATAACATAATCTAACATCATAAATTAAAAACATAAAATCAAACCCTAATCCTACTAAATTTTCGGTGTTCATCATTATTCAAGGGGATTTGATTTCTATTCGATTATTAACCATAGAAATCCAATTCTATGCATAAATATCCACTTAATTAAACTTAGAACATCATCCAAAAAAATTCAATAAGGGCTACAAATTTCGAAATTTACTTAGAATCAAAGGAAATGAATTTTGTTCGGTTGGAATTGAAGAGGAAGCTCTTACCTTAACAAATATGCAATCGGAATTGAAATCGATCGGCTAACGAACAAGTTATGGAACTTGAGAGCTTGAAGAAACTTCAACAATGGTGAGAGGATGGTAGCTGGTTTGGAGAAGAAATGAAGGAGAAAAAATAGGGCAGAGGTGATATTTATAGTAAAAGTAAGTAGGTTTAAGTTAGTAATAATCTAGATATTAACTTTAAATCTAATTTTTCAGGATCTAACACTGTAAACTAAAAACGAACAATTACTTTATTAGACGGACACATTTTTGTCAAAAAATGGATACTACCATTAGTTCCGGAATATTTTACTTAGTCGGAAAGGATAATTCGTTTTCCGAAATCCGATAAAAAGTCGGGACTTCACAGTCCAAAATTCGTCCGGAAAAATAATTAAAACTGATTTTTCCTAACTTACTCGTATCGTGAAAATAGTGAATGTAAAGTTCGACGCCTTTTCGATCTGAGTTTTCTAACGAAAAAGTTTTCGTGCGCGGAAACCCTAATACAGTAGTCGTTTAACCGACTTCTAGAATTTATTTTTAAAAACGGATTTCACCGTTGGTCTTAGAATTGAAATTCATTATTTAGGCGTGCAAAGCCATATTTAATTATTAAATTTTTATTTTATGACGGAAGAGAAATCCGGGGTATTACAATACCACCAAAAGAAAGAAATGAATTCGTATGCCCATAATAAAAATATTCAGCATGTATATATTAATATAAATTGGGAATTTTAATTCCTATACTTATATGGAAGAATTGATGCTACACAAATGAAATAAGAGATGAAATAATTCTAAGTTATAAGGGAATTTAAGAAATAATCTCCTATGCATAAGTTGAAGAAAAATTCGAACCATACTAAACACAAGTAATTGTGTTTCTCAAAATTTTAAGTCTAAATTAATAAATCCAAACTAAGAAAAATAAAATTAGAATTAAATTGGAATATACTTATGTATTTATAATGCCCCGTAAATTCCTTACGATCTGAAAATTTTAAAGTTAATAAAATAAATGGCTTTGCACGCCTAAGTTTAAGATTTTGAATTCTAAGACTAACGGTCGAATCTGTTTCTGAAAATAAATTACGGAAGTCAGCTAGACGACTACTGTATTTAGGGTTAGCGCTTACGAAAAGTTTTTAGTTCGTGAACTCAGAACGGAAAACCGTCTGATTTTTACATTCACGAAATCGCGATACGAACTCGCCCGAGAAAGTTCATTTTTATGATTTTCCGGACAAAACTCGGACTGTGTCGTCCCGAGATTTTGTCGGAATTAAAGTTTTAAATATTATTTTCCGATTCAATTAATACGTTAGAATTTTTGGTCGAATCGGATCGTGACGATTTTGTGCCGAGCTACATTTTTCGTCGTTCGTTTTTCGTAACGTCGCATCGTGTCGGAAAAGTGCGTATTTTCCTTCTTTCTCTCCCTCTAGCCGACCTCACCTCCTCTCACATTAGTTGATATTTTATTTTTATATGTTATGTAATTGGACACCTAAGGTAGTAACTATTCACCTTTACACCTATTATACCTTATAACATATGTTATATCAAATTAAATCACATCTCCTCCTTCCCTCCCCCCATTTTCGGCAGCCTTCACTCTTCCTCTCTCCCATCTTCATCTTCTCTCCACCAATGAAGAAGCTTGAAGATCTTGAGCAAGAAATCACACAAGTCATCATCCAACCATCAAAACCTATTACTTCCTTTGTTAATCCTCAAGGTATTCATCTCCTCCATGTTTCTATCCAATTGGATTCCTCTTCTTTTTATTTTCTTCTTGTATCGAGTTTTAGGAAAGATGAACTAGATGTTTTGATCTTCGATTAAGTGAAATTAGTGGTGATTAGATATGAATTCTAGGGTTAAAATTGATTGAAAACCAAGAACCCTAACTTCTCTATATTACCGAAATTTTAGGGCTTATGGTAGGATTTTTGGAATTCTTCAATTGATGTTAAATTCATGCTTAGGAAGTGTTCGATTAGGGATTAGAACCAAGAGAAATTGAAAGCCCTTTGTTTGATTGAAATCGATTTAGGGTTTAGGGTTTGAAATTGGGGATTTTTGCATGTTAATGTGTAATTGGATTTCAATTGATTAATTGAGGATATAATAGTATGATTAAGAGTTAAATGGTGTTGATTAATGAAGAAAATCACTCTCTTATTCCATGTATTAATACCGAAAATTATTAGATTTTTAGGGGTTTTCATGTGTTTGATTTAGATGATGTTTGGTTGATGAAATGATGTTGTAATTGGTATTAATTGTTGATAGGAATTTATTTAGATTTTTCTAAAAATATTTTGTGGGATGTAAGAGACGAAGAACTCGTCGTAAGTTGAGATATAGTGTTGATATGAAATGGTTATATGCATGAAAGTGATTCTCGTTAGATGTTGTTTAATGACGTAAAATTTGAACGAAATCCGACAACTTTGAAAATTGTGTAAGAGACGAACAATTAGACGTAATTAATAACCGAGAAGTCGAATGAGAATTCTAACTTGATAATATCGTTTATAATGGACTTGGGAATAACTTTGTAGTTGATGTCATGAGCTTTCGAGCTAATATAATACGAGTTATAGTGATAGTCGAGAACTTAGAACGAACCTAAGACGTTATACGTCGATTCTAACGAGCAACTAGGGTTAGTGCGGCAGTTTTGCGACCCTCGCCGGAAACTGTAATAACTTCTAGCTCGTTTATTGGATTTGCGATCCGTAAATTGGAGCATAAACTAGACATCCCAAACATTCCAACGGTACAGGTCTCATCCCCTGTTTCCAGATCTCTGTTCTGGGCAGCCCCCAGAGTTACTGTAATGCGCAGTGAAATTTCAGTTTTCTTTCTTCTAAGTTGTTTTGTTCGCAACTTAGTTTCTTTCGATCGTTTAAGCCGTAATAACTAACGACTATCTTCCTACTGACCCTAGTGTCAAGAAAGGAGCCTTGAGTGCTAAATGAGACGAGACCTCATCTCGTATCCGTTAAAGTAAAGAAATATAGTTAGGTGTGAAGATGCATAAATCGTATAAAGAATTAAAACTAATTTTCCTAAGTTGTTTTCTTTCCAACTTAGTTCCTTATGGTATTTTAAGTCGTATTTAAGCTATCGACTACCCTCTCTACTGACCTAAGAGTCGAGTATGAGACCTTTCGAGTTCTAAGCGGGATTTGTTCGAGTCTCGTTCCCGTTTAAGTAAAATGAATCTAGTAAGCGTGCAAATGCCTAAAGAAATGAAGCGACTAAAACCTTTTTCGAGTTTCTTTGATCGATTATCTTTTACGACCCGATTTTAAGTGTTATTGTTTTGCGATGAAAGAGGAAGTCAGCAGTAAAGAAAGGACGGAAGATCCGAAGATTGGAAGCTAGTACTTCTTAGTTCTGTATTACGAGGTGGGCTTTTATATACAAAATAAAACGAGCAATGCTTGGAAAATCTTTCTTTATCGCTTTGATATTTGTGTTTTCAAAGTGATATTATGGCATGAACTGTTTTATGTTTTATGTGAGTTCTCTTGTACCTATCTGAGTCAACATTCGTGTTTTCCAGATTTAGAGTTAATCTAACTAGGTTAACTAATGATCGGCTCTGAGTTAGCTGCTAAGTGCTTTCCAGAGTTAGTGCACTTTGTAACCTGTGGTGTATGTGATATCCTGTTGAGGGGTACCAGCCACGGTGAATGAGATTTGGTCAAGATTGAACGTAACATACCAGAAAAAATGCTTGCAAGCTAATTTAAGAAAAGAGTCAGAAAATGTTTAGTAGACACGGGTTCTTTCCAATAAAACCCCGATGTGCTACAATTATGAAATGCTATATTTGTCTATACCTATGATTATGATTTTCGGCATCGTGCCCACTAAGTGCTTTTGTACTTAGCCCTGCATTGTTTTCTAAATGTGCAGTTTGAAGCGACGTGAGCGGCAACGGTTGAAGTTGAGTTGAAAAGATAGGATGCTTTAGTTAGGACTCTTCTGCTGCCAGAACCCTATGTCTTTTGAGAATATGTGTATATTGAACAAAACTCTGTAGCATAAGTCTGTAAACTTAAACTTAGTTACTATTGTGTACTTTTGTCGAGTAATCCTTCGCGATTAACTCTTTCTTTATAATATTCCAGTCTAGTTCATCGGATATTTGATGTCTTTTATGTATGTTTAGTTAGTCAGTCCCCTTCTCCCCCGCTTCTTTAATCCAACCCCAGTCGTACCCCGACTTCTGCTGTCCCTCGGGATTTGGGGCTGTGACAGAGTGGTATCAGAGCAGAGGTTCATCTCTTGCTCTGACTATGAGTCAATCTTCTAGTTTGAGTCAATTCTCTAGCATGAGTTATTCTTTTAGTAATACCACCAAGTGGTATCTGAGCAGAGGTTCGTTTTCTGCTCTGCTTCTGAGTCAATCTTCTAGTACGAGTTATTCTTTTAGTAATACCACAGAGTAGTATGAGTCATTCTTTTCTAGTATGAGTCATTCCTTCTAGTAATATCACCAAGTGGTATTCGTATACAAATCTTCCTTCGAGTAATAATATAGAGCATTCGTTTGTACTCTATATCGAGTCTTCTTTCGAGTCATAAGACAAGGTATTTGTATATACTCTAGATCAGAGTCTTCCGTCAAGTAGAAGATAAGAGTTAGACCATAACACTAAGATTGAGAATGTAGATGTCAACTCAACCTCTCGCTCCGTCGACTCAACGAGGAAAAGGAAAGAATTTCAATTATGCGATTTCTTTTAAATAAGAAATTTTATGAACAAGTATGCAATGAAATTGAGAATGAGAATGAGTTGTGTTTCGAATTTAAGAATTTTATGGAAGTAAAATTTTATACCTTATGTGATTATGCGATAGTACAAGTTATATCTTATGTGAAATTATTTGCGCAATGATTTTCTTTTTATGAAATTATATGCGGACACAAGAATATAGTCGGATTTTAGGGATTTTTCCCGGTTCAATGAGAACGTAGACTCGAAACCTAAGATCTTTCCGGTTCTTCGAGAATTTAGACATTTTTAAGAAACGTGATTTTGAAATGATTTCGAAAGGAGATCCCCAACGCGAGAAGAACTTCTATTGACGAATGTCACGTGCATTAAGTGACATGAATACAGATTCGGCAAAGTCGAACTTTGTTTTAAAATTTCAAATAAGAATTTCCTGCGAGGAAAATAAAAATAAAAATAATTCGGTAAATTGTGTTAGTAAACGAAGGGAACGATTAGACGTTTGAGAAGCTTTTGGCTTCGAATTAAGAAAGATATGAATGAAACGACAAAGGTAGAATAAAGGGAATCAAAGCCAAATGAAATAAGTGAACGTTGCTTACGTATAAGTAACTTAAATGACGTCATTCGTGACATGTCATTCAATTTTCTATTCGTTTCGTGTATCAGTAGGGTTTCGTCTTGATCGAACTTTACGAAGAAAAATCGTATAAATTATTAAAAATCGAGCACGAAGTTTGATTAAAAAATTTTCCATCGATCGCCCGATTCTAGCGACGACAACTGGAACTTAGTTTCCAGAAAGTTATTCTTTAAGTTATATTTCATTTTCTTTTGGAATTTAAGTCCATATTTCGCCTTTGAGCAACGACTACAACTAGTACGAGTACCAAGAGTCGTAAACGACAAAATTTCTTGTGAATAGATGTTACTTTTGAATAAGTAACATGAACGAAGTAAATATGCTTTGTTTTAATAAGTGAGAGTCGTTAGGAAATGTGTTGAGAAAGAAATAAATAATTAAAATGAGTAAAAATATGGTAAAATAAAGAACGAAAATAAAATCTTTAATTTTATGTATATATATATATGTTGTTGAGTGCAATTTCTTGAATTGCTAGAAGTCTCGATAAGTGGTTGACTTAAGTGATGATGTTACAATTGAATAAGGAATGTTCATTTTCTAATTTAAGAATTTCGTTGAAATAAGTTATTTTTCCCTACCTGTTACTGATCCGTGTTTCCTTAAAACTTTTGTAGAATGGCTAGGACTCGCGTTACGGCTCGGAAGAGCCAGCCTTTGGCCTCGTGCGAGCGCACTATAGTAGACATGCTGCAGGATGAGTACTACGAGTTTGAGGTAGACTACGAAGAGGAGGACGTAGGACAGATTGTTAGTAACTTTTCTTCAGTTTACTACCCGGTGCGACACTTGATCCGGGAGAGTCAGGCGATTCTAGACCTGATTGTTCACGTACCGGACGAGTGGCGCGGTTGGGCGCACCGTGCGGCGTGGTACTTCTTAGGGATTTTCAGCGACGACACTGAGCCGACCGACAACTACACCGGATTCGCTCTGTTTGTGCACAGACGCTTCTTCGAGAGCAGATTCATGCTCCCAATCCCATTAGAGCCACACCTTCCCTACAATCAGTTTCCAGCAGAGACAGAGCCAGAGCACCTTGACTTAGACCCAGAGTTTGCCGCCCTGTTGGAGTTGCCACCAGACGGTGTACCGAGTGAGGAGGAGGACGCAGAGTCCGAGCAGTTAGAGGAGGACGCAGAGTTAGGACAGTTAGAGGAGGACAAGGAGACCGTAGTTACACCAGAGTCACCACCAGTTGATCAGCAGATCGAGGAGTTGATCCCAGGGCCGGGATTCGTGGAGGTTGACGCTGAGACAGCCGCGCTGTTAGGGTTGTCTTCACCTTTTGTTCCAGATGTTTGTGTTAGAGTCAAGGGACCATTAGAGACGAGACTGTATAGGGAGGGGCCAGACTACTGAGAGATCGACGCGGAGCTTGCCGCCTTGTTAGAGTTACCTTCTCCACTTATGCCGCTCGAGGAGATCTGTGCGAAGTGGGGAGTAGTCAGAGAGCAGATGGAGGCAGGACCGTTCAGGGTCCGTTCTAGGGAGGACTTTGAGTCAGGTTCGGGTTCAGGTTCAGTTCCCGAGCACCTTCTTCCCCTGAAGAAGCGTGCGGTAGAGGTCAGCGAGGACTACTTGGTTTCCGTCCTGGAGGAGACGGTTTCAGAGGCACCCTCGCCCACCCTGCTTACACTTGCTGACGGTTCTACTCTGAGGGTGGACGAGGCACTTCAGCTTGTTTTTGGTTCAGAGTCCGAGGAGGATGACCCGGAGGAGGATCCCGAGGAGGATCCGGAGAAGGATCCGGAGGAGGACCCAGAGGAGGACTGTTAGGGTTTTTGCAGACCATAGGGGGTAGTTTTTGGACTCGACTGTAGTTTAGTTGAGCAGAGCGTCGTAGACGAGGGTAAATATCAGTAGTAGTAGTAGCTCTTTTGTCCTGTATAGAGTCGGATAAGTAACTAGTTAGTTTTTGTTGTACTCTAGCGGATACGAAATTTTATGAATCGTTTCCGTTCTAGTACTTTAGTAGATACGGAGTTGCAGCTTGTTAGTGCACCCGGTAAATAGTAGGCAGTCAGCCTAGTTTAGTCTAATAGTAGTCTAACCTTTTTGTATAAGTCCTCGTTGGAGGCAGGATTAATATTCTTTTTTATGTATATATATATACATGACCCGTGTAGAGGGTTTTTAAACACAAGCAAAATTTTCTATGAATTGAGTAATTAAAATCAGAATGTCAAATGAACTCGTGTAACGAGGAATTGAGTTTAACTTGAAGTTAAAAGATTACGAAGTTAATATCGAAATTATGTTCGGTATGTCGTCCCGTGAACTTGACTAAGTTGAGAACGATCTAGTAAGTACTAAGAGTAATCAACAGAAATGACTAACGAGAATTTCAATTTTTCTTTAGACCAAAGAAAATGCCTCCGAGAAACGTTAACAATAGGAGAGGTCGAGGACCTGGAAGGCCTAGAGGACGTGGGAGACGTCAACCGGAAAACAACAGAGAACAGGAGTATGAATAGAATACTACACCACCACCATCACCATCACCATCACCACCACCATCACCACCACCTCCACCACCGCCCCGTAGAGATATAGAGGATCTCTTCCTCAAGAGGAACCCTCCGATGTTCAATGGAACGGGCAGCCCTAGCGATGCTGAGCTATGGGTGAGATCTACGGAGAAGATTTTCAAGCTCCTCAGATGCATCGATGAGGAGAGAATGCTTTGTGTCGCATTCCAGCTGACTGGATCGGCAGATTACTGGTGGGAAGCAAGACAAAAGGTGATACCCGCAGAGCATCTGGCTCGTTTTATATGGGAAGAATTCAAGGAGATCTTGTTTGATAAGTACGTCCCCAAGACGTATAGGGCGCAGAAGGAAGCCGAGTTTTATAATCTGAAGCAAGGAAAGCTGACCGTGACTGAATATTATGCCAAGTTTTGCGAACTGTCAAGGTATGTGCCGGCATTAGTTGACACCGAGGAGAAGCTATCCAAGAAATTTCAAGGGGGTTTACGACATGAGATAGGAATCGCGTTAGCTAGTCATGGAGGACTAGGCTATACCAATATTTTGGGAAGAGCACTAGAAATGGAGGCCGTCGTGCCTGATGAGAAGAAGATTGTACCAACTGCATTAGCACCAATGCAGAATCAGAACCGAGGCTACTATAACAGCAATAGTAGCAACTATCAGGGTAAGAGAAAATGGAACGGAGGAGGTAGCGGAGGCTACAATCAGAACTATAACAACCAAGGAAACCAGAAGAGGGGTAACCAGCAGGGATATCCGCAGCCTGGCCAGAACAACAACAACAACAACAACAACAAGAGGCCGTGGCAGGGAAACAACCAATCGGGGTTGTTTATTCAGGGGAATAAGCAGAACTCACCGTGGAAGGGTAACAATCAACAGAACCAGCCGCAAGGGCAGCAGAGAAATTTCAACTAGGGAGCAATTAACCCAGGGAGGGTTACCATCCCCGTCTGCCCGAAGTGCAACCGAGCCCATCCTGGAGTCTGTCAGATAGGCACCCCCAACTGTTTCAACTGTGGACAGAAGGGGCACATGAAAAAGGATTGCCTGAAGCCGCTCCAAGCCGTACCTCTCCGAGCCATTCAAGCACAGCTGCAGCAGCCGCCAATGAACCAACAACAGTTTCAGCAGCATGCACAGCAGCAACAGAATGCGAGGGCATGCGCTATCAAACAGGGTGGTCAGCGCAAAGGAAAAGGCAATCTGGCAGGTATGGGAAAACTCCACAACATCCCCATTAAGATATTGTTTGATACTGGCGCATCGCATTCTTTCATTGCTAGCTCGTGTGCCGATAACTTAGACATCAGACCTGTAAGAGCTGCACAATCTATGAGAGTAGCCACACCTTCAGGAGAGATCACTACTTCTACGCATGTTTGCTCTAACCTAGAACTAGAAATCGGAACTCATAAGGTTATAGCGAACAACTTAAATGTTATGATAATGTGGGACGTAGATATAATCCTAGGAATGGATTGGTTGTTCGAGAATTATGCCACAATTCTCTGCAACGAGAGAAAAATCTCTTTTCAGCCGCTGGGTAAAGAACCAACCGAATTCCACGGAATTTCAATGGGTAGAGGCGTACCAATTATATCAGCCCTTCAAGCCACGAAACTTATGAAGAAGAAAGGTACCACAGTTTATCTTGTGTACCTAGTCGGAGAGCCAGGAGCCGAGAAGACCATCAAAGATGTAAAAGTTGTGAATGAATATGAAGATGTCTTTCCAGAAGTGCTACCAGGATTGCCACCAGATCGTCATGTGGACTTCACGATCGATTTAGAACCAGGAGCCGCACCTAAATCTAAAGCCCCATATAGGATGGCACCGAAAGAATTAGAAGAGCTCAAAATCCAGTTACAAGAATTGCTAGACCTTTGTTTTATCAGGCCAAACGTCTCACCTTGGGGAGCACCAGTGTTATTTATTAGGAAAAAGGATGGATCGATGAGAATGTGTATAGATTACCGAGAACTGAACAAGATCACGCTCAAGAACAAATATCCTTTGCCACGGATCAAGGATCTGTTCGATCAGCTCAAGGGTGCAGAAGTCTTCTCCAAGATAGATTTGAGGTCAGGGTATCATCAGCTCAAAATCCAACCTGAAGATGTACTAAAGACCGCTTTTAGAAACCGTTATGGCCATTACGAATTCCTAGTGATGCCATTTGGTTTAACCAACGCTCCAGCCGTATTCATAGACCTTATGAACAGAGTTTTCCCCCCTTATTTGGACAAATTCGTTTTAGTATTCATCGACGACATCGTCATTTACTCTAAGAATGAAAAGGAGCACGAGGAACATCTACTGATAGTGTTGGAAACACTAAGAACTGATAAACTCTACGCCAAATTCAGTAAATGCGAATTTTGGCTAAAGGAAGTAATGTTCCTTGGACATATAGTGTCGGCAGAAGGAATCAAAGTGGACCCAGCAAAAGTAGAAGCAGTACACAACTAGAAGTCACCAACGAGTCAGAACGAGATCAGAAGTTTCTTGGGTTTAGCCAGTTACTACAGAAAGTTTATTGAGGGATTCTCTACGATTGCTCGCACGATGACACAACTACTCAGGAAGGAGACCAAATTTAAATGGACGAACGAGTGCGAGAAAAGTTTCCAAACGCTTAAGGAGAAGCTAACCACAGCGCCAGTACTAGCACTTCCAGACACAAACAAAGAGTATGTGGTTTACACCGATGCATCGAAAAATGGATTAGGTTGTGTCTTGATGCAAGACGGATGAGTGATAGCTTATGCTTCGCGACAACTTCGACCTCACGAAGTTGAGTTCCCAACCCACGATTTAGAACTCGCAGCCGTGGTGCATGCGTTAAAGATTTGGAGACACCATCTTTATGGTGTAAGGGTTGAGATATTCACCGATCACAAGAGCCTGAAGTACTTTTTCGAGCAAAAAGAATTGAATATGAGACAAAGAAGATGGCTCAAATTAGTCAAGGACTATGACTGCGGAATCAATTATCATCCAGGAAAGGCTAATGTGGTAGCAGACGCTTTGAGTCGCAAGGCTCCAACGAAGTTAGGATGCCTTTTTGTAGAAGAAGAAACTTTAGTACAAGAATTCGAGAAGATGGATATCAGAGTGCTTGACACGCCAACTATGATAACAAGTCAGATCGCAGCACTAGAAGCTACACCAGATTTGAGAGAAAGAATCATCAGTGCTCAGAGAAAAGACGAGTCAATGGAAAAGTTACGAGTGAGGATAAGAACAGATAAACCAGAAGGATATTCTGAAGCTCCAGACAATGCGATACTTTATGAAGGCAGGATTTGTATTCCTGATGATGACAACGAACTGAAGAACGAGATCTTGAGTGAGGCTCACGACACACCTTATACAGCACATCCAGGAAGTACGAAAATGTACCAAGATTTGAGAAGGAACTTTTGGTGGAATGGAATGAAACGAGATGTTGCCTCGTTTGTAGAAAGATGCCTAGCATGTCAGCAAATTAAGGCTTTACACCGACGACCGTATGGATTGCTACAACCATTGGATGTCCCAGAATGGAAATGGGAAGGCATAGCTATGGACTTTGTCACAGGCTTGCCTAAGTCGAGAAGAGGAAACACAACAATTTGGGTGATAATAGATAGGCTTACGAAGTCAGCACATTTCTTGCCGATTAAGATTACATACGGATTAGAGAAACTAGCTCAGTTGTACGTCAGAGAGATTGTACGTCTGCATGGAGTACAGAAGGTCATAATATCAGATAGAGACGCCAAATTTACCTTGAGATTTTGGATTATGATGCAGAAAGAATTGGGAACAGAGCTTAATTTCAGTACAGCGTTTCACCCACAGACAGATGGGTAGTCAGAGAGAACGATTCAGATTTTAGTCGATATGTTAAGGACAGTGGTTTTGGACCGAGGTGCGAATTGGGAAGAAATTTTACACTTAGTCGAATTCGCTTACAACAACAACTATCAGGCCACGATAGGAATGGCGCCGTTTGAGGCTTTGTATGGGAGGAAATGTAGATCGCCACTGTATTGGGATGAAGTAGGTGAGAGAAAGAACCTAGGCCCAAATGCGATTAATGAGATGATTGAGATAGTTCGGCAGATACGCGATAGAATGAAAGAGGCCCAGAGCCGACAGAAGTCGTATGCCGATGATCGTCGAACCAATCTTGAGTTTGAAATAGGAGATAAGGTTTTCCTTAAGATATCACCAACCAGAGGAATCGTTAGATTCTGAGTTAAGGGTAAACTAAGACCCAGGTTTATAGGACCTTATGAAATCCTCGAGAGAATAGGACCCGTCGCTTATAGATTGGCCTTACCGCCAAGTCTAGGAAGCGTTCACAACGTTTTTCACGTTTCTCAGTTGAGAAGATATGTTTATGATCCTAAGCACGTCATTAGTCAGCAAGACGTAGTTCTTGAATCTAACCTAAGCTATGAAGAGAAGCCGATATCGATTCTGGATAGAAAAGTCCAAGAGTTAAGAACCAAATCGATTCCAATCGTTAAAGTGCTATGGAACCACCACGGGCAAGAAGAAGCCACGTAGGAACTCGAGGAGAAGATGAAGGAGAGATATCCTCATCTTTTTATAGAAGGTATGCAAATTTTGGGACGAAATTTTTCGTAAGGGGGGTGGGATGTAATGCCCCGGAAATTCCTTACGATCTCAAAAATTTAAAGTTAATAAAATAAATGGCTTTGCACGCCTAAGTTTACGATTTTGAATTCTAAGACTAACGGTGAAATCCGTTTCTGAAAATAAATTACGGAAGTCAGCTAGACGACTACTGTATTTAGGGTTAGCGCGTACGAAAAGTTTTTAGTTCGTGAACTCAGAACGGAAAACCGTCTGATTTTTACATTCACGAAATCGCGATACGAACTCGCCCGAGAAAATTCATTTTTATGATTTTTCGGACAAAACTCGGACTGTGTCATCCCGAGATTTTGTCGGAATTAAAGTTTTAAATATTATTTTTCGATTAAATTAATACGTTAGAATTTTTGGTCGAATCGGATCGTGACGATTTTGTGTCGAGCTACATTTTTCGTCGTTCATTTTCCGTAACGTCGCATCGTGTCGGAAAAGTGCGTATTTTCCTTCTTTCTCTTCCTCTAGCCGACCTCACCTCCTCTCACATTAGTTGATATTTTCTTTTTATATGTTATGTAATTGGACACCTAAGGTAGTAACTATTCACCTTTACACCTATTATACCTTATAACATATGTTATATCAATTTAAATCACATCTCCTCCTTCCCTCCCCCCATTTTCGGCAGCCTTCACTCTTCCTCTCTCCCATCTTCATCTTTTCTCCACCATTAAAGAAGCTTGAAGATCTTGAGCAAGAAATCACACAAGTCATCATCCAACCATCAAAACCTATTACTTCCTTTGTTAATCCTCAAGGTATTCATCTCCTCCATGTTTCTATCCAATTGGATTCCTCTTCTTTTTATTTTCTTCTTGTATCGAGTTTTAGGAAAGATGAACTAGATGTTTTGATCTTCGATTAAGTGAAATTAGTGGTGATTAGATATGAATTCTAGGGTTAAAATTGATTGAAAACCAAGAACCCTAACTTCTCTATATTACCGAAATTTTAAGGCTTATGGTAGGATTTTTGGAATTCTTCAATTGATGTTAAATTCATGCTTAGGAAGTGTTCGATTAGGGATTAGAATCAAGAGAAATCGAAAGCCCTTTGTTTGATTGAAATCGATTTAGGGTTTAGGGTTTGAAATTGGGGATTTTTGCATGTTAATGTGTAATTGGATTTCAATTGATTAATTGAGGATATAATAGTATGATTAAGAGTTAAATGGTGTTGATTAATGAAGAAAATCACTCTCTTATTCCATGTATTAATACCGAAAATTATTAGATTTTTAGGGGTTTTCATGTGTTTGATTTAGATGATGTTTGGTTGATGAAATGATGTTGTAATTGGTATTAATTGTTGATAGGAATTTATTTAGATTTTTCTAAAAATATTTTGTGGGATGTAAGAGACGAAGAACTTGTCGTAAGTTGAGATATAGTGTTGATATGAAATGGTTATATGCATGAAAGTGATTCTCGTTAGATGTTGTTTAATGACGTAAAATTTGAACGAAATCCGACAACTTTGAAAATTGTGTAAGAGACGAACAATTAGACGTAATTAATAACCGAGAAGTCGAATGAGAATTCTAACTTGATAATATTGTTTATAATGGACTTGGGAATAACTTTGTAGTTGATGTCATGAGCTTTCGAGCTAATATAATACGAGTTATAGTGATAGTCGAGAACTTAGAACGAATCTAAGACGTTATACGTCGATTCTAACGAGCAACTAGGGTTAGTGCGGCAGTTTTGCGACCCTCGCCGGAAACTGTAATAACTTCTAGCTCATTTATCGGATTTGCGATCCGTAAATTGGAGCATAAACTAGACATCCCAAACATTCCAACGGTACAGGGCTCATCCCTTGTTTCCAGATCCCTGTTCTGGGCAGCCCCCAGAGTTACTGTAATGCGCAGTGAAATTTCAGTTTTCTTTCTTCTAAGTTGTTTTGTTCGCAACTTAGTTTCTTTCGATCGTTTAAGCCGTAATAACTAACGACTATCTTCCTACTGACCCTAGTGTCAAGAAAGGAGCCTTGAGTGCTAAATGAGACGAGACCTCATCTCGAATCCGTTAAAGTAAAGAAATATAGTTAGGTGTGAAGATGCATAAATCATATAAAGAATTAAAACTAATTTTCCTAAGCTTGTTTCCCTCTTTTTATTTTTTTCGAAAATTAAGGGTTGAAATAGGAGATTGATCCTTGATCGATACATGTTCTAGGATGTTTAGAATCAAGTTCTATAGATTGAATCATGAAGAATATCACTCTTCTTTGTCTTAGGGTATTACCGATTTTTTTCAAATTTTGGGGGTTTGATCGTAGCTCGATTTCTTTAGTGATTGATCAATAGATTAGTGTTCTTCATGATGTTAATTGACTATATGAATTGTTTTAGATTTTTCTAAAAATAAAATTCGAAACCTAAGAGATGAAGAAGGGTCAATTTAGTATAGTAAATGTTACGATATGCTCGATTGTTTAATGGAAATGAGATATACGATGTATGAGGATGATTATATATTTAATTGAGATTTTTCTAAAAATAAATTGAAAAATGTAAGAGACGAAGACGTGTCGATAAGTTAGAGCTCGTTAATGTTTTGATAATATGATTTGCATGTTAGTAATGCTCGTTAGATGATAATCGTTGTCGTAAAATTTGAACGAAAACGGAGAACGTAGAATTTTCGTTAAGAGACGAACGATCGACGATAAGTCGAGATTAAATAATGATATAGGTCTACGATGTGAATATAAGTTAATCTCGATAGTTAATGATCATAATCGGAAAGTTAGAACGAATTCTAATAACGTCGGATTTTTTACAAGAGGCGAAGAATCAAACCTAAGTATCGTTAGAAAAGATGAATGAGGAAAGTAATTGGATATTAATGATCGTTATTGTTAAATGAACGAGTTTGTGGTTGACGACATGTTCATCCGAGTTATGAAATGATAAGTTATAGTTGTGAACGAGAAGTAGAAACGAGAAGTTAGGATTTGTTTTGGTATAGTAATTGTATAGTTGAAGAGACGAGGTTTTAAACGTCGTGCTTATAGACGAGGAATGGAAAGGAGTTTATCACGTACAAAGATACGTGTTGACTGCCTTGATGTGTAAATTTCGTGAGAATTTAAGTACGATAACATAAAACGAACCTAGAAAACCGTGTGTCGATTTTATCGAGCATTAGGGTTTCACTCGGCAGTTTTGCGACCTTCCACGGAAACTGTCATAACTCCTAGCTCGTTTATCGGAATCGAGATCCGCAAATTGGAGAGTAAACTAGACACCTGTACCTTTCTTGTGGTATAAGATTCGTCCCCTGTTTCGAAATCCCCTCTTTTGTACAGACTTACTGATCTTGTGCAGTGAATGTTCAAACCTTAGATTCTTAAGTTGAATTGTTCTCAACTTGAACTCTTTCGATCTTTTAAGTCGTTTCAAGTTATCGACTACCTTCTTTCTACTGACCTAAGTGTCAAGTACAGAACCGAGTGAGTGTCAAACGAGATGCGTTCGTATCTCGTTTCTTTTTAACTAAAAGAGTTTAGTTTAGCGTGCAAATGCCTAAAAAGTCTAAAGGACTAAAACTTAACTCGATTCTCCGTATTCGTTTTATCGTTTGTGACCGAGCTTTAATGTATGATTTTTACGATGAAGGAGGAAGTCGACACCAAGGATAGGACGGAAGATCAGAAGACGGAAGCACGTGTCCTAGTTCTGTATTCTATCAAGGTATTCCAAAGTTTAGTGTGCACTGTAGCCTGTGGTGTATGTGGTATCCTGTTGAGGGGTAACCAGCCACGGTGAATTATGAATGGTCAGGATTGAACGTAAAATTAATGAAAAATGCTTGTACAAGCTCAGTTATGAAAATGAGAAAGAAAATGTTTAGTAGACACGGGAATTTGTTGAAAAACCCCGATGTGCTAAAGAAATGAAATGCCTAATTATCTATACTTATGATTATGATTTCGGCAATGTGCCCACTAAGAATTATTGTACTTAGTCATGCATATGTTTTCTAAATGTGCAGGTTGAAGCAACAGAAGCGGCGAGGGTTGAGTTAAGAGTTGTCGATAGGGAAGACTGTAGTATGTAGATTACAATTCCGCTGCCAAACTCTAGACTCACTCGTGTAATTATGAATATCACTTTTGGGTTTAAGTTTTGTACTTATAACTTAGAATCTTTTGAGATCTTGTTCGAGTGATCCTTCGAGATCAACTCTGTCTTTTGTTAATGAAGTCTCGTTCATAGAATTTTTGTCTTTAATGTTATGTTTATTCATTCATCCCCTTTCTTCTCCGCTTCTTTAATCTATTCCCAGTCGCACCCCGGCTTCTGCCGTCCCTCGGGATTTGGGGCTGTGACAGAGTGGTATCAGAGCAATCGTTTCTGCTCTATATACAAGTCTTCCTTCGAGTAGTAAGATAGAGAATTTGTATATCCTCTATATCCGAGTCTTCTTTCAACTAAGATAGGGTCGTAACACTAAGTTTAAGAGTGTAGACGACAACTCAACCTCCCACTACGTCGACTCAACGAAGGAAAGAAAGAAAGAAAGAAAGAAAGAAAGGAAAGGAAAGAATTTGAGAAATAAGTTTTCTTTTAAGAAAATTTTTGAATAAGTATTCCGAAAAGTTAAGAATGACAATGGTGCCAAGAATGAAATTGTGAAAGTATAAGAATCATACTTATTTTCTGCTATGTGAATTACGTGAAATTGTTTGCACAATGATTTCTTTTATTTGAAAGTATGATGGCATGAGAATCTAGATTGATTCTAGGGATTTTTCCCGGTTCGCTAAGAATATAGACTTGAAACCTAAGATCTTTCTGATTTCTCGAGAACTTAGACGTTTTAAGAACGTTAGTTAAATAATTTCGAAAGGAAATCGTGAAACGGGAAGAACTTCTGTAGACGAATGTCACGTGCGTATAGTGACATGAACAAAGACTCGGCAGAGTCAAGTTTTGTTTTTTTTAAAAAAAATAATCGATAAGAAATTCCTTCGAGAAAATAAGATAAATAATGATAAGGTACGTTAATTCTGTACCAAGTAAATGAAAGAAATGAATGTTACTTCCGTAAAAGTAACATGAACGAAGTCATTTTCAGTTGGAGTTTGCCTCGCTCAAACTTCAAGAAGAGATTGGTTATAATTACCACGAATCAAGTACGAATCTTAGTTAATTTCCAATGATCACTCGATCTGACGACGACTAGAACTTTGGTTCTAAAGTCATTTTCCAGTTATAATTCCTTTTCTTTGGAATTTATTTTATTTCATACCTCGTAATTGAACGAAGAATACGACGAGTAAGAAATTCAAGTGTTGAGAAGGACAAAATCTTTTGTAAACGGATGTTACCTTTGAATAAGTAACATGAACAAAGTAGACGTACTTTGTTTTAACAAAGTAAGAATCATTAAGAAATTTTCCTTAAGGAAGAAATAATGAAAGAAAGTAATAAAGAATAAAGAAAGAAAGTTTATAAGGAAATAAAGTAAGAAAGTAAATGAATAATAAGATAAAGGATGGAAATAAAATCTTGAAATTTTATTTCTATATATTGTTTGAGTGCAATTTCTTGAATTGCTAGATGTTTAAGAGAAGTGGTTGTTTAAGTGGTGATATTACAATTGAATAAGGAATATTCATTTTGTAATTTAAGTATTTCATTAAGATAAGTTATTTCCCTACCTATTACTGATCCGTGTTTCTTTAAAAAAAAAACTTTTGTAGGATGGCTAGGACAGGCGTTACAGCTCGGAAGAGCACCCCTTTGCCACAGCGTACCCTAGCAGATACTTTACAGGATGATTATCATGGTTATGAGGCAGACATTGGTGTGGAGGACGTAGGGCAGATTGTGAGTAATTTTTCAGCAGTATACTATGCAACACGGCACTTTATCTCGGAGAGGCAGGCGATATCCGACCTGACTATACGACTGCTGGACGAGTGGCATGGTTGGGCGCATGGCGTGGCGTGGTTTTTTCTTGGAATCTTCGGCGACGACACAGAGCCGACAAGCAACTACTCGGGATTCGCTCTAACTATACACGAGCGTTTCTTTGACAGCAGGTTCATGGTGCTAGTCTCTTTTGAGCCACATCTTCCTTACCGTCACTTCCCAGCAGTTACCGAGCCAGAGCCTTTAGACTTGGACCCGAAGTTGGCCGCGTTGTTGGAGATACCACCAGATTTTGCACTTAGTGAGGAATCAGACTCGGAGGCAGAGCAGTTAGAGGTGGACGAGGAGCCCGCAGCTATACCAGAGTTACCACTTCCACTTAGACCACTTGAGGAGTTGATTCCAGGACCAGGACTCGTAGAGATTGACGCAGAGACAGCTGCCCTATTAGGGTTATCTACTCCTTTTCTACCCGAGCCTAGTGTGAGAGTTCGAGGACATTTTGAGACAGGATTGGTTGAGACAGGGTTAGGGTACCGGGAGATAGACGCGGAGCTTGCCGCCATGCTAGAGCTATCATCTCCACCGACACCGCTGGAGGAGATTTGCGCAAAGTGGGAGGTAGTCAGAGGACAGTTAGAGGCAGGACCATCCAGAGTCCGTTCTAGGGAGGAGTACGAGTCCGATTCCGTTCCAGAGCACCTTCTTCCCCTGAAGAAGCGTGCAGTAGAGACCAGTGAGGATTTTCTTGTTTCAGACTCAGAGGAGACAGTTTCGGATGCCCCATCACCACCCCCACTTACGCTTTCTGACAGCTCTACTCTGAGGGAGGACGAGACATTCCAGCTCGTCTTCGGTTCAGAGTCAGAGGAGGAGGACCCGGACGAGGATCCAGAGGAGGACCCGGAGGAGGACCCGGAGGAGGACTCTGAGGGTTTACAGGCCGTAGAAGGCAGTACGGACTCGACTGTAGTTTGTTGAGCAGAGCGTCGTAGACGCGTATTAGTAGTAGTAGTAGTTTCTTTTGTCTTGTACATAGTCGGATCAGTAACTAGTTTTTGTAGTACTCTAGCGGATACGAAATTTTATGAATCGTTTCCGTTTTAGTACTTCCAGTAGGTACAGTAATGCAGCTTGTTAGTGCATCCTGTACAGTTAGGCAGTCAGCCTAGTTTAGACTAGTAGTAGTCTAACTTTTTGTATAAGTCCTCGTTGGAGGCAGAATTAATATTCTTTTTGATGTATATATATATACATGACCCGTAAGAGGGTTTTGATCACAAAAAAGTTTCTTATAAATCATGTAGTAAACCAGAATGTCAAATGAACTCGTGTAACGAGAGTTTAATTTAACTTGAAAAGTTAAAAGATTAAAGGGCTAGTATCGAAGTTATGTTCGATTTTCCTTTTCCGTGAACTTGATTAAGTTGGAAAGAGGGTGAGTAAGTAAAAGAATGTTTAAAAGAAAGGGCTAATGAAAATTTTTGTTCCCTATAGTTAAAGAAAAATACCGCCGAGAAATGTTAACAACAGAAGGGGACCTGGTAGGCCCCGAGAACGTGGAAGACGTCAACCGAAAAATGAAAGGGAGCAAGAACAAGAACAAGAACGTAATGATACCCCTCCACCATCACCATCACCACCACCTCCACCGCCACCCCGCAGGGACATTAAGGATCTTTTCCTCAAATGAAACCCACCAGTATTTAATGGATCGGGCAACCCTAGCGATGCTGAGCTATGGGTGCGATCAATCGAGAGAATTTTCAAGCTCCTCAGATGTACTGATGAGGAGCGACTATCGTGCATAGCATTCCAGCTCTCCGGACCAGCTGACTACTGGTGGGAGGCAAGACAGAAGGTGATACCTGCGGAGCATCTGGCTCAACTTACATGGGACGAATTTAAGGAAGCAACTGTACGACAAGTACGTACCAAAGACGTATAGAGCTCAGAAGGAGGCTGAGTTCTACAATTTGAAACAAGGTAAGATGACGGTAACCGAATACGATGCTAAGTTTTGTAAGCTATCAAGGTATGCGCCTACTCAGGTCGATACCGAAGAAAAAATTTCTAAGAAGTTCCGAGGAGGACTAAGACATGAATTGGGAATAGCATTAGCCAGTCATGGGGGACTGAGCTATACTGATGTTCTAGGGCGAGAGCTAGAGATGGAGACTGTTGTGCCTGATAAGAAGAAAACTGTAACAACCACACCAGCTCCAACACAAAACCAAAACCGAGGCTATTATAACAACAATAATAGCAATTTTCAAAGGGAAAAAAAAGTGGGAAGGAGGAAGTAGCGGTGGCTACAATCAGAATTTGAACAACCAGGGGAATCAAAGAAAGGGAAATCAGCAAGGTATTCAGCAGCCCAGTCAGAATAATAAAAAGAAGCCATGGCAAGGAAACAACCAGTCGGGGTTGTATTTACAGGGAAATGGACAAACTGGACCATGGAGAGGTAATAACCAGCCGCAAGGGCAGCAGAGGAATTTCAATCAGGGAGGAAATAACCTAGGGAGGGTTACCATTCCTGTATGCCCTAAGTGCAACAAAACACATCCCGGTGTCTGTCAAGCAGGCACCCCCAACTGTTTTAACTGCGGACAGAAGGGACATATAAAGAAGGATTGCCCTGAACCACTGTAAGCAGTACCTCTGAGGGCCATACAAGTGCAGCCATAGTAACAAATGAATCAGCAACAGTTTCAGCAGCACGCGCAACAACAGCAGAATGCAAGGGCATGCGCGAATAGGCAGACTGAGCAGGATAAAGGAAAAGGAAAAGGAAACCTTGCAGGTATGGGAAAACTTCACAACATTCCTATTAAGATATTGTTTGATGCAGTCGCATCACATTCTTTTATTGCTGGTTCGTGTGCGGATAACTTAGATATCAGACCTGTAAGAGCTGAACATCCTATGAGAGTAGCTACACCTTCAGGAGAGATTACTACTTCCACACATGTCTGCTCTAACCTAGAACTAGAAATTGGAACTCTTAAGGTTAAAGTGAACAATTTGAATGTTATGATAATGTGGGACGTAGACATAATCCTAGGGATGGACTGGTTGTCAGAAAATTATGCCACACTTCTCTGCAACGAAAGAAAGATCTCTTTTCAACCCCCGGGTAGAGAGCCGACCGAATTTCATGGAATTGCAATGCCAACAGAGTACCGGTAATATACGCATTACAAGCCAAAAAGTTGATAAAGAAGAAGGGTTGCACAGCCTATCTTGTGTACTTAGTTGGAGAACCAGGAGCCGAGAAGACTGTAATACCCCGGAAAATTTCTACTGCGTAAAAAATTCAAAGTTAATAATAATTACGGCTTTGCACGCCTAAGTTCATAAAATTAAATTCTAAGACTAACGGTGAAATCCGTTACCAAAAAAAATTATAGAAGTCAGTTAGATGACTACTGTATTAGGGTTATCGCGTACGATAACTTTTTAGTTCGAGAACTCAGATCGGGAAACCGTCTGATTTTTACATTCACGAAATTGCAATACGAGTTCGCCCGAGAAAGTTTGGTTTTATTGTTTTTCCGAACGAAATCTGGACTGTGATGTCCCGAGATTCTGTCGGAATTTAGAATTTTAATATTATTTTCCAAGTAAGTTAAATATATTGGATTTAATGGTCGAATCGGATTTCGACAAAAATGTGCCGAATACATTTTTATTTTCCCGATTTTTGTAACGTCGTAACGAGCCGGAAAAACTCGTATTTTTCCCCAAATTTTTGTGCTATGGCCGACATACCCTATACACACACATATATATTTCCTTTGTTTATAGTATTAATGTCATGACTCATTTTTCTTAACTTTCTAAAACTTTACACCTATTATACTTTGTTAGATTTTTTTTATTAACTACCTTAATCATCACCATCCTCACATCTCTCTCTCTTGCGCCACACACACACATACTTACACTCTCAATTTCTTCATTTCCATTGTTGAAACCTTAAAGCTTTCATCAAGAAATTTTTCCATCTACTTGATCAATCATCTATCAATTTCAATCCTAATACCAATAATATTCAAGGTAAATCCAATAGCTATACTTCTATCCAAGTGAATTTAAATTCATTAATTTCTCCTTGAGGACCGATTTTTGTGATTGAACTAGGATGATGAATTAAGTTTTAATTCATGCAATTAGAGGTGTTAGTAGTTGAATCTATGGTTTAATTGATGGAAAAACCAAGAACCCTAATTTCTCACTAGGACCGAATTTTAGGGGTTTAGGATAGGAAGTTTTAATTCTTAAATTGGTTGGATAATTGAGCTTTGGAGTAGCTTAATTGATGATAGAAACAAAAAGAAATCAATTCCCCTATGATTTGAAGTGGTGACCGATTTTAGGGCTAGGGTTTCAACTTGGTTTTCTAATTAATGATGTGGGATTGTTAATTCTTGAATAATACTTGATGTTGTAGGTTTAAAATTGGATTAATAGATGAAATTAATGAATAAAATCACTTTCCCTAATTAATTACCAATACCGAAAATTTAAGGGATTTAGGGGTTTTGATGTAGCTTAATTCTATTAAGGAAATGATGACGAATTAATGTTATAATTGATGTTAGATGATTATATGAATTATTTTGAATTATTCTAAAAATATTAGGTAAAGTATAAGAGACGAAAATCCATAAATAAACCGAGTTTGGTTAATGAGTTAAGGATATGGTCGAATATTGTTGTAGAATTTAATCGGATTCTAATAACGTTGAAATTTTGGTAAGAAACGAAGCAACGAGCCTAAGTATCGATGGAAAAGTCGAACCAAGAAAAAAATTGGATATTAATGAATCTTATCGTTAAGTGAACAAGTTCGTAGTTGACGACGTGTTAATCCGAGTTATGAAATGATAGGTTATAATTGAAACCGAGAAATTAGGAATTGAATTAGGAACTTGATTTGGTTTAGTAATTGGTTAGATTGAACGACGAGATTTTGATGGTCGTATTTATAGACGAGAAATAAAAAAAAGGAGTTTTTCACGTATGGAAATACGTGTTGACTGCCCTGTTGTATAATTTTCGTGAGAATTTAGGTACGAGAACATAAAACGAACCTAGGAAGTCACACGTCGATTTTTATCAAACCTTAGGGTTAACTTCGGCAGTTTTGCGACCCTTTCCGGAAACTGCCATATCTCTTAGCTCGTTTATCGGATTTGAGATCCGTAAATTGGAGAGTAAACTAGACTTCCTTGGCTTTCATTCGGTACAGAGCACCTCCCCTGTTTCAGTGTACTCTGTTCTAGGCAGTCATCAGAAGCTCTGCCTTGTGCAGTGAAGTTTCAAAACTTAATTTCTTAAATTGATTTCTTCTCCACTTAATTTCATTCGATCTTTTAAGTCGTTCCAAGTATCGACTATCATAATTTACTGACCTTATCATCAAGTAAGAGTTCTAAATAAGAAATGTTCGATTCTCGTTCCCGTTTAATTAAAAGAATCTATAATAGCGTGCAAAGGTCTAAAAGCTTAAGAACATATGAGAACTAATTCAATTTCGGTTTCGATTTTCATTTTCTTTTATCGACTCGATGACTTATCGAAGTTATGATTATTTACAATGAAGGAGGAAGTCAGCACTCGGGATAAGACGAAGGATCGATGACAGAAAACTCGTTTAATAGTTCTGTAACTTATAAGGTGGGCTTTCCTTATATATGTGAAATAAAACGAGCAATGCTCGAAAACCTTTCTTTATCGCTTTGATAATCGTGTTTTTAAAGTGATAATCATGGCATGAACTGTTTTGTATTTTATGTGAGTTATCTTGTACCTTATGAGTTAATCAAAAGGGGTTAACTAACGATCGGCTTTGAGTTAGTCAAAAGGGGCTTTCCAAATTTAGTGCACTTGTAGCCTGTGGTGTATGTGGTATCCTGTTGAGGGGTAGCCACCCACGGTGAATTATGACTGGTCAAGATTTGAACGTAACATCTATGAAAAATGCTTGCAAGCAAAATTTATGAAAAAGAGAAAGAACATGTTTAGTAGACACGGGCCTTTAATGAAAAACCCCGATGTGCTATAGAAATAAAATGCATGAATTATCTATACCTATGATTATATTTTCGGCAACGTGCCCACTAAGTACTTTTGTACTTAGCCCTACATATGTTTTCTAAATGTGCAGGTTGAAGCGACGGCAGCAGTGGACGGTTGAGTTAGGGTTGAATAGAGATAGGAAAGAGTTGTATTCATATCTCACTTTTCCGCTGCTAAACTCTAAGACTTTTGTTTTATATATTTAAATCACTGTAGCCTGAGCCCCGTTTATAATTTAGAATCTTTCGAGATCTTGTCCGAGTGATCTTTCGAGATCAACTCCTTCTTTTGCTATAAAGTCTTGTTCATTGAAATTGTGTTGTCTTCTATATATATTTATTCAGTCATCCCCTTTCTTCCCCGCCTCTTTAATCTAATTCCAGTCGCACCCCGGCTTCTGCCGTCCCTCGGAATTTGGGACTGTGACAGAGTGGTATCAGAGCAATCATTTCTGCTCTGTATACAAGTCTTTCCTTCGAGTAGTAAGATAGAGCATTCGTTTCCGCTCTGGCCTTAAGTTGTTTTCTAGTGATACCACCGAGTGGTACCAGTCTTCTTTCGAGTCGTAGGATAGAATATTTGTATGTACTCTATACCTGAGTCTTCTTTTAAGTAAAGTTAAGTCAGAACAATAAGATAAGATTAAGAATATAGACGATAACTCAACCTCCCGCTACGTCGACTCAACGAAGGAAAGAAAGAAATAAAGGAAAGAGTTTCAAGAAATGTGATTTCTTTTTTAAAAAATTTTTGAATAACTATTCAATAAGTTAAGGATGAAATCAAAGTGCCAAATACAGAATTATTTTGAAAGTATATTAAATTATACTTGGCTATGTTATGTGCCTTATGTGAAACTATTTGCGCAATAATTTCTTATGTTTGAAAGTATTTTGGCACGAGAATCTAGACAAATCCTAGGGATTTTCCCTATTCATGAAAAACATAGACTTTGTTCTAAGGACTTCCCAATCCTTTGAGAACTTAGACGTTTAAGAAACGTGGCTTCAAATCATTCGAGAAATGATCGGAACGAGAAGAAAAGAAGACTTCGAAACAAGAAAGATACGATCGAGACGAAGAGGACAGAATTAAGGGAATCAAAGGGAATGAAGAAATAAGTGTTACTTCCGTACAAGTAACACGAACGAAGTCGTCTTTCAAATGGAGTTTGCTCCGTTAAAACTCCCATAAGAGATTTGTTCTATTTACTAAGATCGAATACGAATCTTAATTAAATTTCAACGATCAATAGATTTCGTCGACGACCCGAACTTGTGTTACACAAGTTATTCTTTAGTTATTATTCCACTACTTTTGGAATTTATTTATTTACTTCATAATTAAATGAAGAATACGACGAGTGCGAGCATTAAGTGTCTAGGACGACAAAGTCTTTTATAAACGAATGTCATAAATGCGTAAGTGACATGAACAAAGTAGAATCATACTTTGTTTTAATAAAGTAAGAATCGTTCGGAAATTTCCCTTAAGAAAGAAATAGAAAAAAAAAATAATAAAAGAATAATAATATAAATGATGGAAATAAGATCTTGAAATTTTATTTCTATATATTGTTTAAGAGCAATTTTCTTCAAAACTGCTAAGGTATCTAAGATAAGTTTATTATTTTAAGTGTCGGCAATATTACAATTGAATAAGGAATATTCTATTGTAATTTAAGATTTTCTATAAGATAAGTTATTACCTTAACTGTTACTGATCCGTGTTTCTATAAGATGGCCGGGTGAATGGTTACCACTCGGAAGAGCCAGCCCTTACCTCAGCGTACCTTAGTGGATGTGATACGGGATAAGTATCATAATTACGTGTCAGACCCGGATAAGGAGGATGTCGGGCAAATAGTGAGCAACTTCTCGACCGTATACTATGCAGCACGTCATTTTATTTCAGCGAACCAGGCCATGTTCGATTTGATTTATCAGCTACCAGATGAGTGACATAGTTAGGCACACGACATCGCATGATATTACCTAGGATTGTTCGACGATGACATTGAGCCAGCGGGAGATTACCAGGGTTTTGCCTTAGCTATCCATAGGCGCTTCTTCCATAGCAGGTTCATGATGGCAGATCCTCTTATGCCACATTTTTTCCTACCGTCATTTTCCAGCGATTACCGAGCCTGAGTCTCTTGACTTAGACCCAGAGATAGCCGATTTATTGGAGATCCCGACAGATTTTGTACCTAGCAAGGAGTGGGATTCAGTGGTAGAGTTTTTAGAGACAGACGAGGAGACTGTAGTTGTACCACAATTACCGTTTTCATCTAGACCACTTGAAGAGTTGGTTCCAGGACCGGGATTAGTTGAGATTGACGCAGAGACAGTTACCTTGTTAGGATTGTCTACTCCTTTTTCTACCCAAGTCTAGTGTGAGGGTTCGAGGATAGTTCGAGACTGGACGAAGGTACCAGGAGTCAGATACGGAGATTACTGCCACGCTACAACTACTACCACCTTTGACTCCAATAGACGAGATTTGTGCGAGATGGGCAACAGATAGAGACCAGTTTGAGGCAGGACCATCCAAAGTCCGTTCCAGGGATGAGTACGAGTCCGGTTCTATTCCTGAACACCTTTTTTCCTTGAAGAAGCATACAGTAGTGATCGATGATGATTGTTTGGATTTAGACGCAGAGAAGATTGGTTCAGAGATACCTTCACCACCCCCACTTACACTTCTTGACGGTACCACCTTGAGTGCAGACGAGGCACTACAGCTCATCTTCGATTTAGAATCTGAGGAGGATCCGGAGGAGGATTCGGAGGAGGATCCAGATGAGAACCCTGACGGCTTACCGGCCGCAGAGAACAGTGTTTGGCACGACCACAGTTAGATGAGCGGAGCATACCAGATGCGTAATAGTATTCTTAGTAGTTTTTCCTTGCCTTGTGCATAGTTGGATCAGTAACTTGTTCCTTTGTAGTACTTCCACAGATACGAAATTTTATGACTCATTTCCGTTCCGGCACTTCTAGTGGGTACAGGGTTTACTGTACAGACAGGCAGTCAGCCTAGTTTAGACTCGTAGTGGTCTAGTTTCTGTATAAGTCCTCGTTGGAGGCAAAATAAATATTCTTTTTAAATATATATATATATATATATACGACAAGAAAATCCCTCAAATTTGTATAATGAAAACCAGAACGTTGAAAGAACTCGCGTAACGAGAATTTAATTTAACTCCGAAAGTTGAAAGTTTACAAGGGTTAATATCGAAATTATTACTGATCTCTCTTACGTGAACTTGTTAAGTTTGGAAGGGGGTTTAGTAAGTAAATAAAAGACTTAAGAGCAAGCGCTAATGAGAATTCTCGTTTCTTATAGAACCAAAATGCCGCCGAAAGTAAGTAACAATCAAAGAGGATTTGGTAATCCTAGAGGGTACAGTGGAGGTCAAGGACAGCGAGAAAGCATAGGAGAACGTAATCATCAAGCAAACCAATTTCTTCCGCCACCTCCACAACAACGTAACATTGAGGATTTATTCTTCAGAAGAAATCCGCCGGTTTTTAAGGGATCTAGTAACCCGAGCGACGCTGAGCTTTGGGTACGATCAATCGAAGGAATTTTTGAGCTTCTAGGATGTACGGATGAGGAACGCCTTGTGTGTGTTGCGTTTCAACTAGCCGGACCAGCTAACTATTGGTGGAAGGCTAGACAGGAAGCTATGCCGATGGGGCAAACGACTCAATTTACTTGGAATAACTTTAAGGGAGCGTTTTATGAAGGTATGTATTCGATCAGGTGGCTGCTGAAGAAGAAATAGCAAAGGAATTTCAAGGAGATAGAGGCAGTGATGCCGGATCAGAAAAGGATTCCAGCGTTCCCACCAATACCGACCCAGATTTTAACCCAAGACCTTTCCAATAACAATAACAACTGTAAAGGAAAAAGGAAATTGGAAGGAGAAAGCAGCAGTGACTGCTATCAGCATCACAATAATCAGGGAGGGAACAACCAAGGAGAAATCATGGTACCTAGTTGTCTTAGGTGCAATTGGATGCACTTTGGAAATTGTCCAGTAAACATTGACGGATGCTTTAGTTGTGGACAGAAGGGACATGTGAAAAGAAATTGCCTGAAACCGTTACCAGCAATTGGAACCAATCAGTATGATCGGCATAACCAAAGAAAGAATGCTAATCCAGCATGTCCTACGTGCAATCGTGCACACTACAGTGTTTGTCTGGCGAACCTAGGTGTCTGCTTCAACTGTGGACAGGAGGGGCACTTTAAGAGGGATTGCCCAGGACAGCTGCAAGCAGTGGAACAGAAGCAGGATGTTCTTAATTGTCTCAACTGTAAGAAGAAACATTGCAGTGTTTGTCTAGCCGGCATGAGGAATTGTTTTCAATGTGGACAGATGGGGCATAGGAAGAGGAATTGCCCAATACTGTTTCCAACGGTGGAACCAAACCAGTATGGTCAACCCCAACCCTTAGGGACCATCCAAACCCAATCACAGCAACAACTAACACCACAACAAAATGAATGGGCATGCGTGGTTTGGCAGGTGAAGCGAAGTGAGGACAAGGGAAGCGTGACAGGTATTGGACGAATTTCTAAAAAAAAAAAAAAAAAAAAGTTCCCTGTCATAATTTTTACTTCATTTTAGAGACTTATATTCGGTTGTTATTAGTACCTGTTAACCTTTAGGAGTAGGACTAGAAGCGCTAATCGTGAAATAAGAACAACTATGCTTCAGGGAGTGACGATAATCTTAGAGAATAATTTTTTCCTTAGTTGCGCTTGAACATAAAATTTATTTAGAGTCTTTTTAAGGTCATAGCAAACAATTGGAACGTGATAAATGTTCGACATGGATATAATCCTAGGATGGATTGGTTGTCAGAGAATTATGCCACGACTCTCTGCAACGAGAGAGAAATCTCTTTTCAACTGCCAGGTAGAGAGCCGATCGACATTTACGGGTTTTCGATTGGTAGAGGAGTACCAATAATATCAGCGCTGCAAGCCACAAAGTTGAAAAGGAAGAAGGGTACCACAACCTACCTTGTGTACCTAGACGGAGAACCAGGAGCTAAGAAGACCGTTCAGGACGTGAAGGTAGTGAATGCATATGATGATGTTTTCCCAAAAGTTTTGCCAGGATTGCCACCAGATCGTTACGCAGATTTCATGATCGACTTAGAGCCGGAAGCAGCTTAAGGGTGCAGGAGTCTTTTCGAAGATAGATTTAAGATCAAGGTATCATCAGCAAAAAAAAAAAAAAAATCAAACCCGAGGATGTACCCAAACGCATTTCGAATCAAATATGGCCAATACGAATTCCTAGCAATGCCACTCGGTTTGACTTACGCTCTGACAATTTTCATGGATTCCATGAATAGGATTTTTCACCGTACGTAGGTAGATTCGTCATAGTACTCATCAACGACATTCTCATTTACTCCAAGAATGAGAAAGAACGTGCAACAATTTTCCACGAATATCAGACCTACGATGTAACTAATGCAAGGATGGAGAAGCGATAGCCCATGTGTCACGACAACTTCGATTTTATAAAGTTGAGTATCCAACCTACGACCTAGAACTCGTAACCGTTATACATGCACTGAAAATTTGAACACACTAGTTATATGGTGTAAGAGTTGAGATCTTCACAGATCACGAAAGTCTGGAGAACTTATTCGAGCAAAGGAAATAACATAAGGCAAAGAAGATGGCTCGAATTAGATAAGACTTATGATTGTGAAATTATTACCATCTAGGAAAAGCCAAGCGTTAGATAGACACGGTGAGTCGTAAGAATCCAACTAAGTTTAGGTATCTCTTCATTGAAGAAGAAACGCTTGTGCGAGAATCCGAGATGATGGACATAGAAGTGCTCGAAACGTTAGCAACGATCACAGGTCAAACAGCGGCACTGGTAACTGCACCAAATTATGAGGAAGAATTCATAAGAGGAAGAGGAAGAACGAGTTGATCAAGGAGCTACGACTAAGGATGAGAACGGAGGTACCAGAGGATTTTTACGAAACGACGTAATACGATATCATCAGTAAAACTCCCGATATGTCATATGCAGCGTACCCAGAGTGTACGAAAATATATCAAGATTTAAGAAGAGATTTCTAGTGGAATGAACTAAAGCGAGACGTTGCCTCGTTTGTGGAAAGATGTTCGGCTTGTCAACAAATTAAGGCTTTACATCGACGACCGTATGGATTGTTGCAGCCATTGGATGTCCCAGAATGGAAATGGGAAGATAGAGCTAGGGATTTTGTGACAGGCTTGCCTAAGTCCAGAAAAGGAAACACTGCCGTCTAGGTAGTAATGGATGGACTCACAAAATCAGCTCACTTTCTATCGATTAAGATTACTTTCGAGTCGGAGAAGTTAGCATAGTTATATGTCCGTGAGATTTTACGTCTGCACGGAGTATAAAAAACGATAACATCGGATAGAGATGCCAAACTTACTTCGCGATCTTGGATCACGATGCGTAAGGAGTTAAGTACCGAGCTTAACTTCAGTATAGTTTTTCGCCCTCAAACGGAACGATAATCCGAGAGACGATTCTGATACTCATTATTATGCTAAAAACGATAGTATTATATCCAAGCGCAAGTTGAAAAAAAAATTATATCAAATTAAATTCGCATACAACGATAGTTATCGAGCTTCGATAATTTTTTTCTTGCACCGTACAAGGTCTTCTCTAAGAAGAAGCTTTACATAACTGTGCTATTATCGTAAGTTAAGGGATGGTAAGAAAGAATTTAGGATCAAATGCGGTTAATGAAATGATTGAGAACGTTCTCGGTAGATCACAAGAAAGAATTTAGGATCAAATGCGGTTAATGAAATGATTGAGAACGTTCGGCAGATCACAGAGAGAATAAAGGAAGCTCAAGGCCGATAGAAATCATACGCCAACGACCGTTGTGAGAATTTTTAAGTTTGAAATTGGAGATAAGTTTTCCTCAAGATTACGCCTTCAAAAGAAATCGTTAGACTCAACGTAAGGGTAAACTAATACCAAGGTTCTCAGGACCTTATAAGATTCTCGAGAAAATAGGACCGTTACTTATAGATTGGCCTTACCGCCAAATCTAGGAAGTGTCCCTAACATGTTTTCACATTTCACAATTAAGAAAAACACGTCTATAATCCTAAGCACATTATAAGTCAGCAAAACGTTGTTCTTGAATCTGACTTAAGTTATGAAGAGAAGCCGATATCAATTTTGGATCAAAAAGCGCGAAAATTTAAGTAACCAAGTCGATTCGATTGGTAAAGATATTATAAGTTTATCACGAGCAAGAAGAAGCCAAGTGAGAGCTCAAAGAAGAATTCAGGAAGAAGTACCCCGAACAGTCTAAAGGAGATATGCAAATTTCGGGACGAAATTTTTCGTAAGGGGGGTAGGATGTAATACCCCGGAAAATTTCTACTGCGTAAAAAATTCAAAGTTAATAATAATTACGGCTTTGTACGCCTAAGTTCATAAAATTAAATTCTAAGACTAACGGTGAAATCCGTGAACAAAAATAAATTACGGAAGTCAGTTAGATGACTACTGTATTAGGGTTATCGCGTACGATAACTTTTTAGTTCGAGAACTCAGATCGGGAAACCGTCTGATTTTTACATTCACGAAATTGCGATACGAGTTCGCCCGAGAAAGTTCGTTTTTATTATTTTTCCGGACGAAATCTGGACTGTGATGTCCCGAATTCTGTTGGAATTTAGAATTTTAATATTATTTTCCGAGTAAGTTAAATATATTGGATTTAATGGTCGAATCGGATTTCGACGAAAACGTGCCGAATACGTTATTATTTTCCCGATTTTTGTAACGTCGTAACGAGCCGGAAAAACGCGTATTTTTCCCCAATTTTTTGTGCTATGGCCGACATACCCTATACGCACACATAGATATTTCCTTTGTTTATAGTATTAATGTCATGACTCATTTCTTCTTAACTTTCTAAAACTTTACACCTATTATACTTTGTTAGATTTTTTTTATTAACTACCTTAGTCATCACCATCCTCACATCTGTCTCTCTTGCGCCACACACACACATACTTACACTCTCAATTTCTTCATTTCCATTGTTGAAACCTTAAAGCTTCCATCAAGAAATTTCTCCATCTACTTGATCAATCATCCATCAATTTCAATCCTAATACCAATAATATTCAAGGTAAATCCAATAGCTATACTTCTATCCAAGTAAATTTAAATTCATTAATTTCTCCTTGAGGTCTTATTTTTGTGATTGAAGTAGGATGATGAATTAAGTTTTAATTCATGCAATTAGAGGTGTTAGTAGTTGAATCTATGGTTTAATTGATGAAAAACCAAGAACCCTAATTTCTCACTAGGACCGAAATTTAGGGGTTTAGGATAGGAAGTTTTAATTCTTAAATTGGTTGGATAATTGAGCTTAGGAGTAGCTTAATTGATGATAGAAACAAAAAGAAATCAATTCCCCTAAGATTTGAAGTGGTGACCGATTTTAGGGCTAGGGTTTCAACTTGGCTTTCTAATTAATTATGTGGGATTGTTAATTCTTGAATAATACTTGATGTTGTAGGTTTAAAATTGGATTAATAGATGAAATTAATGAATAAAATCACTTTCCCTAATTAATTACCAATACCGAAAATTTAAGGGATTTAGGGGTTTTGATGTAGCTTAATTCTATTAAGGAAATGATGATGGATTAATGTTATAATTAATGTTAGATGATTATATGAATTATTTGGAATTATTCTAAAAATATAAGGTAAAGTATAAGAGACGAAAATCCATAAATAAACCGAGTTTGGTTAATGAGTTAAGGATATGGTCGAATATTGTTGTAGAATTTAATCGGATTCTAATAACGTTGAAATTTTGGTAAGAAACGAAGCAACGAGCCTAAGTATCGATGGAAAAGTCGAACCAAGAAAAAAATTGGATATTAATGAATCTTATCGTTAAGTGAACAAGTTCGTAGTTGACGACGTGTTAATCCGAGTTATGAAATGATAGGTTATAATTGAAACCGAGAAATTAGGAATTGAATTAGGAACTTGATTTGGTTTAGTAATTGGTTAGATTGAACGACGAGATTTTGATGGTCGTATTTATAGACGAGAAATAAAAAAAAGGAGTTTTTCACGTATGGAAACACGTGTTGACTGCCCTGTTGTATAATTTTCGTGAGAATTTAGGTACGAGAACATAAAAATAACCTAGGAAGTCACACGTCGATTTTTATCAAACCTTAGGGTTAACTTCGGCAGTTTTGCGACCCTTTCCGGAAACTGCCATATCTCTTAGCTCGTTTATCGGATTTGAGATCCGTAAATTGGAGAGTAAACTAGACTTCCTTGGCTTTCATTAGGTATAGAGCACCTCCCCTGTTTCAGGGTACTCTGTACTGGGAAATCCTCGGAAGCTCTGCCTTGTGCAGTGAAGTTTCAAAACTTAATTTCTTAAGTTGATTTCTTCTCCACTTAATTTCATTCGATCTTTTAAGTCGTTCCAAGTATCGACTATCATAATTTACTGACCTTAGCGTCAAGTAAGAGTTCTAAATAAGAAATGTTCGATTCTCGTTCCCGTTTAATTAAAAGAATCTAGAATAGCGTGCAAAGGCCTAAAAGCTTAAGAACATATGAGAACTAATTCAATTTCGATTTCGATTTCTGTTTTCTTTTATCGACTCGATGACTTATCGAAGTTATGATTATTTACGATGAAGGAGGAAGTCAGCACTCGGGATAAGACGAAGGATCGACGACAGAAAACTCGTTTAATAGTTCTGTAACTTATAAGGTGGGCTTTCCTTATATATATGAAATAAAACGAGCAATGCTCGAAAACCTTTCTTTTTCGCTTTGATAATCCGTGTTTTTAAAGTGATAATCATGGCATGAACTGTTTTGTGTTTTATGTGAGTTATCTTGTACCTTATGAGTTAATCAAAAGGGGTTAACTAACGATCGGCTTTGAGTTAGTCAAAAGGGGCTTTCCAAAGTTAGTGCACTTGTAGCCTGTGGTGTATGTGGTATCCTGTTGAGGGGTAGCCAGCCACGGTGAATTATGACTGGTCAAGATTTGAACGTAACATCTATGAAAAATGCTTGCAAGCAAAATTTATGAAAAAGAGAAAGAAAATGTTTAGTAGACACGGGCCTTTAATGAAAAACCCCGATGTGCTACAGAAATGAAATGCCTGAATTATCTATACCTATGATTATATTTTCGGCAACGTGCCCACTAAGTACTTTTGTACTTAGCCCTGCATATGTTTTCTAAATGTGCAGGTTGAAGCGACGGCAGCGGTGGACGGTTGAGTTAGGGCTGATTAGAGATAGGAAAGAGTTGTATTCATATCTCACTTTTCCGCTGCTAAACTCTAAGACTTTTGTTGTATATATTTAAATCATTGTAGCCTGAGTCCTGTTTATAATTTAGAATCTTTCGAGATCTTGTCCGAGTGATCCTTCGAGATCAACTCCTTCTTTTGTTATAAAGTCTTGTTCATTGAAATTGTGTTGTCTTCTATGTATATTTATTCAGTCATCCCCTTTCTTCCCCGCCTCTTTAATCCAATCCCAGTCGCACCCCGGCTTTTTCCGTCCCTCGGATTTGGGGCTGTGACAAAGGCCATTCAAGACGTAAAAGTTGTTAACAAATACGAAGACGTCTTTCCACAAATTTTACCTGGTTTACCACCTGACCGTCGCATAGATTTCTCTATTGACCTAGAACCAGGATCGGCCCCCAAATCTAAAGCCCCATATAGGATGGCACCGAAGGAGTTAGAAGAACTCAAAATCCAATTGCAAGAATTGCTAGACCTTGGTTTCATCAGACCAAGTGTCTCACCTTAGGGAGCACCAGTGTTGTTTGTCAGAAAGAAGGATGGTTCAATGAGGATGTGCATAGATTATCGAGAGCTGAACAAGATCACCCTCAAGAAAAATATCCTTTGCCAAGGATAGAGGATCTTTTCGATCAGCTCAAAGGTGCAGGAGTGTTTTCAAAGATAGATTTAAGATCAGGGTATCATTAGCTGAAGATTAAACCCGAGGACGTACTTAAGACTACTTTTCGAACCAGATATGGTCACTACGAATTCTTAGTTATGCCATTTGGTTTGACCAACGCCCCTGCAGTATTCATGGACCTCATGAATAGAGTTTTGCACCCATACTTAGACAAATTCGTCTTAGTATTTATCGACGATATTCTTATTTACTCTAAGAATGAGAAAGGACACAAAGAACATCTACGGATAGTGTTGGAAACACTTAGAACTGAGAAACTGTATGCCAAGTTCAGTAAGTGCGAATTTTGGTTGAAGGAGGTAATGTTTCTCGGACACATAGTTTCAGCCGAAGGAATCAACAAGTCCGAACGAGATCAGGAGTTTCTTAGGTTTGGCAGGCTACTACAGAAGATTCATTGAAGGATTCTCCACGATTGCTAGACCTATGATGCAGCTACTTCGAAAAGAAAATAAGTTTAAATGGACGGGCAAGTGTGAAAAGAGTTTCCAAACGCTCAAAGAAAAGTTAACCTCAGCACCAGTATTAGCTCTTCCCGACGCAAACAAGGAATATGTGGTGTATACCGATACTTTGAAGAACGGGTTAGGTTGTGTTCAAATGTAAGACGGAAAGGTGATAGCTTATGCCTCACGACAACTTCGACCTCACGAAGTTGAGTATCCAACCCACGATTTAGAACTCGTAGCCGTTGTGCATGCATTAAAGATTTGGAGACACCATCTTTATGGTGTAAAGGTTGAGATCTTCACAGATCACAAGAGTCTGAAGTACTTTTTCGAGCAGAAAGAACTGAATATGCGACAAAGGAGATGGCTCGAATTGGTCAAAGATTACGACTGCAGAATCAACTACCACCCAGGAAAGGCAAATGTAGTAGCAGATGCGCTGAGTCGCAAGGCTCCAACCAAGTTAGGATGTCTGTTTGTCGAGGAAGAAACTCTAGTACGAGAATTTGAAAAGATGGAAATAGAAGTGCTCAATACACCAGCAACGATCACAAGTCAACTAGCGACACTAGTAGCTACACCTGATTTACGAGAAAGAATAAAAGTGCCCATAGAAAGGACGAGTCGATGAAGAAGCTTCGTCTAAAGATTTGAAGGCAGACTTTGTATTCCTGACAGTGACGAAGAATTAAAGAATGATATCATGAGTGAGGCTCATGATACACCATATACAGCACACCGAGGGAGTAGTAAGATGTATCAGGACTTAAGAAAGAATTTCTGGTGGAATGGATTGAAACGAGACGTTGCCTCATTTATAGAAAGATGCTTGGCATGCCAGCAAGTGAAAGCCTTACATAGACGGCCGTATGGATTGTTGCAGCTACTAGATATCCCAGAATGGAAATGGGAAGGAATAGCTATGGATTTTGTGACAGGTTTGCCTAAGTCAAGAAGAGGAAACACTGCCATTTGGGTGATTATCGATAGACTCACGAAATCAGCTCACTTTATACCGATTAAGACTACCTACGGGTCAGAGAAGTTAACTCAGTTGTACGCTCGTGAAATTGTACATCTGCATGGAGTACCGAAGTCCATAATATCAGACAGAGATGCCAAGTTCACTTCAAGATTTTGGATCACCATGCAGAAAGAGTTGGGCACTGAACATAACTTCAGTACAGCTTTTCACCCTCAGACGGATGGACAATCCGAAAGGACGATTCAGATTCTAGTTGATATGCTAAGGACAGTGGTATTGGATCGAAGCGCAAATTGGGAAGATATCTTGTAATACCCCGAATTTCTATACCTTTAGAGAGCATTTTAAATTAACCGAGTAAGTTTAAATGACGAGATTTGAGGAATAAAAATTTTCTTTTCTAAATAAACAGAAATGAGTGAAACGACTGGAATACCTTATGTGTTTTTGTGTGAAATTATCTGTTCTATTTCTTGAAATGATAATGTGACGTATATGTTGAGTTGTTTATATGAGAATAAGTACGAGTTTCATTTTCAGAAGAACCCCGAAGAATTTGTTTAATTGAAAAAGAATAACGTTGATCGCCAAGAAATTTCTATGCGCCGATGAATTTAGAATAGAGTTGAATTAAAATCTTTGAACCTAGAATTAATTCTAAGGTCATTGAGATAAGATAGAAGCTTATCCGAGATAATTTGAGAGGAGTTACGAGAATTTAATCTCTAAAGGATTAATAAGCGGATTAATAAGCCGACTAATTTCTTTTAAGAACTAAAAGAACTAGATGATCGGAATTGTTAATGTGAATTAGGTTTGAGATGTTTTAGTGTCGGAAACGAGACGAGGAGATATTAGACCCGTTTAGAGTATAAATGAATTAATACGGATCATTTTATCCGGAAAACCTTTACGACCGGGTAATTAATACCCGTAACGAAACAACGAAGACAAGTGTCGTCATCTCTCTCCCTCTCACCGCCACCTCACCCTACATCTCTCCCATCTCTCTCCAATTTCCTATGCAACTATAATCATGATGTCTTCACCACAATCTTAGCAAAAGTTTGCATGCAAATACAATCACATCCACTATCCATCACACTTAAGTATACCAATTTCCAACACTAATTGTCATCATGCTTTATTCTCTTTGTTGGAGAACAAATGCATGCATCCATCTCTCTCTCTCTCCATATAAAAGGAAAATTTCTTCATTCAAGCTATTCTATCTCTCTCTCTTTCGAAATCTAGCAAGAAAAAGAAGAAGAAAAATTCTCTCCCTACTCTCTCTCCCTCTCGGGGCAATACACACACCACACACGTACACTTGAATTTCTTCCATGCAAGCTTAGCATTAAAGCTCAAAATCCATGGAAATGAAGTGAAGATCATCATTCTCCATCTAGTTCATCTATACCTTCAAGAAAAAGGTAAAAATTCATCAAGTTCTTGAGTTGAAACCCAATAATCATCCCCCATTTTCTTCATTTTTGGCTCTTAAGCCCTAAAAAAAATGGATGATTAATTATTATGTTGTATTTTCTTTGAGGATTCAAGAGGAGTTCTTCCATGCATCTAAGCTAAAGTTTGAAGCCCTATTTTCCCTTCAATTCAATCCCAAGAAGCCAAGGAGAAGAAATCCAATTTTAATTTTCAAAGTATGATAATTCATTTGATTAATTGTATATATGTATGTCTCTAAGCTCTAAGAGAAATAAAACATGCATGCATAGTATTTATTTTATGTTTAGGCAAACTTAGGTTATCGATGTGAGAATTAAATGAGAAGAAATCGATAGGAGAATCGAACACTAGGATTTAATCGGTGAATTAAGAGAAGAAAAAGAAATTAAAAACCCTAAAATCTTGTTAATACCGAAAATAGTAGAAAAAAATAAGAAAATGTGGATTTCTTGAGTTATTGATATCTTGATGCTTGATTTATGATTTTTATCATGTTTAGAATGGAGTTATAGACATGAAAAATTTAGAAATAAAATGCCCTAAAAATCCCATAAATGCCGTGAGTTTGGGAAGAAAAAGAGGAAATTATTTTGTTGATTTTGTTGATGATCTAGTTGATGTTTTGATCATGAAGTTACTATGTGAATTGATTGATTTAATCTTGTATAATGTTAAGTATAAGAAAATTGAATTGCATGTGAAGATATTAAAGAAAATAATTTGTGATAATATAGAAGATTTGATGTTTTGATGATATAATGTGTGTATAAGTGTTAGTTTGAATTATAGATAAAAATAGAAATTTTTGTAACAAAAAGAATGAAGTTTAAAAACTTTTAAAAGTGTTAAGAATTGAAAAATGCATAAAAAGATGCATCTAGTAGGTGCTCTTATAATAAAACTTGAAGATTTGAAATTTTATTAAATTAAATTAAAAAGAAATTTTGTAATTAAAACTAATAAGAGAAACTAGTTTTCATAAAAATTAATTGAAGAATAAAGAAAATTGTGAAATAAGAATTGGTCTTAAGTTAAGAACAAGAAGAAAAGGAATTTATTAAGTAAATAAACAAGAATCGAGAAAATCGAGTTAAAAAGAATTAATTAATAAGGAAATAAAAAGAAGTTTTAATCAAGTCGAGGAAAAATGTTAGACGAGTTAAGTTAAATACTCGTATAGTTAATCAAGAAAATAATGGAATGGGATGTCAAGCAATGATGTTGAAAGTAATTAATTAAAAGTTAATTAAGTAAATTGTTTTTCAAACCATGTGGATTAAAAATAAATCGAGAAGGAATGTCGAGTTAATAAATGAGAATCGAGTTAGAAATGGAAAGGAAATTCCAATTTCTTAAGAAATTAATATAAATTAAAAAGAATTTTTATTAATTGAGTAAAAGTTTATAAAATCCTTCATAAAATAACGAATTTGGAAAAACGTTGTTTATAAGCCGAGAAAAGACAAATTGTATCATTTGAGTTTTTATGAAAAGAAATACATAATCGAATTAAGTTCTAAAGTATAATTGAATAAATGTTAATGTGTCTTGAAATGTGTTTGATTTATTTGGATTTGTTATGTAATTGAAAAATGTTTGAGTGTATGATATTAATTGTGACGCAAAGAATTACTAAGTTATTTGTATGCAAAATGATTGAGCTATTGATTTGTTAAATTGAGAATTAAATTAGTTTTTAAAAGAAAGCTCGAGTAATGGAATGTAGATAAACGATGTTTCATAATTAAAGCGTGAAGTGCTAAGACATTGGTTAGTAGCATTAACCAACCATCGAATAGAGTTAATGGTTTAAAGACGAAAATGCGAGATCTTTTATTAAAGATAAAGCGAAGAGAGAAACGACTCAAGTAAAAGTCCTTCAGTTGAATCCAACGCCTTTTTATCCGTCTTTGCGTATCTTTTTTTTCTTTATCGATGTCGGTCTATGAAGGATCAAGCCGGACGGAATGTTAAGCGAGGACGAATAGCCCTTAAAACCGCCTAGCTAGAATCTTCGGAAGTCAGTTGGGCTTTTCTGAACCAAAACTAGCGATGAAGTTTTTATGCTATTCAATACTTATATGTTTCTAAATGCGATTGACTTGCCGTTTTTATTGAGTTTGGTATGTGATATCATCTGTTTATATGAGATGTTATTATCCTGTGAAATGCGGGAAACCCACGTGTGGTATGTTGAATGTTGAGGTGACTGTGAGCCTTGTTTCGGCTAGGCCGGTCACAGTGCTTGAGAAGGAGGCTTACTTCTCGGCACAATGAGTTAATTTGTGACAGATGATGCATACTATTGATATATGTTATGTTTGACTGCGCAGTCTATTTAAAAGAAAATGTTTTAGCATGCACAAGTAAAACTGTTTTAAGTTATTAAGTACTTGTGATGTTTCGGCAAGGCAAGTTCAACTATTATAGCTTTTAAAAGCATCTTTATCCAAATGTTTTGGCATGTGTTCACTAAGTACGAAGTACTCAGCCCTGCGTGTATTTCTAAACGTGCAGGTTGACTGGATGGTGATGGCATGGACGCTTGGTGGTGGGGTGTTTTTTGTTGAGTCGAGTCAAATGTCGGACTGGCATTTGTACGTCTTCATACGTGCGAATGTTGGGTTTTGATGCAAGTTTCCGCTGCAACTCTTTGAAAAGATGTCTGTTTATTATATACTCTGATACTTGGTTTTTTATTCCGAGCAATGTGCTCGATGGCCTTGAATACTTGTTGAACTCTTAATCTCGTTAACTTGAAAAACTTATCGTATCTTTGTTGGAATGTGATTTTGAAATGCTCGGTTATTGCTTCATTGTGCCTTTAAAGCTTCATTCGTATACTGTTGCATTTTATTGATGATTTCCCCGAGCATGTTCCCAGTATTTGAGTTGAATGTTAGTTGATTAGGTTGTGTTGTTGTTTGTAAGTCGCATCTCGAGAGTCGGGGTGTGACATATCTTGCACTTGGTCGAATTCGCGTATAACAACAGCTATCAGGCGACGATAGGAATGGCGCCTTATGAGGCATTGTATGGAAGAAAATGCAAGTCACCACTTTATTGGGATGAAGTGGGTGAAAGAAAGAACTTAGGACCCGACTCGATTAATGAAATGATCGAGATCGTTCGGCAGATTCGAGATAGAATGAAAAAAGCCTAGAGCCGACAGAAGTCTTATGCCGATGATTGACGAACCAATCTTAGTTTCGAAGTTGGTGATAAGGTTTTCCTTAAGATTTCACCATCGAAAGGAATCATTAGATTCGGTGTTAAGGGTAAACTTAGACCAAGGTTCATAGGACCTTACGAAATTCTTGAGAAAATAGGACCTGTTGCTTATAGATTGGCCTTACCGCCAAGTCTAGGAAGTGTCCATAACGTGTTTCACGTTTCCCAATTAATAAAGTATGTCTATGACCCTAAGCACGTTATAAGTCAGCAAGACGTCGTTCTTGAATCTGACCTAAGTTATGAAGAAAAACCGATATCGATTTTGGATAAAAAAGTTCAAGGATTAAGAACCAAGTCGATACCAATAGTAAAAGTATTATGGAATCACCACGGGCAAGAAGAAGCCACGTGGGAGCTTGAGGAAAAGATGAAGGAGAGATATCCTTATCTTATTGAAGAAGGTATGCAAATTTCGGGACGAAATTTTTCGTAAGGGGGGGGGGGGTAGGATGTAATACCCCGATATTTTCTTCTGTCTTTAAAAAAATGAAAGTTAATAATAATTATGGCTTTGCACGCCTAAGATCATGAAATTAAATTCTAAGATTTACGGTGAAATCCGTTTCAGAAAATAAATTCCAGAAGTCGGTCGAACGACTACTATATTAGGGTTTTCGCGTCCGGTAAATTTTTCGTCCGAAAACTCAAAATTAAAATCCGTCAGGATTTACATTCACTTTTTCTTCGTGTCACAGCCCCAAATCCCGAGGGACGGCAGAAGCCGGGGTGCGACTGGGATTGGATTAAAGAGGCGGGGAAGAAAGGTGATGACTGAATAAACATACATAGAAGACAACACAATTTCAATGAACAAGACTTTATAACAAAAGAAGGAGTTGATCTCGAAGGATCACTCGTTCAAGATCTCGAAAGGTTCTAAGTTATAAACAGGACTCAGGCTACAGTGATTTAAATATATACAACAAAAGGCTTAGAGTTTAGCAGCGGAAAAGTGAGATATGAATACAAGTCTTTCCTATCTCTATTCAACCCTAACTCAACCGTCCACCGCTGCCGTCGCTTCAACCTGCACATTTAGAAAACATATGCAGGGCTAAGTACAAAAGTACTTAGTGGGCACGTTGCCAAAAACATAATCATAGGTATAGATAATTCAGGCATCTCATTTTATAGCGCATTGGGGTTTTCATTTAAAAGAGCCCGTGCCCATTAAACATTTTCTTTCTCTTTTTCATAAATTAGCTTGCAAGCATTTTTCATAGATGTTACGTTCAAATCTTGACCAGTCATAATTCACCGTGGCTAGCTACCCCTCAACAGGATACCACATACACCACAGGCTACAAGTGCACAAACTCTGGAAAGCCCCTTTTGACTAACTCAAAGCCGATCATTAGTTAACCCCTTTTGATTAACTCATAATGTAATGCCCCGTAAATTCCTTACGTTCTTAAAATTTTAAAGTTAAACCAAATAAATGGCTTTGCACGCCTAAGTTTACAATTTTTGAATTCTAAGGCTAACAGTCGAATCCGTTTCTGAAAATAAATTACAGAAGTCAGCTAGCCGAGTACTGTATTGAGGGTTAGCGCGTACGAAAAATTTTTAGTTCGTAAACTCAGAACGGAAAACCGTCTGATTTTTACATTCACGAAATCGCGATACGAACACGCCCGAGAAAGTTCGTTTTTATGTTTTTCCGGACGAAACTCGGATTGTGTCGTCCCGAGTTTTTGTCAAAATAAATTTTGTAAATTTATTTTCCAATTAAGTTTCGTATGTTCGAATTTTAGGTCAAATCGAATCGCGACGATTTTGTACCGAGCAACGTTTTTCGTCGTTCGATTTCCGTAACGTCGGATCGCGCCGGAAAAACGCATATCCCTCCAAAAAAAATCTGCATGCAGCCGACTTTTTCTTTTTTTTTATTTATTATTTTTAATTAATTAAGTGGAAGACATGCATGTAGACAATGTCTAATTAAATGACACCTAATCTTTACTTTTCATACTTTCAACCATTTCATCATATCAAGTATTTTTAACATTTAAACAAAACCATTTTCCTCCCACTTCTCTCTCTCAATCGGCTGCACTCCTCCATTCTTCATCTTCTTCACTTCATCATCCACCATTGAAGACATCTCCAAGAGTTTGAAGAAGAACACAAGTCACAATCCTTCCATTCAAACTCCATACATCTTTCTTTAATTCTTAAGGTAATTCCCTTCTCTATAATTCTATCCAATTGGATTTCTTTTGTTTTCTTTTTTCATTCTTGATCGAAAATTTGAGTATTGGAATGGATATTTTGATATTAGAATAATGAAATTAGATGTATTAGATAGAATAATTAGGGATTAAAATGGAACAAAAATAAGAACCCTAATACCTATATTAATACCGAAAATTTAGGCATGTTAGTAGGATTTTTAATTTTCTTCATTTGATGAATGATTCTTGTTTAATAGATATTTAATTAGTGATTAGAATGAAAAGGAATCAAAAGCCCTATGTGTTTGTGAAATTTCAATTAGGGTTTGAGTTGAATTTAGGGGTTTATGCATGTTAGTTGGTAATTGTTTTGCAATTGATTAATTGATGATAAAAGAGGTTGATTGGTAAATAAATGTAGTTAATTGGGGAAGAAAATCACCCCCTTAACATCTATATGAAAACCGAAAATTATAGAGTAATTAGGGGTTTCCACATGTTTGATTTAAGTGATGAATTGTTGGTTGAATTATGTTGCAAATAATGTTAATTGATTATAGAATTTAATTGAGAATTTTCTAAAAATATTTAATGAAACATAAGAGATAAAGATCACCTTATAAGTTGAGTTATAATGATGTTATGATATGTTTGCATGCATGAAAGTGATTCACGTTAGACGTAGTTTAACGTCGTAAAATTTGAACGGAATCCAACAACTTTGAAAAATCGCGTAAGAGACGAACATTTAGTCGTAACTAATAATTGAGAAGTCAGATGAAAATTCTAATTTGATATTATTGTTTATGATGGAATTCAGAACAACTTTCTAGTTGACGTCATAAGCTTTCGAGTTGATATAATATGGGCTATAGTTATAGTCGAGAACTAGAACGCGTTTTGAATTTTTTGTTGGTTTAGTAATTGTTAGTTGAAATCCGACGTTAGAACGTCGTGCTTTTGAGCGAGTTTTGAGAAGGAGTTTGTCACGTACGGAAGTACGTGATGACTGCCTTGAGAGTCCAGTTTCTAAAAAAATTGAATACTAGAGCTTAAAACGAACCTAAGACGTTATACGTCGAACCTATCAAGCAATTAGGGTTTTCACGGCAGTTTTGCGACTCTCGCCGGAAACTATAATAACTTCCAGCTCATTTATCGGATTTGTGATCCGTAAATTGGAGCGCGAACTAGACATCACAATCTTTCCAGTGGTACAGGGCTCATCCCCTGTTTCCAAATCCTCTGTTCTGGACAGCCTCCAGACTTACTGGACTGCGCAGTGAAAATTCAGTTTCTTGTTCTCTAAGTTGTTTACAATCAAAACTTAGTTTCTTTCGATCGTTTAAACCGTTTTATCTAACGAATATCTCCCTACTGACCCTAGAGTCAAGTATAGGACCTTGAGTGATGAAAACTAGTCGAGATCTTATCTCTTATCCTTTCATTAAAGAAGTAATAAACGAGAAATTTCATAAATCGTTCAATGAACTAAAACGTAAATTGCCTAAGTTGATTCTTTCTAACTTAGTTTCTTATAATCTTTAAAGTCGTATTAAGATATCGACTACCTTCTCTACTGACCCGAGAGTCGAGTATGAGATCTTCCGAGTTCTAAATGAGATTGGTACGAGTCTCGTTTCCCGTTTAAGTAAAACGAATCTAGTAAGCGTGCAAATGCCTAAAGAATGAAACAACTAAAACTTGCTTCGATTCTCTTTAATCGATTATCTTTTACGACCCGTTTTTAAGTATGTTTATTTTACGATGAAGGAGGAAGCCAACTGTAGAGAAAGGACGGAAGATCCAAAGTTGGAAGCTTTTGCTTTAAGTTCTGTAAATCAAGGTGGGCTTTTATATACAAAATAAAACGAGCAATGCTCGGAAAATCTTTCTTTATTGCTTTGATATCTGTGTTTTCAAAGTGATATTATGGCATGAACTGTTTTATGTTTTATGTGAGTTCTCTTGTACCTATCTGAGTCAACATTCTTGTTTTCCAGATTTAGAGTTAGTCTAACTAGATTAACTAACGATCGGCTCTGAGTTAGCTGCTAAGTGTTTTCCAGAGTTACTGCACTTTGTAACCTGTGGTGTATGTGATATCCTATTGAGGGGTACTAGCCACGGTGAATTAGAATTGGTCAAGATTGAACGTAACATTAGTCAGAAAATGCTCGCGCGAGCAATTTATGAGAAAAGAGTCAGAAAATATTTAGTAGACACGGATTCTTTCAATAAAACTCCGTTGTGGTACGCTTATGAAATGCCATATTTGTCTATATTTATGATTATGATTTCGGCATCATGCCCACTAAGTACGTTTGTACTTAGCCCTGCATTGTTTTCTAAATGTGCAGGTTGAAGCGACGGTGAGCGGCGACGGTTGATGTTGAGTTAAAGGATAGGATGCTTAGTTAGAACCCTTCCGCTGCCAAACTCTGTATTTCTTTTTGAGATGTACTTTTGAACAATACTCAGTAGTCTAAGTCTGTAAATATGAACTTAGCTTCTTTATTGTACTTTTGTCGAGTAATCCTTAGGGATTAACTCTTTCTTATTTATATTCAAGTCTTGTTTATGTTTTAACGATGCCTTTTTCATGTATGTTTAGTCAGTTAGCCCCCTTCTTCCCCGTTTCTTTAATCCAACCCCAGTCGCACCCCGGCTTCTGCCGTCCCTCGGGATTTGGGGCTGTGACACATAAGGTACAAGAGAACTCACATAAAACACAAAACAGTTCATGCCATGTTTATCACTTTGAAAACACGATTATCAAAGCGATAAAGAAAAGGGTTTTCGAGCATTGCTCGTTTTATTTGATATATAGGAAAGCCCACCTTATAAGTTACAGAATTATTAAACGAGTTTTCTGTCGTCGATCCTTCGTCTAATCCCGAGTGCTGACTTCTTCCTTCATCGTAAATAATCATAATTTCGATAAGACATCGAGTCGATAAAAGAAAACGGAAATTGAAATTGAAATTGAATTAGTTCTCATATGTTCTTAAGCTTTTAGGCCTTTGCACGCTATTCTAGATTCTTTTAATTAAACGGGAACGAGAATCGAACATTTCTTATTTAGAACTCTTACTTGACGCTAAGGTCAGTAAATTATGAAATTATTCTAGGATTTGTTTAGATTCTCGTGCCACAATACTTTCAAACATAAGAAATTATTGCGCAAATAATTTTAATAAGGCACATAACATAACCAAGTATAATTTAATATACTTTCAAAATAATTCTGTATTTGGCACTTTGATTTCGTCCTTAACTTATTGAATAATTATTCAAAAATTTTCTTGAAAGAAATCATATTTCTTGAAACTCTTTCCTTTATTTCTTTCTTTCCTTCGTTGAGTCGACGTAGTGGGAGGTTGAGTTGTCGTCTATATTCTTAATCTTATCTTATTGTTCTGACTTAACTTTACTTGAAAGAAGACTTAGGTATAAAGTATATACAAATATTCTATCCTACGACTCGAAAGAAGACTGGTACCACTCGATGGTATCACTAGAAAACAACTTAAGGCCAGAGCGGAAACGAATGCTCTGTCTTACTACTCGAAGGAAAGACTTGTATACAGAGCAGAAACGATTGCTCTGATACCATTCTGTCACAGTCCCAAATCTCGAGGGACGGCAGAAGCCGGGGTGCGACTGGGATTGAATTAAAGAGGCGGGGAAGAAAGGGGATGACTGAATAAACATACATAGAAGTCAACACAATTTCAATGAACAAGACTTTATAACAAAAGAAGGAGTTGATCTCGAAGGATCACTCGGACAAGATCTTGAAAGATTCTAAGTTATAAACAGGACTCACGCTACAGTGATTTAAATATATACAATAAAAGTCTTAGAGTTTAGCAGCGGAAAAGTGAGATATGAATACAAGTCTTTCCTATCTCTATTCAACCCTAACTCAACCGTCCACCGCTGCCGTCGCTTCAACCTGCATATTTAGAAAACATATGCAGGGCTAAGTACAAAAGTACTTAGTGGGCACGTTGCCAAAAACATAATCATAGGTATAGATAATTCAGGCATCTCATTTTATAGCGCATCGGGGTTTTCATTTAAAAGAGCCCGTGCCTATTAAACATTTTCTTTCTCTTTTTCATAAATTAGCTTGCAAGCATTTTTCATAGATGTTACGTTCAAATCTTGACCAGTCATAATTCACCGTGGCTGGCTACCCCTCAACAGGATACCACATACACCACAGGCTACAAGTGCACTAACTCTGGAAAGCCCCTTTTGACTAACTCAAAGTCGATCGTTAGTTAACCCTTGTTGATTAACTCATAAGGTACAAAAGAACTCACATAAAACACAAAACAGTTCATGCCATGATTATCACTTTGAAAACACGATTATCAAAGCGATAAAGAAAAGGGTTTTCGAGCATTGCTCGTTTTATTTGATATATAGGAAAGCCCACCTTATAAGTTACAGAATTATTAAACGAGTTTTCTGTCGTCGATCCTTCGTCTTATCCCGAGTGCTGACTTCCTCCTTCATCGTAAATAATCATAACTTCGATAAGACATCGAGTTGATAAAAGAAAACGGAAATTGAAATCGAAATTGAATTAGTTCTCATATGTTCTTAAGCTTTTAGGCCTTTGCACGCTATTCTAGATTCTTTTAATTAAACGGGAACGAGAATCGAACATTTCTTATTTAGAACTCTTACTTGACGCTAAGGTTAGTAAATTATGATAGTCGATACTTGGAACGACTTAAAAGATCGAATGAAATTAAGTTGAGAAGAAATCAACTTAAGAAATTTAGTTTTGAAACTTCACTGCACAAGGCAGAGCTTCTGAGGACTGCCCAGAACAGAGTACCCTGAAACAGGGGAGGTGCTCTATACCGAATGAAAGCCAAGGAAGTCTAGTTTACTCTCCAATTTATGTATCCCAAATCTGATAAACGAGCTAAGAGATATGGCAGTTTCCGGAAAGGGTCGCAAAACTGCCGAAGTTAACCCTAAGGTTTGATAAAAATCGACGTGTGACTTCCTAGGTTCGTTTTATGTTCTCGTACCTAAATTCTCACGAAAATTATACAACAGGGCAGTCAACACGTATTTCCATACGTGAAGAACTCCTTTTTTAATTTCTCGTCTATAAATATGACGATCAAAACCTCGTCGTTCAATCTAACCAATTACTAAACCAAATCAAGTTCCTAATTTCTTGGTTCAATTATAACCTATCATTTCATAACTTGGATTAACATGTCGTCAACTACGAACTTGTTCACTTAATGATAAGATTCATTAATATCCAATTATTTTCTTGGTTCGACTTTTCTATCGATACTTAGGCTCGTTGCTTCGCTTCTTACCAAAATTTCAACGTTATTAGAATCCGATTAAATTCTACAACATTATTCGACATCTATCAAGAATAATTAGTAAGTGATCCATGTCCTTAACTCATTAACCAAACTCGGTTTATTTATGAATTTTCGTCTCTTATCCTTTACCTAATATTTTTAGAATAATTCCAAATAATTCATATAATCATCTAACATTAATTATAACATTAATCCATCATCATTTCCTTAATAGAATTAAGCTACATCAAAACCCCTAAATCTTTCATAAATTTCGGTCATAATATTTAAATTAGGAGAGGTGTTTTCTTCATCGATTCAAACCATTATATCACTCCTAAGTCCATTACAACATATAATATTCATTGATTAATCCTACAACATCTTTAATTGAATTCCAATGTTGAAACCATAACCCCTAAAATCGGTTTTCATCATTTAGTTAGGGGATTTCCATTATCTTTGCATCAATCTTTAATTAAACTACTCCTAAGCTCAATTATACGATAAATTAATGAATTAATTCATACTATTAAAAGACCCTAATTTTCGGTCATGAAGAAAAATAAAAAGAAGGAATTCCAATTGGATAGATCAATGGAGGAGATGATTACCTTGATGATTAATGAAGGAAGAATGGAAATCGATGGATGGTTGAATGACTTATGGACTTGGATCCTTGCAAGAGCTTGAGGTTCTTCAATGGAGAAATGAAGAAAAATTGAGAGAGAGAGAGAGAGATATAGTGGCGGTATTGAGGGGTTGAAGGAGAAGGATGGTGAGTCACTATGGTGACTCATAAAGCTAAGAAGAAAATATCCTACAAGTATAGTGACTCGTTAGGACATGTTTGGCGAGGAATTATTTGACGAAATATCTCGTTCCCGGCTCTTAAACGTCGATTTAAAAGTCGAGAAATATTTTCCTAGTTAGTTATGGAATTGACGAAATCTAATTCGTCTGTTAGATTGGAAATAATTTACGTACTCGGAAAAACTAATTCGTTTTCAAAAATCCGAGAAAAAAGTCGAGACGTCACAGTCCAAAATTCATCCGGAAAATCATAAAAATTAACTTTCTCCGGTGAACTCGTCTCGAAGAAAAAGTGAATGTAAATTCTGACGGAATTCGATTCCGAGTTTTCGGACGAAAAACTTAACGGACGCGAAAACCCTAATACAGTAGTCGTTCGTTCGATTTCTGGAAATTATTTTTGGAAACGGATTTCACCGTAAATCTTAGAATTTAATTTCATGATCTTAGGCGTGCAAAGCCATAATTATTATTAACTTTTATTTTTAAAGACTGTAGAAATAGTCTGGGGCATTACACTTCGATACGAGTTCACTGGAGAAAGTTAGTTTTTATGATTTTTCGGGAGAATTTTAGACTGTCGAATCCCGACTTTTTCTTGGATTTTGAAAAATGAATTAGGTTTTCCAAGTACGTAAATTATTTCCAATCTAACGGACGAGTTAGATTTCGTCAAATCCGTAACTACCAAAGAAAGTATCCCTCCATTTCTAAATCATCGTTTAAGAGCCGGAAACGAGATTTTCCGTCTAATATTTTCGCACCAAACATGCCCTAACGACTCACCATGACTTTAGTTAGATATTTCATTCACTTTATGTTATAACATGAGTCATCATCCCTTCCCTTTCTCCCCTCTCATTACCGCCATACACACATATACTTCTCTCTCTCATTTTCTTCTTTCTCCTCCATTAAAGCTTCAACTCCAAGCTTTCCTCAAGCTCTTAAGATCTTCATCTACCGATCAATTCCAAATCCAAGTCCGTATTACGCAAGGTAAGAGCTTCGTCTCCAATATGAACCGAACAAAAGCTTGTTTCCCTCTTTTTATTTTTTTCGAAAATTAAGGGTTGAAATAGGAGATTGATCCTTGATCGATACATTTTCACAATTTGGCTTGATCAAGCACTTTTCTGATAGATGCTACGTTCAATCTTGCCCAATAATTATCACCGTGGCTGGCCACCCCTCAACAGGGTTCCACACATAATGGCTACTGTGTACACTAACTTTGGATAGCAGGTCGGCTAACTCAAAGTCCGATCGTTTTAGTTAGCAGGTCGGCTAACTAATAATTCTGGATAGCAGGTCGGCTAACTCAGAAGGGTACAAGAGAAATCACATAAAAAAAACATTTCATGCTCTGATTATCACGTTTGAAACACAATTATCAAAGCTTGTAAACAAATATTTTCAAACATCGCTCATTTTAGTTTGTATATAGAAAAGCCCACCTGACTGATTACAAAACTATTAAACGAGCTTCCGTCTCTAGTCTTCTGTCCTATCCTCGGTGCTGACTTCCTCCTTTTATCATAAATAAACAGACTTAAGCAACTTGAACGCAATCGATAATAGAAACAGGAAATCGAAACGGTTTTTAGTCTTTTAGGCGTTTGCACTTTACTACTTTCTTTTGATTAACTAATAAATGAGACTTCGATCAATTCTCGTCTACAAACTGACTCAGCTCACTACTCGACTCTCAGGTCAGTAGGTAAATGGGTGTTGATAACTTAGAACGACTTAAAAGTTCACAAGGAACGAAGTTGAAAAGGATTCAACTTAGGAAACTAGACTTTGGATACTCACTGCCCAAGTCAGTAAGTTCATACAGAACAGAGTATACGAAAACAGGGGATGAATCTTATACCAAAAGAAAGGTACGGGAGTCTAGTTTACTCTCCAATTTACGGATCTCGATTTCGTTAAGCGAGCTAAAAGTTATGATAGTTTCCGTGAAATGTCGCAAAACAGTCGCGCGAAACCCTAATGCTTGACAAAACTCGACGCACGATTCCCTAGGTTCGATCAATACTATTCCACTTTTATTTTCACGAAATTTTCATCCCAAGACAGTCTACATACAGTATCCCTTAATCGGGTTCACATTCACGACTTTTGATTAACAAACGATGAGCATTTCCTCGTCATTTCCAACTAACCATTTACTATACCAAAACGAATTTCAATTTCTATTTCGTTCAACAACTTTTCATTTTTTTTTTAACTATATCTCATAACATCTCGTATCTCGGATGGAAAAGTCGTTAACTACAAACTCGTTCATCAACTAATAACAATCATTAATATTAAAAGGGATTTCCTTATTCGACTTTTCTACCGGCTCTTAAACTCGATTCTTCGTCTCTTATTCAAAATCGAAACTTCTTAAAATTCGTTCAAACTTTACTGTTACAATCATTAACTATCGAGATTATCAAAGGTTCGAATCACAAACCTAAAACATTATTCATGCTCGACTTATCGTCGATGGTTCGTCTCTTACTAAAAATCTTATGTTCTCCGTTTTCCTTCAAATTTTACAACAACGATCATCATCTAATGAGCATCACTAATATGCAAACCATATTATCAAAACATTATCGAGCTTCAACTTAACGACGTGTTTCCGTCTCTTACATTTTTCATTTTATTTTTAGAAAAATCCCAATTAAATATATAATCATCCTCATACATCTTATATCTTATTTCCATAAACAAAACATGCATATCATAACATTTACTACACTAAATCAAGCATTTTTCATCTCTTATTCTTCAACTTTTATTTTTAGAAAAACCTAAATTAATTCCTATAGTCAATTAACAACATGTAGATCACTAATCTATCGATCAAACATCAAAAAAAGAACTACGATCAAACCCCTAAAATCCTAGAAATTTTCGGTAATTACATAAATGAAAGGGGAGTGATATTTTCTTCATGATTCGATCCGTAGAACTCGATTCTAAACATCCTAGAACATGTATTAATCAAAGGACAACATGCTCTTCATGCTCCTATGTTTCGAAAAAAAAAGAAAAGATTGGAATCAAGACTTTGTTCGGTTCATTTCGTAGGAGATGTTCTTACCTTGCATAATACGAACTCGGAAATGGAATTGATCTGTAGACGGAGGACTTGTGCTTGAGAAGAGCTTGGATGTTGAAGCTTTAATGGAGGAGAAGAGAAGAAAAAATGAGAGAGAGAGCTTGGGGGGGGGGGTAAAGAGAGGTGTGAGGGAGAGAGAGATGACTCACCTATTAGATACATAAAGGTATAAATATCTAACTAAAGGAGTGGAGAGTCGTTAAGGGCGTGTTTGTTTGTGAAATTTTGACGGAAATATCTCGTTTCCGGACTTTAAACGACTATTAAAAAGTCGAGAAATCATTTCTTAGGTAGTTACGAAATCGACGAAATCTAATTTGTCCGTTAGATTGAAAATAAATCACATACTCGGAAAACCTAATTCGTTTTTTAAAATCCGAGAAAAAGTCGGGATTAGACAGTCTAAAATTCACCCTGAAAATCAAAAAACTAACTTTCTCTGGTGAACTCGTATCGAAGAAAAATTGAATGTAAATTCTGACGGATTTTAATTCTGAGTTTTCGGACAAAAAATCTATCGGACGCGAAAACCCTAATACAGTAGTCGTTCGGCCGACTTCTGAAATTTATTTTCTGAAACGGATTTCACTGTCAGTCTTAGAATCGAAAATCCTTAACTTAGGCGTGCAAAGCCTTAATTATTAATTAACTTTTTATTTTAAAGACGGATTAAACATCCGGGGTATTACACTATTATTAAGTTTAAGAAATCCGAGAGTTCTAAGCGTTCGATTAGACTATCAAGTAGAAATAAAAATCAAGCGATTAAATAGAATAACTGAGAATTTTGAGCCGAGTCAAGTAGAAGTCCGATAAACGGATTACGTTTCGCTGTTTTCCAAAAAAGTAATACTCATCCTTGTAAAATATTATTTTTGAAAGGCACGAGTGGAGTCGAGAATTAGAAACAGCGTGGTGAAAGGAATTGAAGAGTAGCGCCACATCCAGGTGGGCTTTCTGAACTAAAACTAAATGATGAATGCGTTTACTAATTATGAATTACGTGCGCTTTTCAAATTGATTGACTTGCCTAAATGTTTTAAATGTTTTGGTATGCAATCGTCTACGTGTTGATGTTATTATAAGTCCTGTGGATGCACAGGATAAAAGTCCTGTAAAATACGGGACGATGCATGCATTAAGGTAACTATGAGTCTTCCTTCGGTTGGACCGGTCACGGTGTTTGAGGAGGAGGCCTACTTCTCGACACCACAAGAAGTTGAGCTGTAGATTGATTCATACATGAGATAAAATGTCTGCAGACAATTTTCAAAACAAAAGGTAAACTCTTTTAAAATAAATAAATAAATATATATATATATATAACCCTTGTGATGCAACAAAAGAGGCAAGTTCAATTATATAGCTCTATCGAGCAAATTTTCAAATTGTTTGGCATGTGTCCACTGAGTACGTTGTACTCACGCCCTGCATGTTATTTCTAAAACGTGCAGGTTAGCTTGGATGAGGAGGTTGCGGTGTGCTTGGGCGGCTCGTTGTTAAACTTAATCTATTTTGGAAGTTTAGCTTGAGGTTATGTGTCTTCATACATATAGCCTTGGGATTTGACGTTGTTTGTTTAAATTCCGCTGCAATACCGTTATTTTGATATATTTGATTGCATACCTTTAGAAGCCGGTTGCTCTAGATGCCGTTCCTTTAGAGCCTGTCTTTTACCAACAACAAATGCTCGGAATCCTTGACACCAAGAGCCCGTGTGCTCGATCAAACTTTAAATCCTTTCTGAATTCCGTTTTCAAACATTGATAAAATCTTCTAACGATTCCTTGAATTCCTTTAACCACCATTTGATTATTGAAACTAAAAAATGGCCCTTCTGAGTACAATACTTATTAATCACCAAACCTAATTTCCTTTGTTGGATTTGATATTTAACTTTGTTTGAGTATCCACTCATTTGAGAATAATTGATTAAAAACCCACCTTATTACGATCATGAATCCTTTCTTGAATTAAAATCATATTCATCGAGCATGTTTATTGTGTAAAGTTTAGTTGTTCCATCTCACTGCCCGTTGCGTTCTAGTCGTTTCAATACCCTAGAAATCGGGTTGTGACAGTATATCATGGTTATAAACCTCAGAACAAATTTTAATAAACCAAGAATGCTTTCTTATATTGTTCTCATATAAAAGAACTTTATCAAAAGCATCCAAATAATCCCAAAAATTATATTTAACAGGATTATTATTATAAGGATAAAGAAATTCTTTTGTTCTTTGTGGTGAAATTCCCCACTCTTCCAAAGATATAACTTTTTTAATAATAATTTTACTGAAGTTATAATCTTCTTGTTGCCCACTAGAGAAATGGGATATTTCACATCCATTATTCATAAGTATATTCTCATAATAATCGTACTATCTAAACTCTTGATGCATATGATGCATTTTCCATGTATCTTTTCATTAAGATCCATGGATTATTTTTCCATTTTAAATCTTTTTCTTCAAGAAGAAGTATGACTTCTTGTTTTTTATTTATAACAAAAGTAGTATTACCTTCTTCATTGTCTTCATTTCCTACTATAGACGAAAAAGATGGTTGAGTGTTACTCTGTGTTGAGCTATTTCGCTCTTTTTGTTTCTTGTATTCAAGAAACTCCTGATATTCTTTGTCAATTGACAAGTCTGTAGCTATGAGTTTCTGTTTGCCATGTTGTACCAGAATTTCTGGTTGCTTTCCTCTTCCTCTTCTTCCTCTTATACAGAATTCATTGTATGTATTCTCGAGTTACAAAGTCAGGAAGGTTATTATCTTCTCCTTTCTTATAAACTATTTCAAAATCAAATGGGGCTAAATGTGCTTGTCATCTAGCAAACATTTGTTAAGAAACATCGTGTTTAAAATCTTTATTAAACATAAATTTTGCAGATTTACAACCAGTTTTAATAATAATTTTTTTATTATATAAATCATCCTGAAATTTTAAAACACATTTAACTATAGAAAGAATTTCTTTTGCTATAGTAACATAATTCTTTTGAGAATTATTCCATTTTTCCGAATAAAATCTTACAAGATATTCTTGCTTATTTTCTGGATTAATTTGCTTCAAAATTCCACCATAACCAATATCAGAAGCATCTTTTTCAACAATTTTTTTTTTCAATTTGGATTACTTAACATCAAACAGGGTAAAGTTTTAACTTTTTCTTTTATTTTTCTAATAGCTTGAGTATGTTGTTGTGATCATGGTTTTAGTGTTTTCTTTAATCTATCATATAATATAGCAGTATCTTTTGCAAGGTCTTTATAATAAGGAGAAATATAATTTAAGCTTCCTAGAAATCTTTGAAGTTGAGTTTTATCTATAATTTCATCGGGGAATTTATTAGTAAAATCAATACTTCTATTAATAGGAATTATATTTCCCTTTTCAATATTATGACCAAGAAATCTAACATTAATTTGAAATAAAGACATTTTTTATTTAGATACTACTAAACCATTTTTTATTATTATTTCTTTAAATATTCTAAGATGCTTAAAATGCATTTCTATATCCTTGGAAAATACAAGGATATCATCAATATACACAATTATAAATTCACTATAAGGAGTGAATATGTCATTCATAATTTTCTGAAATTCAGACGGTGCATTTTTTAATCTAAATGACATAACATTTCATTCATAATGTCCTATTGGAACGTTGAAAGTAGTCTTATATCTATCAGATTTATTAATCTGTATCTGCCAATATCCTGATTTTAAATCAAATTTTAAAAATATTATAGAATCATATAAGAGGGAATTTTAAGAGTAGCACTTCTAGGATAGTTTTTTTAAAAACTAGCACCCCTTATAAATCCTTCAAAAAATAGCACATGTTGACATTTTTGCCCTTACTAACCTAATTGAGTCGGAGTAACAAAAGGTGCACCGGTTTTTTTTCATTTCAATTTCAAATTTCAGTCTGCATTTTCTCTCTCTTAAACCCTTGCTCTTCTTCATCGACGATAGCCATCGTTCTTCTTCTTCCTCGATGAAATTTTTTGTGAGATTTCCAGTTTCAAAGTTTCGTTCTTCCATCCACGGTATATTTCCAATTGCAGAGTTTCGATTTTTTGTTGTTCTTTGTCTTTATCAAGCATAAAATCTAAATATATTTGGTTTGTAGATTTCAGAAAAATGTCCGGCGATGAGACTTCAGATTCCGGTGATGATAGAGTGCAAACCCTAGGAACCTTGTTATCGACAAATGACACACAACTTGAGGCAAATTTACCAGTAAGTAATTTAATGTTGCTGCATCTGTAGAAATTGATGAAGTATTTGGGTTTCATCGTGTTTTTATAGTTTATAGTTGAATGAGATACATGAGGCCCACATATGTGGTCCAACAAAAGTCTTCAATTATTTTGTTTAAAAGTAGATGGCACAGCCCCAAATCCTGAGGGACGGCAAAAGTCGGGGTGCGACTAGGGTTGGATTAAAGAAGCGGGGAAGAAGGGGAATGAATAAGAATGAATGAATAAAAAGACATTAATAACAGAAAGAATTACTATGAACAAGACTTCATTATATAAAAGGAAGAGTTGATCTCGAAGGATCACTCGACAAGGTTCTCAAAAAGAAACTGAGTTAATTGTACGGGTTTAGACCCAACAAATAGATACAATAACTTCAAAAAGATTGGCATCGGAAAGTATAAAGCTTGACATACAAGTCCTTTATTCTAAAAACGACTTCTTAACTCAACATCAACCACCGCCGCTCCCGTCACTCAACCTGCACATTTTATAAAATATATGCAGGGCTAAGTACAAAAGCACTTAGTGGGCACATTACCGAAAACTTATAATAAGTATAGATAATCAGGCATCTTATTTCTGTAGCACATCGGGGTTTTTCATTAAAGGCCCATGTCTACTAAACATTTTCTTTCTCATTTTCACAACATGGCTTGATCAAGCACTTTTCTGATAGATGTTACGTTCAATCTTGCCCAATAATTATCACCGTGGTTGGCCACCCCTCAATAGGGTTCCACACACAACGGCTACTGTGTACACTAACTTTGGATAGCAAGTCGGCTAACTCAAAGTCCGATCGTTTTAGTTAGCAAGTCGGCTAACTAATAATTTTGGATAGCAGGTCGGCTAACTCAGAAGGGTACAAGAGAACTCACATAAAAATAAATCATTTCATGCTCTGATTATAACGTTGAAAACATAATTATCAAAGCTTGTAAACAAAGATTTTCGAGCATCGCTCATTTTAGTTCGTATATAGAAAAGCCCACCTGACTGATTACAGAACTACTATTCGAGCTTCCGTCTCTGGCGTTTGCACTTTTACTACTTTCTTTTGATTAACTAATAAACGAGACTCGAACAATTCTCGTCTACAAACTGACTCGGCTCAATACTCGACACTTAGGTCAGTAGATAAATGGATGTCGAAAACTTAGAACGACTTAAAAGTTCACAAGGAACGAAGTTGAAAAGAATTCAACTTAAGAAATTAAACTTTGGAAACTTACTGCACAAGTCAGTGATTCTGGGGTTCGCACAGAACAGATCATATTAAAAAAGGAGATGAGTTTTATACCAAAAGAAAGCCATGGGTGTCTAGTTTACTCTCCAGTTTACGGATCTTGATTTCGTTAAGCGAGCTAGAAGTTATGACAGTTTCCGTGAAACGTCGCAAAACAGTCGCGCGAAACCCTAATGCTCGACAAAACTCGACGCACGATTCCCTAGGTTCGATTAATGCTATTCCACTTTTATTTTTGCGAAATTTCCATCTTAAGACAGTCTATATGCAGAATCCCTTAATCGGGTTCACATTCACGCCTTTTGATTAAACAAACGACGAGCATTTTCTCGTCATTTCCAACTAACCATTTACAATACCAAAACAATTTCATATTCAAATCCTATTTCATTTTCGTTCATCCACTTCTCGTTTCTTAACTATATCTCATAACATCTCGTATCTCGGATGGAAAAGTCGTCAACTACAAACTCGTTCATCAACTAATAACAATCATTATTATTAAAAAGGATTTCCTTATTCGACTTTTCTACCGGCTTTTAAACTCGTTTCTTCGTCGCTTAACGAAATTTCAAACTTCTTAGAATTTGTTCAAACTTTACGGTTACGATAAATAACTAACAAGATTATCAAAGGTTCGAATCATAATCCTAAATCACTATCTATTCTCGACTTATCATCGATTGTTCGTCTCTTAACGAAAATCCTACGTTCTTCATTATCGTTCAAATTTTACAACAACGATCATCATCTAACGAGCAACACTAATATGTAAACCATATTCTAATATCATTAACAAGCTTCAACTTAACGACGTGTTTCCGTCTCTTACGTTTTTCGTTTTATTTTTAGAAAAATCTCAAATAAATATATATTCATCCTCAATCATCCTACATCTCACTTCCATAAACAGAAACAGCCCCAAATCCCGAGGGACGACAGAAGCCGGAGTGCGACTGGGGTTGGATTAAAGAAGCGGGGAAGAAGGGGGCTAATTGACTAAACATACATGAAAAACATCGATAAACCATGAATAAGACTTGAATATAAATAAGAAAGAGTTAATCCCTAAGGACTACTCGACAAAAGTACAAAAGGAAGCTAAGTTCATATTTATAGACTTGGACTACAGAATATTGTTCAAAAGTACATCTCAAAAGGAATTCAAAGTTTGGCAGCGGAAGGGTTCTAACTAAGCATCCTATTCTTTAACTCAACATCAACCGTCGCCGCTCACCGTCGCTTCAACCTGCACATTTAGAAAACAATGCAGGGCTAAGTACAAACGTACTTAGTGGGCACGATACCGAAATCATAATCATAAATATAGATAAATATGGCATTTCATAAGCGTAGCACATCGGAGTTTTATTGAAAGAATCCGTGTCTACTAAACATTTTCTGACTTTTTCTCATAAATCACTCGCGCGAGCATTTTCTCACTAATGTTACGTTCAATCTTGACCAATTCTAATTCACCGTGGCTGGTACCCCTTAACAGGATATCACATACACCACAGGTTACAAAGTGCACTAACTCTGGAAAGCACTTAGCAGCTAACTCAGAGCCGATCGTTAGTTAATCTAAATAGACTAACTCTAAATCTGGAAAACATGAATGTTAACTCAGATAGGTACAAGAGAACTCACATAAAACATAAAACAGTTCATGCCATAATATCACTTTGAAAACACAGATATCAAAGCGATAATGAAAGATTTTCCGAGCATTGCTCGTTTTATTTTGTATATAAAAGCCCACCTTGATTTACAGAACTTAAAGCAAAACTTCCAACTTCGGATCTTCTGTCCTTTCTCTACAGTTGGCTTCCTCCTTCATCATAAAAATAAACATACTTAAAAAAAAGGTAATCGATTAAAGAGAATCGAAGAAAGTTTTAGTTGTTTCATTCTTTAGGCATTTGCACGCTTACTAGATTTGTTTTACTTAAACGGGAAACGAGACTCGTACCAATCTCGTTTTGAACTTGAAATATCTCATACTCGACTCTCGGGTCAGTAGAGAAGGTAGTCGATGTCTTAATACGACTTTAAAGATTAAAAGAAACTAAGTTGGAAAAAATCAACTTAGGCGATTTACGTTTTAGATCATTGAACGATTTAAGGAATTTCTCGTTTATTACTTCTTTAATGAAAGGATAAGATATAAGATCTCGACTGGTTTTCATCACTCAAGGTCCTGTACTTGACTCTAGGGTCAGTAGGGAGATGTTCGTTAGATAAAACAGCTTAAACGATCGAAAGAAACTAAGTTGTGAACTAAACAACTTAGAAAACAAGAAACTAAATTTTTCACTGCACAGTCCAGTAACTCTGGAGGCTGTCCAGGACAGAGGATTTGGAAACAGGGGATGAGCCCTGTATCATTAGAAATCTTGGGATGTCTAGTTTCTTCTCCAATTTACGGATCGCAAATCCGATAAACGAGCTAGAAATTATTACAGTTTCCGGCGAGGGTCGCAAAACTGCCGCGAAAACCCTAATTGCTTGATAGGTTCGACGTATAACGTCTTAGGTTCATTCTAAGCTCTCGTATTCAATTTTTTTAGAAACTGGACTCTCAAGGCAGTCATCACATACTTCCGTACGTGAAAAACTCCTTCTCAAAACTCACTCAAAAGCACGACGTTCTAACGTCGGATTTCAACTAACAAGTACTAAACCAACAAAAACTTTCAAACGCGTTCTAGTTCTTGATTATAACTATAGCCCATACTAGATCAACTCGAAAGCTTATGAAGTTAACTAGAAAGTTGTTCTAAATTCCATCATAAACAATAATATCAATTTAGAATTTTCATCCGACTTCTCGATTATTAGTTACGACTAAAGGTTCGTCTCTTACGCGATTTTCAAAAGTTGTCGGATTCTATTCAAATTTTACGACGTTAAACTACGTCTAACGTGAATCATTTTCATGCATGCAAACATATCATAACATCATTATACTTCAACTTATAAGGTGATCTTTATCTCTTATGTTTCATTAAACAATTTTAGAAAATTCTCAATTAAATTCTATAATCAACTAACATGATTTGCAACTATATTCCATTAACAATTCATCACTTAACATCAATACATGAAAACCCCTAATCACTTAATAAATTTCTGTTTTTATACATATGTTAAGGGGATGATTTTCTTCCCCAATTAACTACATTTATTTACTAATCAACCTCTTTTATTATCAATTAATCAATTGCAAATCAATTATCAATTAACATACAAAAATCCTTAAATTCAATTCAAAACCCTAATTGAAAATTCACAAACACATAGGGCTTTCAATTCCTTTTCATTCCAAACACTAATTAAACATCTACTAAGCATGAATCAATCATCAAAAGAAGAAAATTAAAAATCCTACAATTTTCTCAAATATTTCGGCATTTACATAGGTTTTAGGGTTCTTGGTTTTGATCAATTTTAAACCCTAATTAATCTATCCAACACATCTAATTTCATTATTCTAAGATCACAACATCTATTCCAAACCTCTAAAAATTTCGATCAAGAGGAAAAGAAAAGAAAAGAAAAGAAAACCAATTGGATAGAATTAAAGAGAAGATCATTACCTTGAGTTCTTGTGAAAGAATTAGATGAAAAGATGGATGAAAGATGATCTAGGAGGATTTTCTTGTTTGAAACCTTGAAGAACAACAATGGTGTTTGAACAAAATTTGAGAGAGAAGAAGAAAGAGTGAGAGTGTAACTGTGTGTGTATGCAGCCGAGAGAGATAGAGAGATGGGAGGAAAAAGATTTTGTTCAAGTGTTTGAAATGATGAAAATGTTAAAAGAATGAAAAGTGTAGGACTTGGTGTCACTTAATTAAACAAGTCAAACATGCATGTTTCCACGTAATTAAAAGATGTGTTGGCTGCATGCAGAAAAAATTAAAGGGTTACGGATTTTTCCGGCGCGATCCGACGTTACGGGAAAACGAACGACGAAAAACATTGCTCGGCACAAAAATCGTCGCGATTCGATTTGACTCAAAAAAAATTCTAACGTAAGAACTTAATTGGAAAATAAATTTACAAAATTTATTTTGACAAAAACTCGGGACGACAAGTCCGAGTTTTGTCCGGAAAAACATAGAAACGAACTTCCTCGAGCGTGTTCGTATCGTAATTTCGTGATTGTAAAAATTAGACGGTTTTTCGTTCTGAGTTTACGAACTAAAAACTTTTCGTACGCGCTAACCCCAAATACAGTAGTCATCTAGCTGACTTCTGTAATTTATTTTTTTTAATAACGGATTCGACCGTTAGCCTTAGAATTCAAAAATTGTAAGATTAGGCGTGCAAAGCCATTTATTTAATTAACTTTAATTTTTTAAAACGTAAGGAATTTACGGGGCATTACACAAAACATGCATATCATATCCATGTTTTCATCAAATCAACCATTCTTTATCTCTTATATTTCAACTTTTATTTTTAGAAAAATGTAAATTAATTCATATAGTCAATTAACAACATGTAGAACAAGAATCCATCATTCAATTACCAAGAAAATCGAACTACGATCAAACCCCTAAAATCTAAGAAATTTTTGGTGATGGCATTAGGTTAGGAGGGATTGATTTTCTTTGATTTCAAACCATAGAACCTAATTCTAAGCATACTAGAACATGTATTAATCAAATGACAACATGCTTCTTCATGCTCCATGTTTCGAAAAAATGAAAATGATGGGAAAGGATTTGTGTTCGGTTCATATCGTAGAAGATGTTCTTACCTTGCGGAATATGAACTCGGAAATGAATTTAATCGGTAGACGGAGGACTTGTGTTCTTGAGAAAGCTTGGAGGATGAAGCTTTAATGGAGAAATGAGAAGAAAAATGAGAGAGAGAGGGAAGTGTTGGGGTGGCGGTAATGGAGGTGTGAGGGAGGGAGAGGATGACTCATGTATACATACATAAAGTGAAGGAAATATCTAACTGAAGGGATGGTGAGTCGCTAAGGGATGTTTGGTTGCGAAATATTAGACGGAAATATCTCGTTTTCGGGTTTTAAACGACGTTATAAAAGTCGAGAAATAATTTCTTAGATAGTTACGTATTCGACGAAATCTAATTCGTCCGTTAGATTAGAAATAAATCACATACTCGGAAAACCTAATTCGTTTTTCAAAGTCCGAGAAAAAGTCGGGATTAGACAGTCTAAAATTTGCCCGGAAAAATCATAAAAATTAACTTTCTCCGGTGAACTCGTATCGAAGAAAAAGTGAATGTAAAGTTCGACGGTTTTTCAATCTGAGTTTTCGGACGATAAATTTGTCGGACGCGAAAACCCTAATACAGTAGTCGTTCGACCGACTTCTGGAATTTATTTTCGGAAACGGATTTCACCTTCAGTCTTAGAATCGAAAATCCTTAACTTAGGCGTGCAAAGCCTTAATTATTAATTAACTTTTTATTTTAATGACGGAATAATTATCCGGGGTATTACATCCTACCCCTCTAACAAGAAATTTCGTCCCGAAATTTGCGTACCTTCTTTAAAAAGGTAAGGGTACTTATCTTTCATCTTTTCTTCGAGTTCCCACGTGGCTTCTTCTTGCCCGTGGTGATTCCATAGCACTTTCACTATTGGTATCGACTTGGTTCTTAACTCTTGTACTTTTCGATCCAAGATCGTTAATGGTTTCTCTTCATAACTCAAGTCAGATTCAAGAACGACGTCTTGCTGGTTAATTACATGCTTAGGATCAAAAACATACTTTCTTAACTGAGATACGTGAAACACGTTATGGACACTTCCTAGACTTGACGGTAAAGCCAATCTATAAGCAACAGGTCCTACTCTTTCGAGAATCTCGTAAGGTCCTATAAACCTTGGTCTGAGTTTACCCTTAACGCTGAATCTAACGATTCCTTTAGATGGTAATATCTTGAGGAAAACATTATCCCCTATTTCAATACTAAGATTGGTTCGACGGTCGTCGGCGTAAGACTTTTGTCGGCTCTGGGCCTCTTTCATTCTAACTCTAATCTGACGAATGATCTCGATCATTTCACTGACCGCATCGGGTCCTAGGTTCTTTCTTTCACCTACTTCATCCCAATAAAGTGGTGATCTACATTTACTTCCATACAAAGCCTCGTAAGGCGCCATTCCTATCGTCTCCTGATAACTGTTATTGTACGCGAATTCAACTAAATGTAAGATATCTTCCCAATTCGCGCTTCGATCCAATACTACCGTTCTTAACATATCCACGAGTATCTAAATCGTTCTCTCGGATTGTCCATCCGTCTGGGGGTGAAAAGCTGTACTACAGTTAAGTTCGGTCCCTAACTTTTTTGCATCGTAATCCAAAACCTTGAAGTGAATTTGGCATCTTTATCTGATGTTATCGACTTTGGTATTCCGTGCAGACGTACAATCTCACGGACATACAGCTGTGCCAACTTCTCTGACCCGTAGGTAATCTTAATTGGTAGAAAATGAGCTGATTTGGTGAGTCTATCAATAACTACCCAGATGGCAGTGTTTCCATTTCTTGACTTAGGCAAACCTATCACAAAATCCATAGCTATATCCTCCCATTTCCATTCTGGGATACTTAATGGCTGTAACAATCCATATGGTCTTTGGTGTAGAGCCTTCACTTGTTGACAAACCAAACATCTTTCTACAAACGAGGCAATGTCTCGTTTCAAACCGTTCCACCAAAAATTCTTTCTTAAATCCTGATACATCTTCGTACTCCCTAGGTGTGCTGTATAAGGCGTATCGTGAGCCTCACTCATGATATCGTTCTTCAATTCGTCGTCTTCAGGGATACAAAGTCTGCCTTCAAACAAAATTGCATTATCGGGTGCCTCAGAAAAACCGTCAGGTTTATCCGTTCTTATCCTTAGTCGAAGCTTCTCAGTTGATTCGTCCTTTCTTTGCGCACTTATGATTCTTTCTCGTAAGTCTGATGTAGCTTCGAGTGCTGCTATATGGTTTGTTATTGTTTCAGGTGCATCGAGCACTTCTAAGTCCATTTCCTCAAATTCTCTTACTAGTGCTTCTTCCTCAACAAAGAGACATCCTAACTTGATTGGAGTCTTGCGACTCAGCGTGTCAGCTACCACATTTTCTTTTCCTGGATGCTAATTGATTCCGCAATCATAATCCTTGACTAATTCGAGCAATCGCCTTTGTCTCATGTTCAATTCCTTTTGCTCGAAAAAGTACTTCAAACTCTTATTGTCTGTATAAATCTCAACCCTAACACCATAGAGATGGTGTCTCCAAATCTTCAGTGCATGCACAACGGCTGCTAGTTCTAAGTCGTGGGTTGGGTATTCAACTTCATGAGGTCGAAGTTGTCGTGAAGCGTAAGATATCACCTTTCCATCTTGTATCAAAACACATCCTAATCCGTTCTTCGAAGCATCTGTATAGACCACGTATTCCTTATTTGCTTCTGGCAGAGCCAACACTGGTGTTGTGGTTAACTTCTCCTTGAGTGTCTGAAAACTCTTCTTGCATTCATCCGTCCATTTATACTTGTTTTCCTTCTGAAGTAGTTGCGTCATAGGTTTAGCAATCGTTGAAAATCCTTCGATGAATCTTCTGTAATAATCGGCTAAACCTAAGAAACTCCTAATTTCGTTCGGACTTGTTGGCGATTTCCAATCGCGTACTGCCTCTACCTTAGTAGGATCCACCTTAATGCCTTCTGCTGATACGATGTGTCCAAGGAATATTACTTCATTCAACCAAAACTCGCACTTACTGAATTTGGCGTAAAGCTTCTCGGCTCTAAGCGTCTCTAAAATTATTCTCAAGTGTTCCTTGTGTTCTTCCTCATTCTTGGAGTAAATGAGAATGTCGTCAATGAATACCAAAACAAATTTGTCTAAGTATGGGTGAAAGATTCGATTCATGAGATCCATGAATACTGCGGGAGCATTAGTCAAACCGAATGGCATAACTAGAAATTTGTAATGGCCATATCTGGTTCGGAAAGCAGTCTTAGGTATGTCCTCGGGTTTGATTTTCAATTGATGATACCCGGATCTTAAATCTATTTTTGAAAAGACTCCTGTGCCCTTAAGCTGATCAAAAAGGTCTTCTATCCTTGGCAAAGGATACTTATTCTTAAGGGTAATCTTATTTAACTCACGATAGTCTATGCACATCCTCATAGAACCATCCTTCTTTCTGACAAACAAAACAGGTGCTCCCCAGGGTGAAACACTCGGTCTAATGAATCCAAGGTCTAACAATTCCTGCAGCTGGATCTTAAGCTCTTCTAGTTCTTTCGGTGCCATCCTATATGGAGCTTTTGATTTGGGGGCCGATCCTGGTTCTAAGTCAATTGAGAAATCTATGTGACGGTCGGGTGGTAAACCGGGTAAAATTTCTGGAAAAACGTCTTCGTATTCTTTAACAACTTTCACATCTTGAATGGTCTTCTCAGCTCCTGGTTCTCCAACTAGGTATACGAGATAAGTGGTGCAACCCTTCTTCTTCATCAACTTCTTGGCTTGTAAGGCGGATATTATCGGTACTCTCTTGCCCATTGCAATCCCATGAAATTTTGTCGGTTCTTTTCCTGGTGGTTGGAAAGAGATTTTTCTTTCGTTGCAGAGAATCGTGGCATAATTCTCAGACAACCAGTCCATTCCTAAGATTATATCTACGTCCCACATGATCATAACATTCAAATTGTTCGCTTTAACCTTAAGAGTTCTGATTTCTAATTCTAGGTTAGAGCAAACATGCGTGGAAGTAATGATCTCTCCTGGAGGTGTAGCTACTCTCATAGCGTGTTCAGCTCGTACAAGTCTGATATCTAAGTTATCCGCACATGAACCAGTAATAAAAGAATGCGATGCACCAGTATCAAACAGTATCTTAATAGGGATGTTGTGAAGTTTTCCCATACCTGCTAGGTTTCCTTTTCCTTTATTCTGTGCACCCTGTTTGATCGCACATGCCCTTGCATTCTGTTGCTGATGAGCGTGCTGCTGGAACTGCTACTGGGTCATCTGCTGCTGCGGCTGCGCTTGAATCGCACTCAAAGGCTGAGGCTGTCCATAATGGTTCTGTCCTGCCCCTTGCAGTGGCTTCGGGCACTCTCTCTTCATATGTCCTTTCTGTCCACAGTTAAAGCAAACACCCATGCCTGCTTGACAAACGCCGGGATGCGCTCTATTACACTTTTGACAAACAGAAAAGGTAACCCTCCCTGGATTATTATTTCCATGGTTGAAATTTCTTTCTTGTCCCTGTGGCTGATTCTGCTGGTTATTTCCTCTTCCTGACCCTGCGTGTTTATTTCCTTGTAAAAACAACCCTGACTGATTGTTTCCCTGCCACGGCCTCTTGCCAGAATTGTTGTTCGGGTTAGGCTGCTGATAGCCTTGCTGATTGCCACTTCTTTGGTTCCCTTGGTTGTTGTAGTTCTGATTATATCGACTGCTATTTCCCCCATCCCACTTTCTTTTCCCTTGGTAGTTACTGTTGTTGTTGTTATTGTAATAGCCTCGGTTTTGATTTTGGGTTGGGGCTGGTGCGGTTGTTATTGCTTTTCTTTCATCAGGCACTATGGCCTCCATCTCTAGGGCTCGCCCTAAAACTTCAGTATAGCTCAGCCCTCCATGACTGGCTAATGCGATTCCAAATTCATGCTTCAGACCCCCACGGAACTTCTTTGCTATTTTATCTTCAGTATCCACTTGAGTAGGCGCATACCTCGACAATTCACAAAACATGGCGTCATATTCTGTTACCGTCATCTTTCCCTGTTTCAGATTATAGAACTCAGCCTCTTTCTGAGCTCTATAGGTCTTAGGTACATACTTATCATATAGTGCTTCCTTGAATTCTTCCCAGGTAAATCGAGCCAGATGCTCTGCTGGTATAACCTTCTGTCGAGCTTCCCACCAGTAGTCAGCTGGTCCGGAAAGCTGAAACGCAACACATAACAGTCGCTCCTCATCAGTACATCTGAAGAGTTTGAAAATCATTTCAATAGATCGCACCCAAAGCTCAGCATTGCTTGGATTTCCCGATCCGTTGAACACAGGTGGGTTACGTTTGAGGAATAAGTCCTCAATGTCACGACGAGGTGGTGGTGGAGGTGGTGATGGTGATGGTGGTGGAGGGGTATCATGATGTTCCTGTTCTTCCTCTCTATAATCCTGAGCTGGACGTCTACCACGTCCCCTGGGCCTACCAGGTCTTCCTCGGTTGTTTACTACTCTTGGCAACATATTTTCTTTTGAAACTATAAAAACAAAACTCTCATTAGCACCTTACTTTTAAGCCTTCTTTTACTTACTAACCCTTTTCTCAACTTAAACAAGTTCACGGAAAAAAAAACTGATATAATAGCTTCGATTCTTAGCTCTTTTAAACTCTTTAACTTCTCGGTTAAACCGGAATATTCATTTAATACTTTTCTTCTAATCGCGCTTAGAAGAAACTTTTCATAAGATTAAGCCCACTCTCGGGTTATATATATATATATTATATACACGTCAAAAAGAATATTAGTTTTGCCTCCACGAGGACTTATACAAAAAAAAAGTTAGACTATGACTAGTCTAAACTAGGCTAATTGTCTATCTATAAACTGAGTGCACTAACAAGTTGCATCTCCGTATTTACTAGGAGTACTAGAACGGAAACGATCCCAAAAACTTCATATCCGAATAGTGTACTACAAAAAGGATAATTACTGATCCGACTATTTACAAGACAAAAGGAGACTTCTACTACTACTACGCGTCTAAGACGCCCTGCTCAACAAGCTGCTGTCGAGTCACTACTGCCCTCTACGGCCTGCAACTCCTCGGGGTCCTTCTCAGGATCCTCTTCAAGGTCCTCCTCAGGGTCCTCCTCTATCGGGTCCTCCTCCGGATCTTCCTCCGGATCCTCCTCCTCAGAATCTGAACCAAAGATGAGCTGAAGTGCCTCGTCAACCCTTAAGGTAGTGTCGTCCAGAAGTGTAAGTGGTGGTGGTGAAGGCACGTCAGAAGTAGTTCTCTCCGAGTCTGAAATCAGGTAGTCTGAACAGGATACCACTGCACGCTTCTTCAGGGGAAGAAGGTGCTCAGGAAGTGAACTGGATGGGTACACCTCTGCAGAACGGGCTCTAGACGGCCCCGCCTCATCCTGTCCCCGGACTCTAGTCCACTCAGCATAGATCTCCTCCAGTGGTGTAAGAGGAGATGGTAACTCTAACATCGCAGCTAGCTCTGCGTCTCTCTCAAGGTACTCGTCTCCTAGAACTAATCCCTCAACAGGTGACAACACTGGCGGTAGCTCCAATAGTGCGGCAAACTCTGGGTCTAGGGCTAACGGCTCTCGCTCAAACTCGGCCTCAGTCTCTGTCGGAATGTGAAGGTAGGGTAGGTGCTCCTCAACCGGGACAGTCCACATAACTCGACTGTGAAAGAACTGCCTATGTATGGCCAAGGCAAAACCAGCAAAGTCGCCGACCGGCTCAGGGTCATCGCCGATCAGTGCGATGTGGTACCAGGATATGGCATGAGCCCACCCATGCCACTCGCCGGGCAGTCGTACCGTCAAGTCGGCCATCGCCTGATACTCCGTAACAAAGTGACGAGCTGCGTAGAAGCGTGCAGCGAAGTCACTAACCAATTGCCCGATGTTATGATTCGGGTCCACCTTATAGTCATGGTACTCGTCTAAAATCTCATCAACTATTGTACGCTGTCTCAAAGGTCAACTCTTCCGAGCCGTAACACGTGTAGCAGGCATCCTACAAAGTTTTAAGAGAACACGGATCAGTAACTGGTAGGGTAATAACATATCTTAAAGAATTCTTAAATTACAATCAGAATATTCCACTATTCAAATTGCAATACTTAACCACTTAATCACAGCTTATCTCAATCATCTAGCAATTTCAAGAAATTGCACTCAAACAATACATATATATATAAAAAAAATCACGATTTTATTTTCACCCTTTTTCTTATTATTCTTTTACTTTCTTACTTTATTTCTTTCTCAAAGAAAATTTCTTGACGATTTTTTTTCATTCTTTTAACTTGTCAACTTATTCATTCTTATGCTTCTTGTTATTATTTTATTTTATTTCCTTAAAAGGAAATTCTTACGCCTTTCATTTTCAAAAACAAGTCGACTCCCACGAGTCGGTTGTTCATGTCACTTTATGCAGGTGACATTCGTTTAATCTCTTTGATTCCCTTTATTCTGCCCTCTCCGATCCAATCGTTTCTTGGAAATTTTGGAACCAACGCTTCTTAGAACGTCTATGTTCTCAAAGAATCGGGAAGGCCTTAGAATTCGTCTAAATTCTCATGCCAATAAAATATTTCAAACAAGGAAATTATAACTCACATAATTTCACATACTTTCACATAGCATAGCATTCATGCTTTCACATAGTTCACGTAATATCACAAAGTATAACTCTTATACTTTAATCAAATCATACATGGCATACTTAATCTCATATCATACTTGCATACTTAATCAAAATTTCTTGCATATTTTAATCAAAATTTCTTCTTAAAAGAAATCATACTTCGAAATTCTTTCCTTACTTTTCTTTCTTTCTTTCTATTGAGTCGACGTAGCGGGGGGTTGAGTTGTCGTCTACACTCTTAAACTTAGTGTTATGACTTAACTTTACTCGAAAGAAGACTCGGGTATAGAGTATATACAAATACTCTATCTTACTACTTGAAAGAAATTCGTATGTAGAGCAGAAACGATTGCTCTGATATCACTCTGTGGTATCACTAGAAGAAAATAACTTACAACCAGAGCAGAACCGACTGCTCTGATACCACTCTGTCACAGTCCTAAATTCCGAGGGATGGCAAAAGCCGGGGTGCGACTAGGGGTTGGATTAAAGAAGCGGGGAAGAAGGGGGATGAATAAGAATGAATGAATAAACAGACATTAATAACAAAATGAATTACTATGAACAAGACTTCATTATATAAAAGGAAGAGTTGATCTCGAAGGATCACTCGACAAGGTTCTCAAAAAGAAACTAAGTTAATTGTACGAGTTTAGACCCAACAGATAGATACAATAACTTCAAAAAGATTGGCAGCGGAAAGCGTAAAGCTTGACATACAAGTCCTTTATTCTAAAAACGACTTCTTAACTCAACATCAACCACCGCCGCTCCCGTCACTCAACCTGCACATTTTATAAAACATATGCAGGGCTAAGTATAAAAGCACTTAGTGGGCACATTGCCGAAAACATATAATAAGTATAGATAATCAGACATCTTATTTCTGTAGCACATCGGGGTTTTTCATTAAAGGCCCGTGTCTACTAAATATTTTCTTTCTCATTTTCACAACATGGCTTGATCAAGCACTTTTCTGATAGATGTTACGTTCAATCTTGCCCAATAATTATCACCGTGGCTGACCACCCCTCAATAGGGTTCCACACACAACGGCTACTGTGTACATTAACTTTGGATAGCAAGTCGGCTAACTCAAAGTCCGATCGTTTTAGTTAGCAAGTCGGCTAACTAATAATTCTGGATAGCAGGTCAGCTAACTCAGAAGGGTACAAGAGAACTCACATAAAAACAAATCATTTCATGCTCTGATTATCACGTTGAAAACACAATTACAAAAGCTTGTAAACAAAGATTTTCGAGCATCGCTCATTTTAGTCCGTATATAGAAAAGCCCACCTGACTGATTACAGAACTACTATTCGAGCTTCCGTCTCTGGTCATCCGTCCTATCCTCGGTGCTGACATCCCCCTTTTATCGTAAATAAACAAACTTAAGAACTTGACCGCAACGATAAAAGAAACAGGAAATCGAATCGGTTTTTTAGTCTTTTAGGCGTTTGCACTTTTACTACTTTCTTTTGATTAACTAATAAACGAGACTCGAACAATTCTCATCTACAAACTGACTCAGCTCAATACTCGACACTTAGGTCAGTAGATAAATGGATGTCGAAAACTTAGAACGACTTAAAAGTTCACAAGGAACGAAGTTGAAAAGGATTCAACTTAAGAAATTAAACTTTGGAAACTTACTGCACAAGTCAGTGATTCTGGGGTTCGCACAGAACAGAGCATATTAAAATAGGGGATGAATTTTACACCAAAAGAAAGCCATGGGTGTCTAGTTTACTCTCCAATTTATGGATCTCGATTTCGTTAAGCGAGCTAGAAGTTATGACAGTTTCCGTGAAACGTTGCAAAACAGTGGCGCGAAACCCTAATGCTCGACAAAACTCGGCGCACGATTCCCTAGGTTTGATTAATGCTATTCCACTTTTATTTTTGCGAAATTTCCATCTTAAGACAGTCTATATGCAGAATCCCTTAATCCGGGTTTGCATTCACGCCTTTTGATTTAACAAACGAAGAGCATTTCCTCGTCATTTCCAACTAACCATTTACTATACCAAAACAATTTCATATTCAAATCCTATTTCATTTTCGTTCATCCACTTCTCGTTTCTTAACTATATCTCATAACGTCTCGTATCTCGGATGGAAAAGTCGTCAACTACAAACTCGTTCATCAACTAATAACAATCATTATTATTAAAAAGGATTTCCTTATTCGACTTTTCTACCGGCTTTTAAACTCGTTTCTTCGTCTCTTAACGAAATTTCAAACTTCTTAGAATTTGTTCAAACTTTACGGTTACGATCATTAACTAACAAAATTATCAAAGGTTCGAATCATAATCCTAAATCATTATCTATTCTCGACTTATCGTTGATTGTTCGTCTCTTAACGAAAAATCCTACGTTCTCCGTTTTTGTTCAAATTTTACAACAACGATCATCATCTAACGAGTATCACTAATATGTAAACCATATTCTAATATCATTAACGAGCTTCAACTTAACGACGTATTTCCGTTTCTTACGTTTTTTGTTTTATTTTTAGAAAAATCTCAAATAAATATATATTCATCGTCAATCATCCTACATCTCATTTCCATAAACAAAACATGCATATCATATCTTCTTCATCAAATCAACCATTCTTTATCTCTTATATTTCAACTTTTATTTTTAGAAAAATCTAAATTAATTCATATAGTCAATTAACAACATGTAGAACAAGAATCCATCATTCAATTTACCAAGAAAATCGAACTACGATCAAACCCCTAAAATCTAAGAATTTTTTGGTAATGGCATTAGGTTAGGAGGGATTGATTTTCTGTGATTTCAAACCATAGAACCTAATTCTAAGCATACTAGAGCATGTATTAATCAAAGGACAACATGCTTCTTCATGCTCCATGTTTCAAAAAAATGAAAATGATGGGAAAGGATTTGTGTTCGGTTCATATCATAGAAGATGTTCTTACCTTTCGGAATATGAACTCGGAAATGAATTTAATCGGTAGACTGAGGACTTGTGCTCTTGAGAAAGCTTGGAGGATGAAGCTTTAATGGAGAAATGAGAAGAAAAATGAGAGATGACTCATGTATACATACATAAAGTGAAGGAAATATCTAACTAAAGGGATGGTGAGTCGCTAAGGGATGTTTGGTTGCGAAATATTAGACGGAAATATCTCGTTTTCGGGTTTTAAACGACGTTATAAAAGTCGAGAAATAATTTCTTAGATAGTTACGTATTCGACGAAATCTAATTCGTCCGTTAGATTAGAAATAAATCACATACTCGGAAAACCTAATTTGTTTTTCAAAATCCGAGAAAAAGTCGGGATTAGACAGTCTAAAATTCGCCCGGAAAAATCATAAAAATTAACTTTATCCGGTGAACTCGTATCGAAGAAAAAGTGAATGTAAAGTTCGACGGTTTTTCAATCTGAGTTTTCGGACGATAAATTTGTCGGACGCGAAAACCCTAATACAGTAGTCGTTCGACCGACTTCTGGAATTTATTTTCGGAAACGGATTTCACCGTCAGTCTTAGAATCAAAAATCCTTAACTTAGGCATGCAAAGCCTTAATTATTAATTAACTTTTTATTTTAATAACAGAATAATTATCCGGGGTATTACAGTAGATCTGGTTGGATCTGATTTTTTTAGTATCTTAGATGCACGTGTGAAGTAGTTAATTGAAAAGTAAAGTTTCATGAAACGGTATAAGATTGTGAAAATTCTGAAAATGACTGGCAGATTACTGGAAAGAAGGCGACTGTTCCGATTTTTTGTTACTACACAAATTTCAGAGTTACTATGGTTTTTGTTATTGAACAAAATAATGTTTAGTATGCTGAAAATTTGAGAAGTAATGAAAATAAGTTACCTATCAATTTTTGTTAGTACACAAATTTTAGAGTTACTCTGTAGTTTTGTTACTGAACAGAATAATGTTACTTTGGTTAGTATCCTGAATATATGTGAATTCATAAAGATTTGTTACATATTAAATTTGTTACTTAACAAAAGTTAAGATAATTATGAATTCTTTTGCTACTTAAAAAAAAGTAGAAAAATTAATCTTTGTTAAGCCATAAAAGTTTAGACAACTTTGTTTAGACTTTGTTACTGGTAAAATTAATTTCTTTTTTTTTATGGTTATAAAAAATGATCAGTAATTTGTTACTGCTTAACTTTGTATGTACATTTATTTTACCTGTAAATGTAAAATGTCTTCTTGGGTATATGTTGAATAACTTTCAAGTCATAAAAAGTTCATTCATATTTTGTAATTGATGAAAAACTTGTTTCTGAGTTTAGTATTGGACAAATTTAGGCTTCATATTTTTGTTCCTTAACAAAAATTGAAATGAAAAGTTTGGGAATACCAGTAATATGTGACTGAATCATGACTTGTTACTTAACAGCATCTGTTAATAGCATCTTATAGAATTTGGTTAATTTAAAAACTCATATTGGTGTGTATAGGATGTCTAGAGGTACAAGTGGCCTAGGATGCAAGGAGTTATTCAGAGGGTCAATCATCATTGTAAGGAGGAGATCCTGACTAGCATCCGAACTACGTTGAACAACCTGAGGCCAAGCTTTTTAGTAAATTTGAGAACTCATGTTTTGGGAAATTTTATGATTTCCCCGGCAGACTTGGGAAGTCCATGAGCACAGTTCACGAGCTCATGAGTTACCAAATTGTGCAGAAAAAGGATGAACCTTACACTACTACAGAGTTATGTTTTTTGTTAAGGGCAAGATGGTGAAGTTTCGGCGACAGGAATTTGCACTTGTTACTGTTCTTCGATTTGGAGGGTCTGACTTCAACCCTCATAGAAAGAGACATTTTTTCGGTCCTGATTCATTGTATGCTACTTGGTATGTGGCAAACAGAACAAACTTCGGGACGTTGTCGGATGACTACAAAGCTTCAAAATTTAGGACTGGGAAGGAATATTTGAAAGCATCAAAAATTATGTTTGTGTATAGTGTGCTTCTTGGAGTGCAGAAAACGAAGACGATCGATGATTGGATTTGGGCTTTAGTTGAAAATGAAAAGTTGTGGAAGTCTTTTCCTTGGGGTAGTCTTGCATATCAACACCTCATACAGAATCTGGATTCAATCAAGACAGATAGGAAAGATGATGTGAAGAGCACATGATATCATGTGAATGGATTCGTCACTGCATTCTTGGTATGTTTTTTATTGAAAATGTTCTTTCATTTTTTGGTGGGTAAATGACTTATCTATGAATATATTTTATCTTAAAAAATTGTATCTAACTCGATGTATGTTTATTGGTGTTTTGTTGTTGGGGTTGTTTGGCAACAAGGCATGGATCATGTGTGCATTTCCTGAGGTTGGCAAGGAATCTGGTTTGAGAAATGAAAATTGTATTCCGAGGATGTTGAGGTATGATTACACATCATCCCTTGAACATTTGCTGGAGCTGATCGATGAGGTAAATTCTATTTGAAATAAACAGTTTATATTTGTTGAAATAACTAATAGAAATCTGGATTTGTTCTCATTTTCTCTTTTTCTTCAAAACAAGATTGAGGAGACCTTGATACCCACTGCTCTGAAGATGCATTGGAAGACATTGGAAGCAGAAGGAGAGCCTTTGAAGATGCATTTTCCCAAATTTGATCTGATTGTTCCAGCATTGTCATTGTCCGATGATGAAGAACCAGAAATGAATGATAGATGTGTGGTTGTGAAAAAGAGACGGAAAGAAGTGGAAATGGGTTCAGGAGATTTCATCAGTGTGAAGGAGGCAACAAAGTTAATCACATCAATATTGATGAGTGATGATGTGGTTAATAAGTTAGCCGATGTAACTCCAAACATTGTTGTGAAGAAGCTGGGGATAAGATATCGAAGTTAGAAATTATATCTATAAAATTTATATAATAAAATGTCTCATCTAAATGTGTTTTTTTTATAGGAGAATGTATTACCAGGGGTTCATGTTGTATTGGATATATCTGGGGCAGGTGTTGGTGGAATGAAGGATGGTCCAAAGGTTGTGATAGAGGGAGATGAAGACAAAGAGGAACGGTTGAACCGAGTGTGAGAGACGGTAAATTTGGTGATTTAAATCTGAGCAATTTTATTTTTGCAATAAGACTATACTATTGATTTGGTTTTACAATGGAAACACAGAAAAGCAAATCAAATGAGAACAGGGGGACTGAAGATTCGCCTTCGAAACTTTTCAGCAAAATCACAAAGGAGGTAAATTGTTTTTGGTTTTCTAGATTAAGTTGTTGTTAGAATTATATAACCCACAAAATTGGGATGTTGCAGATTGTAAGTCAGCAGGAGCAAGTGCATCTTGGAAACCGTGTTACAGTTGTAGCCCCAAAAAAGGGTGTCAGTGTTTCGGCAGAATGAGTGAAAAGTAAAGAGGTATTACTTATGTTGAAATTATAGGTTAAAAATGCATATTGAACTAATAATTTTAGCAGCTACATGTAGAATATGTGATTGATCTTATTTTTGTTTTAGGGAAAAAAACAAAAGATTGGAGAATCCCAGTACATTTGACCGGGGGAGAATACAATGATAGCGATCTTGCGGGAGTGGTTGAGAACATTGTGACGGATTGTGGGATAGTACCAACTGAGGTTTGTCACTACTCAATATACATGACACTTTTTATATAGTTTTTACAGAAAGCTTTGTTTGTGTGGGGTTAAAGCATAAAAAGTTGTTCTTAAATTTGATACAGTGAAAAATGTGTCCATATTAGGAGTTATCTATATAATGTGTGATTTTTCAAAGAAATCATTTTTTTTTTGTTACTGCAAAAAAATATTGTATGCACCCCCTCAACTTTACAACATACGTGTCACAGCCCCAAATCCCGAGGGACGGCAAAGCCGGGGTACGACTAGGGATTGGATTAAAGAATCGGGGAAGAAGGGGGAATAAAATTAATAAGAGACAATAACTAAACAACAACTGATATTTATGAACAGACTTTATTAAAAAAAAAGAGAGTCGACCTTGAAGGATCGCTCGACAGAGTTGTTCTCAAAAGAAACTAAGTTCAAAGTACGGGACTTAGACCCTAAAAAGATATACATTGACACAAAAAGAGTTTGGCAGCGGAAAACGTAGAACTAGAACACTACTGGTTCTCTATTCACAACCTTCTACTCAACCTCCGCCGCTCCCGTCACTCAACCTGCACATTTTATAAAACATATGCAGGGCTAAGTATAAACATACTTAGTGGGCACATTGCCGAAAACATATCATAAAGTATAGATTATTCAGGCATCTTAAAAGTAACGTATCGGGGTTTTTCATCAAATGCCCGTGCCTACTAAACATTTTCTTTCTCTTTTTCACAATAGCTTGCGCAAGCCTTTACAGATGTTACGTTCAACTTGCCCAACTTCTGTTTCAACACCGGGGAAGAGTTAACTTCTTCCGCGTACGTTCTATTCACCGCGGCTGGCTACCCCTCAACAGAGTACCATACACACCGGCTACCGTGTACACTAAACCCTGGAAAACCCTTACGGTTAACTTAGCGGTCCGATCGATTAGTTAGCCCCCTTTGGCTAACTTAGAAAGGCACAAAAGAACTCACATAAAACAAAGTATTTTCATACCATGATAATCACTTTAAAGCACAGTTATAAAGCGATAAGTAAACATTTTCAAGCATCGCTCATTTGATTTGAAATGTGGAAAAACCCACACATTTTTTATAGAAAGCCCACCTTAGGCGATTACAGAACTAAACATGAGCTTCCGTCTTTGATCTTCCATCCTATCTTTGACCTTGACTTCCTCCTTTTAACGTAAATAATCAAACTTTAATAAACGGTCGTAACGATAAAAAGAAAAGAATTTGAATTCGGTTGAAGACTTTTAGGCCTTTGCACTTTAACTAAACTCTTTCGATTAACAAGGAAACGAGACTTGAACATATCTCGATTTCGAACTAACTCGATTCCTTACTCGTCACTTAGGTCAGTTAATAACAGAAGTCGATAACCTATAACGACTTAGAAGTTCTCAAAGAACTAAGTTAAAAAGAATTCAACTTAAGAAAATAGGTTTTTGAACATCTTTGAACAAGACAGTAGTTCTGGAGTTCATACAGAACAGAATCTGCGAAACAGGGGATGAAATTGATACCAAAAGAAAGCTACGGATGTCTAGTTTACTGTCCAATTTACGGATCTCGATTTCGTTAAGCAAGCAGAAAGTTATGATAGTTTCCGTAAAGGGTCACAAAACAGTCCGAGTTAACCCTAATGCTCGATAAAACTCGATGCACAATTTCCTAGGTTCGATCAATGCTATATAACCTTTATGCACGTGAAACTACTATCATTTTACAGTTAAGTCACACATTCCTTTATCAGGAACACCTTCATGTCTCTTGATTAAACAAACGACGAGCATTTCCTCGTCTTTTTCAACTATTCAATTACTAAACCAAATTTCATTTCAATCCATTTCAATCTTTAACTTCTATATTCATATTTCGAATGGAAATATCGTCAACTACAATCTCGTTTATTAATCGACAACAATCATTAATATCAAATTAGTTTCCTCATTCGACTTTCCTATCAACAATTAAACTCGATTACTCGTCTCTTACCAAAAACTTGACTTTCTTAGAATTCGTTCAAATTTTCCAATTACGTTCTTTAATTACTAAGATTAGCAAATATTCAAACCATAAACCTATATCATTATCCATACTAAACTTATCGACGATTCTTCATCTCTTACGAGAAATTCAATATTCTCCGAATTCGCTCAAACTTGCCAATTACGTTCAACAATTACTGAGATCAATTAATATGAAAACCATATACTCAAATTATTATCGAATCTTAACTTATCATCGCTTCTTCGTCTCTTATGATTTCCATTTTATTTTTAGAAAATTCTAATTAAATTATATGATGAACTACATACTTACTACATCTCATAAATCATATTACATCATCCAAATCATTACAAATTCTCATCCATCTACTCACTTCATTCTCTCTTACAACTTGATTTCTATTTTTAGAAAATTCCCTATAAATTCCCACATCAAACTACTAATACATAGAGCAATAATCTTCAAATCAATCATCTAAAATTGAACTTAATCTTCAACTACAAAAACTCATAAATTTTCGGTTATGACTCAATAATTAGGGAGGATGATTTTCACTTGATTTCAACCATAGAAATCCATTCCTAAGCATGAAAAAACATGAATTAAACTTAGAATATCAATCCTAAATTCCTCCAAATTTCGGTCATGACATAAATTAAAGGAAATGAAATTTTGTTCGGTTCAAACTATAGAGGAAACTCTTACCTTAACGATTATGTGATCGGATTTAAGATTGATCGGAAGATGAACTAGCTATGATCTTTGAATCCTTGAAGAACTTGATGAACAACAATGGTGGAAATGAAAAACAAGAGAGAGAAGTGAGAGAGGGAGAGAGGTGGCGGTTGAGAGAGAGATAAGAGAGAAGAAATGGTGAGGTGTATGATATTTATTTTATAAAGTAGAAAGAAAAATCTAACAAGGATGAGTCATAGGGAGGGGAGGCGGTTTGGGTGGGATATTTTTACCAAAATATCGCATTTTACGGGTCTAACACGGCTTATATAAATCGAGAAATTAATTTCCTAGATGGTTACGTTTTTGACGAAATCTAATTCGACCATTAGATTAGAAATAAATCACTTAGTCGGAAAGCATAATTCGTTTTCCAAAATTCGATAAAAACTCGGGACTTCACAGTCCAAATTTCGTCCGGAAAAATAAATAAAACCGACTTTCTCCAGTAGACTCATATCGCAGAAAAAGTGAATGTAAAGTCAGACGGTTTTTCGATCTGAGTTTTCGAACGAAAATTCTATCGGACGCGAAAACCTAATACAGTAGTCGTTCAACCGATTTTTGGAATTTATTTTCAGAAACGGGTTTCACCGTTAGTCTTAGAATTGAAAATCCTTAACTTAGGCCTGCAAAGCCTTAATTATTAATTAAATTTTTTATTTTAGCGACGGAAGAAAATATCTGGGGTATTACATCCTACCCCTCTAACAAAAAATTTCGTCCCGAAATTTGCATATCTTCTTCAAACTGTTCGGGGTATTTCTTTCTTATTCTTTCTTCAAGTTCTCCCGTGACTTCTTCTTGCCCGTGGTAATTTTACAACACTTTTTCCAATGGTATCGACTTATTTCTTAATTCTTGTACCCTTCGATCCAAGATCGATAGTGGTCTTTCTTCATAATTTAAGTTATTCTCAAGACAACGTCTTGCTGATGAAACCACGTGTGTAGGATCGAACACACATACTTTCTCAAATGAGATACACAAAACATAATAAACATTCCATAGACTTGGCGACAAAGCCAATCTATACACATTGGAAACTATCTTTTCAAGATATCTACTAATCATATAAATCTTTGTCTAAGCTTTATACTTGACATGAAATTAATAATATTATCCTTAGAAGGATAATCATGAGGAAAGTTTTGTCCTCATTCTCTAAATTTAAGTCAGATTGACATACACTACTTAAGACTTTCGTCACTTCTAGACTTCCTTCTCTTTGGTTCGAATCTGACGAAAGAATTTATCTATCACTTCACCGAGTGAATCTAGTTCTAGACTTTTCCTTTAACCTACCTCATCATATTAAAGCGGTTATCTATACTTTTTTCTATACAAGGCCTCGTAAGACGCAATACTTATCGTTGTCTGATAACTATTGTTGTAAGCAATTCGATTAACAGCAAAATATTCTCTCAGCATGCGCTTCGGTCTAATACTATTGTTCCCAACGTATCTACGAGTATTTGAATCGTTCTCTCGAATTGTCCATCCATTTGGGGGTGAAAAAAGTGGTACTAAATTAAGTCTTGGTACCTAATTCCTTCTGTATAGGAATCCAAAATCTCGAAGTGAATTTGGCATCTCTATCAGACGTTTATTGACTTTGGTATTCCGTGCAGACGTACAATCTTACGGATATTCAATTGTGCCAACTTCTCTGATCCATAGGTAATTGGGATTGGTAAAAAGTGAGCTGATTTTGTGAGTCTGTTATAACTACCTAGATGGCAGTATTTTCTTTTCTAAACTTGGGCAAATCTGTCACAAAATCCATGGCTATATCTTCCCACTTTCATGTTGGAATACTTAATGGTTGAAACATTCCTTGCGGTTGTTGGTATAAAGCTTTCACTTGTTGGCAAGCCACACATCTTTTTACAAACGAGGCAACATCTCGTTTCAAACCGTTCCACCAGAAATTCCTTCTCAAATCTTGATACATCTTTGTACTCCCTGGGTGTGCTGTATGTGGCGTATCGTGAGCCTCACTCATGATATCGTTCTTTAATTCGTCGTATTCAGGGATACAAAGTTATTCTTCAAATAAAATCGCATTATCTAGTGCTTCGGAATAACCGTCCGATTTATCCGTTTTTATCCTTAGTCGAAGCTTCTCAATAGACTCGTCCTTTCTCTAAGCACTTATGACTCTCTCTCGTAAGTCCGGTGTAGCTACTAGTGCTGCTATTCAGTTTGTTATCGTTGTAGGTGTATCGAGCACTTCTATATCCATCATCTCAAATTCTTGTACAAGTGTTTCTTCCTCGATAAAGAGACATCCTAACCTGGTCGGAGTCTTGCGACTAAGCACATCTGCTGCTACGTTTGCTTTTCCAGGATGATAATTAATACCACAATCATAATCCTTGACTAATTCGAGCCATCGTCTTTGTCTCATATTCAATTCATTTTGCTCGAAAAAGTACTTCAAACTCTAGTGGTCCATAAAAATCTCAACTCTTACACCATAGAGGTGATGTCTCTAAATTTTCAATGCATGCACAACGGCCGCTAGTTCTAAATCGTGGGTTGGATGATTGACTTAATGGGGTCTAAATTGTCATGAAGCATAAGCTATCACCTTTCCTTCTTGCATCAATACACACCCTAATCCGTTCCTTGAAGCATTTGTATAGACCACGTATTCCTTATTTGCTTCTGGGAGAGCTAACGCTGGTGCGGTGATCAACTTTTCCTTGAGTGTCTGAAAACATGTCTCGCACTTGTCAGTCCATTTGTACTTGTTTTCCTTCCGAATTAGTTGCGTCATAGGTCTAGTAATTGTAGAAATTCCCTTGATAAATCTTCTATAATATCCGGCTAAACCTAAGAAACTCCTAATTTCGTTCAGACTTGTTGGCGATTTCCAATCGTGTACTGCCTCTACCTTCGCAAGATCTAATTTGATGCCTTCTGCTGATACTATGTGTCCAAGAAACATTACTTCCTTAAGCCAAAACTCGCACTTACTGAAATTGGCATAGAATTTCTCAGTTCTAAGCGTTTCTAACACTATCCTCAGGTGTTCTTCGTGCTCTTTCTCATTCTTGGAGTAAATGAGAATGTCGTTGATGAATACTAAGACGAATTTGTCTAAGTACGGGTGAAAAACTCTATTCATAAAATCCATGCATACTGCGGGAGCGTTTAGTCAAACTAAATGGCATAACTAGGAATTCGTAATGGCCATATCTGGTTCGAAATGCAGTTTTAGGTAGATCTTTGGGTTTGATTTTCAATTGGTGATATTAGAATCTTAAATCTATTTTTGAAAAGACACCTGCACCCTTAAGCTGGTCAAAGAGGTCTTCTATCCTTGGCAAAGGATATTTATTCTTAAGGTTGATCTTATTTAGCTCTTGATAGTCTATGCACATCCTAATAGAACTATCCTTCTTTCTGACGAACAAAACAGGTGCTCCCCTAAGGTGAAACACTCGGTCTAATGAAACCAAGATCTAATAACTCTTGCAATTGGATCTTAAGTTCTTCTAACTCCTTTGGCCTATGCTCCATACAAAAATGGCGCAATTAAAAGATAATCAATCCATCCCATGGATTATATCTGCGTCAAACATTTTCATTACGTTCAGATCGTCTGCTATGATCTTTAAAAGATCCTAAGTCTAATTCTATGTTCGAGCAAAACTTAAGGGAGTAATGATAATTTCTTCTAAGGCGTGGTTATTTGATTAGCGCGCTCTGGTTTTACTTCTATAGTGTCAATAGGCACTAAGAAAATAAACAATATAAAGCTCTGGTATGAAGCAAAATTATGACAAGGTAATTAGGAAGTTCGTCCAATACCTGCCAAATTTCCCTTGCCCCTATTGCGCGCCTCTTGCCTAATTATGAATGCCCTTGCACTCTGCTGCTGCTGATACTGCTGCTGCGTCTGAGCCTGAATTGCCCTTAAAGGTTGGGGCTGACCACACTAGTTTGGTTCCACCGTTTGAGACGGTTTTGTGCAATCCCTCTTCATGTGCCCTTTTTGTCCGCAGTTAAAGCAAACACCCGTTCCTGCCTGACAAACACCGGAATACGTCCCATTACACTTAGAATAGGTAGGAAGAAGGATTTTTCCTTGTTTGTTTCCTCTTTGATTATTGTTCCTTTGCTACCCTTGCAACTGTCCTTGTGGATTATTTCCCTTCCACTGTCCTGATTGTTTATTTCCTTGTGGTTTATTCCCTTACCACGACTTCTTGCCGTAGTTGTAATTCTGGTTAGGCTGCTGAAAGCCTCAGCTGATTTCCTCTCTGGTTCCCCTGATCATTGTAGTGCTGATAGCAGCCATTGTTATTTCCTCCTTCTCATTTCCTTTTTCCTTTATAGTTGTTATTGTTGTTGGAAAGGTTTTGAATTGGAGCCTGGGTTGGTGTTGGTATGGACGCTACACTCTTTCTTTTATCCGGCACAACTGCCTCTATTTCTAGGACTCGTCCTAGTATTTCCGTATAGCTTAGTCCCTCGTGACTGGCTAATGCTACTCCTAATTTATGTTTAAGTTCTCTACGAAACTTCTTTGCTATTTCCTCTTAGGTATCCACTTGATCGGATGCATATTTATAATAAAATGCCTCCTTAAATTCTTCTCAAGTAATTTGAGCCATTCGCTCTGCCAGCATAACTTTCTGCCTAGCCTTCCACCAGTAATCAGCTGGTCCTGGCTAGTTGAAACAGCAACACATGAAAGGCGCTCCTTATCAGTATATTCCTAGAAGCTTAAAGATTCTTTCTATAGATCGTACCCAAAGCTCAGCATCGCTTGGGTTACTAGATCCATTAAAAATAGGTGGATTTCTTTTAAAGAATAAATCCTCAATGTTACGATGTTGTGGGGGTAGCGGGAAGTGAAGGGGTTGCTTGGTGTTTTTGCTCTTTTTCCGTTCCACGTTGTCCTTGACCTCTACCAGGTCCTCTAGGGACTACCAGGTACTCTTCTGTTGTTAACTACTCTCGGCAGGCATTTTGAAACTATAGGAAACAAGAATTCTCATTAGCACTTTTGCTTTTAAGCACTTCCCTTATTTACTAAACCCTTTTTCCAACTTAAACAAGTTCACGGAAAAGAAACAGATAATAACTCTGATACTAGCTCTGTAAACTTTTTAACTTCCCAAGTTTAAACAAGAATATTTAACTAAACTTTCCTTCTAGTCAGCGTTTAGAAGAAACTTTCATGAGATTAAAGCCCTCTCACGGGGTCATATATATATATATATATATATATATATATACTCACGGGGTCATATATATATATATATATATATACACGTCAAAAAGAATACTGATTTTGCCTCCAACGAGGACTTATACAAAACCAGACTACGACTAGTCTGAACTAGGCTAACTGCCTATCTATTGTACATAATGCACGTAACAAATTGCATTTCTATACCTACTAGAAGTACTAGAACGGAAACGATCCATAAAACTCTGTATCCGTATAGAGTACTACAAAAAGAAGTCTAGTGATCCGACTATGTACAAGACAAGGAAACCTACTACTACTACAACTACGCGTCTAATACGCTCTGCTGCCCTCTACTAGATGCGGTCGAGTCACTGCTGCCCTGTACGGCCTGAAACTCCTCGAGGTCCTCCTGCGGATCTGAACTAAAAACGAGCTGAAGTGCCTCGTCAATTCTAATTGTGGAGCCGTCCCAAAGTATTAGAGGTGGTGGTGAAGGCATGTCCGAAACAATCCTCTCTGAGTCTGAAACCAAGTAATCCAAACTGGTCACTACTGTATGCTTCTTTAGGGAAAGAAGGTGCTCAGGGGGTGGACTAGGCACGTATGCCTCTGCAGAACGGGCCCTAAATAGTCCCACCTCAAACTGTCCTCGGACCCTCGTCCACTCCGCACAAATCTCCTCGAGTGGTGTAAGTGGAGATGGTAACTCTAGCATTGCAGCAAGCTCTGCGTCTATCTCTAAGTATCCTGCTCCGGAATCTAAATCCTCACTGGGTGCAAGTACTGGTTCGGGATCTGCTGGATCCATGTCCAAACGCTGCCATCTCTGGATCCATGTCCAAAGGCTCTAGGTTCGGAAGTTGCTGGAATATGGAAGGTAAGGAAGGTGCTCCTGAATGGGAACTGACACTATGTATCTGTTCTGAAAGAAACGCTCGTGTATGGCGAGAGCGAATCCTGAGAAATCACCTGTCGGCTCCGTGTCTTCGCCTGAACAGTGCAAGGAAGTACCAAGCAATATCATGTGCCCATCCACGCCACTCATCTGGTAATTGTACAATCAAAATCTTCTATAGCCTGACGCTCCGAAACAAAATGCCGGGCTGCATGGTAGACTGCTGCAAAGTTACTGACTATCTGTCCTATGTCGTCACTCGGGTCTGCCTCGTAGTCATGATACTCATTCCAATATCTCATCTGCCCAAGTACGTTGTGGTAGGGGCTGGCTCTCCTGAGCTGTGACACGTCTAGTAACCATCCTACAGGGTTTTAAGATAACACGTATCAGTGACTGGTAGGTTAATAACTTACCTTAAGGAATTCTTAAATTACAATTAGAATATTCCATTATTCAAATTGCAATACTTTAACCACTTAACAACAACTTATCTTAAGCATCTAGCAATTTTAAGAAATTGCACTCAAACAATATACGTAACAAAATCATTTCCCGCGATTTCTTATCATCTTATTATCCTTTATTTTATTTCCTTAAAAGGAAACTCTTACGGCTTTCATTTATAAAAACAAGTCGACTCCAACGAGTCTTCTGTTCATGTCACTTTACGCATGTGACATTCGTTTATTCACTTTTGATTCCCTTTATTCTGTCCTTCCTGATCCGATCGTCTCTTGAATATTTTTGGAACCTAACGTTTCTTAAAACAGTCTATGTTCTCAAAGAATCGGGAAAAGCCTTAGAATTAGTCTAGATTTTCATGCCAACAAAACAGCTCAATTTAAAGAAATTATAACTCACATAATTTCACATACTTTCACAAAGTATAGTACTCATACTTTCACATAATTCACATAATTATCACAAAGCATAACTCTTATACTTCAATCAATTCATACTTGGCATACTTATTCAAAAATTCTTCTTAAAAGAAATCACACTTCTGAAACTCTTTCCTTTCTTTCCTTCTTTGGTTGAATCGACGTAGCGGGAGATTGAGTTGTCGTCTACACTCTTAAACTTAGTATTACTACCTAACTTTACTTGAAAGAAGACTTAGGTGTAGAGCATATACAAATGCTCCATCTTACTACTGAAAGGAACTTGTATGCAGATCAGAAACGATTGCTCTGATACCACTCTGTCACAGCCCCAAATCCCGAGGGCCGGCAAAGCCGGTGTGCGACTAAGGATTGGATTAAAGAAGCAGGGAAGAAGGGAGAATAAAATAAATAAGAGACAGTAACTAAACAACAACTAATATCTATGAACAGACTTTATTAAAAAGAAAGAGAGTCGACCTTGAAGGATCGCTCGACAGAGTTGTTCTCAAAAGAAACTAAGTTCAAAGTACGGGACTTAGACCCCAAAAAGATATACATTAACACAAAAAGAGTTTGGCAGCAGGAAAATGTAGAACTAGAATCACTATTGTTCTTCTTCTATTCACAACCTTCTACTCAACCTCTGCCGCTCCCGTCACTCAACCTGCACATTTTATAAAATATATGCAGGGATAAGTATAAACATACTTAGTGGGCACATTGCCGAAAACATATCATAATAGTATAGATTATTCAGGAATCTTAAAAGTAACGCATCGGGGTTTTTCATCAAATGCCCGTGCCTACTAAACATTTTCTTATCTTTTCACAATAGCTTGCGCAAGCCTTTACAGGATGTTACGTTCAACTTGCCCAACTTCTGTTTCAACACCGGGGAAGAGTTAACTTCTTCCGCAGTACGTTCTATTCACCTGCGGCTGGCTAGCCCTCAACAGAGTACCATACACACCGGCTACCGTATACACTAAACTCTGGAAAATCCCTTACGGTTAACTCAGCGGTCCGATCGATTAGATTAGCCCCCTTTGGCTAACTCAGAAAGGCACAAAAGAACTCACATAAAACAAAGTATTTTCATGCCATGATAATCACTTTAAAACACAGTTATAAAGCGATAAGTAAACATTTTCGAGTTCATACAGAATAGAATTCTGCGAAACTGTAATACCCCAAATTTTTTCTACAGTCTTTAAAAATAAAAGTTATTAATAATTATGGCTTTGCACGCCTAAGATCATGAAATTAAAATCTAAGATTTTCGGTGAAATCCGTTTCCGAAAATAATTTCCAGAAATCGGACGAACGACTACTGTATTAGGGTTTTCGCGTCCGGTAAGTTTTTCGTCCGAAAACTCAGAATCAAATTCCGTCAGAATTTACATTCACTTTTTCTTTGAGACGAGTTCACCGGAGAAAGTTAGTTTTTATGTTTTTCTGGACGAATTTTGGACTGTGATGTCTCGACTTTATCTCGGATTTTAAAAAATGAATTAGTTTTTCCGAGTACGTAAATTATTTCCAATCTAACGGACGAATTAGATTTTGTCAATTCCGTAACTAACTAGGAAAGTATTTCTCGACTTTTAAAACGACGTTTAAGAGCCGGAAACGAGATTTTATCATCTAATAACCCCTCGCCAAACGCAACCTTAACGAGTCACTATACTTGTAGGATATTTTCTCTTGCTTTATGACTCACCATAGTAAGTCATCACCTCCCTCCTTATACCCCCCCCCCCCCCCCATTACCGCCACTATGCCATCTCCCTCTCTCTCTAGTTTTTTCTTCATTCTTCCTCCATTGAAGAACCATTCCAAGCTTTCCTCAAGAGCTTAAGTCTTGCATCTACCGATCAAATCCATATCCGAGATCATATTACGAAAGGTAAGAGCTTCGTCTCTAGTATGAACGGAATAAATCCTTGTTCCACTATTTTCTTTTTTTTCGAAATTAGGGAAATGAAATAGCATGTTGTCTTGTAATCTAATCATGTTCTAGGATGTTTAGAATCGAGTTCTACGGATCAAATCATGAAGAAAATCACACCTCCTTGTTCTAGATTATTACCGATTTTTTTCAAAAATTGGGGCTTTGATCGTAGCTCGATTTCTTTGTCGATTGAATGATAGATTAGTGTTCCTCATGATTAATTGACTCTACGAATTGTTTTAGATTTTTCTAAAAATAAAATTTGAAACCTAAGAGACGAAGAAGGCTCAATTTAGGATAGTAAATGTAATGATATGCTCGATTGTTTAATGGAAATGAGATATACGATGCATGAGGATGATTATATATCTAATTGAGATTTTTCTAAAAACAAAACGAAAAATGTAAGAGACGAAGATGTGATGATAAGTTAGAGCTCGATAATATTTTGATATTATGATTTGCATGTTAGTAATGCTCATTAGATGATAATCGTTGTCGTAAAATTTGAACGAAAACGGAGAATGTAAAATTTATCGTAAGAGACGAACGACGAACGATAAGTCGAGATTAGATAATAGTTTGAGGATATGATTTATGTAATTATGATTCATGATAGATGATGAATAAGTTTGTAAAATTTGATTGAATTCTAATGATGTTGGATTTCTCTTAAGAGACGAACAAATGATGATAAGTAATGATCGAAAAGACGATTAAGGATTCTAATTGGATATTAATGATTATTAATGATTAATGAACGAGTTTGTAGTTGACAACATGTTCGTCCGAGTATTGAAAAGATGAGTTGTAGTTATAACCGAGAAGTAGAGTCGAAAAGTTGAACTTGATTTGGTATAGTAATTGCTTAGTCGGAAATGACGATGTTTTAAACGTCGTGTTTATAAACGAGAAATGAAAAGGGGTCTATCACGTATAATGATACGAGTAGACTGTATTGAGTCAGTAAATTCGTGAGAATTTAGGTTCGATAACATAGAACGAACCTAGAAAACCGTGCGTCGATTTTATCGAGCATTAGGGTTTCACTCGGCAGTTTTGCGACGTTCCACGGAAACCGCCATATCTTTTAGCTCGTTTATCGGAATTAAGATCCGCGAATTGGAGAGTAAAATAGAAACCCGTACCTTTCTTTTGGTATAAGATTCGTCCCCTGTTTCGAGATCCCCTGTTCTTGGTGGACTTACTGACCTCGTGCAGTGAATTTCCAAAAGCTAGATTCTTAAGTTGAATTCTTCTCAACTTGAACACTTTCGATCTTTTTAGTCGTTTCAAGTTATTGAATACCTTCTTTCTACCGACTTAAAGTGTCGAGTACAGAACCAAGTGAGTGTCAAACGAGATGCGTTCGTATCTCGTTTCTTTTTAACTAAAAGAGTTTAGTTTAGCGTGCAAATGCCTAAAACATCTAAAGAACAAAAACTTAATCCGATTTTTTGTATTCGTTTATCGTTTGTGACCGAGCTTTAAAGTATGATTTTTACGATGAAGGAGGAAGTCGACACCAAGGATAGGACGCAGACCGGAAGGCGGAAGCACATGTCTTTGTTCTGTATTTAATCAAGGTGGGCTTATATATATGAAACAAAACGAGCAATGCTCGAAAACCTCTTCTTTATCGCTTTGATAATCGTGTTTTCAAAGTGATAATCATGGCATGAACTGTTTTGTGTTTTATGTGAGTTCTCTTGTACCATGAGTTAATCAAAAGGGGTTAACTAACGATCGGCTTTGAGTTAGCTATTATGCTTTCCAGAATTAGTGCACTTTGTAGCCTGTGGTGTATGTGGTACCATGTTGAGGGGTAGCCAGCCACGGTGAATTATGACTGGTCAAGATTTGAACGTAACATCTATGAAATTGCTTGCGCAAGCTAATTTATGAAAATGAGAAAGAAAATGTTTAGTAGACACAGGCCTTTAATGAAAAACCCCGATGTGCTACAGAAATGAAATGCCTGATTATCTATACTTATGATTATATTTTCGGCAACGTGCCCACTAAGTACTTTTGTACTTAGCCCTGCATATGTTTTCTAAATGTGCAGGTTGAAGCGATGGAAGCGGCGACGGTTGAGTTAGAGTTGATTAGAGTTAAGGAAGACTCTTGTTTATAGTTCACAATTCCGCTGCTAGACTCTAAACTCTTTTTGATATTGTGTAATAATCACTGTAGTATAAGTTTTGTAATATAACTTAGAAGCTTTTGAAATACTTTGTCGAGTAATCTTTCGAGATTAACTCTTTTCTTTCGTTAATAAAGTCTTGTTCATAGAAAGTATGTCGTCTCTTATGTATGTTTATTCTTTCATCCCCTTTCCTCCCCGCTTCTTTAATCCAACCACAGTCGCACCCCGGCCTCTGCCGTCCCTCGGGATTTGGGGCTGTGACAGAGTGGTATCAGAGCAATCGTTTCTGCTCTGTATACAAGTCTTCCTTCGAGTAGTAAGATAGAGAATTTGTATATCCTCTATATCCGAGTCTTCTTTGAAGTAAAATGGGGTCGTAACACTAAGTTTAAGAGTGTAGACGACAACTCAACCTCCCGCTACGTTGACTCAACGAAGGAAAGAAAGAAAGAAAGAAAGAAAGAAAGAAAGGAAAGAATTTCAGAAATGTGTTTTCTTTTAAGAAAATTTTTGAATAAGTATTCAATAAGTTAAGAATGACAATGGTGCCAAAAAGGAAATTTTGAAAGTATGAGAATCATACTTGTTTTCTGTTGTATGAATTACGTGAAATTATTTGCGCAATGATTTCTTTTATTTGAAAAGTATGATGGCACGATAATCTAGAATGATTCTAGGGATTTTTCCGGTTCGTTAAGAACATAGACTTGAGACCTAAGATCTTTCCGACTCCTCGAGAACTTAGATGTTTTAAGAACGTTAGTTCAAATGATTTCGAAAGGAGATCGTGAAACGGGAAGAACCTCTATAGACGAATGTCACGTGCGTATAGTGACATGAACAAAAACTCGGCAGAGTCAACTTTTGTTTTTATAAAAAAAAATCGATAAGAATTTCCTTCGAGAAATTAAGATAAATAATGATAAGGTACGTTAATTCTGTACCAAGTAAACGAAAGAAATGAATGTTACTTCCGTGAAAAATACATGAACGAAGGCATTTTCCATTGGAGTTCGCCTCGCTCGAACTTCAAGAAGAGATTGGTTATAATTACAACGAATCAAGTACGAATCTTAGTTAATTTCCAACGATCGCTCGATCCGACGACGACTAGAACTTTGGTTCTAAAGTCATTTTCCAGTTATAATTTCTTTTCTTTGGAATTTATTTTATTTCATACTTCGTAATTAAACGAAGAATACGACGAGTAAGTGAGATTCGAGTGTCGAGAAAGGACAAAATCTTTTGTAAACGGATGTTACTTTTGAATAAGTAACATGAACAAAGTAGACGTACTTTGTTTTAATAAAGTAAGAATCGTTAAGAAATTTTTTTTTAAGAAAGAAATAATGAAAGAAAGTAATAAAGAATAAAGAAAGAAAGTTTATGAGGAAATAAAGTAAGAAATGTAAATGAATAATGAAATAAAGGATGGAAATAAAATCTTGAAATTTTATTTCTATATATTGTTTGAGTGCAATTTCTTGAATTGCTAGATGTTATGATAAGTGGTTGTTTAAGTGGTGATATTACAATTGAATAAGGAATGTTCATTTTGTAATTTAAGTATTTCATTAAGATAAGTTATTTCCCTACCTGTTACTGATCCGTGTTTCTTTAAAACTTTTGTAGGATGGTTAGGAGACGCGTTACAGATCGGAAGAGCGCACCTTTACCACAACGTACCCTAGCAGACACTTTACAGGATGCTTATCACGATTATGTGGCAGATTATGGTGTGGAGGACGTAGGGCAGATAGTGAGTAACTTCTCGTCAGTTTACTATGCAGCACGACACTTTATCCCGGAGAGTCAGGCGATATCGATCTGATTGTATGACTGCCGGACAAGTGGCGCGGTTGGGCGCACCGCATGGCATGGTTTTTCCTAGGAGTTTTCGGCGATGACACAGAGCCGAGGGGCAACTACATGGGATTAGCTCTATTTATACATGAGCGTTTCTTTGACAGCAGGCTCATGGTTCCAGTCCCTTTCGAGCCACATCTTCCCTACCGTCACTTCCCAGCGGTTGCCGAGCCAGAGTCTTTAGACTTGGACCCGGAGTTTGCCGCTTTGTTGGAGATACCACCCGACTTTGAGCTTAGTGAGGAGTCGGACTCGGAGGCAGAGCAGTTAGAGAAGGACGAGGAGCCCGCAGCTACACCAGAGCTACCACTTCCACTTGGACCACTTGAGGAGTTGATCCCAGGACCAGGACTCGTAGAGATTGACGCAGAGACAGCTGCCCTATTAGGGTTAGCTACTCCTTTTCTACCTGAGCCCAGTGTGAGAGTTCGAGGACCTTTTGAGACAGGGTCAGGGAGCCGGGGGATAGACGCAGAGCTTGCCGCCATGTTAGAGCTACCATCTCCACTGACACCGCTTGAGGAGATTTGTGCGAAGTGGGAGGTAGTCAGAGGTCAGTTAGAGGCGGGACCATCCAGAGTCCGTTCTAGGGAGGAGTACGAGTCGGGTTCCGTTCCAGAGCACCTTCTTCCTCTGAAGAAGCGTGCAGTAGAGACCAATGAGAACTATATTGTTTCAGACTTAGAGGAGACAGTTTCAGAAGCACCATCACCACCCCTACTTGCACTTTCTGACGGCTCTACTCTGAGAGAGGACGAGGCACTCCAGCTCGTCTTTGGTTCAGAGTCAGATGAGGAGGATCCGGACGAGGATCCGGAGGAGGACCCGGATGAGGATCTGGACGAGGACCCGGAGGAGGACTCTTAGGGTTTTACAGGCCGTAGAGGGCAGTTCGGACTCGACTGTAGTCTGTTGAGTAGAGCGTCGTAGACGCATGTTAGTAGTAGTAGTAGTAGTTCTTTTGTCCTGTACATAGTCGGATCAATAACTTGTTTTTTGTAGTACTCTAGCGGATACGAAATTTTATGAATCGTTTCCATTTTAGTACTCCCAGTAGATACAGAGATGCAGTTTGTTAGTGCACCCGGTTTATAGATAGGCAGTCAGCCTAGTTTAGACCAGTAGTAGTCTAACTTTTTGTATAAGTCCTCGTTGGAGGCAGAATTAATATTCTTTTTGATGTATATATATATACATGACCCGTGAAAGGGTTTTGATCAAAAGAAAATTTCCTATTAAAGCATGTAGTAAACCAGAATGTCAAATGAACTCGTGTAACGAGAAGTTTAGTTTAACTTGAAAAGTTAAAAGATTAAAGAACTAATATCGAAGTTATGTTCGATTTTTCTTTTCCGTGAACTTGAATAAGTTGGAAAGAGAGCGAGTAAGTAAAAGAATGTTTAAAAGAAAGGACTAATGAGAATTTCTGTTCCCTATAGTTAAAAAAAAATGCCACCGAGAAATATTAACAACAGAAGGGGCCCTGGTAGGCCCAGAGGACGTGGAAGACGTCAATCGGAAAATGAAAGAGAGCAAGAACAAGAACAAGAACACCATGATACCCCTCCACCATCCCCTTCACCACCACCTCCACCACCACCCCGTAGGGACATTGAGGATCTTTTCCTCAAACGAAACCCACCCGTATTTAATGGAACGGGCAACCCTAGCGATGCTGAGCTATGGGTGCGATCAATCGAGAGAATTTTCAAGCTCCTCAGATGTACTGATGAGGAGCGACTATCGTGCATAGCATTTCAGCTCTCCGGACCAGCTGACTACTGGTGGGAGGCAAGACAGAAAGTGATACCTGCAGAGCATCTGGCTCAACTTACATGGGACGAGTTTAAGGAGGCGCTCTACGACAAATACGTGCCGAAGACGTATAGGGCTCAGAAGGAGGCTGAGCTTTACAACTTGAAACAGGGTAAGATGACGATGACAGAATACGACGCCAAGTTTTACGAGCTATCTAGGTATGCGCCTACTCAGGTCGATACCGAAGAAATGATTTCGAAGAAGTTCCGTAGGGGACTTAAGCACGAATTGGGGATCGCTTTAGCCAGTCACGGGGGACTGAGCTATACGGATGTCTTAGGACGAGCTTTGGAAATGGAGGCCGTTGTGCCTGATGAGAAGAAAACAATAACAACCACACCAGCTTCAACCCAAAACCAAAAAAATCGAGGCTATTATATTAACAATAATAACAATTTCCAAGGAAAGAGAAAGTGGGAAGGAGGAAGTAGCGGTGGCTACAATCAAAATTTCAACAACCAGGGGAATCAAAGAAAGGGAAACCAGCAAGGCTACCAGCAGCCTAGTCAGAACAACAACAAAAGACAGTGGCAGGGAAACAACCAGTCTGGGTTGTATTTACAAGGGAACAACCAAATCGGACATTGGAAAGGGAATAATTAGCAAGGGCAGCCGCAGGGACAGCAGAGGAACTTTAGTCAGGGAGGAAATAACCCAGGGAGGGTTACCATTCCTGTATGCCCCAAATGCAACAAAACACATTCCGGTGTCTGTCAAGCAGGCACTCCCAACTATTTTAACTGTGGACAGAAGGGACACATAAAGAAGGACTACCCTAAACCACTGCAAGCAGTACCTCTGAGGGCCATACAAGCGCAGCCACAACAGCAAATGAATCAGCAACAGTTTCAGCAACACGTGCAACAACAGCAGAATGCAAGGGCATACGCGAATAGGCAGACTGGGCAGGATAAGGGAAAGGGAAAAGGAAACCTTGCAGGTATGGGAATACTTCACAACATCCCTATTAAGATATTGTTCGATACAGGCGCATCGCATTCTTTTATTCCTGGTTGTTGTGCGGATAACTTAGACATCAGACCCGTAAGAGCTGAACACCCTATGAGAGTAGCTACACCTTCAGGAGAGATCACTACTTCCACGCATGTCTGCTCTAACCTAGAACTAGAAATCAGAACTCTTAAGGTTAAAGCGAACAATTTGAACGTTATGATAATGTAGGACGTAGACATAATCCTAGGGATAGACTGGTTGTCAGAAAATTATGCCACGATTCTCTGCAACGAGAGAAAAATCTCTTTTCAACCCCCGGGTAGAGAGCCAACCGAATTTCATGGGATTGCAATGGGCAAGAGAATACCGATAATATCCGCCTTACAAGCCAAGAAGTTGATAAAGAAGAAGGGTTGCACAGCCTATCTTGTGTACCTAGTTGGAGAACCAGGAGCCGAGAAGACCATCCAAGACGTAAAAGTTGTCAACGAGTACGAAGACGTCTTTCCAGAAATTTTACCGGGTTTACCACCCGACCGTCACATAGATTTCTCGATTGACCTAGAACCAGGATCGGCCCCCAAATCGAAAACCCCATATAGGATGGCACCGAAAGAACTAGAAGAACTTAAAATCCAATTGCAAGAATTGCTAGACCTTGGTTTCATCAGACCAAGTGTCTCACCTTGGAGAGCACCAGTGTTGTTTGTCAGAAAGAAGGATGGGTCGATGAGGATGTGTATAGATTATCGAGAGCTGAACAAGATCACCCTCAAGATCAAGGCGCAGGAGTGTTTTCAAATATAGATTTAAGATCAGGGTATCATCAGCTGAAGATTAAACTCGAGGACGTACCTAAGTCTACTTTTCGAACCAGATATGGCCACTACGAATTCTTGGTTATGCCATTTGGTTTGACCAACGCCCCTGTTGTATTCATGGACCTCATGAATAGAGATTTCCACCCATACTTAGACAAATTTGTCTTAGTTTTCATCGACGGTATTCTTATTTACTCTAAGAATGAAAAAGAACACGATGAACATCTACGGATAGTGTTGGAAACACTTAGAACTGAGAAACTATATGCCAAGTTCAGTAAGTGCGAATTTTGGTTGAAGGAAGTAATGTTTCTCGGACACATAGTTTCAGCAGAAGGAATCAAGGTAGATCCTACTAAGGTAGAGGCAGTACATAATTGGAAGTCACCAACAAGTCCGAACGAGATCAGAAGTTTCTTGAGTTTAGCAAGCTATTAAAGAAGATTCATCGAAGGATTCTCCACGATTGCTAGACCTATGACGTAGCTACTACGAAAAGAAAATAAGTTTAAATGGACGGACGAGTGTGAGAAGAGTTTCCAAACGCTCAAAGAAAAGTTGACCACAACACCAGTATTAGCTCTTCCCGATGCAAACAAGGAATATGTGGTGTATACCGATGCTTCGAAGAACGGGTTAGGTTGTGTTCTAATGCAAGACGGAAAGGTGATAGCTTATGCCTCACGACAACTTTGACCTCATGAAGTCGAGTATCCAACCCACGATTTAGAACTCGCAGCCGTAGTGCATACATTAAAGATTTGGAGACACCATCTGTATGGTGTAAGGGTTGAGATCTTCACAGATCACAAGAGTGTGAAGTACATTTTCGAGCAGAAAAAACTAAATATGCGACAAAGGAGATGGCTTGAATTGGTCAAGGATTACGACTGCAGAATCAATTACCATCCCAGAAAGGCAAATGTAGTAGCAGATACGCTGAGTCGCAAGGCTCCAACCAAGTTAGGATGTCTTTTTGTCGAGGAAGAAACTCTAGTACTAGAATTTGAAAAGATGGATATAAAAGTACTCGATACACCAGCAACGATCACAAATCAAATAGCAGCACTAGAAGCTACGTCGGACTTAAGAGAGAGAATCATAAGTGCCCAGAGGAAAGACGAATCAACAGAGAAGCTCCGACTAAAGATAAGAACAGATAAACCAGACGGATATTCCGAAGCACCAGACAATGCGATATTATTTGAAGGCAGACTTTGTATTCCTGACAGTGACGAAGAATTAAAGAATGATATCATGAGTGAGGCTCACGATACGCCATAAACAGCACACCCAGGGAGTATGAAGATGTATCAGGACTTAAGAAAGAATTTCTGGTGGAATGGATCGAAACGAGACGTTGCCTCGTTTGTAGAAAGATGCTTGGCATGCCAGCAAGTGAAGGCCTTACATAGACGACCGTATGAATTGTTGCAGCCATTAGATATCCCAGAATGGAAATGGGAAGGAATAGCTATGGATTTTGTGACAGGATTGCCTAAGTCAAGAAGAGGAAACACTGCCATTTGGGTGATTATTGATAGACTTATGAAATCAGCTCACTTTTTACCGATTAAGACTATCTACGGATCAGAGAAGTTAGCTCAGTTGTACGTTCGTGAAATTGTACATCTGCACGGAGTACCGAAGTCTATAATATCCGACAGAGATGCCAAATTCACTTCAAGATTTTGGATCACCATGCAGAAAGAGTTAGGAACCGCACTTAATTTCAGTACAGCTTTTCACCCTCAGACGGACGGACAATCCGAGAGGACGATTCAAATTCTAGTTGATATGCTAAGGACAGTAGTATTGGATCGAAGTGCAAATTGGGAAGATATCTTACACTTGGTCGAATTCACGTATAATAACAGCTATCAGGTGACGATAGGAATGGCGCCTTATAAGGCATTGTATGGAAGAAAATGCAAGTCACCACTTTATTGGGATGAAGTGGGTGAAAGAAAGAACTTAGGACCCGACTCGATTAATGAAATAATCGAGATCGTTCGACAGATTCGAGATAGAATGAAAGAAGCCTAGAGCCAACAGAAGTCTTACGCCAATGATCGTCGAACCAATCTTAGTTTTGAAGTTGGTGATAAGGTTTTCCTTAAGATTTCACCATCGAAAGGAATCATTAGATTCGGTGTTAAGAGTAAACTTAGACCAAGGTTCATAGGACCTTACGAGATTCTCGAGAAAATAGGACCCGTTGTTTATAGATTGGCCTTACCGCAAAGTCTAGGAAGTGTCCATAACGTGTTTCACGTTTCCCAATTAAGAAAGTATGTCTATGACCCTAAACACGTTATAAGTCAGCAAGACGTCGTTCTTGAATCTGACCTAAGTTATGAAGAAAAACCGATATCGATTTTGGATAGGAAAGTTCAAGAATTAAGAACCAAGTCGATACGAATAGTAAAAGTATTATAGAATCACCACGGGCAAGAAGAATCTACGTGGGAGCTCGAGGAAAAGATGAAGGAGAGATATCCTTATCTTTTTGAAGAAGGTATGCAAATTTCGGGACAAAATTTTTCGTAAGGGGGGTAGGATGTAATACCCCAGACTTTTTCTACAGTCTTTAAAAATGAAAGTTATTAATAATTATGGCTTTGCACGCCTAAGATCATGAAATTAAATTCTAAGATTTTCGGTGAAATCCGTTTCCAAAAATAATTTCCAGAAATCGGACGAACGACTACTGTATTAGGGTTTTCGCGTCCAGTAAGTTTTTCGTTCGAAAACTCAGAATCAAATTCCGTCAGAATTTACATTCACTTTTTCTTCGAGACGAGTTCATCAGAGAACGTTAGTTTTTATGATTTTCCGGACGAATTTTGGACTGTGATGTCCCGACTTTTTCTCGGATTTTGAAAAACGAATTAGTTTTTCCGAGTACCTAAATTATTTCCAATCTAATGGACGAATTAGATTTCGTCAATTCCGTAACTAACTAGGAAAGTATTTCTCGACTTTTAAAATGACGTTTAAGAGCCAGAAACGAGATTTTATCATCTAATAACCCCTCGCCAAACGCAACCTTAACGAGTCACTATACTTGTAGGATATTTTCTCTTGCTTTATGACTTACCATAGTGAGTCATCACCTCCCTCCTTATACCTCCCACTATGCCATCTCCCTCTCTCTCTCATTTTTACTTCATTCTTCCTCCATTGAAGCACCATTCCAAGCTTTCCTCAAGAGCTTAAGTCTTGCATCTACCGATCAAATCCATATCCGAGTTCATATTACGAAAGGTAAGAGCTTCGTCTCTAGTATGAACGGAATAAATCCTTGTTCCACTATTTTCTTTTTTTTCGAAAATTAGGGGAATGAAATAGCATGTTGTCTTGTAATCGAATCATGTTCTAGGATGTTTAGAATCAAATTCTACGGATGAAATCACGAAGAAAATCACACCTCCTTGTTCTAGGTTATTACCGATGTTTTTCAAAAATTGGGGCTTTGAAAAGTAGCTCGATTTCTTTGTCGATTGAATGATAGATTAGTGTTCTCATGATGTTAATTGACTCTACGAATTGTTTTAGATTTTTCTAAAAATAAAATTTGAAACCTAAGAGACGAAGAAGGCTCGATTTAGGATAGTAAATGTTATTATATGCTCGATTGTTTTATGGAAATGAGATATACGATGCATGAGGATGATTATATATTAATTGAGATTTTTCTAAAAATAAAACGAAAAATGTAAGAGACGAATATGTGACGATAAGTTAGAGCTCGATAATGTTTTGATATTATGATTTGCATGTTAGTAATGCTCATTAGATGATAATCGTTGTCGTAAAATTTGAACGAAAACGGAGAATGTAAAATTTATCGTAAAAGACGAACGACGGACGATAAGTTGAGATTAGATAATAGTTTGAGGATATGATTTATGTAATTATGATTCATGATAGATGATGAATAAGTTTGTAAAATTTGATTGAATTCTAATGATGTTGGATTTCTCTTAAGAGACGAACAAATGATGATAAGTAATGATCGAAAAGACGATTAAGGATTCTAATTGGATATTAATAATTATTAATGATTAATAAGCGAGTTTGTAGCTGACGACATGTTCGTCTGAGTATTGAAAAGATGAGTTGTAGTTATAACCGAGAAGTAGAGTCGAAAAGTTGAACTTGATTTGGTATAGTAATTGCTTAGTCGGAAATGACGATGTTTTAAACGTCGTGTTTATAAACGAGAAATGAAAAGGGGTCTATCACGTATAATGATACGAGTAGACTGTATTGAGTCAGTAAATTCGTGAGAATTTATGTTCGAAAACATGGAACGAACCTAGAAAACCGTGCGTCGATTTTATCGAGCATTAGGGTTTCACTCGGCAGTTTTGCGACGTTCCACGGAAACCGCCATATCTTTTAGCTCGTTTATCGGAATTGAGACCCGCGAATTGGAGAGTAAACTAGACACCCGTACCTTTCTTTTTGTATAAGACTCGTCCCCTGTTTCGAGATCCCCTGATCTGGGTGGACTTACTGACCTCGTGCAGTGAATTTCCAAAAGCTAGATTCTTAAGTTGAATTCTTCTCAACTTGAACACTTTCGATCTTTTTAGTCGTTTCAAGTTATCGAATACCTTCTTTCTACCGACCTAAAGTGTTGAGTACAGAACCAAGTGAGTGTCAAACGAGATGCGTTCGTATCTCGTTTCTTTTTAACTAAAAGAGTTTAGTTTAGCGTGCAAATGCCTAAAACGTCTAAAGCACAAAAACTTAATCCAATTTTTCGTATTCGTTTATCGTTTGTGACCGAGCTTTAAAGTAAGATTTTACGATGAAGGAGAAAGTCGACACCAAGGATAGGACGCAGATCGGAAGGCGGAAGCACGTGTCTTTGTTCTGTATTTAATCAAGGTGGGCTTTTATATATGAAACAAAACGAGCAATGCTCGAAAACCTTTTCTTTTATCGCTTTGATAATCGTGTTTTCAAAGTGATAATCATGGCATGAACTGTTTTGTGTTTTATGTGAGTTCTCTTGTACCTTGAGTTAATCAAAAGGGGTTAACTAACGATCGGCTTTGAGTTAGCTATTATGCTTTCCAGAATTAGTGCACTTTGTAGCCTGTGGTGTATGTGGTACCCTGTTGAGGGGTAGCCAGCCACGGTGAATTATGACTGGTCAAGATTTGAACGTAACATCTATGAAAATTGCTTGCGCAAGCTAATTTATGAAAATGAGAAAGAAAATGTTTAGTAGACACGGGCCTTAAATGAAAAACCCTGATGTGCTACAGAAATGAAATGCCCGATTATCTATACTTATGATTATGTTTTCGGCAACGTGCCCACTAAGTACTTTTGTACTTAGCCCTGCATATGTTTTCTAAATGTGCAGGTTGAAGCGATGGAAGCGGCGACGGTTGAGTTAGAGTTGATTAGAGTTAAGGAAGACTCTTGTTTATAGTTCACAATTCCGCTGCTAGACTCTAAACTCTTTTTGATGTTGTGTAATAATCACTGTAGTATAAGTTCTGTAATATAACTTAGAAGCTTTTGAAATGCTTTGTCGAGTAATCTTTCGAGATTAACTCTTTTCTTTATTTAATAAAGTCTTGTTCATAGAAAGTATTCCGTCTCTTATGTATGTTTATTCTTTCATCCCTTTTCTTCCCCGCTTCTTTAATCCAACCCCAGTCGCACCCCGGCTTCTGCCGTCCCTCGAGATTTGGGGCTGTGATAGAAACGGGGGATGAAATTGGTACCAAAAGAAAGCTCCGGATGTCTAATTTACTGTCCAATTTACGGATCTCGATTTCATTAAGCGAGCAGAAAGTTATGATAGTTTCCGTAAAGGGTCGCAAAACAGTCCGAGTTAACCCTAATGCTCGATAAAACTCGACGCACAATTCCCTAGGTTCAATCAATGCTATACAACCTTTATGCGCGTGAAACTACTATCATTTTACAGTTAAGTCACACGTTCTTTTATCGGGAGTACCTTCATGTCTCTTGATTAAACAAACGACGAGCATTTCTTCGTCTTTTTCAATTATCCAATTACTAAACCAAATTTCATTTCAATCCATTTCAATCTTTAACTTCTATATTCATATTTCGAATGGAAATACCGTCAACTACAATCTCGTTTATTAATCGACAACAATCATTAATATCAGTTTAGTTTCCTCATTCGACTTTATTATCGACAATTAAACTCGATTACTCATCTCTTACCAAAAACTCGTTTCTTAGAATTCGTTCAAATTTTCCAATTACGTTCTGTAATTACTAAGATTAGCAAATATTCAAACCATAAACCTATATCATTATCCATACTAAACTTATCGACGATTCTTCGTCTCTTACGAGAAATTCAATATTCTCCGAATTCGCTCAAACTTTTCAATTACGTTCAACAATTACTAAGATCAATTAATATGAAAACCATATACTCAAATTATTATCGAATCTTAACTTATCATCGGTTCTTCGTCTCTTACGATTTCCATTTTATTTTTAGAAAATTCTAATTAAATTATATGATGAACTACATACTTACTACATCTCATAAATCATATTACATCATCCAAATCATTACAAATTCTCATCCATCTACTCACTTTTTTCTCTCTTACAACTTGGTTTCTATTTTTAGAAAATTCCCTATAAATTCCCACATCAATCTACTAATACATAGAGCAATAATCTTCAAATCAATCATTTAAAATCGAACTTAATCTTCAACTACAAAAACTCATAAATTTTCGGTTATGACTCAATAATTAGGGAGGATGATTTTCACTTGATTTCAACCATAGAAATCCATTCATAAGCATGAAATAACATGAATTAAACTTAGAATATTAATCCTAAATTCCTCCAAATTTCGGTCATGACATAAATTTAAGGAAATGAATTTTGTTCGGTTCAAACTATAGATGAAACTCTTACCTTAACGATTATGTGATCGGATTTAAGATTGATCGGAAGATGTACTAGCTATGATCTTTGAATCCTTGACAAACTTGATGAACAACAATGGTGGAAATGAAAAACAAGAGAGAGAACAGAGAGAGAGAGAGAGGTGGCGGTTGAGAGAGAGATAAGAGAGAAGAAATGGTGAGGTGTATGATATTTATCTCATAAAGTAGAAAGAAAAATCTAACAAGGATGAGTCATAGGGGGGAGGCGGTTTGGGTGGGATATTTTTACCAAAATATCGCGTTTTACGGGTCTAACACGACGTATATAAATCGAGAAATTAATTTTCTAGATGGTTATGTTTTTTACGAAAACTAATTCGACCATTAGATTAGAAATAAATCACTTAGTCGGAAAGCATAATTCGTTTTCCAAAATTCGATAATGTCACAGCCCCAAATCCCGAGGGACGGCAGAAGCCGGGGTGCGACTGGGGTTGGATTAAGGAAGCGGGAAAGAAGGGGGCTAACTGACTAAACATACATGAAAAGACATCATTAAACCATAAATAAGACTTGAATATAAATAAGAAAGAGTTAATCACGAGTGATTACTCGACAAAAATACACAGAAGAGACTAAGTTCAAAATTACAGACTTAACTACAGTGCATTGTTCAGAAGGTGTGTTTGAAAAAATTTAGAGTTCTGCAGCGGAAGAGTTCTAACTAAAGCATCCTATCTTTCAACTCAACATCAACCGTCGCCGCTCACCGTCGCTTCAACCTGCACATTTAGAAAACAATGCAGGGCTAAGTACAAACGTACTTAGTGGGCACGATGCCGAAATCATAATCATAAGTATAAATAATCTGGCATTTTATAACCGTAGCGCATCGGGGTTTTGTTGAAAAGGCCCGTGCCTACTAAACATTTTCTGACTGATTTGTATAAAGCAGCTTGCGCAAGCATTTTTAGAGTATGTTATGTTCAATCTTGACCAAAGCTAATTCACCGTGGCTGGCTACCCCTCAACAGGATACCACATACACCACAGGTTACAAAGTGCACTAACTCTGGAAAGCACTTAGCAGCTAACTCAGAGTCGATCGTTAGTTAACCTAGTTAGATTAACTCTAAAAGTCTGGAAAACCCGAAGGTTAACTCAGAAATCTGGAAAACACGAATGTTAACTCAGATAGGTACAAGAGAACTCACATAAAACAGTTAAACATTTTATGCCAAGATTATCACGTTGATAAAACACAGTTATCAAAGCTGTAAACTTCACTTTCGGTTTGTGGAAAAACCCACGTTTTATTTTCATATAATAAAAGCCCACCTTAATTTACAGAACTTAAAGCAAAACTTCCAACTTCGGATCTTCCGTCATTTCTCTACAGTTGGGCCTCCTTCATCGTAAAATAAACATATTTAAATACGGGTCGTAAAAGATAAATCGATTAAAGAGAATCGAAGAGATTTTAGTTGTTTCATTCTTTAGGCATTTGCACGCTTACTAGATTCGTTTTACTTAAAACGGGAAATGAGACTTGTACCAATCTCGTTTAGAACTTGGAAGATCTCATACTCAACTCTCGAGTCAGTAGAGAAGGTAGTCGATATCTTAACACGACTTTAAAGATTAAAAGAAACTAAGTTGGAAAGGATCAACTTAGGCGATTTACTTTATAGCTCATTTCACGACTTATGAAATTTCTCGTTTATTACTTCTTTAATGAAAGGATAAAAGATACGATCTCGACTGGTTTTCATCATTAAAGGTCTTGTACTTGACTCTAGGGTCAGTAAGGAGATGTTCGTTAGATAAAACGGCTTAAACAAACGAAAGAAACTAAGTTGTGAACTAAACAACTTAGAAAACAAGAAACTGAAATTTCACTGCACAGTCCAGTAACTCTGGAGGCTGTCCAGAACAGAGGACTTAGAAACAGGAGGCTGTCTAGTTCGCGCTCCAATTTACGGATCACAAATCCGATAAACGAGCTGGAAGTTATAACAGTTTCCGGTGAGGGTCGCAAAACTGCCGTGGAAACCCTAATTGATTGATAAGTTCGCCGTATAACGTTTAAGGTTCGTTTTAAATTCTCGTATTCAACTTTTTTAGAAACTGGACTCTTAAAGCAGTCATCACGTACCTCCGTACGTGACAAACTCCTTCTCAACTTGTTCAAAAGCATGACGTTCTAACGTCGGATTTCAACTATCAAGTACTAAACCAACAAAGAAAATCCAAACGCGTTCTAGTTCTCGATTACAACTATAATCCATATTATATTAACTCGGATGCTTATGATGTCAACTAGAAAAATGTTCCAAATTTCATTATAAACAGTAATATCAACTTAGAATTCTCATCCGACTTCTTGATTTTCAGTTACAACTAGATATTCGTCTCTTACGCGATTTTTTTCAACGTTGTCGGTTTTTGTTCAAACTTTACGACGTTAAACTATATCTAACTTGAATCATTTTCATGCATGCAAACATATCTTAACATCATTATAACTCAGTTTATAAAGTGATCTTTGCCTCTTATGTTTCATTAAACATTTTTAGAAAATTCTCATTTAATTTCTATTATCAACTAATATGATTTGCAACATAATCAACTAACAAATCATCACTTAATATCAAACATGTATAAACCCCTAATTACTCTATAAATTTCTGGTTTTAAACATATGTTTAGGGGATGATTTTCTTCCTCAATTAACTACATTTATTTACAAAACATACTCTTATATCATCAATTAATCAATTGCAATTCTATTATCAATTAACATGCAAAAACCCCTAATTTATACTTCAAACCCTAATTAAATTTCATAACAACATAGGGCTTTCAATTCTTTTTTATTCTAAACACTAATTAATCATCTACTAAGCATGAATCAATGATCAAAAGAAGAAAAACACAAATCCTACAATTTCCCAAAAAAAATCTGCATTTACACAAAAGATAAGGTTCTTGGTTTTGATCAATTTTAATCCCTAATTATCATATCTAATACATCCAATTACATTATTCTAAGATCATTTCATCCATTCCAATACCTTAAAAAATTCGAACATGAAGGAAAGGAGAAGAAAAGAAAATCTAAATGGATAGAATTGTGGAGGATGAAAATACCTTAAGAATTAAAGAAGGATGTGTGGTGTTTGAATGGATGGATTGAGGACTTGTGTTCTTTCTCAAGCTCTTGAAGAAGGCTTCAATGGTGGATGAATGATGAAGAAGATGATGATTTAGAGTGTGTGTGTATGTATGCAGCCGATGCAGCCGATGTGTGTGTGTTGTGGAAGAAAGGTTGAATTTGTGTAAAGTGTAGACTTAGGTGTCATGTACTTAGGAAATAATAACACGCATGCTCCCCACTAAACATGGTGAGGTGTCGGCTGCCATGCAAGGATTAGGAGGGTTAGGGGTATTTCCGGCGCGATCCGACGTTATGGAAAAATGAACGACGAAAAATATTGTTCAGTAGAAAAATCGTTGCGATTCGATTTGACTTAAAAATTCTAACGTATGAACTTAATTAGAGAATAAATTTACCAAATTTATTTTGAACAAAACTTGGGACGACATAGTCCGAGTTTCGTCCAGAAAAACATAAAAACAAACTTTCTCGGCGTGTTCGTATCGCAATTTTGTAATGGTAAAAAAAATAGATGGTTTTCCGTTCTTAGTTTACGAACTAAGAACTTTTCGTATGCGCTATCCCTAACTACAGTAGTCGTCTAGCTAACTTCTGTAATTTATTTTTAATAACGGACTCGACCGTTAGCCTTAGAATTCAAAAATTGTAAACTTAGGCGTGCAAAGCCATTTATTTAATTAACTTTAAATATTAAGAACGTAAGGAATTTACGGGGCATTACAGATAAAAACTCAGGACTTCACAGTCCAAAATTCGCCCTGAAAAATAATAAAAACTGACTTTCTCCAGTAGACTCGTATCGCAGAAAAAGTGAATGTAAAGTCTGACGGTTTTTCGATCTGAGTTTTCAAACGAAAATTCTATCGGACGCGAAAACCCTAATACAGTAGTCGTTCAACCGACTTCTAGAATTTATTTTCAGAAACGGATTTCACCGTTAGTCTTAGAATTGAAAATCCTTAACTTAGGCGTGCAAAGCCTTAATTAATAATTAAATTTTTATTTCTCGTCGGAAGAAAATATCTGGGGTATTACATCCTACCCCTCTAACAAAAAAATTTCGTCCCGAAATTTGCTTATCTTCTTTAAACTATTCGGGGTACTTCTTCCTCAACTCTTCTTCGAGTTCTCATGCGACTTCTTCTTGCCCGTGGTGATCTTGTAACACTTTTACTAATCGTATCGACTTGTTTCTTAACTCTCGCACTTTTCGATCCAAGATCGATTGCGGTCTTTCTTCATAACTTATCTCATACTCAAGAACAACGTCTTGCTGGTGGGTCACGTGTTTAGAATCGAACACGTACTTTCTCAAATGAGATACACAAACATAGTAAACATTCCATAGACTTGGCGACAAAGCCAATCTATACACATTAAAACTATCTTTTCCAAGATATCTAAAAATCATATAAAGCTTCGTCTAAGCTTATACTGAACATGAAATTAATCATATTATCCTTAGAAGGATAATCATGAGGAAAGTCTTGTCCTCATTCTCTAAATTTTAAGTCCGATTGACATACATTGCTTAAGACTTTCGTCACTTCTAGACTTCCTTCACTTTGGTTCGAAAGTGACGAAAGAAGTCATCTTTTATTTTATTAAGTGAATCTAGTTCGAGATTCCTTCCTTCATCTACTTTACTATGAAAAAGTGATTATCTAAACTTCTTTCTATAAAAGGCCTCGTAAGGCGCAATACTTAACATCGTCCGACAACTATTGTTGTAAGCAATTTGATTAACAGCAAAATATTCTCTCAATTTGCACTTCGGTCTAATATTATCGTTTCCAACATATCTACGAGTATTTGAGTCGTTCTCTCAGATTGTCCATCCGATTGGGGGTGAAAAAGCGGTGCTAATTTAAGTCTTGGTACCTAATTCCTTCTGTATAGGAATCCAAAATCTCGAAGTAAATTTGGCATCTCTATTAAACGTTATCGACGTTAGTATTCCGTGCAGACGTACAATCTCACGGACATACAACTGTGCTAACTTTTCTGATCTATAGGTGATTGGACCTATCAATAACTACCCAGATGGCAGTATTTCCTTTTCTAAGCTTGGGCAAACCTGTCACAAAATCCATGGCTATATCTTCCCATTTCCACATTGAAATACTTAATGGCTGCAACAACCCGTATGGTCGTCGGTGTAAAGCTTTCACTCGTTTGATAAGCCAAACATTGTTCTATAAACGAGGTAACATCTTGTTTCAATCCGTTCTACCGGAAATTCTTTCTTAAATCTTAATACATCTTCGTACTCCCTAGGTACGCAGTATATGGCCTATCGTGAGCCTCACTCATGATCTCATTCTTCAATTTGTCATCATTAGGGATATATATATATATATATATATATATATATATATATATATATATATATATAGTCTACTCTTTAAATTCTATTGCATTATCTGGTGCTTCGGAATAACCGTCCGGTTTATCAGTTCTTATCCTTAGGCGTAGTATCTCGATCAACTCGTTATTTCTCTGTACACTTATACTTCTTTCTTATAAGTTTGGTGTAGCTACAAGTGCTGTTATTTGGTTCGTTACCGTTGTAGGTGTATCGAGTACTTCTATATCCATTATTTCAAATTTTTGAACAGGTGTTTCTTCTTCGATAAAGAGACACCCTAACTTGGTTGGAGTCTTGCAACTCAGCGCGTCTGCTACTACGTTTGCCTTTCCTGGATGGTAGTTGATACCACAATCATAATCCTTGACTAATTCGAGCCATCGTCCTTGCCTCATATTCAATTTCCTTTTGCTCGAATAAGTACTTCAAACTCTTATGATCCGTAAAAAAAAAATCTCAACCCTTACACCATAAAGGTGATGTCTCCAAATTTTCATCGCATGTACAATGGTTGCTAATGCTAAATCATGGGTTGGATAGTCGACTTCATGGGTCTAAATTGTCGTAAAGCATAAGCTATCTCCATTCCTTCTTGCATCGAAATGCATCCTAATCCATTCTTTGACGCGTCATTAAATACTACGTATTCCTTTTTTTGTTTCTGGAAGAGCTAAGACTGGTGCGATGGTCAACTTTTTCCTTGAGCGCCTGAAAACTTATCTCGCACTCACCAGTCCACTTATACTTGTTTTCCTTCTAGAGCAGTTGCATTATCGGTCTAGTAGTTGTAGAAAACCTCTAAATAAAACGTCTATAATAGCCAGCTAAACCTAAGAAACTCCTAATTTCGTTAGGATTGTTTGGTAATTTCTATTTGCGCACTGCTTCCACCTTGGCAGGGTCTACCTTGATACCTTTTTCTGACATTATATGTCTAAGAAACATTACTTCCTTCAGCCAAAACTCACACTTACTGTATTTGGCATAGAGTTTCTTAGCTCTAAATGTTTCTAACACTATCCATAAGTGTTCTTCGTGCTCATTCTCATTTTTTTTGGAGTAAATGAGAATGTCGTCGTTGAATACTAAGACGAATATATATCTAAGTACGGATGGAAAACTCTATTCATGAGATTCATAAATATTGCGGGGAAGTTAGTCAACCAAATGGCATAACTAGGAATTCGTAATGGTCATATCTAGTTCGAAAAACAGTCATAGGTATATCTTTGGGTTTGATTTTCTATTGATGATATCCAGATCTTAAGTCTATTTTCGAAAATACGCCTGCGCCCTGAAGCTGATCAAAGAGGTCTTCTATCCTTGGCAAAGGATATTTATTCTTAAGGGTGATCTTATTCAGCTCTCGATAGTCTATGCATATCCTCATATAAGCATCCTTCTTCCTGACGAATAAAACAGGCGCTCCCTATGGTGAAATGCTCGATCTAATGAAACCAAGATCTTAACAACTCTTGCAGTTGGATCCTAAATTCTTCTAACTCCTTCGGGCTATGCTCCATACTGTATGGCGTCCTATACTAGTTCTATAAACTTTTTAACTTCCTAAGTTAAACAAAATTCTCGTTAAACAAGTTAGTTGAATATTCTTGTTTAGCTAACATGATTAGAAGAAACTTGCACGAGATCAAAACCCACCCGCGGGGTTATATATATACATATACGTCGAACGAGGACTTATACAAAAACTAGACTACTACTAGTCTGAGTTAGGCCAGCTACCTGCCTAGTGACCCTTGCCCTTGTCCTGTGCTTCTGGCCCAATCCTATATGCCCCTGCATTCTGCTCTTGTTGCTGTAGTGATTGTTGCTGTAACGGTTGCGCTTGAATAGCTCTCATAGGTTGGGGCTGACCATATTGGTTAGTTCCACTTGCTGGCAACGGTTTCGGGCAATTTATTTTTATGTGTCCATTCTTCCCGTAGTTAAAGCAATTATCAGTGTTGGCTTGACAAACACCGAAATGCATCTTGCCACACTTAGGGCAAGCAGGTTTAGTGATCCTTCCTGGGGTATTGTTTGTCTGTTGCCCCTGCCACTGTCCTTGTTGGTTATTTCTTTGCTACTGTCTTACTTGGTTATTTCCTTGTACATTCTGTCCTAACTGATTGTTCCCTTGCCATGGCTTCTTGCCATAGTTGTTATTCTGGTTCGGCTGCTGAAAGCCACGTTGATTACTACTCTATTTCCCCTGATTGTTATTGTATTGATAGTAGCCACCATTATTTCTTCCTTCCCATTTCCTTTTTCCTCTATAGTTGTTATTGTTGTAGGAATGGTCTTGAGTTGAAGCCTGGGTTGGTGTTGGTACGAGCGCTGCAATCTTTCGTTCGTTCGGCACAACTGCTTCCATGTCTAGGGCTCGTCCTAGTATATCTGTGTAGCTCAGTCCTCCATGACTGGCTAGTGCCATTCCCAATTCATGTCTAAGTCCTCCACGGAACTTCTTTGCCATTTTCTCGTCGGTATCTACCTGCTCGGGTGCATACCTTGATAATTCACAAAAAGTTGCATCGTACTCTGTTACTGTCATTTTCCCTTGCTTAAGATTGTAGAACTCTTCTTCCTTCTTTGCTCGGTAGGTTTTAGGAACAAACTTATCATAGAATACTTCCTTGAATTCATCCCAAGTAAATTGAGCCATATGCTCCGCTGGAATAATTTTACTCCTAGCCTCCCACCAGTAATCAGCTGGTCCTGTGAGTTGAAACGCAACACACGAAAGGCGCTCCTCATCAGTACATCTGAGAAGTTTGAAGATTCTTTCTATGGCACTTACCCAAAGCTCAGCATCGCTCGGGTTTCCAGATCCATTAAAGATGGGTGGATTTTTTTTGAGGAACAGATCCTCAATATCACGACATTGGGGTGGTGGTGGTGGTGTAGGTGAAGGGTTTTCTTGACGCTATTGCTCTTCTTCCCTCTCATGATGTCTATGACCTCTTCCAAGTCCTCTAGGCCTACCAGGTCCTCTTCTTCCGTTATTTTCTACTCTTGGCGGCATTTTGGAACTAAGGAAATCTAGAATTTTTTTTTCATTAACACTTCGCTTTATAAAACTTAGATACGCACTTTGTCGTATAACGCCTCCTAAAACAAAAGGTCTCAAACATACCATTCTGCGGTATCACAAATAAAAATTAAACTTAGACCTAACAAATAAAGAATTGATCTCAGAGACTCTCCTTGAATACGCCGTCCCATACCGACATATTCCCGAAATCCCTCTCTTTTGGGTGTATTTCAGTTCGTTCCTGTCCCCTCCGCCTTGAAGTCTTAATCGAAGCCGCTCTTTGCCCGTGCCTCTATGCACCGACGTTTTACTCTGTACTTCTGCCCCGGGATTACAGGCCTACTAGCTTTTGTCTAGCTCGTCCCTAAAATACACTGTACTGAAAAAGGTTTTGCTTACGGGGCATAAGATCCATATTACTAAGTTTCTAATCATGTGAGTTCATCAAGTCCACATGACAGTCCCTCAATCACATGGATCCTCTGTCCTGTTTAATCATTTATTTAATAAGGAATTAACTTACCTTAATCATCTTAGCTTAGATTTCTTAGTTTTCTTGAAGAAAAACTCTTAACGGAATATTCTCATATTCACACTTAATCTCTTAACCACTTATCAAGGATTTTAGCTTATCTTAAGCATCTAGCAATTTCTCAAATTGCACTCAAACACTTTTAAAAAAAATTCCGGGATTTTCTTTCCAATCTTTAACTTAGACTTCTTAGTTTCCCTTAAGAAAAAATCCTAACCGATAAACACCTATCGTTCTCATCATTGGAGAAAAAAATTATTCTTAATGCCACATTAAAGTGGATACCGTACTAATACAAACCCTTCTCGACTTTTGAATCTCGTACTTATCGTATTCTTCATTCAATTACTATTTGTGAAATAAATTCCAAGAAAACGGAATAATAGTTGGAGAATAACTTTAGAACGCAAGTTCTAGTCGTCGCTGGAATCGAACGATCATTGGAAATTAGCTAAAATTCATACTCGATTCTTAACAATTAAACAAATCTCTTCTTGAAGTTCTAACGAGGCGAACTCCAACTGAAAAATGACTTCGTTCATGTTACTTATACGTAAGTAACATTCGTCTCTTATTCGCTTTGATTTCCCTTTATTCTGTCCTTCCCGTTCGGATTGCTTCTCAAATATTTTGGACCCAACGCTTCTTATTAGCTCTATGTTCTCAATGAACCGGGAAGAATCTTAGAACAATAGTCTATGTTCTCATGCCGATATACTTCTTAAAATAAAAGAAATTATAACTCAAATAATTTCACATATTTTCACAGAGTATATCACTTATACTTTCATATAATTCACATAATATCCAAAGTATAACTCTTATACTTTAATCACATTCATACTCGGCATACTTTATTCATATCATACTTGCATACTTATTCACAAATTCTTGCATACTTAATCAAAAATTTCTTCTTAAAAGAAATCATACTTCCGAAACTCTTTCCTTACTTTCCTTCTTTGGTTGAGTCGATGTAGCGGGAGGTTGAGTTGTCGTCTACACTCTTAAACTTTAGTGTTACGACCTAACTTTACTTGAAAGAAGACTTAGGTGTAGAGCATATACAAATACTCCACCTTACTACTGAAAGAAACTTGTATGCAGAGCAGAAACGACTGCTCTGATACCACTCTGTCACAGCCCCAAATCCCGAGGGACGGCAAAGCCGAGGTGCGACTAGGGGTTGGATTAAAGAAGCGAGGAAGAAGGGGGATAAATGAATAAATCACCTTAACCGATAATAAACAACTGATATCAATGAACTGATTTTATTTAATAAAAGAGAGTCGACCTCGAAGGATCGCTCGACAGAGTTGTTCTCAAAAAGAAACTAAATTCAAAGGATGAGACTTAGACTAAAAGTTATACATTAACGAGAACTAGTTGCAGCGGAAAACGTAGAATTGAAACACTGATCTTCTTTCCTATAACAACTTTACTCAACCTCCGCCGCTTACATCACTCAACCTGCACATTTTATAAAACATATGCAGGGCTAAGTACATAAAGCACTTAGTGGGCACATTGCCGAAAATATCTCATAAGAGTATAGATTAATCAGGCATCTTTAACAGTAACGCAACGGGGTTTTTCTTTTAAAGGCCTGTGCTTACTAAACATTTTCTCTTTTCTAAACACTTTGCACAAAGATTTTTCTGTTGTTACATTCATCTTGCCCTTTTCAACGCCGGGGAAGAAGCCTTTTCTTCATCCGTGTACGTTCCTCACCGTAGCTGGCTACCCTTCAACAGAGTATCACACACAACGGCTACCATGTACACTAACCCTGGAAAGCACCCTTTTGGCTAACAAAGAGTCCGATCGATTAGTTAGCAGTCGGCTAACTAATAATTCTGGATAGCAGTCGGCTAACTCAGAAAGGAAACAAGAGAACTCACAGAAAACAAATATTTCATGCCCTGATTATCACTTTGAAAACATAATTATCAAAGCTATAAATAAAGATTTTCGAGCATCGCTCATTTTATTTCGTATATAGAAAAGCCCACCATAGGCGATTACAGAACAACTAAAGCTTCCGTCTTATGTCTTCCGTCCTGTCTTCTAAACTCGACTTCCTCCTTTGAACGTAAATAATCAAACTTTAATAAGTGGTCGAGACGATAAAAGAAAAGGAAATCAAATTCGTTTTAGACTTTTAAGCCTTTGCACTTTTACTACATTCTTTCGATTAACAAAGAAACGAGACTCGCTCATATCTCGTTTAGAAACTAACTTGGTTCCTTTATTCGACCCTTAGGTCAGTTAATAAATGGAAATCGATAATTTATAACGACTTAGAAGTTCACAAGGAACGAAGTTAAAAAGGATTCAACTTAAGAAATTAGGCTTACGAAAGTTTCTGCACAGAGCATAAGTTCTGTAGTTCATACAGAACAGATTCCTGCGAAACAGGGGATGAAATTTATATCAAACGAAAGCTACGGATGTCTAGTTTATTTTCCAATTTACGGATCTCAATTTCGTTAAGCGAGTAGAAAGTTATGACAGTTTCCATAACGTATCGCAAAACAGTCTGAGTGAAACCCTAGGTGCTCGTACAATTCGACGCACGATTCCCTAGGTTCGATTTATGCTATACAACCTTTAAGCTCACGAAATTACTAACAAATTACAGTTAAGACACGTGTTCCTTTATCGGAAACACCTTCACGTCTCTCGTTTAAACAAACGGCGAGCATTTCCTCGTCTTTTTCAACTAATCATTTACTAAACCAAATTCCATTTCCAAATCAATTTCATTCATCATCTTCTAGTTCATAAACTATAACTTATAGAATCTTATATCTCGAATGGAAATATCGTCAACTACAAACTCGTTCATTTATCAACATCAATCATTAATATCCGATTAATTTCCTTATTCGACTTTTCTATCGACACTTAGACTCATTTCTTTGTCTCTTATCAAAATTCCAACTTTCTTAGAATTCGTTCAAATTTTCCGATTACGATCATTAACTAACAAGATTAACATATATACAAATCATAAACCTAAATCATTATCCAATCTCGACTTATCGACGATTCTTCGTCTCTTACTAAAATTTCAACGTTCTCCGATTTTGCTTAAACTTTCCAATATCGTTCATCAACTTCCAAGATTCACTAATACGAAAAACATATACTCAAATTATTATCGAATCTTAACTTATCGTCGGGTTTTCGTCTCTTACGATTTCTATTTTATTTTTAGAAAAATCCAATTAAATTATATATTCATCTACACACTTACTACATCTCATTTCTATCATCACATCATACAAATCATAACAATTACTACATCAAATCCCTACTTCTTTCTGCCTTACATTTTGGTTTCTATTTTTAGAAAATTCTTAATTAATTCATACACTCATCTATTGATCCATAGAGCAATAATCCATAATCAAACATCCAAAAATCGAACTTAATATCACCTACAAATTTTACATAAATTTTGGTATTACCAAAGAACTTAGAAGGATGATTTTCATTAAATTCTAACCATAGAAATCCAATCTTAGGCATGAAATAACATGTATTAATCTTAGAACATCATGCTACTTCTTCATGAAAATTTCGAAAATAATTAAACTTGAAGGATTGAAATTTTGTTCGGTTCAATCTATAGATGAAGCTCTTACCTTGATGATTATGTGATTAGATTTAAGATCGATCGGTAGATGAACAACTTGTGGAGCTTGAAAGCTTGAAGAATTTGTAATGCCCCGTAAATTCCTTACGTTCTAAAAAGTTTAAAGTTAATTAAATAAATGGCTTTGCACGCCTAAGTTTATAATTTTTGAATTCTAAGGCTAACGGTCGAATCCGTTATTAAAAATAAATTACGGGAGTCAGCTAGATGACTACTGTATTAGGGGTCAGCGCGTACGAAAAATTTTTAGTTTGTAAACTAAGAACGGAAAACCGTCTAATTTTTACGTTTACAAAATTGCGATATGAACACGCCGAGAAAGTTTGTTTTACGTTTTTCCGGACGAAACTCGGACTTGTCGTCCCGAGTTTTTGTCAAAATAAATTTTATAAATTTATTTTCTAATTAAGTTCATACATTATAATTTTCAAGTCAAATCGAATCGCGACGGTTTTTTGTACCGAACAACGTCTTCGTCGTTCGTTTATCCGTAACGTCGAATCGCGCCGGAAAAACCCGTAACCCTTCAAAAAAATTCTGCATGCAACCACTTATTCTTTATTTTTTTTTATTAATTAGTGGGGAACATGCATGCTTAATAAGGTTTAGTTAAATGACACCTAAGTTTTACTTTACACAATTTCAAACCTATCATCATTTCAACAACCTAGACAAAACCAATTTTCATCCCATTTCTCTCTCTTTTTTCGGCTGCACCACTCCATCCTTCATCATCTTCATCTTCTCCACCTCTATCCACCATTGAAGAACACCTTCAAAGCTTGAAGAGTTCATACAAGTCACAATTCATCCAACAAAACTCTACACATCCTTTGTTAATTCTCTAGGTAATGATCTCCTCTCCATTTCTATCCATTTAGTTTTCTTTTTTCTTCTCTTTTCCATCTTGTTCGAAATTTTAAGGTCATGGGATAGATGATTTGAGCTTAGAACAATGTAATTAGATGTATTAGATATGATAATTGGAGATTAAAATGGATCAAAACCAAGAATCCTAACATCTATGTTAATGCAGAATTTTTTGGGAAAATGATAGAATTTCTAATTTTCTTCTTTTGATCATGGATTCATGTTTAGTAGATGCTTAATTAGTGTTTGGAATGAAAAGGGATTGAAAGCCCTATGTTATTATGAAATTCAATTAGGGTTTGAATTATAAATTAGGGGTTTTTGCATGTTAGTTGTTTTTGGAATTGTAAGTGATTAATAGTTGTTATAATAGTTTGATTAGTGAATAAGTGATGTTAATTAGAGAAGAAAATCAACCCCTTAACATCTATATAAAACCAGAAATTTATAGAATAAATAGGAGTTGATACATGTTTGATATTAAATAGAAATTAAATGAGAATTTTCTAAAAATGTTTAATGAAACATAAGAGGCAAAAATCACTTTATAAACTGAGTTATAATGATATTAAGATATGTTTTCATGCATGAAAATGATTCAAGTTAGATATAGTTTAACGTCGTAAAGTTTGAACAAAAACCGACAACGTTGAAAAATCTCGTAAGAGACGAATATCTAGTTGTAACTGAAAATCAAGAAGTCGGATGAGAATTCTAAGTTGATATTACTGTTTATAATGAAATTTGGAACATTTTTCTAGTTGACATCATAAGCATCCGAGTTAATATAATATGGATTATAGTTGTAATCGAAAACTAGAACGCGTTTGGATTTTTCTTTGTTGGTTTAGTACTTGATAGTTGAAATCCGACGTTAGAACGTCGTGCTTTTGAACAAGTTGAGGAGGAGTTTGTCACGTACGGAGGTACGTGATGACTGCTTTAAGAGTCCAGTTTCTAAAAAAGTTGAATACGAGAATTTAAAACAAACCTAAAACGTTATACGGCGAACTTATCAATCAATTAGGGTTTCCACGGCAGTTTTGCGACCCTCGCCGGAAACTGTTATAACTTCCAGCTCGTTTATCGGATTTGTGATCCGTAAATTGGAGCGTGAACTAGACTTCCTAAGATTTCTAATGGTACAGGGCTCACCCCTGTTTCCAAGTCCTCTGTTCTGGACAGCCTCCAGAGTTACTGGACTGTACAGTGAATTTTTCAGTTTCTTGTTTTCTAAGTTGTTTAGTTCACAACTTAGCTTCTTTCAATCGTTTAAGCCATTTTTGTCTATCGAACATCTACCTACTGACCCTAAAGTCAAGTACAAGACCTCTAGTGATGGAGACCAGTCGAGACCTTATATCTTATCTTTTCTTTAAAGAAGTAATAAACAAGAAATTCCTTAAATCGTTCAAAGAATTAAAGTAAATCGCCTAAGTTGATTCCTTCCAACTTAACTTCTCTTAATCTTTAAAGTCGTACTAGGATATCGACTACCATCTCTACTGACCCGAGAGTCGAGTATGAGATCTTCCAAGTTCTAACGAGATTGATACGAGTCTCATTTCCCGTTTAAGTAAAACGAATCTAGTAAGCGTGCAAATGCCCAAAAGAATAAAATAACTAAATCTTTAATCGATTATCCTTTACAACCCGTTTTTAAAGTATGTTCATTTTACGATGAAGGAGGAAGCCAACTATAGAGAAAGGACGGAAGATCCAAAGTTGGAAGTTTTGCTTTAAGTTCTGTATTTACAAGGTGGGCTTTTATCTATATCAAATAAAATGTGGGTTTTTCCACAACTCGAAAGTATTATTTATCGCTTTGATAATTGTGTTTTCAAAGTGATAATCTTGGCATAAATTGTTTCAACTATTTTATGTGAGTTCTCTTGTACCTATCTGAGTTAACATTCGTGTTTTCCAGATTTCTGAGTTAACCTTCGGGTTTTCCAGACTTTTAGAGTTAATCTAACTAGGTTAACTAACGATCGGCTCTGAGTTAGCTGCTAAGTGCTTTCCAGAGTTAGTGCACTTTGTAACCTGTGGTGTATGTGATATCCTGTTGAGGGGTACCAGCCATGGTGAATTAGTTTGGGTGAAGATTGAACATAACATACTCTAAAAATGCTTGCGCAAGCTGCTTTATACAAATCAGTTAGAAAATGTTTAGTAGGCACGGGCCTTTTCAACAAAACCCCGATGCGCTACGGTTATAAAATGCCAGATTATTTATACTTATGATTATGATTTCGGCATCGTGCCCACTAAGTACATTTGTACTTAGCTCTGCATTGTTTTTCTAAATGTGCAGGTTGAAGCGACGGTGAGCGGCGACGGTTGATGTTGAGTTGAAAGATAGGATGCTTTAGTTAGAACTCTTCCGCTGCAGAACTCTAAATCTTTTCAAACACACCTTCGGAACAATACACTGTAGTTAAGTCTGTAATTTTGAACTTAGTCTCTTCTGTGTATTTTTGTCGAGTAATCACTCGTGATTAACTCTTTCTTATTTATATTCAAGTCTTATTTATGGTTTAATGATGTCTTTTCATGTATGTTTAGTCAGTTAGCCCCCTTCTTCCCCGCTTCTTTAATCCAACCCCAGTCGCACCCCGGCTTCTGCCGTCCCTCGGGATTTGGGGCTGTGACAGAGTGGTATCAGAGCAGTGTTCGTTTTCTGCTCTGCTTCTGAGTCAATCTTCTAGTATGAGTTAGTGTGAGTCATTCTTTCTAGTATGAGTCATTTCTTTAAGTAATATCATAAAGTGATATATATATATACAAGTCTTCCTTCGAGTAATAATATAGAGTATTCATTTATACTCTATATCGAGTCTTCTTTCAAGTCAAGAGACATGGTATTTGTGTATACTCTGGATCAGAGTCGTCTTTCCAAGTATAAGATAAGAGTTAAACTCTAAAGCTAAGATTGAGAACATAGATGTCAACTCAACCGCCCGCTACGTCGACTCAACAAGGAAAAGTGAAAGAATTTTATAATGAGATTTCTTTTAAAAAAAAAGGAATTTATGAGCAAGTATTCAAAAAAAAATTGAGAATGAGAATGAGTTGTGTTCCGAAATTAAGAATTTTATGGAAGTAAAATTTTTATACTTTATGTGATTGAGTGATAGTACAAGTACTATCTTATGTGAAATTATTTGCGCAATAATTTCTTTCTTTTGAAAAATTTCAGACACAAGAATATAGTTGGATTTTAAGGAATTTTCCCGGTTCAATGAGAACGTAGACTTGAAACCTAAGAACTTTCCGGATCTTCGAGAACTTAGATGTTTTTAAGAAACGTTGTTTTCAAATGATTTCGAAAGGAGATCCCTAACGCGAGAAGGACTTCCTCTGATGAATGTCACGTGCGCTTAGTGACATGAATAAAGACTCGGCAAAGTCGATCTTTGTTTTACAACCCGATAAGAATTTCCTTCGAGGGAAATGAAATAAATAATGTTAAAATAAAGTAAATATGTACGAAAGGAATGAAAGAAACATATAGACGTGTGAGAAAAACATGACTCCAAATTATTCGAGAAAAGGTTGAAACAAGAAGGATAAATTGAAATAAACGAAAGAGCCGAATGTTACCTTAGTTGTAAGGGCATGAACAAAGTCTTTTGGAGATGACTTTGTTTTACTTATTAGGAGCCGTTCAAGTATTCGAGTAGCTTAAAATTGTATCTTCCTCTAGAAGATTGAGTATTCCGAGCTAAATTGGAGAGTTTCCAAAGATTTCTTTTTAAGAAGTAGTTGTGTGTGCAATTCGAGAAATTGCTGCTCGATTTAGAAAAGTAAAATTTGTATGAAGTAATCAATAGAGCGAGACAGAAGTTCCATGTGATTGAGGGACTGTTATGTGGACTTGATCAACCCACATAATAAGAAACTCAGTAATATGGGTCTTATGCCCCGCTAGTAAAGTCTTTTTAATATGATATAAGTGGTTTAAAGAGACGAATATTACTTACGTATAAGTATCTTATAACGACGTCGTTCCTTTTCTTTTCTTTTCATTTCTTTTATAGTACTCACCTCGTTCGAACCTTGCGAAGAGAATTGTTTTACTATTAGGAGTCAAGCACGAAGCTTGATTAAATTTTCTAGCGACCGCTCGTTTTTAGCATTGACAAATAGAACTTGTTCTAAAAAGTTATTCTTAGGATATATTCCTTTTCTCCGTTGGAAATATATATATATATACTTCGTCCTTGAACAAAGAATACGACACGTATGAGTATTATTATTAGTAAACGACAAGGTCTTTTGTAAATGAATGTTACTTTCGCATAAGTAACATGAACAAAGTATACGTGCTTTGTTTTAGAGAATCGATAAGAAATTTTTCCTTGAGAAAGAGATACGGATTAATGAAAGAAAATAAGGAATTAAAGTAAGAAATTAAGAGAATGAGATAAGAAATGAGAATAAAACCTTGAAATTTTATTTATATATATTGTGAGTACGAGAGCAATTTTCTGTAAAATTTGCTAGATGTCTAAGATAAGTTGTTAGATTAAGTGTGGTAATATTACAATTGAATAAGGAGTATTCATTTTGTAATTTAAGATTTTCCGTAAGATAAGGTACCATCTTACCGTTACTGATCCGTGTTTCTTAAAGACTTTGTAGGATGACTTCCAATAGTAACACGGCTTCAGAGAATCAGTCCCCGCCATAGCGTAGTTGGGCAGATCAGTTATTAGATAGGTATAGAGATTTTGAGGCAAACCCAAGACACGACGTAGGACAGAGGATTAGTTACTTCTCGTCAGTTTATTATCCAGTCCGACATACTATTCCAGAGAGTCAAGCTATACTTGACTTGGTTAGCTGTCTACCAGAGGAATGGCGCGGTTGGGCACACGACACGGCGTGGTACTACCTTGGGATGTTTGACGACGATATAGAGCCAACAGGTAATTACAATGGGTTCGCTTTAGAGGTGCACAGGCGTTTCTTCGAGAGCAGACATATAGCATCATACCCAGTTCAGGCGCATCCTCCCTATACTCACTTTCCGGTAGATTCAGAGTCAGAGCATGCTGAGATAGGTCCAGAGATGATCGCACAGTTGGAGATTCCTTCAATGATGGTACCTAGTGTGGACACAAGAGAGTTAGTTACAGAGACAGCGGATGGCATAGGGTTACCCGCTCTTTTCCAGCATGAGCCTTCTATGAGAGTTCAGGGACCATTTCAGTCAGGACCAGAGTATTTAGACACGGCCGCCCTATTACAGTTTCCATCATCTTACAGACCCCTTGATGAGATTTGCGCGGAGTTGGCCAGGGTTCGGGCTGAGTTGAGGCAGGACCGTCCAGGATCCATTCCAGAGAGAAGTATGAGTCCTGTTCACTTCCCGACCACCTGCTGCCTTTGAAGAAGCGGGCATCAGTGACCTGCTGGGACTACCCGGTTTCAGATTCAGAGATGACAATTTCAGATGTGCCTGCACCACCATCACTTACACTTGCGGATGGCACTACTTTGAGGGTTGACGAGGCACTCTAGTTTGCTTTCGGTTCAGAGTCAGATGATGAGGATTCGGATGAGAATCCGGATAAGGACCCCGAGGAGGATTAGGCCATGGTGGGCATTAGTGACTCGACCATAGTTTGTTAAGCTAGGCGTCAGAGACGCATAGTAGCATAGTAGCCTTTAGTTGTACATAGTCGGATCAGTAACTAGATAGTTTTGTAGTACTCCAATGGATACAAATATTTTTATGAATCGTTTCCGTTCTAGTACTTTCAGTAGTACGGTAATGCAATATGTTAGTGCATTCTGTACACATAGGCAGTTAGTCTAGTTTAGACTCGTTGTAGTCTAGTTTTGTATAAGTCCTTATTAAAAGGCAAAACTAACATAATCTTTTGATGTATATATATAATATACATGACCCATTAGAGGGTTTTAGTCACAAGAAGTTTCATATGAATCGTATAACTAAACCAGAATATCAAACAAAACTCGTGTAACGAGAGTTTAATTTAACCTTAGAGGATAAAAGTTGAAAGAAATAGAGTCAAAAATAATTTGTTATTCTCGTTTACATGAAAGTATTAAGTGGGAAAAAGAAAGGGGTTAGTGAGAAAATGAAGGCTTAGAAACAAGTGCTAATAAGAAAAAAAAATTGTATCTTACAGTCTTAAAAATGTCGCTGAGAGCTGTTAACGATCGGAGAGGACCTGATAGTCCTAGAGAGTCTGATAGAGGTCAAGAACCACGTTTAAGAGAGGAAGGACAAAAACACCCAAAAACCTTTTCACTTCCCCTATCTCCTCAACGTCATAGCATTGAGGATTTATTCTTCGGAAGCAAACCACCGTATTTCGATGGATCCGGTAATCCGAGTGAGGCCGCACAATGGATACATACTATAGAGAGAATCTGTGAACCAATTAGACTTAGTGATGAAGAGCGCCTAGCATGTGCTGAGTATCAGCTATCAGGACCAGCTAAATATTGGTGGAAGACTAGCCAGAGAATTATGCCGGTAGAGCAAGCGGCTCTAACCACTTGGAATGATTTTAAGGTGGCATATTATGATAAGTATGTATAAAACCAAGCAAAAAACTGAGGAAGAAATAGCAATGAAACTTCAGGGAGAACTTAAGTATGAACTGGGAAAAGCAGTAGCCAGACAGGAAGGATTGAATTATGCTGAACTACTAGAACGAGTCCGAGAAATAGAGGCATTAGTACCTAATAAAGGAAAGATGGTAAAATCCACACCGGCACCAAACCAACCTCAACCCAAAATCTTCCCAACAATAAGGTTAACCATAAGGGAAAAAGGAAATGGGAAGGAAGTAGCAGCGAGTGCTACCAGTGCCACAACAGTCAAGGGAAACAGAATAGGACTAGGCAAGGTTTCCACCAACCAGGGAAAAGAAGTAACTATGGAAAGAAAGTAGGACAAAAGAGTAAGCCGCAGAAAAATGAACAATCCGGTCAAGGCAAGAGAAGCCATCTACTAGGACAGCTGCAAGGGCAGCCAAGGAACAGTAACCAAGGAAAAATCACTAATCCAGATTACCCTAAGTGTAATAAGGGACACCTTGGTGTTTGTTTAGCAAAAACTAGTGTTTGCTTCAACTATGGACATAAGGGGCATGTTAAGAGGGATTGTCCTGAGCCGTGGCAAGCAGTAGAACATAAACGAGAATTTTCTACTTGTTCTAGATGTGGTAAGAAGCATGAGGGTGCGTGTTTGGCAAACACGGATAAATGTTTTAATTGTGGGCAGACGAGGCATATAAGGAGGAGTTGTTCGACGCTGCTCCGGACGGCAAAACCAAATCAGTACGGCCAGCTTCAACCATTAAATACCATTCAAGTCCAGTTACAGCCACAACTGATGCAATCACAACAGAATGCGAACGCATACATGTTTAGGCAGGAAAGGCTTAATGAAGGAAAGGGAGATCTGGCAGGTATTGGACGAACCTTAAAAAAAAAAAAAAAATTTACCCTGTCAAAATTGTTGACCTAGACTAAAACTTTACACCAGTTTTCCAGTACCTTTTAGAGTTATATTCATTTGACTAGTACCCTCTGGCACTATAGGACTAAGACTAGAACGCTCTAATCTTGAAATCAGAACAACTATGCTTTAGGGAGTATTGATGACCTCAGAGAGTTAACCCCTTAGTTTCATTAAGCAATCGATTGGGAGGTAATAAAATGCACTATATATATAAATTTAGGAAAAGACTAGTTGTTTGAGAATTACCACGATTCTCGACAACGAGAGAAAAATCTCTTTTAAAAAAAAATCCCAAATAGAGAACCTACAGAATTATATGAAATATTATCTAATTTATCACCAGATTGACGCGTAGGTTTCACGATCGACTTAGAACTACAAGTAGCTCCCAAATTAAAGGTTTTATGTAGAATGGTATCAAAGGAGTTAGAGGAGCTTAAGATCCAACTGCAAGAGTTGTTAGATGACGATTTCTTTAGACAAACGTTTTCACCATGGAAAATATTTTAGATGTTCATCATCAAAGAAAGATGATTCTGCAAGAAGGTATATAGGCTGTCAAAAGTTAAATAGAGATAACCCTTAAGAGTAAGTATCCTTTAACGAGGATAGAAGACCCCTGATAAACTTAAAAGGGAACAAGTACAATTGTGAGGATAGACTTAAGGTCTAAGCATTTTTAGTTAAAAGAGTAAACTGGAGATATACCCAAAAATTTATCTTTCAAGCTATATATGGCCATCACGAATGTTTAGTTATGCCGCTTAATTGGCTAGTGCTCCGTAGTATTCATAAACCACAGGAATAGAATTTTTCCGCCTAGACTTAGAAAAGAATTCATTTTAGTATTTATCAATGACAATTCCAGTTAACCAAGAATGAAGATGAATATGAAGAATACTTGCGAATAGTACTAGAACACATAGAGTCGGGAGCTAGATGCCAAACTAGCAAGAGCAAGCTCGAAGAGAGAAGTAATGTTTCTTGGATAAAACATTGTAGACAGAAGATGTTAAGATAGATTCCTGCTAAGGTAGAGACAGTGCTCAAATGGAAAATCGCTTACCAGTCTAAATAAAATGAGAAGTTCCCAGGCTGGATAGCTAGAATAGAGGTTTCCCTTAAGGAATTCCCTATGATTACTAAGACTTATGGCGCAATTGCATAGAAGGAAAAGAATAAATGTACAGACAATTATGGAATAGGAACGCGGACGTTCTAAAAAAATAAAAATAAAAAATTTGATCATTACCCCAGGTTCAGCCCTCCCAGAAATGACAAGGAATACGAGGTAGATACCAGAGCTAAAAAGAATAGGTTAGGATGGTATAAATGCAAAATAAGAAAGTGATAGCTTACGCTCCACGACACGTTAACCCCAAGAAATTGAGTACCCAACCTACGACTTAGAACTTACAGCCGTAGAACTGGCATTGAAAATTCGGACACACCATCTATATGGTGCAAGGGATGAGATCTTCACAGATCATAAGAATTTGGAGCGTGTATTCGAGCAAAGAAATTAACATAAGACAAAGGAGATAGCTCGAACTAGTAAGATATTACGTTTGTGAAAAGAATTACCATCTAGGTAAAGTTAAGGATAAGAATAGACACGCTGAGTCGTAAGACTCCAACTAAGTTTAGGCATCTTTTCGTCGGAAAAGAAACGCTTATACAAGGATTCGAGAAGATAGATATAGAAAAATGCATGATGCATCAGCATCAATCGCAGGGCGAATAACGGCACAAATAGCTATATCAAATTACGAGAACGATTATAAGTATTAAGAGAAAGGACGAGTCAATGGATAAGTCTCGACTAAGGATAAGAATGGTTAAACCAGACAACGACTCTGAAACAATGAGTTTGTGATAGAAATTTAAGAGTGGACTTAGTAATTCCGATGACGACGAGATGGTTGTAGGTTACAAGGCAAAAAAGTCAGATAGCAAACCTAACTTTAGTACCGCTTCTCACTTCCAGTTAGATGGACAATCCGAGAAAACGATTCAGATATTCGTTGATATGCTAAGAACAATAATAATAGCCGAAGAGCGAATTGAAGAACACGTAGTCAACAACCGAATTGTTATAACAATAACTATTAAGCTACGATAGGTATTACGACTTACGAGACCTTGTAGAAGGAAAAGATCTACATAGCTGCCTTATTGTTATAAGATTGATGAAAGCAAAAATTTAGGACCAAATACAGTCAATGAAATGATCGAGATCATTCGATGGATTCGAGTCAGAAGAAAACGAGTTTTAAAGAAAACAAAAGTCCTAAGTATATACAATAATTCGAACTTAATAATCGAAAAGGAAAATGAAAGCTCCTTAAGTTTTCCCGTTAATGAGAAACGTTACTTTGACAAAGATCTATATAATTAGTAAGTAACTTGGGAAAGATAGTTCCAATACGAATAGTTATGGCTTTATCGCCAAATTTATGAAATACTTATTTAAAGTATATCTCATTTCGATGAAGTAACGTATATTCGTTTTTATACACGAAGTTCTATCAGCAAGACGTCGTTCTTGAAATCGACTAAATTTATTAGGAAAAATCGAAAGCGATCTTAGATCGAAAAGAGCAAAAGTTAAAAAGCAAGTCGAGACGAATAATAATAGCATTATAAGATCATCACAGGCAAGAGAAAGTCATGTCGAGTAAGAAGTACTTCAAGCAGTTATAGAGGATAAGCAAATTTCGGGACGAAATTTTTCGTAAGGGGGGTAGGATGTAATGCCCCGTAAATTCCTTACGTTCTAAAAAGTTTAAAGTTAATTAAATAAATGGCTTTGCACGCCTAAGTTTATAATTTTTGAATTCTAAGGCTAACAGTCGAATCCGTTATTAAAAATAAATTACGGGAGTCAGCTAGATGACTACTGTATTAGGGGTCAGCGCGTACGAAAAATTTTTAGTTTGTAAACTAAGAACGGAAAACCGTCTAATTTTTACGTTTACAAAATTGCGATACGAACACGCCGAGAAAGTTTGTTTTTACGTTTTTCCGGACAAAACTCGGACTTGTCGTCCTGAGTTTTTGTCAAAATAAATTTTATAAATTTATTTTCTAATTAAGTTCATACATTAGAATTTTCAAGTCAAATCGAATCGCGACGGTTTTTGTTACCGAACAACGTCTTCGTCGTTCGTTTTTCCGTAACGTCGGATCGCGCCGGAAAAACCCGTAATCCTTCAAAGAAATTCTGCATGCAACCACTTATTCTTTATTTTTTTTTATTAATTAGTGGGGAACATGCATGCTTAATAAGGTTTAGTTAAATGACACCTAAGTCTTACTTTACACAATTTCAAACCTATCATCATTTCAACAACCTAGACAAAACCAATTTTCATCCCATTTCTCTCTCTTTTTTCGGCTGCACCACTCCATCCTTCATCATCTTCATCTTCTCCACCTCTATCCACCATTGAAGAACACCTTCAAAGCTTGAAGAGTTCATACAAGTCACAATTCATCCAACAAAACTCTACACATCCTTTGCTAATTCTCTAGGTAATGATCTCCTCTCCATTTCTATCCATTTAGTTTTCTTTTTTCTTCTCTTTTCCATCTTGTTCGAAATTTTAAGGTCATGGGACAGATGATTTGAGCTTAGAACAATGTAATTGGATGTATTAGATATGATAATTGGAGATTAAAATGGATCAAAACCAAGAATCCTAACATCTATGTTAATGCAGAATTTTTTGGGAAAATGATAGAATTTCTAATTTTCTTCTTTTGATCATGGATTCATGTTTAGTAGATGCTTAATTAGTGTTTGGAATGAAAAGGGATTGAAAGCCCTATGTTATTATGAAATTCAATTAGGGTTTGAATTATAAATTAGGGGTTTTTGCATGTTAGTTGTTTTTGGAATTGTAAGTGATTAATAGTTGTTATAATAGTTTGATTAGTGAATAAGTGATGTTAATTAGAGAAGAAAATCAACCCCTTAACATCTATATAAAACCAGAAATTTATAGAATAAATAGGAGTTGATACATGTTTGATATTAAGTGATGATTTGTTGGTTGATTATGTTGCAAATCATATTAGTTGATAATAGAAATTAAATGAGAATTTTCTAAAAATGTTTAATGAAACATAAGAGGCAAAGATCACTTTATAAACTGAGTTATAATGATATTAAGATATGTTTGCATGCATGAAAATGATTCAAGTTAGATATAGTTTAACGTCGTAAAGTTTGAACAAAAACCGACAACGTTGAAAAATCGCGTAAGAGACGAATATCTAGTTGTAACTGAAAATCAAGAAGTCGGATGAGAATTCTAAGTTGATATTACTGTTTATAATGAAATTTGGAACATTTTTCTAGTTGACATCATAAGCATCCGAGTTAATATAATATGGATTATAGTTGTAATCGAGAACTAGAATGCGTTTGGATTTTTCTTTGTTGGTTTAGTACTTGATAGTTGAAATCCGACGTTAGAACGTCGTGCTTTTGAACAAGTTGAGGAGGAGTTTGTCACGTACGGAGGTACGTGATGACTGCTTTAAGAGTCCAGTTTCTAAAAAAGTTGAATACGAGAATTTAAAACGAACCTAAAACGTTATACGGCGAACTTATCAATCAATTAGGGTTTCCACGGCAGTTTTGCGATCCTCGCCGGAAACTGTTATAACTTCCAGCTCGTTTATCGGATTTGTGATCCGTAAATTGGAGCACGAACTAGACTTCCTAAGATTTCTAATGATACAGAGCTCACCCCCTGTTTCCAAGTCCTCTGTTCTGGACAGCCTCCAGAGTTACTGGACTGTACAGTGAATTTTTCAGTTTCTTGTTTTCTAAGTTGTTTAGTTCACAACTTAGCTTCTTTCAATCGTTTAAGCCGTTTTTGTCTATCGAACATCTACCTACTGACCCTAAAGTCAAGTACAAGACCTCTATTGATGGAGACTAGTCGAGACCTTATATCTTATCTTTTCTTTAAAGAAGTAATAAACGAGAAATTCCTTAAATCGTTCAAAGAATTAAAGTAAATCGCCTAAGTTGATTCCTTCCAACTTAGCTTCTCTTAATCTTTAAAGTCGTACTAGGATATCAGCTACCATCTCTACTGACCCGAGAGTCGAGTATGAGATCTTCCAAGTTCTAACGAGATTGATACGAGTCTCGTTTCCCGTTTAAGTAAAACGAATCTAGTAAGCGTGCAAATGCCCAAAAGAATAAAATAACTAAATCTTTAATCGATTATCCTTTACAACCCGTTTTTAAAGTATGTTCATTTTACGATGAAGGAGGAAGCCAACTGTAGAGAAAGGACGTAAGATCCAAAGTTGGAAGTTTTGCTTTAAGTTCTGTATTTACAACAATATACAGTCAGACAAAAAAATACAACAATATACAGTCAGACAAAAAAATACAAATTTAATCCAAATCTAAAAATCGAATCCGGACATAAAAGTGTAGAAGAGATCGAGAAGTTCATCGGGAAAAATGCTCAGATCAAGAAGACTAGTCGCCAGACAGAAAAACCTATAAACAGGAATAGCGAATTTGAGTTCACTAAAAAATGGAAAGGGAAAAAGATAAACAAAAAAATGTAGAAGAGATCGAGAAGTTCACCTGTAGCCGGAAGTTGAAAGCCGGAAGTTGAAAGCTGGAAGTTGAAAGCAGTCGAGATCGAGTGCAGTCGAGATCGAGGGAGTTCACATCGAGCAAAATAGAGAGAGAAATAGCAGAAGGAGAAATTCACAACCGTGAATGAAAAGATTAGAGAGAGAAAGAGATGAAAATGAAAAGGTGAGGATATGAAGGGAATTACAAATTGTATAAGAGGGTATAAAAGAGAAAAAGTGCTAAATATACAAATTTTTATAAGGGGTGCTAATTTTTAAAAAAACTATCCTAGAAGTGCTACTTTTGGGGATTTCCTCATCATATAATCTATCTAATAAATCCTTTTTATTTGGAATAGGATGCCTAATCCATTTTAGTACTTTATTAAGAGGTTTATAATTTATTACCAATCTAGGTACACCTCTTTCTTGCTCACTATGTTTATTAACATAAAAAGCTGTACAAGGCCAAGGGGATTGTGAAGGACTTATTAATCTTTTTTGTAATAAAGAATCTAGTTCCTTTTTACATAATTCTAAATATTCTGAATTCATTTGGCAAGGTCTAGTCTTTTGTAGAAATTTTCTTTTCATCAAAATCTTCCTCATATGGAAGAGAAACAATATGTTTTTTATATCCCAAAATGCATTAGGGTGATCATTACAAATTTCTATTGAAAATTGATTTATAAGTAATTTTATCTCATCTTGTAATTTAGGATTCTGAAGCTTTTCTTCTATAGTAATTATATTTATTTCTTGTTTGAGAAAATATAATTGATTTTCTTTTGAAGAAATATTATCATAAATTTCATGTAATACTTTATTAAAAGGTTCAGTTGTAAATTTTAGAAAAATATCATTTCCCTCAAAGGTTCCTAATATCCCTTCTTTGTCTATCCTTTTTATTGGATTTATTTTTGCTAAAAATGGCGTTCTAAGTATAACTTGATTAGTAATATCTTTTGCAAGCAAAAAGCTTGTTTGTATACATTTCTTATTAATACACACATTAGCCTTAGGTAATTTATACCTAATTTGTAAATTATTACCCCCTGCATGTGATAATGTGTGTGTTATTTTATGAAAATACCTAATAAGTATTAATCCTTCTTGTATAACATTTAAATCTGCCCCACTATCAACTAAAGCTATAAACTCTTTTGAATAATAATCTTCTTTATAATGGGAGTAGAGATCCTAAGCACTACAGTGATTCTCTATCTTACTTGGAATTTTGAGAAATTTTCTTTTACAATTATCTAAAATACTAATAGTTTATACATTCATCCATTCATGTGAATCATATATTCACCACTACTTCATGCGTTAGTTTTAGAATAGCTGAAATTAGGGATTCAGTTTAGGGAGAGTAATTGGAATTACAACTAATATTCATTAAGGAGAAGGAAATTAGTATATGCTTCTCATAACAAATCTTCCCATACTCTTCATTCTTCATACGTTTTGTAAGCTTTCTTCCTCACAACAACACATACATTCTTCCTCAAACAATCTTACTGCTGTCTCTGATCCCTTAAGAGAAAGTGTAGCACTGTCCCGCCGTCAACCCACTTCAGTGTAATACCCCGAATGTTTAATCCGTCTTTAAAATAAAAAGTTAATTAATAATTAAGGCTTTGCACGCCTAAGTTAAGAATTTTTTATTCTAAGATTTACGGTGAAATTCGTTTCAGAAAATAAATTCCAGAAGTCGGTCGAACGACTACTGTATTAGGGTTTTCGCGTCCGATAGAATTTTCGTCCGAAAACTCAGAATTAAAAACCGTCAGAATTTACATTCACTTTTTCTTCGATACGAGTTCACCGGAGAAAGTTAGTTTTTATGATTTTTCCGGGCAAATTTTAGACTGTCTAATCCCAACTTTTTCTCGGATTTTGAAAAACGAATTAGGTTTTCCGAGTATGTGATTTATTTCCAATCTAGCGGACGAATTAGATTTCGTCGAATTAGTAACTATCTAAGAAAGTATTTTCTCGACTTTTATATCATCGTTTAAAACCCGAAAACGAGATATTTCCGTCTAATATTTCACAACCAAACGTCCCTTAGCGACTCACCATCACTTTAGTTAGATTTTTATCTCACTTTATGTATCTATACATGAGTCATCACCTCTCTCTCCCTCCCTATTCCATCCACCACCTCTATCTCTCTCTCTCTCATTTTTTTTTTCTCTTCCAATCCTCCATTAAAGCTTCATCCTTCAAGCTTTCTCAAGCTCTCAAGTCTCTCATCCACCGATTAAATCCATTTCCGAGTTCGTATTCCGCAAGGTAAGAACATCTCCTACGTAATGAACTGAACAAAGTCTTGATTCCATCCATTTCATTTTTTTCGAAACATAAGAGATGAAGAAGCATGTTGATTCTTGTTCGATTCATGTTCTAGTATGTTTAGAATCGAGTTCTACGGATCGAATCATGAAGAAAATCACTCCCCTTTGCATTTTGTAATTACTGAAAATTTCTTAGGTTTTAGGAGTTTTTCGTAGTTTGATTTCTTTGATGTTTGATTGATAGATTAGTGATCTACATGTTGTTAATTAACTATATGAATTAATTTAGATTTTTCTAGAAATAAAAGTTGAAAGATAAGAGAGGAAGAATGCTTGATTCGATGTAGTAAATATTATATGCTCGATTGATTAATAGAAATGAGATATAAAATGTATGAGGATGAATATATATTTAATTGGGATTTTTCTAAAAATAAAACGAAAAACGTAAGAGACGGAAACGTGTCGATAAGTTGAAGCTCGATAATGTTTTTAGAATATGGTTTACATATTAGTGATGCTCGTTAGATGATGATCGTTGTTGTAAAATTTGAACGAAAACGGAGAACGTAAGATTTTCGTTAAGAGACGAACAATCGACGATAAGTCGAGAATAGATAATGATTTAGGATTGTGATTCGAACCTTTGATAATCTTGATAGTTAATGATCGTGACCGTAAAGTTTCAATGAATTCTAAGAAGTTTCGACTTTGAATAAGAGACGAAGAATCGAGTTTAAAAGCTGGTAGAAAAGTCGAATAAGGAAATCCCTTTTAATAATAATGATTGTTATTGATTGACGAACGATATTGTAGTTAACGACTTTTCCATCCGAGATGCATGATGTTATGAGTTTTAGATAAGAAACGAGAAGTGGATGAACGAAAATGAAATAAGAATTTGAAAATGGAATTTGTTTTGGTATAGTAAATGGTTAGTTGGAAATGATGAGGAAATGCTCGTCGTTTGTTTAATCAAAAGATGTGAATGTGAACCCGATTAAGGGATACTGCATATAGACTGTATTAAGATGAAAATTTCGTAAAAATAAAAGTGGAATAGCATTAAACGAACCTAGGGAATCGTGCGTCGAATTTTTTTCGAGCATTAGGGTTTCGTGCGACTATTTTGCGACATTTCATGGAAACTGTCATAACTTTTAGCTCGCTTAACGAAATCGAGATCCGTAAATTGGAGAGTAAACTAGACACTCATACCTTTCTTTGGGTTTAAGATTCATCCTCTATTTTTTTATGCTCTGTTCTGTATGAACTTACTGACCTGTGCAGTAAGTTTCCAAAGCTTAGTTTCCTAAGTTGAATCCTTTTCAACTTCGTTCCTTGTGAACTTTTAAGTCGTTATAAGTTATCGACACCCATCACCTACTGATCTAAGTGTCGAGCAGTGAGCCGAGTCAGTTTGTAGATGAGAATTGATCGAATTCTCGTTTATTAGTTAATCAAAAGGAAGTAGTAAAGTGCAAATGCCTAAAAAAGACTAAAACCGGTTTCGATTTCTGTTTCTTTTATCGATTGCGTTCAAGTTGCTTAAGTTTTTTATTTACAATAAAAGGAGGAAGTCATCACCGAGGATAGGACGAAAGACCAGACACGGAAGCTCGAATAGTAGTTCTGTAATCAGTGAGGTGGGCTTTTCTATATACAAATAAAACGAGCGATGCTCGAAAATCTTTGTTTATTGCTTTGATAATTGTGTTTCAAAGTGATAATCAAGGCATGAAAATATTTGTTTTATGTGAGTTCTTTGTGCCATTCTGAATTGGTTCGCCAATTAAGTCGATCGGACTCTGAGTTAGTCAAAAGGGACTTTCCAGGGTTAGTGTACACGGTAGCCGGTGTGTGTGGTACCCTGTTGAGGGGTAGCCAGCCGCGATGAATAGAACGTGCGCGGGAGAAGTATACTCTCCCCCGGCGTTGAAACAAAATTGGGCAAATTGAACGTATCATCTATCAGAAAAATGCTTGATCAAGCTATATTATGAAAAAAAAAGAAAATGTTTAGTAGGCTCGGGTATTTGTTGAAAAACCCCGATGCGCTATTTGTCAAGATGCCTGATTTATCTATACTTATGATATGTTTTCAGCAACGTGCCCACTAAGTATGTTTATACTTAGCCCTGCATATGTTTTATAAAATGTGCAGGTTGAGCGACGGGAGCGGCGGTGGTTGATGTTGAGTTAAGAAGTCGTTTTTTTTTTAATAAAGGAATTGTATGTCAAGCTTTACGTTTTTCCGTTGTCAAACTCCAAACTCTTTTGTGTTGATGTATATATCTTTTTGAGTCTAAGTTCATACATTAACTTAGTTTCTTTTGAGAACATCCTTGTCGAGCGATCCTTCGAGGTCGACTCCTTTATTATATAATGAAGTCTTGTTCATAGTAGTTTATTCCGTTATAAATGTCTGTTCATTCGTTTATTCTTATTCATCCCCCTTCTTCCCCGCTTCTTTAATCCAACCCCTTGTCGCACCCCGGCTTTGCCGTCCCACGGGATTTGGGGCTGTGACATTCAGTCTATTTTTGGTGAGCGAAATTACATTGTTCAGAAAATGAAATAATTCGATTATTTTTTTATTGTAAATAACGTGTTTGATGAAATGCCTTAATTGATGAGATAAACGTTGACTTTCATATAATCCCGGTAGTCATAATTCTGATCATCCCGGCAATTCTCTACTACGTATTGAATAGTTCTTTCTTGCTAAAATATCCATTATTCGCATTTCTAAAAAAAATTCACTATCACTGACACTACCTTCTAAACTAAACATGGGTTATCATGCTCGAGAATCATTTGGGTGTGTCTGTTTGAATCAAATCATTTTCTTCAAACCGGATATTTCACATAGAAAGTATATAGATTTCTATAATTTTTCAGTATATCCAGTAATAAACTCGAACCGTTCTAATGATGCTCACATTTCTGCGGCAATTAATTCCAGTCATTTCTATTGTTGAAAGTTGTTGAGTATGGATTGCAGGAATATATATATATCTTCTCTGATTAACGAGTGTTGTAGTGATTATTTGATGAAATTAGGTTTATCGATTTAAGTATCCATCCTGAATTGCACACGAGTTTGTTCTCCAAATGTGAGATGTATGTTCATTAGGACTAACTATAATGGACTGTGATAATCTCTGGAGATGCAAACACAGTGAAATTATAATGGATTTGCATGTGTGTATATTTTCTTAAATTAAGGCGAAAATCAAGACTTTGATCAATATGAAGAAGCAACAACCTCACACTTCCAGTATCATAGTATAATAATTGGGTGCTTTGTATCTCTTGAATTCTCTGATAATTTTGTCTGAATTGTTGAGCCTAATGGAAGCACTTTGATTTTGTTTTGTTTTCCTATAACCCCTCTGCATGAGAACCATTGCATGATGTAATACCCCAAAAATTCTTTACGTTCTTAAAAATTTAAAGTTATTAAAATAAATGGCTTTGCACGCCTAAGTTTACGATTTTAAATTCTAAGACTAACGGTCGAATCCGTTTCCGAAAATAAATTACGGAAGTCAACTAGACGACTACTGTATTTAGGGTTAGCGCGTACGAAAGTTTTTAGTTCGTGAACTCAGAACGGAAAACCGTCTGATTTTTACATTCACGAAATCGCGATACGAACTCGCTCGAGAAAGTTCGTTTTTATGATTTTTCGGACAAAACTCGGACTGTGTCGTCCCGAGTTTTTGTCGGAATTAATTTTTTATAAATTTTATTTTCCGATTAAGTTTCATACGTTAGAATTTTGGACGAATCGGATCGTGACGATTTTGTGCCGAGCTACGTTTTTCGTCGTTCGATCTCCGTAACGTCGTATGGCGTCAGAAAAGCGCGTATCTTCCCTCCCTTCCCTCTCATAACCGATTTCTCTCTCTTTTTAGCAAGTTAGTTCTTTTCTTTTATATAGGATTACTTTTTTTACCTACTACTATTCAAACACTATTCACTTTACACCTTCCTTTAGTAAAAATCAAGGTATCCATCTCCTCTATGTTTCTAACCATCCAAAATCCTTTTCTTTTTAATTTCTTCTTTGGATCGAAATTGAGGAATGTTGGAACTAGATGGTTGATCTTGGATTAGTTAAATTAGATGTGTTAGATGTGTTAATTAGGGATTAAAATTTGATGAAATCAAGAACCCTAATTGCTATGAGAATACCGAAATTTTAGGGCTTTTTGTAGGATTTTAGGAATTCTTCAATTGATGTTAAATTCATGCTTAGGAAGTGTTCAATTAGTGATTAAAACAAATAGAAATCAAAACCCCTATGTATAGGATGAAAACCGAATTGAGCTAGGGTTGGGAATTGGGGATTTTTGTTTAATATGTAATTAGACTTCAATTGATTAATTGAGGATATAATAGTATGATGAATGGATTAATGATGATGTTTGATGAAGAAAACCACCCCCTAAATTGTTAAGTTATTACCGAAAATTATGAAAGAATTAGGGGTTTTCATGTAGTTGATTTAGTCGTTGATTTGTTGATGAAATAATGTTTATAATGATAATAGTTGATGTTATGAATTTAATTGGAATTTTCTAAAAATATTAATGAAAGTAAAAGAGACTAAAAACTCGATCTAAATTGAAGATGGTTAATGATATGGAGTGATGATATGAATAAAAATGATCTATGTTAGATGTTGATTGATGTCATAGAAAATGAACGAATTCCGATAACTTTTGGAATTTCGTAAGAGACGAATGAGTGGACATAGGTAATAATCGAGAAGTCGAGTAAGGATTCTAACTTTATAATATTGTTTATGATGGACTAAGGTATAATTTTGTAGTTGACGTCATGAACTTTCGAGCTATTATAGTATGAGTTAAAGTGATAGTCGAGAACTAGAACGAGAAATTGATAACTTGTTTTGGTTTAGTACTTGATAGTTGGAAGCCGACGTTTAGAACGTCGTGCTATTGGACGAGTTTTGAGAAGGAGTTCATCACGTACGGGAGTACTTGATGACTGCCTTAAGAGTAAAGTTCATGAGAAATCGAATATGAGAACTTAGAACGAACCTAAGAAGTTTAACGTTGAAATCTATCAAGCAACTAGGGTTATTCGCGGCAGTTTTGCGACCCTTGCCGGAAACTGAAATATCTCCTAGCTCGTTTATCGGATTTGCGATCCGTAAATTGGAACGTAAACTACACATCCCAAGCTTTCCAACGGTACAGGGCTCATCCCCTGTTTCCAGTTCCCCTGTTCTGGGCAGTCCCCAGAGTTACTGCCTTGCGCAGTGAATTTTCAGAATTTATTCTTCTAAGTTGTTTCGTTCGCGACTTAGTTTCTTTCGATCGTTTAAGCCGTAATAACTAACGACTATCTTCCTACTGACCCTAGAGTCAAGAAAGGAGCCTTGAGTGCTAAATGAGACGAGACCTCATCTCGTATCTGTTAAAGTAAAGAAGTTTAGTTAAGCGAGAAATTGCTTAAGCCGTATAATGAATTAAAACTTATTTTCCTAAGTTGATTTCTTTTCCAACTTAGTTCCTTTGATCTTTTAAGTCGTATTAAGGTATCGACTACCCTCTCTACTGACCTAAGAGTCGAGTATGAGACCCTTGGAGTTCTAAACGGGATTTGTTCGAGTCTCATTCCCGTTTAAGTAAAATGAATCTAGTAAGCGTGCAATTGCCTAAAGAAATGAAACGACTAAAAACCTATTCGAATTTCTATGAACGATTATCTTTTACGAATCGATTTTAAGTGTTATTATTTTACGATGAAGGAGGAAGCCAGCACTAAGGAAAGGACGGAAGAACCAAAGAACGGAAACCTGTTTAGTTGTTCTGTATCATCGAGGTGGGCTTTTATATATATGAAATAAAACGAGCAATGCTCTAAAACCTTTCTTTATCGCTTTGATATCTGAGTTTTCAAGTGATAATCATGGCATAAACTGTTTAAATATTTTATGTGAGTTCTCTTGTACCTATCTGAGTTAACCTTCGGGTTTTCCAGATTTATTAGTTAACGATCGGCTCTGAGTTAGCTGCTAAGTGCTTTCCAGAGTTAGTGCACTTTGTAACCTGTGGTGTATGTGATACCCTGTTGAGGGGTACCAGCCACGGTGAATGAGAATTGGTCAAGATTTGAACGCAACATACCAGAAAAATGCTTGTACAAGCTACTCTATACAAATGAGTCAGAAAATGTTTAGTAGACACGGGTCTTTTTCAATAAAACCCCGATGTGCTACGATTATGAGATGCCTGATTATTTATACTTATGAATATGTTTTTCAGCATCGTGCCCACTAAGTACTTTTGTACTTAGCCCTGTATATGTTTTCTAAATGTGCAGGTTGAAGCGATGGAAGCGGCGAAGGTTGAATAAAGTTGTCATAGGAAGACTTTAGTTAGTATGAATCACTTTTCCGCTGCAGAACTCTAGTTTTGATGAACATTTATGTAATCATTGTAGACTAAGATCTGTCTTATAACTTAGTTATACATCGTATACATTCAGTCGAGTAATCCTTCGAGAATTACTCTTCCTTTTGTAATTAAAGTCTTGTTCATATAATATATGTTGTTTCTTATGTATGTATGTTCAGTTAGCCCCCTTCTTCCCCGCTTCTTTAACCCAACCCCAGTCGCGCCCCGGCTTCCGCCGTCCCTCGGGATTTGGGGCTGTGACAGAGTGGTATCAGAGCAATCGTTTCTGCTCTGCATACAAGTCTTCCTTCGAGTAGTAAAGCATAGAGTATTCCTTCGTACTCTATGTCGAGTCTTCTTTCGAGTCGTAAGATAGAATATTTGCTTATATTTTAAATCAGAGTTTTCTCTTAAGTAAAGACAAGAGTTAAGTTATGGCACAAAGAATCAGAATGTAGACGACAACTCAACCTCCCGTTACGTCGACTCAACGAGGAAAGAAAGGAAATAATTTTAATAATGTGATTTCTTTTAATAAGAAATTTTATAAACGAGTATTCAATGAGAATGAGAATGAGAATGAGTTGTGTGCCAAAAATAAGAATCTTATGAAAGTATAATTTAATTTATACTTTTTTTGTTATGCGGCTATGTGATAGTACGAGTACTATCTTACGTGAAATTAATTGCGCGATAATTTCCATTATTTTACCATGGCATGAGAACCTAGAAAGAATCTGGGGATTTTCCCGGGTTATTGAGAACGTAGACGAAAAACCTAAGATCTTTCCGATTCTTCGAGAACTTAGACGTTTTTAAGAAACGTTATTCCAAATAATTTCGAAAGGAGATCCACAACACAAGAAGGACTTCTATTGATAAATGTCACGTGCGTATAGTGACATGAATAAAGACTCGGCAAAGTCGATCTTTGTTTTAAAACCCGATAAGGATTTCCTTTGGGGGAAAGGAAATAAATATTGATAAAATAAAGTAAATATGTACGAAAGGAATGGAAGAAATAAATGGATGGGTGAGAAAAACGTGACTCCAAACTATTCGAGAAAAGGTTGAAACAAGGAGGATAGATTGAAATAAACGGAAGAGTCGAATGTTACCTTAGTGGTAAGGGCATGAACAAAGTCTCTTGGAGATGATTTGTTTTATTTATTAGGAGCCGTTCAAGTATTCGATTAGCTTAAAATTTGTATCTTCCTCGAGAAGATTGGGTATTCCGAGCTAAATTGGAATGTTTCCAAAAATTTCTTTTTAAGAAGTAGTTGTGCGTGCAATTCGAGAAATTGCTACTCGATTTAGGAAAGTAAATTCTGTATGAAGTGAACGATAGAGCGAGACGGAAGTTCCATGAGATTGAGAGACTGTTATGTGGACCTGATCAACCCACATAATAAGAAACTCAGTAATATGGGTCTTATGCCCCGCTAGCAAAAATCTTTTTAGTATGGTATAAGTGGTTTAAAGAGACGAATGTTACTTGCGTATAAGTAACATGTAACGACGTCGTTCCTTTTCTTTTCGTTTCATTTTTGTAGTGTTCGCCTTGTTCGAACTTTGCGAAGAGAATTGTTTTACTATTAGGAGTCAAGCGCGAAGCTTGATTAAATTTCTAACGACCACTCGATTTTCGCGTTGACGACTAGAACATGTTCTAAAAAGTTATTCATAGGATATATTCCATTTCTCCTTTGGAATTTTTATTTCTTTTTTTATATACTTCATCCTTGAGCGAAGAATACGACTCGTATGAAGTATTATGAGTAGTAAGCGACAAAGTCTTTTGTAAATGAATGTTACTTTTGCACAAGTAACATGAACAAAGTAAACGTGCCTTATTTTAAAGGAATGAGAATCGATAAAATATATATATATATATATATATATATATATATATATATATATATATCTTGAGAAAGGAATAAGGAATTAAAGTAAGGAAGTAAAAGAATGAGATAAGGAATGGGAATAAAATCTTGAAATTTTATTTCTATATATCGTGAGTACGAGAGCAATTTTCTGTGAAATTGCTAGATGTTAAGATAAGTTTGCTAGAGTAAGTATAGTAATATTACAATTGAATAAGGAATATTCATTTTGTAATTTAAGGTTTTCCGTAAGATAAGATATCATCTTACCGTTACTGATCCGTGTTTCTTAAAGACTTTGTAGGATGACTTCCAGTAGTGACACGGCTTCGGAGAGTCAGTCCCCGCCACAGCGTACTTGGACAGATCAGTTATTGGATAGGTATAGAGAATATGAGGCAAACTTGAGACATGACGTAGGACAAAGGATTAGTTACTTTTCGTCAGTTTATTATCCAGTCCGGCATACTATTCCAGAGAGTCAGGCTATACTTGACTTGGTTAGACGTCTACCAGAGGAATGGCGTGGTTGGGCACACGACACGGCGTGGTACTACCTTGGGATGTTTGACGACGATATAGAGCCGACAGGTGATTACAATGGATTCGCTTTGGAGGTACACAGGCGTTTCTTCGAGAGCAGACACATAGCAGCATATCCTGTTCAGGCGCATCCTCCCTACACTCACTTTCCGGCAGATTCAGAGTCAGAGCATGATGAGATAGGTCCAGAGATGATTGCACAGTTGGAGATCCCTTCAGTGATGGTACCCAGTGAGGGCACAAGGGAATTAGCTGCAGAGACAGTTGATGGATTAGGGTTACCTGCTCCTATCTTACCCGAGCCTCATGCGAGAGTTCAGGGACCATTCGAGACAGGATCAGAGTACTTAGACACGGACGCAGAGCTTACCGCCCTGTTACAATTACCATCCTCATACAGACCCCTTGATGAGATTTGCGCGGAGTTGGCCAGAGTTCGGGCTGAGTTTGAGGCAGGACCATCCAGGGTCCATTCCAGAGAGGAGTACGAGTCAGATTCAGGGATGACAGTTTCAGATGTGCCTGCACCACCATCACTTACACTTGCAGATGGCACTACTTTGAGGGTCGACGAGGCACTCCAGTTTACTTTTGGTTCAGAGTCAGAGGATGAGGACCCGGATGAGGATCCGGAAGAGGACACCGAAGAGGATCCGGACGAGGATCAGGACGAGGACCCCGAGGAGGATTAGGCCATAGTGGGCAGTGGTGACTTAACCGCAAGTTTGTTGAGCAAGACGTCAGAGACGTATAGTAGTATAGTAGCCTTTTGTTGTACATAGTCGGATCAGTAACTAGATAGTTTTGTAGTACTCCATCGGATACGAAATTATGAATTGTTTCCGTTCTAGTACTTCCAGTAGTACGGTAATGCAAGATGTTAATGCATCCTGTACGCGTAGGCAGTTAGCCTAGCTTAGACTCGTTGTAGTCTAGTTTTGTATAAGTCCTTATTAAAAGCAAAACTAATATTCTTTTGATGTATATAATATACATGACCCATGAGAGGGTTTTAGTCACAAGAAGTTTCTTATGAATCGTATAACTAAACCAGAATATCAAATGAAACTCGTGTAACGAGAGTTTAATTTAACCTTGAAGGTTAAAAGTTAAAAGAAATAGAGTCAAAGTTAATTTGTTATTCTCATTTATGTGAAAGTATTAAGTGGGAAAAGAAAAGGGTTAGTGAGAAATGAAGGCTTAAAAACAAGTACTAATAAGGAAAAAAAAGTTGTATCTTATAGTTCCAAAAATGTCGCTGAGAACTGTTAACGATCAAAGAGGACCTGATAGTCCTAGAGAGTCTGATAGAGGTCGAGAACAACGTATAAGAGAGGAAAGGCAAAAACACCCAGCAACCTTTTCACTTCCCCTATCTCTGCAACGTCATAGCATTGAGGATTTATTCTTTGGAAGTAAACCACCATATTTCGATGGATCTGGTAATCCGAGTGAGGCCGAGCAATGGATACGTACTATAGAGAGAATCTTTGATCCGATTAGACTTAGTGATGAAGAGCGCCTACCATGTGCTGGGTATCAGCTATCAGGACCAGCTAAATATTGGTGGAAGACTAGACAGAGAATTATGCCGGTAGAGCAAGCGGCTCTAACCACTTGGAATGATTTTAAGGTGGCATATTATGATAAGTATGTATACAACCAAGTGGAAACTGAAGAAGAAATAGCAAGGAAACTTCAGGGAGAACTCAAGTATGAACTGGGAAGGGCAGTAGCCAGACAGGAGGGACTGAGTTATGCAGAACTACTAGAACGAGTCCGTGAAATAGAGGCATTAGTACCTAATAAAGGAAAGATGGAAAAATCCACACCAGCACCAAACCAGACTTCAACCCAAAACCGTCCCAACAATAATATCAGCTATAAAAGAAAAAGGAAATGGGAAGGGAGTAGTAGTAATTGTTACCAGTGCCACAACAAGCAAGGGAAACAGAATAAGGCTCGGCAGGGTTTCCACCAGCCAGGAAAAGGAAGTAAATATGGAAAGAAAGCAGGGCAAAAGAATAATACACAGAGAAATGAACAATCCGGTCAAGGCAAGAGAAACCATCTATTAGGACAGCTGCAAGGGCAGCCAAGGAACGGTAACCAAGGAAAAATCACTAATCCAGATTACCCTAAGTGTAATAAGGAACACCCTGGTTTTTGTTTAGCAAAAACAAGTGTTTGCTTCAACTGTGGACGCAAGGGGCATGTTAAGAGGGATTGTCCTGAGCCGTGGCAAGCAATAGAACATAAACGAGAATTTTCTATTTGTTTTAGATGTGGTAAGAAGCATGAGGGTGTGTGTCTAGCAAACAATAATAAATGTTTTAATTGTGGGCAGACGGGGCATATAAGGAGGAGTTGTCTGACGCTACTTCGGACGGCAAAACCAAATCAGTACGGCCAGCTTCAACCATCAATTACCACTCGAGTCCAGTCACAGCCACAGCTGATGCAATCACAACAAAATGCAGGAGCGTACATGATTAGGCAGGAGAGGCATAATGAAGGAAAAGGAGATTTGACAGGTATTGGACGAACCGTATAAAATTACCCTGTCAAAAGTGTTGACCCATACTAGAACTTTATACCAGTTTTCTAGTACCTATTGACCATATAGGGCTAAGACTAGAACGCACTAAATGTGAAATTAGAACAACTACGCTTTAGGGAGTGTTGATGACCTCAGAGAATTATTCCCTTAGTTTCTTTGAGTGTAGAATCTAGGACGAGCTCTCAGTCTGTCAATCCTTAGTTTCTTTGGGCATAGAATTTAATTTAGGGTCTTTCTGCTAGAACATAGCAATCGATTGGGAAGGAATAAAATGCACGAAATATATATATATATATATATATATATATATATATTGTAATGCCCCGTAAATTCCTTACGTTCTTAAAATTTTAAAGTTAAACCAAATAAATGGCTTTGCACGCCTAAGTTTACAATTTTTGAATTCTAAGACTAACGGTCGAATCCGTTAGTAAAAATAAATTACAGAAGTCAGCTAGACGACTACTGTATTTAGGGTTAGCGCGTACGAAAAGTTTTTAGTTCGTAAACTCAGAACGGAAAACCGTCTAATTTTTACTTTCACGCAATCACGATACGAACACGCCCAAGAAAGTTCGTTTTTATATTTTTCCGGACGAAACTCGGACTGTGTCGTCCCGAGTTTTTGTCAAAATAAATTTTGTAAATTTATTTTTCCAATTAAGTTCATACGTTAGAATTTAAGGTCAAATCAAATCGCGACGATTTTGTACCGAGCAACGTTTTTCGTCATTCGTTTTTCCGTAACGTCGGATCGCGCCAGAAAAAACCCGTAACCCTTCTAAAAATTCTGCATGCACCGACTTTTTCTTCTTTTTTTTTATTATTTTTTTCTCCTTAATTAGTGGAAGACATGCATGTTTAATGAGGTCTAGTTAAATGACACCTAATTTGCACTTTTCATACACTTTCAACCAATTCATCATATCAAACACTTAAACAAAACCATTCTTCCCACTTCTCTCTCTCTCTCTCGGCTGCACTCCCCCATTTTCTTCATCTTCTTCACTTCCATCCTCCATTGAAGACAAGCTTCAAGAACAAGAAGAAATCTTACAAGTCTCAATCCTTCCATTCAAACCTTTTAAGTTCTTCATTAATTATCAAGGTAATGATCTCCTCTTTAATTCTATCCAATTGGATTTCTTTTCTTTTTTTTTTCTTTCTTGATCGAAAATTTGAGTATTGGAATGGATGTTTTGATCTTAGAATAATGAAATTAGATGTATTAGATATGATAATTAGGGAATAAAATGAAACAAAAATAAGAACCCTAATATCTATGTTAGTACCGAAAATTTAGGACATGTTGTAGGATTTTTAATTTTCTTCTTTTGATGATTGATTCTTGTTAAATAGATGTTTAATTAGTGATTGGAATGAAAAGGAATCAAAAGCCCTATGTGTGTTTGTGAAATTTTAATTAAAATTTGAGTTGAATTTAGGGGTTTATGCATGTTAGTTGATAATTGTTTTGCAATTGATTAATGGATGATATAAGAGGTTGATTAGTAAATAAATGTAGTTAATTGGGGAAGAAAATCACCCCCTTAATATCTTCATAAAAACAGAAATTTATAGAGTAATTAGGGGTTTCCACATGTTTGATATAAGTGATGAATTATTGGTTAAATTATGTTGCAAATCATGTTAGTTGATTATAGAATTTAATTAAGAATTTTCTAAAAATGTTTAATGAAACATAAGAGATAAAGATCACCTTATAAGTTGAGTTATAATGATGTTATGATATGTTTGCATGCATGAAAGTGTTTCACGTTAGACGTAGTTTAACGTCGTAAAATTTGAACGGAATCCGACAACCTTTGAAAAATGCGTAAGAGACGAACCTTTAGTTGTAGCTAATAATCGAGAAGTCGGATGAAAATTCTATTTTGATATTATTGTTTATGATGAAATTTAGAACAACTTTCTAGTTGACGTCATAAGCTTTCGAGTTGATATAATATGGGCTATAGTTATAGTCGAGAACTAGAACGCGTTTGAAATTTTTGTTGGTTTAGTACTTGTTAGTTGAAATCCGACGTTTAGAACGGCGTGCTTTTGAGCGAGTTTTGAGAAGGAGTTTGTCACGTACGGAAGTAGGTGATGACTGCCTTGAGAGTCCAGTTTCTAAAAAATTTGAATACGAGAGCTTAGAACGAACCTAAGACGTTATACGTCGAACCTATCAAGCAATTAGGGTTTTCGCGGCAGTTTTGCGACCCTCGCCGGAAACTGTAATAACTTCCAGCTCGTTTATCGGATTTGTGATCCGTAAATTGGAGCGCGAACTAGACTTCCTAAGCTTTCTAGTGGTACAGGGCTCACCCCCTGTTTCCAAACCCTCTGTTCTGGACAGCCTCCAGAGTTACTGGACTGTGCAGTGAAAATTCAGTTTCTTGTTTTCTAAGTTGTATAGTTCATAACTTAGTTTCTTTCGATCGTTTAAGCCGTTTTATCTAACGAATATCTCCCTACTGACCCTAGAGTCAAGTATAGGACCTTGAGTGATGAAATCCAGTCGAGATCTTATCTCTTATCCTTTTGTTAAAGAAATAATAAACGAGAAATTTCATAAATCATTCAATGAACTAAAACGTAAATCGCCTAAGTTGATTCTTTTCAACTTAGTTTCTTTTAATCTTTAAAGTCATATTAAGATATCGACTACCTTCTCTACTGACCCGAGAGTCGAGTATGAGATCTTCCGAGTTCTAAACGAGATTGGTACGAGTCTCGTTTCCCTTTTAAGTAAAATGAATTTAATAAGCGTGCAAATGCCTAAAGAATGAAACAACTAAAACCTCTTCGATTCTCTTTAATCGATTATCTTTTACGACCTGTTTTTAAGTATGTTTATTTTACGATAAAGGAGGAAGCCAACTGTAGAGAAAGGGCGGAAGATCCAAAGTTGGAAGTTTTGCTTTAAGTTCTGTAAATCAAGGTGGGCTTTTATATACAAAATAAAACGAGCAATGCTCGAAAAATCTTTCTTTATCACTTTGATATCTGTGTTTTCAAAAGTGATATTATGGCATGAACTATTTTATGTTTTATGTGAGTTCTCTTGTACCTATCTGAGTTAACATTCATGTTTTCCAGATTTAGAGTTAGTCTATTTAGATTAATTAACGATCGGCTCTGAGTTAGCTGCTAAGTGCTTTCCAGAGTTAGTGCACTTTGTAACCTGTGGTGTATGTGATATCCTGTTGAGGGGTACCAGCCACGGTGAATTAGAATTGGTCAAGATTGAACGTAACATTAGTCAGAAAATGCTCGCGCGAGTGATTTATGAGAAAAAGTCAGAAAATGTTTAGTAGACACGGATTCTTTCAATAAAACTCCGATGTACTACGCTTATGAAATGCCATATTTATCTATATTTATGATTATGTTTTCGGCATCGTGCCCACTAAGTACGTTTGTACTTAGCCCTGCATTGTTTTCTAAATGTGCAGGTTGAAGCGACGGTGAGCGGCGACGGTTGATGTTGAGTTAAAGGATAGGATGCTTAGTTAGAACCCTTCCGCTGCCAAACTCTGAATTTCTTTTTGAGATGTACTTTTTGAAAAATACTCTGTAGTCTAAGTCTGTAAATATGAACTTAGCTTCTTTATTGTACTTTTGTCGAGTAATCCTTAGGGATTAACTCTTTCTTATTTATATTCAAGTCTTATTCATGGTTTATCGATGTTTTTCATGTATGTTTAGTCAATTAGCCCCCTTCTTCCCCGCTTCTTTAATCCAACCCCAGTTGCACCCCGGCTTCTGCCTTCCCTCGGGATTTGGGGCTGTGACATATATATATAATTTCAGAAATGGACTAGTTGTTTGAGAATTACCTCAATTCTCGACAACGAGAGAAAAATCTCTTTCAAAACCTCGAGTAGAGAACCTAAAGAATTATGTGAAATTTCAACGGGCAGGAAGATACCGATATTGTCCGCCCTATAAGCCAAGATGTTGATAAAGAAGAAAGATATGACAGCTTATTTCATATACCTAGTTGGAGATCTAGGAGCCAGGAAGATCATCCAAACATGAGCGTTGTGAAAGAATATGAAAATGACTTTTCAGAAATATTATCTGATTTATCACCAGATTGTCGTGTAGGTTTCACGATCGACTTAGAACTACGAGCAGCTCCCAAATCAAGGGCCTTATGAAGAATGGTATCAAAGGAGTTAAAGGAGCTTAAGATCCAACTGCAAGAGTTGTTAGATGACGATTTCTTTAGACAAACAATTTTTATCATGGAAAACATTTTAGATGTTCATCATCGAAGAAAGATGATTCTGCGAGAATGTATATAGGCTGTCAAAAGTTAAATAAAGATAACCCTTAAGAATAAGTATCCTTTAACGAGAATAGAAGACCCCTGATAAGCTTAAAAGGAAACAAGTACAATTGTAAGGATAGACTTAAGGTCTAAGCATCACTAGTTAGAGGATAAACTCGTGATATACCCAAAAATTTTCTTTCGAACCAGATAAAACCATTATGAATGCTTAGTTATGCCGTTAGTTGGCTACTGCTCCGTAGTATTCATGAACCATATAAATAGAATTTTTCCACCTAGACTTACAAAAGAATTCATTTTAGTATTTATCGACGACAATTTCAGTTACCCCAAGAATGAGTAGGAACATGAAGAACACTTGCGAATAGTACTAGAAACGCCTAGAGTCGAGAAACTAGATGCCAAGTTCAGAAGAGCAAGTTCGAATGAAGAAGAAATGATTCTTGGATATATAGTGTCGACAGAAGATGTTAAGATAGATTCTTGCCAAGGTAGAGGCAGTACTCAAATGAAAAATCACTTACCAGTCTGAATGAAATAAGAATTTTCCCAGGTTGGACAGTTATAATAGAGGGTTCCATTAAGGAATTTTCTACGATTACTAAGACTTATAACACGACTGCATAGAAAAAAAGAATAATTGTACAGACAAGTGTGAGATAGGTACGCAGACGTTCAAGGAAAGGTTGATTATTACCCCAGATTCAGCCTCCCAGAGACGACAAGGAATACGAGATGGATGCTAACGCTACAAAGAACAAGATAGGATGGTATAAATGCAAAATGAGAAAGTGATAGCTTATGCTTCACGACACATTAACCTTAGGAAATTGAGTATTCAACCTACGACTTAGAACTTGCAGCCGTAGAGCTTGCATTGAAAATTTGGACACACCATCTATATGGTGCAAGGGATGAGATCTTCACAGAACATAAGAATTTGGAGCGTGTATTCGAGCAAAGAAATTAACATAAGACAAAGGAGATGGCTCGAACTAGTAAGATATTACGATTATGAAAATAATTACCATCTAGGTAAAGCTAAGGGTAAGAATAGATACGCTGAGTCGTAAGACTCCAATTAAGTTTAGATATCTCTACGTCGGAGAAGAAATGCTTATACGAGGATTCGAGAAGATGGATATAGAGATGCATGATGCATCAACATCGATCGCAGAGCAAATAGCGACATTAGTAATTATACCAAATTGTGAGAAAGATTATAAGTATCTAGAGAAAGGACGAGTCAATGGATAAGCCTCGACTAAGGATAAGAGCGGATAGACCAGCCGGTGATTCCGAAACATTGAGTATTATGATAGAAATCAAAGAGTAGACTTAGTATTTCCGACGACGACGAATTTAAGATTTAAGAAAGGATTTCTAGTGGAATAGAGTGAAACGAGATGTTGCCTAGTTTAGTAGAAAGATGTTTAGCTTATAAGAAGGTGAAAGCTTTTCACTAACAACTATACGAGTTGTTACAACCATTAGTTATTCCATAATGGAAATGGAAGGATATAGTTATGGTTTTATGACAACGGGATTTTTTTGAAAGACACGAGGCAGAAAAGTTAGATACCAAACTTAACTTTAGTACCGCTTCTCACCTCCAGTTGAATGGACAGTCCGAGAAAACGATTCAGATACTCGTTGATGTGCTAAGAATGATAATATTAGCCGCAGAGCGAAATGGAAGAACACTTAGCCAACAACCGAATTATTATAACAATAATTATTAAGCTATGATAGGTATTACGCCTGACGAGACTTTGAAGAAAAATAAGATTTAGATAGCTACCTTATTGTTATAAGGTAGGTGAAAGAAAGAACTTAGGACCAGATATGGTCAGTGAAAGGATCGAGATCATACGATAGATTTGAGTCAGAATAAACGAGTTTAAAGAAGATAAAAGTCTTAAGTATATACGACAATTCGAACTTAATAATCGAGAAGGAAAATAAAAGCTCCTTAAGATTTCTCCGTTAATGAGAAACCTTAGTTTTGTGTCAAGTACAGACTTCGATAAAGATTTATATAATTAGAAAATGACTTGGAAAAGATAGTTTCCAATACAAATAGTTATGGCTTTATCGCCAAGTTTATGGAATACTTATTTTTTTTTAAGTGTGTCTCATTTTGAGAAAGTATATACGTTCGATTTTATAACATGAAGTTCTATCAGCAAGACGTCGTTCTTGAAATCGACTTAAGTTGTTAAGAAAGGACGAAAACGATCTTGGATCGAAAAACACAAAAGTTAAGGAGCAAGTCGAGACGATTAGTAATAGCGTTATAAGATCATCACAGGCAAGAGGAAGCCATGTGAGAATTCGGAAAAGAGTTGAGTAAGAAGTACTTCAAGCAGTTAAAGAGGATAAGCAAATTTCGGGACGAAATTTTTCGCAAGGGGGTAGGATGTAATACCCCGAAAATTCTTTACGTTCTTAAAAATTTAAAGTTATTAAAATAAATGGCTTTGCACACCTAAGTTTACGATTTTAAATTTTAAGACTAACGGTCGAATCCGTTTCCGAAAATAAATTACGGAAGTCAGCTAGACGACTACTGTATTTAGGGTTAGCGCGTACAAAAAGTTTTTAGTTCGTGAACTCAGAACAGAAAACAGTCTGATTTTTACATTCACGAAATCGCGATACGAACTCGCCCGAGAAAGTTCGTTTTTATGATTTTTCGGACGAAACTCGGACTGTGTCGTCCCGAGTTTTTGTCGGAATTAATTTTTTATAAATTTTATTTTCCGATTATGTTTTATACGTTAGAATTTTGGACGAATCAGATCGTGATGATTTTGTGCCGAGCTACGTTTTTCGTCGTTCGATCTCCGTAACGTCGTATGGCGTCGGAAAAGCGCGTATCTTCCCTCCCTTCCCTCTCATGACCGATTTCTCTCTCTTTTTAGCAAGTTAGTTCTTTTCTTTTATATAGTATTACTTTTTTTACCTACTACTATTCAAACACTATTCACTTTACACCTTTAATCTAAGTATATATAACCTTGTTATATCATTCTAACTCACATCTCCTCCCTCCCTCAACCCTAAGTTCGGCTGCCCCCCCTCCCCCCTCCCTCTCCCTTCTTCATTTCTTCTTCCTCCATTGTTGAAGAAAGCTTCAAGATCTTGAGCAAGAAAATCACAAGTCTTCCTCCATCCATCAAACTTCATTCCTTCCTTTAGTAAAAATCAAGGTATCCATCTCCTCTATGTTTCTAACCATCCAAAATCTTTTTCTTTTTAATTTCTTCTTTGGATCGAAATTGAGGAATGTTGGAACTAGATGGTTGATCTTGGATTAGTTAAATTAGATGTATTAGATGTGTTAATTAGGGATTAAAATTTAATGAAATCAAGATTTTAGGGCTTTTTGTAGGATTTTTGGAATTCTTCAATTGATGTTAAATTCATGCTTAGGAAGTGTTCAATTAGTGATTAAAACAAAGATAAATCGAAACCCCTATGTATAGGATGAAAACCGAATTGAGCTAGGGTTGGGAATTGGGGATTTTTGTTTAATATGTAATTAGACTTCAATTGATTAATTGAGGATATAATAGTATGATGAATGGATTAATGATGATGTTTGATGAAGAAAACCACCCCCTAAATTGTTAAGTTATTACCGAAAATTATGAAAGAATTAGGGGTTTTCATGTAGTTGATTTAGTCGTTGATTTGTTGATGAAATAATGTTTATAATGATAATAGTTGATGTTATGAATTTAATTGGAATTTTCTAAAAATATTAATGAAAGTATAAGAGACTAAAAACTCGATCTAAGTTGAAGATGGTTAATAATATGGAGTGATGATATGAATAAAAATGATATATGTTAGATGTTGATTGATGTCATAGAAAATGAACGAATTCCGATAACTTTTGGAATTTCGTAAGAGACGAACGAGTGGACATAACTAATAATCGAGAAGTCGAGTAAGTATTATAACTTTATAATATTGTTTATGATGGACTAAGGTATACTTTTGTAGTTGACGTCATGAACTTTCGAGCTATTATAGTATGAGTTAAAGTGATAGTCAAGAACTAGAACGAGAAATTGATAACTTGTTTTGGTTTAGTACTTGATAGTTGGAAGCCGACGTTTAGAACGTCGTGCTATTGGACGAGTTTTGAGAAGGAGTTCATCACGTACGGGAGTACGTGATGACTGCCTTAAGAGTAAAATTCATGAGAAATCGAATACGAGAACTTAGAACGAACCTAAGAAGTTTAACGTTGAAATCTATCGAGCAACTAGGGTTATTCGCGGCAGTTTTGCGACCCTTTCCGGAAACTGAAATATCTCCTAGCTCGTTTATCGGATTTGGAATCCGTAAATTGGAACGTAAACTAAACATCCCAAGCTTTCCAATGGTACAGGGCTCATCCCCTGTTTCCAGTTCCCCTGTTCTGGGCAGTCCCCAGAGTTACTGCCTTGCGCAGTGAATTTTCAGAATTTATTCTTCTAAGTTGTTTCGTTCGCGACTTAGTTTCTTTCGATCGTTTAAGCCGTAATAACTAACGACTATCTTCCTACTGACCCTAGAGTCAAGAAAGGAGCCTTGAGTGCTAAATGAGACGAGACCTCATCTCGTATCCGTTAAAGTAAAGAAGTTTAGTTAAGCGAGAAATTGCTTAAGCCGTATAATGAATTAAAACTTATTTTCCTAAGTTGATTTCTTTTCCAACTTAGTTCCTTTGATCTTTTAAGTCCTATTAAGGTATCGACTACCCTCTCTACTGACCTAAGAGTCGAGTATGAGACCCTTCGAGTTCTAAACGGGATTTGTTCGAGTCTCGTTCCTGTTTAAGTAAAATGAATCTAGTAAGCGTGCAATTGCCTAAAGAAATGAAACGACTAAAAACCTATTCGAATTTCTATGAACGATTATCTTTTACGAATCGATTTTAAGTGTTATTATTTTACGATGAAGGAGGAAGCCAGCACTAAGGAAAGGACGGAAGAACCAAAGAACGGAAACCTGTTTAGTTGTTCTGTATCATCGAGGTGGGCTTTTATATATATGAAATAAAACGAGCAATGCTCTAAAACCTTTCTTTATCGCTTTGATATCTGAGTTTTCAATTGATAATCATGGCATAAACTGTTTAAATATTTTATGTGAGTTCTCTTGTACCTATCTGAGTAAACCTTCGGGTTTTCCAGATTTATTAGTTAACGATCGGCTCTGAGTTAGCTGCTAAGTGCTTTCCAGAGTTAGTGCACTTTGTAACCTGTGGTGTATGTGATACCCTGTTGAGGGGTACCAGCCACGGTGAATGAGAATTGGTCAAGATTTGAACGCAACATACCAGAAAAATGCTTGTACAAGCTACTCTATACAAATTAGTCAGAAAATGTTTAGTAGACACGGGTCTTTTTCAATAAAACCCCGATATGCTACGATTATGAGATGCCTGATTATTTATACTGATGAATATGTTTTCGGCATCGTGCCCACTAAGTACTTTTGTACTTAGCCCTGCATATGTTTTCTAAATGTGCAGGTTGAAGCGATGGAAGCGGCGAAGGTTGAATAAAGTTGTCATAGGAAGACTTTAGTTAGTATGAATCACTTTTCCGCTGCAGAACTCTAGTTTTGATGAACATTTATGTAATCACTGTAGACTAAGATCTGTCTTATAACTTAGTTATACATCATATACATTCAGTCGAGTAATCCTTCGAGAATTACTCTTCCTTTTGTAATTAAAGTCTTGTTCATATAATATATGTTGTTTCTTATGTATGTATGTGCTTCTTTAACCCAACCCCAGTCGCGCCCCGGCTTCCGCCGTCCCTCAGGATTTGGGGCTGTGACACATGATGTATCTTATTATCAAGTAAAGTACCAATTAACAGAATTAGAAAATATAAATTGTACATTCTAGAAGAAAATAATTGCATGATACTATGAGTTAATATATTAGTGGTCATAAAATAATTCTTAATTATGACAGTTTTATTTGCGTTCATCCTCTTTTCTAATATATGTAGCATATATATTAGTAGTGATTGTGTTGTATTTGCAGTGCAGATAGTTTCTTAAATATGTAATGACTGCCAAAAGGTATATGACGTGGGAAGGGAATTGAATTTACATCCATCGGTTGCACTGATATCTTTCTCTCCACAATCAAAGCATTACAACATGAAGTAACAAATCCACACTTCTGAAAATAAAGAATTTGCAACTGGAGATAGGTGTATTCAAAGCATATGATATAATTTAATGTTTTTCATTACCATTTTTTTAATTAGTTAATGTAACTTAGTAAACTGATGTGGTTATATTTGATCATAGCAATTGGCATTATTTTGAGTTTTTGTTTAGAAGGAATGTGACTGTTACTCAACAAATTGATTAGGTATGATTGCACGGGTTTCGTTGTGGTTGCCATTTAAATTTTGAATTAGTATAAAGTAAATGCTATCAATTTGTGGGAGGTGGAAATCATTGAGTATTTATACTTTGTAATACACTTTTTTTTTTGCTTTTATTCTTTTTGTTAAATTTGTTCGAGTTAATACATGTGCTTAAACATCTCTCATTTTAAACTAAAGATCATGTGAGATCATGCATTCGATTGTATTTCACTGATGCATTGCATTTCAGGTATCACTTGTCTGATGCTTTCAATTCATAAACATATTATATACACATCAAACTAAATTGTGTCACATTTTTGTATCTTTAAGCCTTTCTCAACGCCATCAATATATAAACCTAAATCGTAATGGTGAGATATTTTTATCACACTTTGTTTCATGTGTCCTTATGCAATTGAGGTTGACTAACATTAATTGTTTTTCCCATTTTAGATATTTATAAGCGTGCGGTGCCCTGGAAGTACAATTTGGCAAAAATCGACGATTTTATATCTCTTAAGAGTTTATTAGCTATCAAATATTCATACACATGAGTTTATTAGATATGAACTGTGATTCGACACGAGATGATCCTTCATATAATACTTATTTTTAACTAGGTGATAATTCGTTTAACACTTATTTGAAAAAATGATTTCTTAGGTTACATCACTTTAAATAAAATGTTGTTATACTTTTTTAAAAATATATTGAAATTACAACATAAAGGTTTTTTAAGACAATACACTATACACGAGATGATACTTCATACAACACTTATTTACAACGAGATGATTATTCATGTTTACTCATTGGCCAACGAGATGATCATTTGCAATGATTTGTCAAATTATATCACTTTGGAATAAAGTTTTAAAATTATTTTTTATAAATTACAACGTAAAGTGATTATCCGTCATGTAATACTTATTGTAATGATTCGTCAAAATATATCACTTTAAAGTAAAATATTAAATCATTCTTCTAAATTGTGTAATTTGTAAACTATAACATTAAGTAATTCCCGTCGATGTTCGACGGGCAACAAACTAGTTATCTATTAAAAGAGTAATTCTTATATGTCATTTCTGTGATATTACCATTTCTAATGTGGATAAAAAGTTTTCATTCATTGTAGCATAATCAAAATCTTGTTTCGGAGGAATAATAGATTCACTCGGAGAATCTTCTAATCTAGATATTCTATAGTCTAAATTTCTATTTTCATGTTTTAATTCTTGTATTTCTTTTTTCAAATTATTAATTTCTATTATGATGTCATTCATAGAATTAGGATTTTCTTTTATTTTCTTCTGTTTTATTCGTTTATAAACTTCTGACATCATATATGGTCCTTCTGGACTCAATATTTTTTTAAATTCTTTATTTTTATTATTATTATTATTAGAAGTGTCACAGCCCCAAATCCCAAGGGACGGCAAAGCCGGAGTGCGACTAGGGGTTGGATTAAAGAAGCGGGGAAGAAGAGGGATAAATAAATAAACAGACAAATATTAGTCGACAACTGATATCTATAAACAGATTTTATTGAAAGAAAGAGAGTCGACCTTGAAGGATCGCTCGACAAGTTGTTCAAAAGTTAACTAAGTTCATTGTACAGAACTTAGACAAAAAGATAGGTATATACAATAATTCAAAAAGATTGGCAGCAGAAAGCGTAAAGCTTAACACAAGATCTTCATCCTAACTACAACTCTTTACTCAACCTCCTGTCGCTCTCGTCACTCAACCTGCACATTTATAAAACATATGCAGAGCTAAGTATAAACATACTTAGTGGGCATATTGCCGAAAATATATCATAAGTATAGATTAAATCAGGCATCTCAATAAATAGCGCATCGGGGTTTTTCATCAAATACCCGAGCCTACTAAACATTTTCTTTCACTTTTCACAATATAGCTTGGCCAAGCCTTTACTTGATGTTACGTTCAAACTTGCCCAACTTCTGTTTCAACGTCGGGGAAGAGTTAACTTCTTCCTCACACGTTCTATTCACCGTGGTTGGCTACCCCTCAACAGGGTACCACATACACCGGCTATCGTGTACACTTAAACCCTGGAAAACCCTTACTGGTTAACTCAGCGGTCCGATCGATTAGTTAACCCCTTTTGGCTAACTCAGAAAGGCACAAGAGAACTCACATAAAACAAATATTTTCATGCCTTGATAATCACTTTAAAACACAGTTATAAAGCGATAAGTAAACATTTTCGAGCATCGCTCATTTGATTTGATATATAGAAAAGCCCACCTTAGGCGATTTACAGAACAACTAAAGCTTCCGTCTTCTATCTTCCGTCCTATCTTCTAAACTCGACTTCCTCCTTTGAACGCAAATAATCACACTTTAATAAATGGTCAAGACAATAAAGGAAAAGGAAATCGAATTCGTTTTATGACTTTTAGGCCTTTGCACTTTAACTATATTCTTTTGATTATCAAAGAAATGAGACTCGAACAATTCTCGTTTAGAAACTGACTCGGCACATTACTCGACACTTAGGTCAGTTAATAAAGGAATTTGATAACTTATAACGACTTAGAAGTTCACAAGGAATGAAGTTAAAAAGGATTCAACTTAAGAAATTAGGCTTACGAAAGTTTCTGCACAGAGCAGAAGTTCTGGAGTTCATACAGAACATATTCCTACGAAACAGGGGATGAAATTGGTACCAAAAGAAAGCTACGGATGTCTAGTTTATTTTCCAATTTATGGATCTCGATTTCGCTAAGCGAGCAGGACGTTATGATAGTTTCTGTGAAAGGTCGCAAAACAGTCCGAGTGAAACCCTAGGTGCTCGTAAAACTCGACGCACGATTCCCTAGGTTCGATCAATGCTATACAACCGTTAAGCTCATGAAATTATTATCTTTTTTACAGTAAATACGTGCAAACTTTCATGACGAACTCCTTCATATTTCTCGATTAAAAACACGACGTATATTTCCTCGTCTTTCAACTAATCAAGTACGAAACCAATTCAATTCAATTTCACTTTCATTCTTCAATTTCTCGTTTATAAAATATAACTTATATCATCTCATATCTCGGATGGAAATATCGTCAACTACAATCTCATTCGTTTATCAATGTTAAACACTAATATCCGATTAGTTTCCTTATTCGACTTTCCTATCGACACTTAGACTCGTTTCTTCGTCTCTTAACAAAATTTCAACTTCTTTAGAATTCGTTCAAATTTTATAATTATATTCCTTGATTACTAAGATTAACGAATATTCAAACCATAAACCTATATCATTATCCCCTCTCGACTTATCGACGATTCTTCGTCTCTTATTAAAAATTCGACGTTCTCCGATTTTGCTCAAACTTTCCAATATCGCTCATCAACTACCAAGATTCACCAATATGAAAACCATATACTCAAATTATTATCGAATCTTAACTTATCGTCGGTTTTTCGTCTCTTACGATTTCTATTTTATTTTTAGAAAAATTCAATTAAATTATATAATCATCTACATACTTACTACATATCATTTATATCATCATATCAACCAAAACATATCAAATACTACATCAAATCCTCACTTCTTTCTCTCTTACATTTTTATTTTTATTTTTAGAAAAATCTCAATTAATTCATACACACATCTATCAATACATAGAACATAAATCCACCAATCAATCCTCAAAGAAAATCGAACTAACATAAAACCCCTAATTTCCCTAATATTTTCGGTAATTAGCAAATAGTTAGGAGGGTGATTTCCACATGATTTCTATCCATGAAATCCATTCCTAAGCATCTAACAACATGTATTAACCATAGAACATCATGCTTCTTCTTTTCCAAATTTTCGAAAAAAACAAAGTTGAGGGGAAGAAGTTTTGTTCGGTTCAATCCGTAGAGGAAGCTCTTACCTTGTCGATCATGGACTCGGAAATAAGATCGATCGGTAGATGAATGACTTGTGGAGCTTTTGAAATCTTGAAGAATCAACAATGGTGGAAGAAAGTGAGAGAGAAGAGAGAGGGAGAGGTGATGGCGGTAAAGGGGAGAGAAAGAGAGAGATGATGAGGTGTTTTATGATAGAACTTCATAAAGTAGAAAATAAACTAACAAGGGTGATGACTCACAAGGGTAAGGTGGCGGTTTGGGTGGGGATTTTGTAATACTCCGGAAAATTTCTTATGCGTTAAAAATTTAATGTTAATAATAATTATGGCTTTGCACGCCTTAGATCCTGATTTTCAATTCTAAGACCAACGGTGAAATCCGTTTTTAAAAATAAATTCCGGAAGTCAGTGAAATGAATATTGTATTAGAGTTTTCGCGGAGGAAAACTTTTTAGTACGAGAACTCAGATCGGGAAACCGTCTGATTTTTACATTCACGAAATTTCGATACGAGTTCGCCCGAGAAAGTTCGCTTTTATGATTTTTTTCCGGACGAAACTCGGACTGTGACATCCCGAGGTTTTGTCGAAATTTAAGTTTTAAATATTATTTTCCGAGTAAGAAAAATATTCCGGATTTATTGGTTAAATCGGAATTCGCCGAAAACGTGCTGAATACGTTTTTATTTACTCGATTTTTATAACGTCGTATCGCGCAAAAAAAAACGCGTATTTTTCCCTAATTTTTAAGCCATGACCGACTTCATGCCTTTATTCATTAGGATATTTCATTAGTTTATATTTTAAAGTCTATGACTCATTTCTTCTCTTGAATTTCTAATGTTAAAATATTGGACACCTAAGCTAGGATTAAAAATCAAACAAAGCTTGGCATCACCTCATTCCTCTCCCTCTCTTTCACGGTAACACACACATATACTCTTCCTCCAATTTTCTTTGATCTTCCATTGTTGTTCATCAAGTTCTTGACAAGATTTCTTCATCAATTGATCAATCATCCATCAATTTCATTCCTAATTCCATATCTAGCAAGGTAATTCCTAGAGCTACAATTCTATCCAATTAAAATTTAATTTCTTTTATTTATGATGTGGACCAAAAATTTAATAAATGGATTGGATGATGATTTAGTCTTAATTCTTATAATTAGTTGGTTAGTAAATGATTTGATGAGGGAATTAATGAAAGAAATCCAAGAACTCTAAGTCTAATGAGGGGACTGAATTTGGGGCATGAGTATAGGATGTTTTAATCCTAAAATTGATTGGAGAAATAAACTAAGATAGTGTTTAATTGATGTTTGATACAAAGAGATTTCAATTCCCCTAAGTTTTGTTGAGGGACGGATTTTTACTTAGGGTTTGAGGATCAATTTAAACTAATGATGTAGAAGTTTAATTCAATGATTAATATATGCTACTGACCTGTACAGTGAATTTTCAAAACTCATTTTCACAAGTTGAATTCTTTTCAACTTAACTCCTTAAGACCTTTTAAGTTGTTATGAGCTATCGACTACCATTATTAACCGACCTCAGTGTCGAGTAAGAAACCGAGCAAGTGCTAAACGAGATGTGTTCGAGTCTCGTTCCCGTTTAATTAAAGAAGTTAGTTTAACGTGCAAATGCCTAAGAGCCTAAAAGACTTAACAGTTTCCGATTCTCTATTTCTTTTAACGTCTCAACCGATTATTAAAATGTGTTTGCTTGCGTTCAAAGGAGGACGTTGAGGTTAGAAGACGGGACGGAAGATCAGAGACAGAAGCACGAGTAATAGTTCTGTAAACGAACGAGGTGGGCTTTTCGAAAGTGTATCAATTACTGCCTTATTTATATGCGAGCGTTGCTCGAAGGTGTTTACGTTTTGCTTTAATAAATGAGTATTAAAGTATTTATATGCGAGTGTTGCTCGAAAGTGATTACATATTGTTTCAATAAGTGAGTATTAAAGTTCTATCAGTGCTTTAATGAATTGTTTATGTGAATTCTATTATGTCTCTCTGCGTTAGCCCTCAGGTGCTAACCAGAGTATTGGATTCTGAGATAGCCCTCAGGCTGCTATCCAGATAATTCCAACTAAACGATCAGATTCTGAGATAGCCCACAGGTGCTATCCAGAGGGACAGTTTCTGAGTTATCCCTCAGGTGCTTTCCAGACGATCGGATGTGAGTTTAAAACCTACAGTGTGTCATTCAGAAATTAAATGTTTATATTTCAGTAAAAGTTTAATATAAGTGTTTTATGAAATGATGCATAATTAAGTCAATACTCTTGTGAGTTGTTTTCGGCAACGTGCCCACTAAGTACTTTTGTACTTAGCCCTGCATGTTTGTTTTTGAATGTGCAGGTTGAGTGACGAAGGCGGAGGAGGTTGAGTAAAGGTCGTAATTAAGGAAGTAAAGATTAATTGAGCCTCGATTTCACATTCGATATGTGATATCATTTTCTACACTTTTCTGCTGCCAATTCTGTAAACTAGTTTCAGATAAAGTATAACTTAGAACTAAGTTTCATCCTTTGAACTTAGTCCCTTTTAAGAATAGCTATGTCGAGTGATCCTCCGTGATTTACTTTTTCTTTCATTAAATAAAGTCGGTTCTTCTATTATTGTAAATCCTTTCGGTTTAAGTTATTCATACTTTAAACCTAGTTTTCTCTGATCACAACTTGTCGAGCGATCTTTTGTGATTGACTCTCTCTTTTATCCAATGAAGTCAAGTTCTTAGTAGTTTCAGTTATATTTGTCTGTTTATTCATTCATACTCCCCTTCTTCCCCGCTTCTTCAATCCAATCCCTAGTCGCACCCCGGCTTGGCCGTCCCTCGGGAGTTGGGGCTGTGACAGAATGGTATCAGAGCATTCGTTTCTGCTCTGACCATGGGTTATTTTTCTAGTGATACCACAGAGTAATATCAGAACAATCGTTTCTGCTCTGTATATGAATTTCTTTCAAGTAGTAAGATAGAGTATTTGTATATACTCTATACCTGAGTCTTCTTTGAGAAAGTAAAGTTTAGTTTGTATCACTAAACTTAAGAGTGTAGTAAACGACTCAACCTCCCGCTACGTCGACTCAACCAAGGAAGAAAAGAAAGGTATTAAAAGTGTTTTCATTTTGAAAATTTGAAGTATTAAATATACTTCTGTGAGAACCAAATGTGCCAAGGATAAATTATGTGAAAGTATGAGAGATATATTTGGTAAAATATGTGAAATTATGTGAGTTATAATTTCTTTGATTAAGATGTTTTGTTGATATGAGAACTTAGACCATTGTTTAAGGTTTCTCCCGATTCTATGAGAACTTAGACTGCTGCTCTAAGATTCCCCGAGAACATAGATGTTTTAAGAAGCGTTGATTCCAAATGATTTCGAAAGGAGATCGTGAAATGAGAAGGACTTTTAAAGACGAATGTTGCGTGCGTGAAGTGACATGAGCAAAGACTCGGCGGAGTCAAACGTTATTTTGTAATCAAGAGCCGATAAGAATTTCCTTCGAGGAAATAGGATAAATAATGATAAGTTAATTTAATTCCGTATTAAGTGAACGAAATAAACGATTTGATGTTTGAGAAGCGTTGGCTTCGAAACCAGAAAGATACGATCAAGACGAAGAGGACAGAATAAAGGGAATCAAAGAGAATAAAGAAACAAGTGTTACTTCTGTACAAGTAACACGAATGAAGTCGTCTTTCGATGGGAGTTCGCTCCGTTATAACTCCAAGAGGAGATCCGTTTTATTATTAAGAATTGAGTACGAAAATTTTAGCTAATTTCCAACGATCGCTCGATTCCGACGACGACTAGAACTTGTGTTCTAAAAGTTATTCCTTAGTTATTATTCCACTTTCTTTTGGAATTTTATTTCATACTTCGTAATTGAACGAAGAATACGACGAATACGAGCATTAGGTGACGAGAACGACAAGTCTTTTATAAACGAATGTCACATAAGTATAAGTGACATGAACAAGTCTCTTTGGAGTTGACTTGTTATAATGTTGAAGAACCATTAAGAGTTTCTCTTCAAGAAAGCTAAGGAGTCTAAGCTAAAATGATTAAGTGTACGTTAAGACGATTAAGATAAGTTAAGATGGTTAAGGTAAGCTAAGAACCGTTAAGAGTTTGGTTGCAATTTGAAAAATTGTTAGATGATTAAGATAAGTTAATTCCTTATTGAATGGATGAGTGCTTAAGGCACGGAATTGACGGGAATTTTTTATTTCTCTAGTTTAAAAGATGTCGCCAAGAACAGTTAACAATCGAAGAGGCAGAGGACCCGGTAGGCCACAGGGACCAGGGGGTCGGCAGGCTAGAAACGACAGTGAAGAAGAATATGAACATCAGGAAACCCCTCCACCTCCACCACCACTACATCGTGACATAGAACATCTGTTCCTCAAAAGAAATCCACCAGTCTTTGATGGATCAGAAAAACCGAGCGATGCTGAGCTTTGGGTAAGAGCTATAGAAAGAATCTTTAAACTTCTCAAATGCACGGATGAAGAGCGTCTCTCATGTGTTGCTTTTCAACTCAACGGACCAGCCGATTGTTGGTGGAAAACTAGGCAGAAGGTTATTCCGACAGAGCATCTGGCTTAGTTTACATGGGATGAGTTTAAGAAAGCATTTTGCGACAAGTACATCCCTAAAACCTATAGAGCAAGGAAGGAAGCAGAGTTCTACAGTCTGAAACAAGGGAAGATGATAGTGACGGAATACGATGCAACTTTCTGTGAGTTATCAAGGTATGCACCCGAGCAGGTAGATACGGACGAGAAGATAGCAAAGAAGTTCCGTGGGGGACTTAGACACGAACTAGGATTGGCACTGGCCAGCCATGGAGGACTAAGCTATACAGACATACTAGCACGAGCCTTAGAAATGGAGGCAGTTGTGCCAGATGAACGACAGATTGTAGTGCCTATATCAGCACTAACCCAGACTCCAACTCCAGACCATTCCAACAACCATAGCTGCAACCATAAAGGTAAAAGGAAAAGAGAAGGAGGAAACCAGGGTGGAAAGCAGCGTGGCCTTCAGCAGCCGAATCTAAATAAACCACAAGGGCAGTGGCAGGGACAACAGGCAGACAATGACCAAGGAAGAATCACAGTTCATAACTGCCCTAAGTGTAACAAAATGCACTTTGGTAACTGTTTGGCGAACTTCGATTGTTGTTATAACTGTGGTCGACAGGGACACGCGAGAAGAAATTGTCCGAAACCGTTGCTAACCTTGAGAGCTATGCAAGCTCAGCCACAGCCGCCACAACAACAACTACAACAACAACGAGAGCAAAATGCATGGGCATTTGTGAATGGGCCAGAAGCACAGGACAAGGGCAAGAGTCACTAGGCAAATAGTTGGCTTAATTTCAGACTAGTAGTATTTTTGTATAAGTTCTCGTTAGGGGCAAATCAGTACTCGTTCGACGTATATGTACATATGACCCCGTGAGTGGGCTTCGACTTCGTGAAAATATTTCTTCTAAACCGTAGGCTTAACGTAAGTGTTAGTGAAATGTTGGATATAATCCATGGGATGGAAGGATTATGATCATGGTATCAATTACCATTCAGAAAGGGTTAACGTCATAGCAGATGCGACGAGTCGCAATACTCCAACCAAATTCGGATATCTCTTTATCGAGGAAGAAGCACTTATACGAGAATGCGAGACAATAGATTTAGAGGTGCTCGATACACCTAAAATCGACAACCAGCCGAATAGTAGCACTCATAGCTACACCAGGCTTACGAAAGATAATCATAAGTGCCCATAGAAAGAACGAGTCGATCGAAAAGCTTTGACTTAAGATAAGAACGGATAAACCTGACGATTATTCCTAAGCACTAGATGATACGATCGTATTTAAGATAGACTTTGTATCCTGACGACGACGAATTGAAGAACGATATAATGAGTGAGGCTCACGATACGTCGTATACCGCATACCCAGGAAGTATGAAGATGTATGAAGATTGAAGAAAGAAGTTTCGAGAAGACGAAAGTCTTACGTATATGCGACAATCAGAACTTAATTCGAAAAAGAAGATAAAGTTTTCTTTAAGATTTCTCCTATAAAAGAATCATTTGATTCAAGTAAAGTATAAGCTTAAATGAAGCTTATTATGAGTATCGGATATCTCGGAAAAGATGAATTTGAAATGACGTATAGATTGGCCGTGTTGTCAAGTCTATGAAATGTTATTATATTTGTGTACCTCGTATGAGAAAGTACGTGTTCGATTCTAAACGCTTGATTCATCAGCAAGACATAGCTCTTGATTTCCGATATAAGTTATAACGAAAGAACGCAATCAATCCGGAATCGAAAGGTGCGATAGTTAAGAAATAAGTCGATACGATTAGTAAAGCATTCTGGAATTACTACGGGCAAGAGGAAGCTACGTGGGAACTTTTTGCGAAGGAGGTAAGCAAATTTCGGGACAAAATTTTTCGTAAGGGGGGTAGGATGTAATACCCCGGAAAATTTCTTCTGTGTTAAAAATTTAAAGTTAATAATAATTATGGCTTTGCACGCCTTAGATCCCGATTTTCAATTCTAAGACCAACGGTGAAATCCGTTTTTAAAAATAAATTCCGGAAGTCAGTGAAACGAATATTGTATTAGGGTTTTCGCGGAGGAAAACTTTTTAATACGAGAACTCAGATCGGGAAACCGTCTGATTTTTACATTCACGAAATTTCGATACGAGTTCGCCCGAGAAAGTTCGTTTTTATGATTTTTCCGGACGAAACTCGGACTGTGACGTCCCGAGGTTTTGTCGGAATTTAAGTTTTAAATATTATTTTCCGAGTAAGAAAAATATTCCGGATTTATTGGTTAAATCGGAATTTGCCGAAAACGTGCCGAATACGTTTTTATTTACTCGATTTTTATAACATCTATCGCGCCAAAAAAAAACTTGTATTTTTCCCTAATTTTTAAGCCATGACCGACTTCATGCCTTTATTCATTAGGATATTTCATTAGTTTATATTTTAAAGTCTATGACTCATTTCTTCTCTTGAATTTCTAATGTTAAAATATTGGACACCTAAGCTAGGATTAAAAATCAAACAAAGCTTGGCATCACCTCATTCCTCTCCCTCTCTTTCACGGTAACACACACATATACTCTTCCTCCAATTTTCTTTGATCTTCCATTGTTGTTCATCAAGTTCTTGACAAGATTTCTTCATCAATTGATCAATCATCCATCAATTTCATTCCTAATTCCATATCTAGCAAGGTAATTCCTAGAGCTACAATTCTATCCAATTAAAATTTAATTTCTTTTATTTATGATGTGGACCAAAAATTTAATAAATGGATTGGATGATGATTTAGTCTTAATTCTTATAATTAGTTGGTTAGTAAATGATTTGATGAGGGAATTAATGAAAGAAATCCAAGAACTCTAAGTCTAATGAGGGGACTGAATTTGGGGCATGAGTATAGGATGTTTTAATCCTAAAATTGATTGGAGAAATAAACTAAGATAGTGTTTAATTGATGTTTGATACAAAGAGATTTCAATTCCCCTAAGTTTTGTTGAGGGACGGATTTTTACTTAGGGTTTGAGGATCAATTTAAACTAATGATGTAGAAGTTTAATTCAATGATTAATATATGTTGTAATGGACTTAGGAGTGGTAAAATGGATTAATTTGATGATGAAAACATCCCTCCTAATTATATTGCTATGACCGAAAATATAAAGGAAATTAGGGGTTTAGTGAGGTTTGGTTCTAATGACGAGATAATGATGAATTAAGGTCCCTAATGATATTAGGTGATTATATGAATTTATTGGAAATATTCTAAAAATAATAAGGAAATCATAAGAGGCAAAAGTTCATTGACAAATCGAGTTTGGGTAATGAATTGAGATTATGATATACGTATTAATGAATCCTATCATTAGGAGAACGAATTTGTAGTTGGCGACGTGTTAATTCGAGTTATGGAATGATAGGTTTTAATTGAAATCGAGAAGTTGGAATTTGATTTAAGAGCTTGAATTGGTTTAGTAATTGGTTAGTTTGAATGTCGAGGTTTTAATCGTCATATTAGTAATCGAGAAATGAAATGGAGTTCATCGCGTATGAGGTTAAGTGTTGACTGCCTTGAGGTATAAATTTCGTGTGAAAAATAGAGGATTAACATAAATCGAACCTAGGAAGTCGTGCGCCGAGTTATCGAGCCTAGGGTTAAACTCGGACTATTTTGCGACGTTTCACGGAAACTGTCATAACTCCTAGCTCGCTTAACGAAATCGAGATCCGTAAATTGGAGAGTAAACTAGACATCCGTGGCTTTCTTTTGGTACAGGGCACGTCCCCTGTTTCGAAATCCCCTATTCTGTGTGATGGCTACTGACCTGTACAGTGAATTTCCAAAACTCATTTTCACAAGTTGAATTCTTTTCAACTTAACTCCTTAAGACCTTTTAAGTCGTTATAAGTTATCGACTACCATTATTAACCAACCTCAGTGTCGAATAAGAAACTGAGCAAGTGCTAAACGAGATGTGTTCGAGTCTCGTTCCCGTTTAATTAAAGAAGTTAGTTTAACGTGCAAATGCCTAAGAGCCTAAAAGACTTAACAGTTTCCGATTCTCTGTTTCTTTTAACGTCTCAACCGATTATTAAAATGTGTTTGCTTGCATTCAAAGGAGGACGTTGAGGTTAGAAGATGGGACGGAAGATCAAAGACAGAAGCACGAGTAATAGTTCTGTAAACGAACGAGGTGGGCTTTTCGAAAGTGTATCAATTACTGCCTTATTTATATGCGAGCGTTGCTCGAAGGTGTTTACGTTTTGCTTTAATAAATGAGTATTAAAGTATTTATATGCGAGCGTTGCTCGAAAGTGATTACATATTGTTTCAATAAGTGAGTATTAAAGTTCTATCAGTGCTTTAATGAATTGTTTATGTGAATTCTATTATGTCTCTCTGCGTTAGCCCTCAGGTGCTAACCAGAGTATTGGATTCTGAGATAGCCCTCAGGCTGCTATCCAGATAATTCCAACTAAACGATCAGATTCTGAGATAGCCCACAGGTGCTATCCAGAGGGACAGTTTCTGAGTTAGCCCTCAGGTGCTTTCCAGACGATCGGATGTGAGTTTAAAACCTACAGTGTGTCATTCAGAAATTAAATGTTTATATTTCAGTAAAAGTTTAATATAAGTGTTTTATGAAATGATGCATAATTAAGTCAATACTCTTGTGAGTTGTTTTCGGCAACGTGCCCACTAAGTACTTTTGTACTTAGCCCTGCATGTTTGTTTTTGAATGTGCAGGTTGAGTGACGAAGGCGGAGGAGGTTGAGTAAAGGTCGTAATTAAGGAAGTAAAGATTAATTGAGCCTCGATTTCACATTCGATATGTGATATCATTTTCTACGCTTTTCCGCTGCCAATTCTGTAAACTAGTTTCAGTTAAAGTATAACTTAGAACTAAGTTTCATCCTTTGAACTTAGTCCCTTTTAAGAATAGCTATGTCGAGTGATCCTCCGTGATTTACTTTTTCTTTCATTAAATAAAGTCGGTTCTTCTATTATTGTAAATCCTTTCGGTTTAAGTTATTCATACTTTAAACCTAGTTTTCTCTGATCACAACTTTGTCGAGCGTTCTTTTATGATTGACTCTCTCTTTTATCCAATGAAGTCAAGTTCTTAGTAGTTTCATTTATATTTGTCTGTTTATTCATTCATACTCCCAGACATATTGCATATTTCATTTTCCGAAATAGACGTACAATCTCACAGACATATTGACTTTAGTATTCGATATAGACGTACAATCTCACGGACATACAACTGAGCTAACTTCTCTGATCCATAGGTAATTGGGATTGGTAAAAAGTGAGCTGATTTTGTGAGCCTATCGATAACTATCCAGATGGCAGTATTTCCTCTCTTAGTTTTGGGCAAACCCGTCACAAAATCCATAGCTATATCTTCCCACTTCCATGTTGGAATACTTAATGGCTGTAACAACCCGTATGGTCTTTGGTGTAGAGCTTTCACTTGTTGACAAGCCAAACATCTTTCTACAAACGAGGCAACGTCTCGTTTCAAACCGTTCCACCAGAAATTCTTTCTCAAATCTTGATACATCTTCGTACTCCCTGGGCGTGTTGTATACGGTGTATCGTGAGCCTCACTCATGATATCGTTATTCAATTTGTCGTCTTCAAGGATACAAAGTCTGCCTTCGAATAAAATCGCATTATCTGGTGCTTCAGAAAAACCGTCCGGTTTATCCGTTCTTATTCTTAGTCGAAGCTTCTCGATCGACTTGTCCTTTCTCTGAGCACTTATGATTCTTTCTCGTAAGTCCGGTGTAGCTACGAGTGCTGCTATAAGGTTTATTATCGTTTCAGGTGCATCGAGCACTTCTAAGTCCATTTTCTCAAATTCTCGTACAAGAGTTTCTTCCTCAACAAAGAGACATCCTAACTTGGTTGGAGTCTTGCGAATCAGCGCGTCAGCTACAACGTTTGCTTTTCCTAGATGGTAGTTGATTCCAATATCATAATCCTTTACTAGTTCGAGCCATCGTCTTTGTCTCATATTCAATTCCTTTTGCTCGAAAAAGTACTTCAAACTCTTGTGGTCCGTAAAAATCTCAACTCTAACACCATAGAGATGGTGTCTCCAAATTTTCAACGCATGCACAACGGCTGCTAGTTCTAAGTCGTGGGTTGGGTACTCAATTTCATGAGGTCGAAGTTGTCGTGAAGCATAAGCTATCACCTTTCCATCTTGCATCAATACACACCCTAATCCGTTCTTTGAAGCATCTGTATAGACCACGTATTCTTTATTCGCTTCTGGCTGAGCCAACACGGGTGTTGTGGTTAACTTTTCCTTGAGTGTCTGAAAACTCTTCTCGCATTCGTCCGTCCATTTATACTTGTTTTTCTTCCTTAATAGTTGCGTCATAGGTCTAGCGATTGTAGAAAATCCCTCGATGAATCTTCTATAATAGCCGGCTAAACCTAAGAAACTCCTAATTTCATTCGGACTTGTTGGCGATTTCCAATCGCGTACTGCCTCTACCTTGGCAGGATCTACCTTGATGCCTTCTGCTAATACTATGAGTCCAAGGAACATCACTTCCTTCAGCTAAAACTCGCACTTACTGAATTTGGCGTAAAGTTTCTCAGTTCTAAGCGTTTCTAACACTATTCGTAAGTGTTCCTCGTGCTCCTTCTCATTCTTGGAGTAAATGAGAATGTCGTCGATGAATACTAAGACGAATTTGTCTAAGTACGGGTGAAAAATTCGATTCATGAGATCCATGAATACTGCGGGAGCGTTAGTCAAACCAAATGGCATAACTAGGAATTCGTAATGGCCCTATCTGGTTCGGAATGCAGTCTTAGGTATATCCTCGGGTTTGATTTTCAATTGGTGATACCCAGATCTTAAGTCTATTTTTGAAAAGACACCTGCGCCTTTAAGCTGATCAAAGAGGTCTTCTATCCTTGGCAAAGGATACTTATTCTTAAGGGTGATCTTATTTAGCTCTCGATAGTCTATGCACATCCTCATAGAACCATCCTTCTTTCTGACGAACAAAACAGGTGCTCCCTAAGGTGAAACACTCGGTCTAATGAATCCAAGGTCTAACAACTCTTGCAGTTGGATTTTAAGCTCTTCTAACTCCTTAGGCGCCATCCTATATGGGGCTTTTGATTTGGGGGCCGATCCTGGTTCTAAGTTGATTGAAAAATCTATGTGACGGTCGGGTGGTAAACCAGGTAATATTTCTGGAAAGACGTCTTCAAATTCGTTAACAACTTTCACGTCTTGTATGGCTTTTTCGGTTCCAGGTTCTTCACTTAGGTATACAAGATAAGCTTTGCAATTCTTCTTCTTCATCAACTTCTTGGCTTGTAGGGCGGATATTATCGGTATCCTCCTGCCCATCGCAATCCCATAAAATTATGTCGGTTCTTTTCCCTGGGATTGGAAAGAGATTTTCCTCTCGTTGCAGAGAATCGTGGCATAATTCTCAGACAACCAATCCATTCCTAAGATTATATCTACGTCCCACATTATCATAACATTCAAAATGTTCGCCTTAACCTTAAGAGTTCAAATTTCTAATTCTAGGTTAGAGCAAACATGCGTGGAGGTAGTGATCTCTTCTGAAGGTGTAGCTACTCTCATAGCGTGTTCAGCTCGTACAGGTCTGATATCTAAGTTATCCGCACACGAACCAGCAATAAAAGAATGCGATGCGCCAGTATCAAACAGTATCTTAATAGGGGTATTATGAAGTTTACCCATACCTGCTAGGTTTCCCTTGCCCTTATTCTGCGCACTCTGTTTGATCGCACATGCCCTTGCATTATGTTGTTGTTAAGCGTGCTGTTGGAACTGCTACTGCGGCTGTGCTTGAATCGCCCTCAAAGGCTGGGGCTGTCCGTACTGATTTTGTCTTGCTGCTTGCAACGGTTTCGGGCAATCCCTCTTAATGTGCCCCTTCTGCCCACAGTTGAAGCAACTTCCCGAGTTTGCTTGACAGATCCCGAAGTGTACCCTATTACACTTGGGACAGGCAGGAACGGCAGCTCTCCCTTGGTTATTTACTCCTTGGTTGTTTCTTTGTTGCCCTAGTGGCTGACCTTGCTGATTATTTCCTTTCCATGGTCCCACTTGATTATTTCCTTGTAAATACAGTCCCGACTGACTGTTTCCCTGCCATGGCTTCTTCCCATAATTGTTATTCGGGTTAGGCTGCTGATAGCCTTGCTGGTTTCCATTCCTCTGATTTCCTTGATTATTAGAGTGTTGATAGTAGCCACTATTGTTTCCTCCTTCCCATTTCCAATTTCCTTGGTAATTGTTATTGTTATTGTTGTAATAGCCTCGATTCTGGGTTGGGGCTGGTGTGGGTGTTATTGCTTTCCTTTCATCAAGCACTACGGCCTCCATCTCTAGGGCTCGCCCTAAAACTTCGGTGTAGCTCAGTCCTCCATGACTAGCTAGCGCTATTCCAAACTCATGCTTAAGTCCCCCACGGAACTTCTTTGCTATCTTTTCTTCGGTATCTACCTGAGCAGGTGCATACCTTGACAATTCACAAAACTTGGCGTCATACTCGGTCACTGTTATCTTTCCTTGTTTTAAATTATAGAACTCAGCCTCCTTCTGAGCTCTATAGGTCTTCGGTACGTACTTATCGTATAATGCTTCCTTAAATTCCTTCCATGTAAAACGAGCCAGGTGCTCCGCGGGTATAACCTTCTACCTAGCTTTCCACCAGTAGTCAGCTGGTCCGGAAAGCTGGAATGCAGCGCATAACACACGCTCCTCATCGGTACATCTGAGGAGTTTGAAAATTCTCTCAATGGTTCGTACCCAAAGCTCAGCATCACTTGGGTTAGCAGATCCGTTAAACACAAGTGGGTTTCGTTTGAGGAATAAGTCCTCAATATCACGGCGGGGTGGTGGTGGAGGTGGTGATGGTGATGGTGGTGGAGGGGTATCTTGTCTTTCTTGTTCCTCCTCTCTATCATTTTGTGCTGGATGTCTACCACGTCCCCTGGGCCTACCAGGTCTTCCTCTGTTTTTAACTACTCTTGGCGGCATTCTTGAACTATAGGAAACAAGAATTTTCATTAACACTTTGATTTTATGCTTTTGTTTACTTACTAAACCTTTTTCCAACTTAAACGAGTTCATAGAACAGAAATAGACCATAACTTTGATACTAGCTCTTTAAACTTTTAACTTCCCAAGTTAAACCAGAATATTCATCTAATCTTTTCTTCTAATCGCATTTAGAAGAAACTTTCACGAGATCAAAGCCCACTCTCGGGGTTATATATATATACACGTCAAAAAGAATATTAATTTTGCCTCTAACGAGGACTTATACAAAAGTTAGACTACTACTAGTCTAAACTAGGCTAACTGCCTATCTATGTACCGGGTGTACTAACAAGTTGCATCTCTGGATCTACCGGGAGTACTAGAATGGAAACGATCCCGAAAACTTCGTATCCGCATAGAGTACTACAAAAGAAGTCTACTGATCTGACTATGTACAAGACAAAAAGAAACTTCTACTACTACTACGCGTCTAAGATGCTCTGCTCAACTAGCTGCGGTCGAGTCACTGCTGCCCTCTACAGCCTGAAACTCCTCGGGGTCCTCCTCCGGGTCCTCCTCCGGATCCTCCTCCATCAGGTCCTCCTCCGGATCCTCCTCAAAATCTGTACCAAAAACGAGTTGAAGAGCCTCATCAACCCTCAAAGTGGTGCCGTCTAACAGTACAAGTGGTGGTGGCGAAGGCACGTCTATAACTGTCCTCTCAGAGTCATCCAAACTGGGCTCTACTGTACGCTTCTTCAGGGGAAGAAGGTGCTCAGGAAGTGAACTAGACACGTACACCTCTGCAGAATGGGCCCTGGATGGTCCCGCCTCGAACTATCCTCGGACCCTCGTCCACTCAGCACAAATCTCCTCAAGTGGTGTAAGAGGAGATGGTAACTCTAGCAACGCAGCAAGCTCTGCGTCTCTCTCTAAGTACTCGTCTCCAAGAACTAACCCCTCACTAGGTGCAAGCACTGGCGGCAACTCTAACAGTGCGGCCATCTCCGGATCCATGGCAAACGGCTCAGGCTCAGAATCTATCAGAACGTAGAGGTAGGGAAAGTGCTCCTGAACCGGAACAGACCACATGACCTGACTCTGAAAGAATTGCCTATGTATGGCTAGAGCGAATCCAGAAAAGTCGCCGATCGGCTCGGGGTCGTCACCGATCAGTGCAATGTGGTACCAGGCTATGTCATGTGCCCAAGCGTGCCACTCATCGGGTAGCCGTACAGTCAGATCGGCTATTGCCTGACACTCAGAAACAAAGTGACGGGCTGTGTAGAAACGTGCAGCGAAGTCACTGACTAACTGCCCTATATCATGGTTCGGGTCCACCTCGTAGTCGTAGTACTCGTCTAAGATCTCGTCCACTACTGTACGCTATCTCAGGGGTTGGCTCTTCCGAGCCGTAACACGTGTAGCAGGCATCCTACAAAGATTTTAAGAGAACACGGATCAGTAACTGGTAGAATAATTAACATATCTTAAGGAATTCTTAAATTACAATTAGAATATTCCATTATTCAAAATTGCAATACTTAACCACTTAATCACAACTTATCTTAATCATCTAGCAATTCAAGAAATTGCACTCAAACAATATACGAAAAACAAACCAATTCCCGCGATTTCTTTCCATTCTTTTTAACTTATTATCTTATTATTCTTTATTTTATTTCCTTAAAAGGAAATTCTTACGGCTTTTATTTTAAAAAAAAACAAGTCGACTCCAACGAGTCTGTTGTTCATGTCACTTTACGCATGTGACATTCGTTTATTCACTTTAATTCCCTTTATTCTGTCCTTTCCGATCCGATCGTTTTTTTTTTTTTTTTTGAATATTTTGGAACCAACGCTTCTTAGAACTTCTATGTTCTCAAATAATCAGGAAGGCCTTAGAATTAGTCTAGATACTCATGCCAACAAAACATCTCAATTTAAGAAATTATAACTCACATAGTTTCACATACTTTCACAAAGTATAGTACTCATACTTTCACATAATTCACATAATATCACAAAGTATAACTCTTATACTTTAATCACATTCATACTTGGCATACTTTATTCACATCATACTTGCATACTTAAACAAAAATTTCTTCTTAAAAGAAATCATACTTCCGAAACTCTTTCCTTACTTTCCTTCTTTGGTTGAGTCGACGTAGCGGGAGGTTGAGTTGTCGTCTACACTCTTAAACTTAGTGTTACGACCTAACTTTACTTGAAAGAAGACTTAGATGTAGAGTATATACAAATACTCCACCTTACTACTGAAAGGGACTTGTATGCAGAGCAGAAACGACTGCACTGATACCACTCTGTCACAGCCCCAAATCCCGAGGGATGGCAAAGCCGGGGTGCGACTAGGGGTTGGATTAAAGAAGCAGGGAAGAAGGAGGATAAATAAATAAACAGACAAATATTAGTCGACAACTGATATCTATGAACAGATTTTATTGAAAGAAAGAGAGTCGGCCTTGAAGGATCACTCGACAAGTTGTTCAAAAGTTAACTAAGTTCATTGTACGGGACTTAGACAAAAAGATAGCTTTATACAATAATTCAAAAAGATTGGCAGCAGAAAGCGTAAAGCTTGACACAAGATCTTCATCCTAACTACAACTCTTTACTCAACCTCCTGCCGCTCTCGTCACTCAACCTGCACATTTATAAAACATATGCAGGGCTAAGTATAAACATACTTAGTGGGCACATTGCCGAAAATATATCATAAGTATAGATTAAATCAGGCATCTCAATAAATAGCGCATCGGGGTTTTTCATCAAACACCCGAGCCTACTAAACATTTTCTTTCACTTTTCACAATATAGCTTGGCCAAGCCTTTACTTGATGTTACGTTCAAACTTGCCCAACTTCTGTTTCAACGCCGGGGAAGAGTTAACTTCTTCCGCGCACGTTCTATTCACCGTGACTAGCTACCCCTCAACAGGGTACCACATACACCGGCTACCGTGTACACTTAAACCCTGGAAAACCCTTACTGGTTAACTCAGCGGTCCGATCGATTAGTTAACCCCTTTTGGCTAACTCAGAAAGGCACAAGAGAACTCACATAAAACAAATATTTTCATGCCTTGATAATCACTTTAAAACACAGTTATAAAGCGATAAGTAAACATTTTCGAGCATCGCTCATTTGATTTGATATATAGAAAAGCCCACCTTAGGCGATTTACAGAACAACTAAAGCTTCCGTCTTCTGTCTTCCGTCCTGTCTTCTAAACTCGACTTCCTCATTTGAACGCAAATAATCACACTTTAACAAATGGTCGAGACAATAAAGGAAAAGGAAATCGAATTCATTTTATGACTTTTAGGCATTTGCAGTTTAACTATATTCTTTTGATTATCAAAGACACGAGACTCGAACAATTCTCGTTTAGAAACTGACTCGGCTCATTACTCGACTAGATCAGTTAATAAAGTGAGCCGATAACTTATAACGACTTAGAAGTTCACAAGGAATGAAGTTAAAAAGGATTCAACTTAAGAAATTAGGCTTACGAAAGTTTCTGCACAGAGCAGAAGTTCTGGAGTTCATACAGAACCGATTCCTGCGAAACAGGGGATGAAATTGGTACCAAAAGAAATCTACGGATGTCTAGTTTATTTTCCAATTTACGGATCTCGATTTCGTTAAGCGAGCAGGAAGTTATGACAGTTTCTGTGAAAGGTCGCAAAACAGTCCGAGTGAAACCCTAGGTGCTCGTAAAACTCGACGCACGATTCCCTTGGTTCGATCAATGCTATACAACCTTTAAGCTCACGAAATTATTATCTTTTTTATAGTTAATACGCGCAAACTTTCATGACTAACTCCTTCATATTTCTCGATTAAAAACACGACGTATATTTCCTCGTCTTTCAACTAATCAAGTACTAAACCAATTCAATTCAATTTCACTTTCATTCTTCAATTTCTCGTTTATAAAATATAACTTATATCATCTCATATCTCGGATGGAAATATCGTCAACTACAATCTCGTTCGTTTATCAATGTTAAACACTAATATCCGATTAGTTTCTTTATTCGACTTTCTTATCGACGCTTAGACTCGTTTCTTCGTCTCTTAACAAAATTTCAACTTCTTTAGAATTCGTTCAAATTTTTACAATTACGTTCTTTGATTACTAAGATTAACGAATATTCAAACCATAAACCTATATCATTATCCCATCTCGACTTATCGACGATTCTTTGTCTCTTATTAAAAATTCGACGTTCTCCGATTTTGCTCAAACTTTCCAATATCTTTCATCAACTACCAAGATTCACTAATATGAAAACCATATACTCAAATTATTATCGAATCTTAACTTATCGTCGGTTTTTCGTCTCTTACGATTTCTATTTCATTTTTAGAAAAATTCAATTAAATTATATAATCATCTACATACTTACTACATATCATTCATATCATCATATCAACCAAAACATATCAAATACTACATCAAATCCTCACTTCTTTCTCTCTTACATTTTTATTTTTATTTTTAGAAAAATCTCAATTAATTCATACACACATCTATCAATACATAGAACATAAATCCACCAATCAATCCTCAAAGAAAATCGAACTAACATAAAACCCCTAATTTACCTAATATTTTCGTTAATTAGAAAATAGTTAGGAGGGTGATTTCCACATTATTTCTATCCATGAAATCCATTCCTAAGCATCTAACAACATGTATTAACCATAGAACATCATGCTTTTTCTTTTCCAAATTTTCGAAAAAAAACAAAGTTGAGGGGAAGAAGTTTTGTTCGGTTCAATCCGTAGAGGAAGCTCTTACCTTGTCGATTATGGACTCGGAAATAAGATCGATCGATAGATGAATGACTTGTGGAGCTTTTGAAAGCTTGAAGAATCAACAATGGTGGAAGAAAGTGAGAGAGAAGAGAGAGGGAGAGGTGATGGCGGTAAAGGGGAGAGAAAGAGAGAGATGATGAGGTGTTTTATAATAGAACTTCATAAAGTAGAAAATAAACTAACAAGGGTGATGACTCACAAGGGTAAGGTGGCGGTTTGGGTGGGGATTTTTATTCAAAATATCGCGTTTTACGGGTCTAATACGACGTTATAAAATCGAGAAATTAAAACCCTAAACGGTTACGTTTTTTTACGAAATCTAATTCGACCGTTAGATTAGAAATAAATCACTTACTCGGAAAGCATATTTCGTTTTCTGAAATCCGATAAAAAGTCGGGATAAGACAGTCCAAAATTCGCCCGGAAAAATAATAAAAACTGACTTTCTCCGGTGAACTCGTATCGCAGAAAAACTGAATATAAAGTCAGTTTTTCGATCTGAGTTTTCGAACGAAAATTTTATCAGACGCGAAAACCCTAATACAGTAGTCGTTCAACCGACTTCTGGAATTTATTTTCAGAAACGGATTTCACCGTCAATCTTAGAATCGAAAATCCTTAACTTAGGCGTGCAAAGCCTTAATTAATAATTAGATTTTTATTTTAGCGACGGAAGAAATATCCGGGGTATTACAAGAAGTACTTGGGGTTTTTTCTATTTGATCTATAATTTAGATCTTAATTTGGATCCTTAATTATTTTTAAGAGATCCATTATATTACTATGTGTTAATACATTTATATTTAAATCTTGGAATTGTGAAAGAATTTTATAAAATTCTTTTCCTTCTATATTATTAATATCATCTTTTTGACAAGTTTGACCAAGTATACATGGTTCACATTCTGACTTTGAATCTGATATAATAGATTCATTATCTAACATATCTATTTCATTATCAGTTTCAGTATTAGAGGAAAATGTAGATTCTTCAGATTCTGATTCTTTATTTGAATTTAATAATATTTTAAAAAGAGTTTCTTTCATATTATCATCTATCTCAAGATTATTAATCTTTTTCTTAGTCAAGCAATTTCTTGTATAATAACCAAATCTACCACATTTTTTACAAATTATTAATTTCTTTTTTTCCCACTTCATTCTTTCTCTATTTTCTTTTCTTTCTTTCTTTTGTTCTATTTTCTTTTTAGAATATTTTCTTTTCTTATTCTTGTAATAAGACTTATTGTTTTTATAATTTTTTTTACTTGTAGATGGAATTTTATCTACGGCAAATTGATCACAAAATTGTCCTAATTGCTTCTTTTCTACCAAATTTTGGCGTTTTATTTGTTGGTTTAATCTCATTTCATTACAAAGAGCTAATCCTTCTTGAATACACATCCCTATTAATTTTTCGTACGTATAACTTTCATAAGGAATAGTATTATAATTTTGTCTTAATATTCTTCTAATTCTTTCAGCAAATAAGCTAGGAAGACCATCTATAAATTTAGATTTCCAATGAGTACTGTTACACTCGGAGAGTTCTAGAACCCTATTAAGAAAAGTATCTTTATACCATCTAAAATCCGTAAGTGTTTTACAACTAAGATTTTGTAAAAGTGTTCTAATATTTTCACTATCTTCTGTATATCTACCTATGAAATGTTCAACAATATTAATAACCAGTGTATATATGTTGCCTCTTCTCTTATATTATTTCCTTCTTGTTTAACAGTATTTAATATATTATCTCTTTCATTTTGAGTTAAATAATTATCCCACCATGCTTTTAATTGTCCTGTAAATCCAGAAGTTGTCATTTTTGCTATATTTTTATCGGTATTACCATTAGTTTTACAAATAGTTGAATACATCAACATTTTATGTATCATATTATATATTTATTGATTAACAAAGCCATCTATATTCCATTCATAGATGTGATGTCCACTATAACTATTTGATATAATATCATTTGATTCTTCTTCTATTAGAATATCTACAGGTGTCGGTCTTGGGTAGTAATCAAATTTTCGTAAAAAATATAGAAATTAATATATAAAATTTGTAAAAATTTAATATATTAATTTGTAAATTAATATATAATTTGTAAATATCTACCAATATCTACAGGTGTCGGTTTTCTTCTATATTCCATTCATAGATGTGATGTCCCACTTCATTCTTCTTCTTCTATTAGAATATCTATTAGAACCAAATTATTAATTTCTTTTTTTCCCATTTCATTCTTCGATTAAGTCTTCTCCTAATCTTTTATCGAGAGTACTAATCTTTAAATTTTTGAATTTTTCTTCTAGAAAATTTTCTAAATCCTTCATTGATTTTACTTTAAATCCTGTTACATCAGGTGGTGGTTGAATTGTAGGCATAACACTTTCTAATTCTTTTTTCTTTAAGGATTCTTCAATCATAATAGGTTGATTTTTGTTTATAATATTTATTATTTGTTCAATTCTCTCTTGAAGTGATATAATTTGTTCTCCTAAATTATTTAAGTAGAGATTCGTATAATTATTTTGTTCAAATATTGTATTTATCTCTTTACATGTTATTGGTAAAATAATATCCTCTAATAATTTAGCAAAAGCTAGGAAATTATTAATTCTTTCATTCTTTTCAATTTGAAAAAAACTGTTGTGGAGGACATATTTGCCTCATTATTTTACCATTATTTAATTTATAATTTCTTTCTAGTACAGAAATATATTGTTCTACGTATGTAGACACAAACCATGGAACAAATAATATTATTTTATTCTTTTTAGAGCAAAATTCATAGAATTCTTCTTGAATATAATACTTTTCTTTTGAATTAAAATTCTCGAAAAACCATTCTTTAAACAGTTCCCGTTTGGATGAATTAAATTCTAATTTTATTAATTTTCTTGCCTGTGAACCAGGGCTAAAGTCAATTTTTGTTTCTAAAATCATTATATCGGAAAATCCATTTCTGATTCGGTTATATCCAAATCTTTAGTGTTTAGAACACTATTTTTCTTTCCTTTAACAACATTATTTTTATCTATTATTATTTTGTCACAGCCCCAAATCCCGAGGGATGGCAGAAGCCGGTGTACGACTGGGGTTGAATTAAAGAAGCGGGGGAGAAGGGGACTGACTAACTAAACATACATAAAAGACATCAAATATCCGATGAACTAGACTGGAATATTATAAAGAAAGAGTTAATCGCGAAGGATTACTCGACAAAAGTACACGATAGTAACTAAGTTCAAGTTTACAGACTTATGCTACAGAGTTTTGTTCAATATACATATATTCTCAAAAGACTTAGAGTTCTGGCAGCGGAAGAGTCCTAACTAAAGCATCCTATCTTTTCAACTCAACTTCAACCGTTGCCGCTCACGTCGCTTCAACCTGCACATTTAGAAAACAATGCAGGGCTAAGTACAAAAGCACTTAGTGGGCACGATGCCGAAAATCATAATCATAGGTATAGACAAATATGGCATTTCATAATTGTAGCACATCGGGGTTTTATCGGAAAGAACCCGTGTCTACTAAACATTTTCTGACTCTTTTCTCAAATTAGCTTGCAAGCATTTTTTCTGGTATGTTACGTTCAATCTTGACCAAATCTCATTCACCGTGGCTGGTACCCCTCAACAGGATATCACATACACCACAGGTTTCAAAGTGCACTAACTCTGGAAAGCACTTAGCATCTAACTCAGAGCCGATCGTTAGTTAACCTAGTTAGATTAACTCTAAATCTGGAAAACACGAATGTTGACTCAGATAGGTACAAGAGAACTCACATAAAACATAAAACAGTTCATGCCATAATATCACTTTGAAAACACAGATATCAAAGCGATAAAGAAAGATTTTCCGAGCATTGCTCGTTTTATTTTGTATATAAAAGCCCACCTCATAATACAGAACTAAGAAGTACTAGCTTCCAATCTTCGGATCTTCCGTCCTTTCTTTACTGTTGACTTCCTCCTTCATCGCAAAACAATAACACTTAAAATCGGGCCGTAAAAGATAATCGATCAAAGAAACTCGAAAAAGGTTTTAGTCGCTTCATTTCTTTAGGCATTTGCACGCTTACTAGATTCATTTTACTTAAACGGGAATGAGACTCGAACAAATCCCGCTTAGAACTCGAAAGGTCTCATACTCGACTCTTAGGTCAGTAGAGAGGGTAGTTGATAGCTTAAATACGACTTAAAATACCATAAGGAACTAAGTTGTAAAGAAAACAACTTAGGAAAATTAGTTTTAATTCTTTATACGATTTATGCATCTTCACGCCTAACTATATTTCTTTACTTTAACGGATACGAGATGAGGTCTCGTCTCATTTAGCACTCAAGGCTCCTTTCTTGACACTAGGGTCAGTAGGAAGATAGTCGTTAGTTATTACGGCTTAAACGATCGAAAGAAACTAAGTTGCGAACGAAACAACTTAGAAGAAAGAAAACTGAAATTTCACTGCGCATTACAGTAACTCTGGGGGCTGCCCAGAACAGGGGATCTGGAAACAGGGGATGAGCCCTGTACCGTTGGAAAGTTTGGGATGTCTAGTTTACGCTCCAATTTACGGATCGCAAATCCGATAAACGAGCTAGAAGTTATTACAGTTTCCGGCGAGGGTCGCAAAACTGCCGCACTAACCCTAGTTGCTCGTTAGAATCGACGTATAACGTCTTAGGTTCGTTCTAAGTTCTCGTATTCGATTTCTTATGAAACTGGACCCTCAAGGCAGTCAACACGTGCTCCCATACGTGATGAACTCCTTCTCAAAACTCGTCCAATAGCACGATGTTCTAAACGTCGGCTTCCAACTATCAAGTACTAAACCAAACAAGTTATCAATTCTCGCTCTAGTTCTCGACTATCACTATAACTCGTATTATATTAGCTCGAAAGCTCATGACATCAACTACAAAGTTATTCCCAAGTCCATTATAAACGATATTATCAAGTTAGAATTCTCATTCGACTTCTCGGTTATTAATTACGTCTAATTGTTCGTCTCTTACACAATTTTCAAAGTTGTCGGATTTTGTTCAAATTTTACGTCATTAAACAACATCTAACGAGAATCACTTTCATGCATATAACCATTTCATATCAACACTATATCTCAACTTACGATGAGTTCTTCGTCTCTTACATCCCACAAAATATTTTTAGAAAAATCTAAATAAATTCCTATCAACAATTAATACCAATTACAACATCATTTCATCAACCAAACATCATCTAAATCAAACACATGAAAACCCCTAAAAATCTAATAATTTTCGGTATTAATACATGGAATAAGAGAGTCATTTTCTTCATTAATCAACACCATTTAACTCTTAATCATACTATTATATCCTCAATTAATCAATTGAAATCCAATTACACATTAACATGCAAAAATCCCCAATTTCAAACCCTAAACCCTAAATCGATTTCAATCAAACAAAGGGCTTTCGATTTCTCTTGGTTCTAATCCCTAATCGAACACTTCCTAAGCATGAATTTAACATCAATTGAAGAATTCCAAAAATCCTACCATAAGCCCTAAAATTTCGGTAATATAGAGAAGTTAGGGTTCTTGGTTTTCAATCAATTTTAACCCTAGAATTCATATCTAATCACCACTAATTTCACTTAATCGAAGATCAAAACATCTAGTTCATCTTTCCTAAAACTCGATCCAAGAAGAAAATAAAAAGAAGAGGAATCCAATTGGATAGGAACATGGAGGAGATGAATACCTTGAGGATTAACAAACGAAGTAATAGGTTTTGATGGTTGGATGATGACTTGTGTGATTTCTTGCTCAAGATCTTCAAGCTTCTTCAATGGTGGAGAAAAGATGAAGATGGGAGAGAGGAAGAGTGAAGGCTGCCGAAAATGGGGGGAGGGAAGGAGGAGATGTGATTTAATTTGATATAACATATGTTATAAGGTATAATAGGTGTAAAGGTGAATAGTTACTACCTTAGGTGTCCAATTACTTAACATATAAAAAGAAAATATCAACTAATGTGAGAGGAGGTGAGGTCGGCTAGAGGGAGAGAAAGAAGAAAAATACGCACTTTTCCGACGCAATGCGACGTTACGGAAAACGAACGACGAAAAACGTAGCTCGGCACAAAATCGTCACGATCCGATTCGACCAAAAATTCTAATGTATTAATTTAATTGGAAAATAATATTTAAAACTTTAATTCTGACAAAATCTCGGGACGACACAGTCCGAGTTTTGTCCGGAAAATTATAAAAACGAACTTTCTCGGGCGAGTTCGTATCGCGATTTCATGAATGTAAAAATCAGACGGTTTTCCGTTCTGAGTTCACAAACTAAAAACTTTTCGTACGCGCTAACCCTAAACACAGTAGTCGTCTAGCTAACTTCCGTAATTTATTTTCAGAAACGGATTCGACCGTTAGTCTTAGAATTCAAAATCATAAACTTAGGCGTGCAAAGCCATTTATTTTATTAACTTTAAATTTTTGAGATCGTAAGGAATTTTCGGGGCATTACATATTTTTTCAATTCTATGTGATACAGGTCTTTCTCTTATTTGAGACGTGGAGCCTCTAGATGGAGTAAATGGTTGTTCCACTTTATAATCTAAGGGTGAAATATGTGAATAGACAGATCTTAACTTTTCAAATCTAGAAAAAAATCTTCTATTGTCTTCAAATTGTAATGTCACATATCCCTTAGGTGTCTGTAAAACATTAATTAAATTATTTTGAATTATTGGTTGTGCTGATACAGCTTGTTCAATTGTCCAATTTTCTGGAAATTCTATTTCTTCCCATTTTATTTTTCTTCTTGTCGTAATATTTGACTTGTCAAAATTACTTTCTATTAAAATAGTTTCGTTCATATGTTTATCAACTCTTTTACATTGTGGATTTAATGTAAACAAGGGCTTATAATAAACTCTGTAGTAGATAGCTATTACTTCTGTTCCTGGTTTATAATTATAACCATGAGTCTTTACATTTAATGTTAATGCATCTAAAATATTTATATCGGATAATGAAAGCTGTAAATTTGGGTACACATCAAAATAAACTGGACCATGAGCCAGACTAGTCTGTATTATACCCATTAAAGATTGTTTCTAATTTAAATTTCTACCATCTCTTAAAGCTTCTATAAAGCTTTCTGGTAGACCTTCCAATGTTAAAGGTTTAAATGCAATTTGTACAAGTCCTATATGAATAAATGTATGAGAATGTTTAAAGGACAATAAATCACTATCCTCAAGCAATCTAATCATCATAGTCTCCCCATTAAGATGAATTGTTTCTTCCATAATTTTAACTATCTATTTTAAACCAATTTTTTCAAAAGTTTCTAATTTATATATTAAACTAGGTTCAACTTTTGGAATAGGCCATTTATTTAATAATTCTAAATTTTTAGGTAAATCAAATTCTTCTTTCATACTGTTTTTAACAATATTCTTTTGTCTGATTAAATTCTTAATCAAATAAGTGTTATGTGATAAATTATATCCTAACTATATAACTACTCCCCCCCCCCCCCCCCCCCCGGCTCTGATACCAATATGAGGAACCTAGGTGCCACAACAATTAATATCGTAGAATGCAAGAGGGATAGTGCAAAGTACACTGATTACAGGGTAATTTGTATTTAGAAATTTATATTTCTATTAAGAATTGAGATGTATCATACAGATAATATAATATTATGAATTAATAATACACAAAACTTTTAAAAATTGTGAAGAATATAGATAAAGTTAGTAATAACAGATATACATGAGACATGAGAAATTATTATATGAATATAATAAGTAATATATGTGTAGACTAACTTAAAAAGTTAATTTTTACTTTTTATAATTATTAAACATATAATTAATATTTAAAATAAGTTATATAATTTGTATTTAAAAATTGAGATATAGTATATAATATTGATATTATGAATTTTTTTAGCATAATATTATTAATTTAGTAATAACAGCTATACATGAGACATGAGAAATTATTATATGAATATAATAAGTAATATATGTCACAGCCCCAAATCCCGAGGGATGGCAAAGCCGAGGTGCGACTAGGGGTTGGATTAAAAAAGCAGGGAAGAAAGGGGAAATTACTAAATAAATTATAAACTGACATAACTTTGATAAGATAGTTACTATGAACTGATTCTATTAAACAAAAGAGAGTCGATCTCGAAGGATCGCTCGACAAAGTTGTTTATGAGTTGACTAGGTTTCAAGTATGAAAAACTTTAATCGAAAAGATTATACATCAAAAAGAAGTATTTTGCAGCGGAATAAAACGTAGAGTGATAACACATTTCAGATGTGAAATCGAGGCTCAACTAAACTTTACTTCCTTAAGTACGACCTCTACTCAACCTCCGCCGCCTTTGTCACTCAACCTGCACATTTAGAAATACATACAGGGCTAAGTATAAACATACTTAGTGGGCACTTTGCCGAAATCATATCATAGGTTTTATAGATTCATCAGGCATTCTCAAAGTAACACAACGGGGTTTTCCTTTCAAAGGCCCGTGCTTACTAAACATTTTCCTTTCATAAATAACTTGCGCAAGCATTTTACTGTTGTTATATTCAACTTGCCCAACTTCTGTTTCAATGTCGGGGGAGAGTATACTTCTCTCGCGCACGTTCCTCACTGTGGCTGGCTACCCCTCAACAGAGTACCACACACAACGGCTACCGTGTACACTAACCCTGGAAAACCCTTCTGGTTAACTCAGAATCCGATCTATTAGTTGGCGAACCAACTCAGAATGGCACAAAAGAACTCACAAAAACAAATTCTTTTAGGCACTGATAATCACTTTCAAAACATACTTATAAAGCAATAAGTAAACATTTTGAGCAACACTCACTTTATTTTGTTATATAGAAAAGCTCACCTTAACCGGTTATAGAACAAACACAAACTTCTGTCTTCGGTCTTCCGTCCTGTCTTCTAATTTCGACTTCCTCCTTTGATTGCAAACATTCAAACTTTAGTAATTGGTCGAGACGATTAAAGAAAAAGAAATCGAATTCGGTTAAGTCTTTTAGGCGTTTGCACTTTAACTAATCCCTTTTGGTTTTAAAAGAAACGAGACTCGGACACATCTTGTTTAGAACTAACTCGGTTCCTTACTCGACATTAATATTAGTTAAAACGGAAGTCAATAACTTATTAGTGACTTAGAAGTTCTTAAAGAATTTAAGTTAAGAAAAGATTTCACTTAAGAAATAGAGTTGCAGAAGAATCTGCACAACTGCTGAAGATTCAAAAACTCACGCAGAACAGACTATTAAGAAACAAGGGAGGTTCCTGGTACCAAAAGAAGGATACGGATGTCTAGTTTACTGCCCAATTTATGGATCTCGATTTCGTTAAAAGAGTAAAGAGTTATGGCCGTTTCCGTGAAGGGTGGCAGAACTGGCCGAAAACCCTAGACATATTGAAACTCGACGCACGTTTCACTAGGTTCGATCAATGTTATACAACCTTTATGTACACGAATTTCCATCAATTTAACAGTCAAGTCACACAATCATTTAACATGAAAACCCTTAGGTCTCTTGATCAATACATGACGAGCAATCTCGTCTTTTCAACTAACATCATACTTAGCAATTTCTTTTCAATTTCAAATCACAAAAAAAAAAATTCCTTAACTTCTAATTCAATCATCTCATGCTATGATCATCAACTAAACAAATGTTCCTTAACTAACATCATACTTCAATCAATCAACACTCATTAATTTCTAACATACACGTCACTTTTATCGAGCAACGAACATCGTTGTCGATTTTTCCAAACATTTATATAAAATCTAAGAAAATCACATTAAGTACATATAATCATGCTTATCAATAATATGCAAACTACAACTTTAATCGAGAACATATAAAGCCTCATTTTGTCGTTTCTTTGTTTCAAAACCTGCTTACTTTCTTTGATTTTTTGGAGTTCTACTAAACCAATTCATACCAAATTAGTTTCTATCATCTTAACACTTAAAAATGATCATCTTAACATACTAACATCATCAAAACCAATACTTAATCAATTTATCCAAAGTTCGATCGATTTATGAACTCGTTTTTCAAGTTTAGTATTTAATTCTCAATAAATTTATCAACAAACCTAACACATGTACAATCACTAATATTCAATTAGTTTTCTCGTTCTTTTCTATCGACAATTATGTTCGATTCTTCGTCTCTTACAAAATGTTTGACGTTCTTAGAATTCGTTGAAACTTCCAAATTATGATCATTAAGTACTTAGATTAACTAATATGCAATCCAAAAGCTTATATCATAATCAAATCTAATTCTATCGACGATTCTTCGCCTCCAACGATTTCGTTTTTATCTTTAGAAAAATCTAACTAAAATATATGTTCAACTACATGCTTCCTAGAACACATTTATATCATTACCACATCCATATCATCTCATTTGCTCAATCAAAATCATAGTTCTTCATTTCCAATGAACATAGAAATATTTTTAGAAAATTCTTAAACAATTCATACAATCATGTATCAATACCTAGAATTATATTCCACAAACCATTTATGAGAATTCAAGCTCATTCTAATGATCACATGCATGCAGAAAATTTTGAACATTTCCTCATAAATTTCGAAAATTTCAACAATAATACCTAACATGTTTAAAACTTGAATTTAACCATAGATTCTTACTTCTAAACATCTTTAATCAAGAAATAAAACTTAGAACATCAAATCCTACACCTCATATTTTTCACCATTTTCAAAAAAATAAAGAGGATGATTTTTGTTTGGATAGAAATGAAGCTAAAGCTCTCACCTTATCAAATACGAACTCGGAAATGAAATCGATCGACAAACGAACAAGTTATGAGGATCGAAACCTTGAAGAAACCTTGAAGAACTCTTCAATGGTGAGAGAGAGAGGGCTGGTGGCTGGCGGGGGGAGAAATGAAGAGAAGATATGAAGTAGAAAGGTGATATTTATCAAGTAGAAGACAAAGTCATTTTGTACACCTTTTCCTTTACAAAAATCTAATTTTTCGGATCTAACACTGCAATCTAAAAACGAACAATTACTTTATTAGACGATCACATTTTTGACAAAAATGGATACGACCATTAGTTCCGGAATATTTTACTTAGTCGGAAAGGACGATTAAATTTCCGAAAATCCATTGAAAAGTCGAGACGTCGCAGTCCAAATTTCGCCCAGAAAAATAAATAAAACTGATTTTTACCATTAGACTCGTATCGCAAAATAAGTGAATGTAAAATCAGACGCTTTTTCGATCTAAGTTCTCGAATGAAAATTTTATCGAGCGCGAAAACCCTAATACAGTAGTCGGTTGAACGACTTTTGGATTTTATTTTCAGAAACGGATTTCACCGTTTGTAATACCCCAAATTTTCCGTACAATCCTAAAAATTTAAAGTTAATAATAAAAATGGCTTTGCACGCCTAAGTTTACGATTCTGAATTCTAAAACTAACGGTGAAATCTGTTTCCGAAAATAATTTACGGAAGTCAGTCAGATGACTACTTTATTTAGGGTTATCACGTACGAAAAATTTTTAGTTTTGGAACTCAAAACGGAAAACCGTCTGATTTTTACATTCACAAAATCGCGATACGAACTCGCCCGAGAAAGTTCGTTTTTATGATTTTCCGGACGAAACTCGGATTGTGTCGTCCCGAGTTTTTGTCGGTATTAAAATTTTAAATATTACTTTCCGATTAAGTTTAATACGTTAGAATTTTTGGACGAATCGGAATTTGACGATTTTGTGTCGAGCTACGTTTTTCGTCGTTCGATTTCCGTAGCATCGTATCGCGCCAGAAAAGCGCGTAATTTTCTTCTTTTTTCTCCTCTCTAGCCGACATCACACACACACACAAGCATGATATTTCATATTTTATATAGTATTTATCTCATGACTCATCATTAGGATATTTACTTACTTTACACCTATTAACCTAAAGTGTTATAACTTTATAACAAATTTTAGCCATGTCCCTCACTCACCTCTCCCTCCCACTCGGCTGCACTCACACACACAACATCTCTCTCTCATTTTCATTTCCTCCATTAAAGATCCTCAAGTTCTTGAGCAAGGAATTCACACAAGTCTCTAATCCAACCATCGAATCCTACTTCTTCCTTTAGTAATCTTCAAGGTAATCTCCTCCTCTCTAATTCTATCCATTCCAAATCCATTTCTTTTTATTTTTCAAGATGGATCGATTTTCTTGGGTGGATGAATTAGATGTTTTGATCTCCATTAGTGTAATTAGGTGTATTAGTTATGGATCTATGTTTAAAATGGAAGAAAATCAAGAACCCTAAGACCTACATCAATACCGAAAATTAGGGGAATTAGGTAGGTTGTTTTGATTCTTCAATTAGTTGGATAAACATGCTTAGGAGGTGTTCAATTAGTGATTAGAACAAAAAGAAATCGAATCCCCTAATATATGGATGAAAACCGATTCCAGGGTTTAGGGTTTGAATTAGGGATTTTTGTTTAATGTTGCAATTAGACTTGTAATTGTTTAATTGATGATATAATAGTATGATTAAGGGATTAATGAGGTTATTTGATGAAGAAAAACACCCCCTTTAATTTTATGTTAATACCGAAAAAAATGAGGAAAATAGGGGTTTTCATGTAGTTGATTTAGTTGTTGATTTGTTGATGAAATAATGTTCCTAATGATGTTAGTTGATAATAGGAATTATTTGAGAATTTTCTAAAATTATTTTGTGGAATGTAAGAGACAAAGAAGTGGATTTAAGTTGAGATTAAGTAATGATATGAAGTGATGATATATTTAATAATGAATCTCGTTAGATGTTGATTGATGTCGTAGAAAATGAACGAATTACGATAACTTTTGGAATTTCGTAAGAGACGAACGAGTGGACATAAGTAATAATCGAGAAGTCGAGTAAGAATTTTAATTTGATAATAATGTTCATGATGGACTAAGGTACGACTTTGTAGTTGACGACATGAGCTTTCGGAATATTATAATATGAGTTGTAGTTATAGTCGAGAACTAGAAACGAGATTTTGTTAACTTGATTTTGGTTTTTAGTAAATGGTAGTTGAAACGACGATGTTTAGAACGTCGTGCTAAAGAAACGAGTTTTGAAAAGGAGTCTTTCACGTACGGGAGTACATGTTGACTGCCTTGAGAGTCAAGTTTCGTGAGAAATCGAGTACGAGAACTTAGAACGAACCTAAGAAGTTATACGTCGTTTTTATCGAGCAATTAGGGTTAGCGCGGCAGTTTTGCGACCCTTCCCGGAAACTGTAATATCTCTTAGCTCGTTTATCGGATTTGAGATCCGTAAATTGGAGCGTAAACTAGATTTTCCAAGTTTCTAATGGTACAGGGCTCATCCCCTATTTCCAGTTCCTCTGTTCTGCGTAGTCCCCAGAACTACTGCCTTGTGCAGTGATTTTTTCAGGATTTATTTTACTAAGTTGTTTTCTTCGCAACTTAATTTCTTTCGATCGTTTAAGCCGTAATAAGTTGACGATTACCTTCTCTACTGACCTAAGAGTCGAGTATGAGACCTTTCGAGTTCTAAACGAGATTTTTTTAAGTCTCGTTCCCGTTTAATTAAAAATGAAACTAGTAGCGTGCAAATGCCTAAAGAAATGAAACGACTAAAACCTAATTCGAATTTCTATGTTCGATTATCTTTTACGACCGAATTTAAAGTGTTATTATTTTACGATGAAGGAGGAAGCTAGCAGTAAGGAAAGGACGGAAGATCAGGAGATCGGAAGCTAGTACTTAGTACTGTAAACGCTAAGGTGGGCTTTTATATATAAAACAAAACGAGCAACGCTCGAAAATCTTTCTTTATCGCTTTGATATCTGTGTTTTCAAAGTGATAATTATGGCAAGAACTGTTTTATGTTTTATGTGAGTTCTCTTGTACCTATCTGAGTTAACATTCGTGTTTTCCAGATTTAGAGTTAATCTAAATAGGTTAACTAACGATCGGCTATGAGTTAGCTATTAAGTGCTTTCCAGAGTTAGTGCACTTTGTAACCTGTGGTGTATGTGGTATCCTGTTGAGGGGTAACCAGCCACGGTGAATGAGAATTGGTCAAGATTTGAACGTAACATACCAGAACATGCTCGGCCGAGTAAATTGTGAAAATAAGTCAAAAAATGTTTAGTAGACACGGGCTAATTCAAATAAAACCCCGATGTGCTACAAATTATGAAATGCAAGATTATCTCTACCTATGTTATGTTTTCGGCATCGTGCCCACTAAGTACTTTTGTACTTAGCCTTGCATGTATTTTCTAAATGTGCAGGTTGAAGCGACGAGAGCGGCGGTGGTTGAAGTTGAGTTGAGAAGTTAAGATGCTTTAGCTATGACTAAATTTCCGCTGCAAAACTCTAGACTTTTGACGTTATGTACATTTGGTGAATCACTGTAGTATAAGTCTGTAATCTTTTAACTTAGATACTTTTGAGTACCTTTTGTATCTTCGTGATTAACTCTTTCTTTTAATAGTAACGTCTTGTTCATTAAATGTATGATGTCTTTTATGTATGTTTAGTTAGTCAGTCCCCTTCTTCCCCGCTTCTTTATTCCAACCCCAGTCGCACCCCGGCTTCTGCCGTCCCTCGGGATTTGGGGCTGTGACAGAGTGGTATCAGAGTAGAGGTTCGTTTTCTGCTCTGCTTATGAGTCAATCTTCTAGTACGAGTTATTCTTTTAATGATACCACAGAGTGGTATCAGAGCAAGGCTTGTTTCCTGCTCTGATTATGAGTCAATTTTTCTAGTATGAGTCCTTCCTTTTAGTGAGACCACAAAGTGGTATCTGAGAAGAGGTTCGTTTTCTGCTCTGGATGCGAGTCAGTCTTCTAGTCTGAGTCATTCTTTTAGTAATACCACAAAGTGGTATCGGAGCAGTAGTTTGTTTCGTGCTCTGGTTTTGAGTCATTCTTTCTTAGTATGAGCCATTCCTTCTAGTAATATCACAGAGTGGTATTTATATACAAGTCTTCCTTCGAGTGATAATATAGAGTATTCATTCGTACTCTATATCGAGTCTTCTTTCGAGTCATAGGATAGAGTATTTGTATATACTCTAGATCAGGATCTTCTTTTAAGTAGAAGATAAGAGTTAGACTATAACACTAAGATTGAGAATGTAGATGTCAACTCAACCTCCTGCTACGTCGACTCAACGAGGAAAAGAAAAGAATTTTAATTATGTGATTTCTTTTAAATAAGAAATTTATGAACAAGAATTCAATGAGATTGAGAATGAGAATGAGTTGTGTGCCAAAAATAAGAATTTTATGGAAGTATAATTTTTATACTTTATGTCATTATGTGATAGTACGAGTACTATCTTATGTGAAATTATTTGCGCGATAATTTCTTTCTTATGAAAAATATTTTTGGACACAAGAATATAGTCGGATTTTAAGGATTTTTCCCGGTTCAATGAGAACGTAGACTCGAAACCTAAGATCCTTCCGGTTCTTCGAGAATTTAGACGTTTTTAAGAAACGTTATTATGAAATGATTTCGAAAAGAGATCCCCGACACGAGGAGAACTTCTACTGATGAATGTCACGTGCGTTAAGTGACATGAATAAAGATTCGGCAAAGTCGAACTTTGTTTTTCCAAACAAGAATTTCCTGCGAGTAAAATGAAATAAAAATGATTCGGTAAATCGTGTTAGTAAACGGAGTAAACGATTAGACATTTGAGAAGCTTTCAGCTTCGAATTAAGAAAGGTATGAACGGGACGACGAAGACAGAATAAAGGGAATCAAAGCCAAATGAAATAAGTGAACGTTACTTACGTGTAAGTAACTTAAATGACGTCATTCGTGTCACGTCATTCCGTTTCTTTTTCGTATCGTGTTTCAGTAGGATTTCGCCTTGATCGAACTCTACAAAGAAAATCGTATAAATTATTAGAAGTCGAGCACGAAGCTTGATTAAATTTTCCATCGATCGCCCGATTCTAGCGACGACAACTGGAACTTAGTTTCCAGAAAAGTTATTCTTTGAGTTATATTCCATTTCTTTTGAAAATTTTATTCCATATTTCATCTTTGAACGAAGAATACAAATAGTACGAGTATCAAGAGTCATTAACGATAAATTCTTTTGTGAATGGATGTTACTTTTGAATAAGTAACATGAACAAAGTAGACGTACTTTGTTTTAATAAGTAAGAATCGTTAAGAAATGTTGTTGAGAAAGTAATAAAGAATTAAGGTAAGTAAGTAAGAATGTAGAAAGATAAGAATGGAAATAAAATCTTGAAAATTTTAATTTTAATTATATATATATATATATATATATTTATATATATATATATATATATAGATTGTTGAGTGTAATTTCTTGAATTGCTAGGAGTCTTGATAAGTGGTTGTCTTAAGTGATGATGTTACAATTGAATAAGGAATGTTCATTTTGTAATTTAAGTATTTCGTTGAGATAAGTTATTTCCCTACCTGTTACTGATCCGTGTTTCCTTAAAACTTTTGTAGGATGGCTAGGACTCGCGTTACTGCTCGGAAGAGCCAGTCCTTGGTCGAGTGCGAGCATACCATACTAGACATGATACAAGACGAGTATTATGAGTTCGAGGCAGATTACGGTGAGGAGGATGTGGGACAGATAGTTAGCAACTTTTCGTCAGCTTACTTTCCAGCACGACACTTGATTCCGGAGAGTCAGGCAATATCAGACCTGATTGTACACCTACCGAACGAGTGGCGCAGTTGGGCGCACCACGTAGCGTGGTACTTCCTAGGGATCTTCGGCGACGACACCGAGCCGACCGGCAACTACACGGGATTCGCCCTGTTTGTACACAGGCGCTTCTTTGATAGCAGACACATGCTTCCAGTTCCCTTTGAGCTGCATCTCCCCTACAGTCAGTTTCCCTCAGAGACCGAGCTAGAGCACCTCGACTTAGACCCAGAGTTTTTCCGCTTTGTTGGAGTTGCCACCAGACTTTGTGCCGAGTGAGGAATCTGACGCGGAGTCAGAGCAGTTAGAGGAGGACGCAGAGCCCGCTGTTACACCAGAGTTACCTCCAGTGAGTACACAGATCGAGGAGTTGATCCCAGGACCAGGATTCGTAGAGATCGACGCCGAGACAACCGCGTTGTTAAGACTATCTTCACCGTTCTTACCTGACGTTTGTATTAGAGTCAAGGGACCTTTAGAGACAAGACTGTTTCAGGAAGAGTCAGAGTACCGAGGGATCGACGCGGAGCTTGCCGCCTTGTTAGAGTTACCATCTCCACTTACGCCACTTGAGGAGATCTGTGAGAAGTGGGGAGTAGTCAGAGGTCAGATGGAGGCAGGACCATCCAGGGTCTGTTCTAGGGAAGAGTTCGAGTCAGGTTCAGGTTACGGTTCCGTTCCAGAGCACCTTCTTCCCCTGAAGAAGCATGCAGTAGAGATCAGTGAGGACTACCTTGTTTCCGACCTGGAGGAGACAGTTTCAGAGGCACCGTCGCCCACTCTACTTACACTTTCTGACGGCTCTACTCTGAGGGAGAACGAGGCACTCCAGCTCGTCTTTGGTTCAGAGTCTGAGGAGGAGGACCCGGACGAGGATCCTGAGGAGGACCCGGAGGAGGACCCGGATGAAGATCCGGAAGAGGACCCAGAGGAGGACTCTTAGGGTTTCTAGGCCGTAGAGAGCAGTTCCGACGCGACTGTAGTCCGTTGTGTAGAGCGTCGTAGACGCATGTTAGTAGTAGTAGTAGCTCTTTTGTCCTGTACAGAATCAGATCAGTAACTAGTTTTTGTAGTACTCTAACGGATACGAAATTTTATGAATCGTTTCCGTTCTAGTACTTTTAGTAGGTACGGAGTTGCAGCCTGTTAGTGCACCCGGTAAATAGTAGGCAGTCAGCCTAGTTTAGACTAGTAGTAGTCTAACTTTTGTATAAGTCCTCGTTGGAGGTAGAATTAATATTCTTTTTGATGTATATATATATACATGACCCATAAGAGGGTTTTTAATCACAAGAAAAATTTCCTATGAATCGTGTAATTAAATCAGAATGCCAATGAATTCGTGTGATGAGAAAATTTAAGTCTAACTTGAAAGTTAAAAGATTACGAAGTTAATATTGAAACTATGTTCGATATGTCGTCCCGTAAACTTGATTAAGTTGAGAACGAGCTAGTAAGTACTAAGAGTGATTAACAGAAATGACTAATGAGAATTTCAAATTTCTTTAGATCAAAGAAAATGCCGCCAAGAAACATTAACAATAGGAGAGGTCGAGGACCTGGGAGGCCTCGAGGACGTGGGAGACGTCAACCGGAGAATGACAGAGAACAAGAGCAAGAACAGAATGCTACCCTATAACCATCCCCGTCACCATCCCTATCACCACCCCCATCACCACCTCCACCACCACCCCGTAGGGATATTGAGGATTTATTCCTCAAGAGAAACCCCCCGATGTTTAATGGAACGGGCAGCCCTAGCGATGCTGAGCTATGGGTAAGATCTACTAAGAAGATATTCAAACTCCTCAGATGCACTGATGAGGAGAGAATGCTATGTGTCGCATTCCAACTGACTGGATCGGCAGATTATTGGTGGGAAGCAAGGCAGAAGGTGATACCCGCAGAGCAGCTGGCTCGTTTCACATGGGAAGAGTTCAAGGAAATACTGTTTGATAAGTACGTACCCAAGACGTATAGAGCACAGAAGGAAGCCGAGTTTTATAACTTGAAGCAAGGAAAGCTGACCGTGACTGAGTATGATGCCAAGTTTTGCAAACTGTCTAGGTATGCGCCGACTTTGGTTGATACCGAGGAGAAGTTATCCAAGAAATTCCAAGGGGGACTACGACATGAACTGGGAATCGTGTTAGCTAGTCATGGGGGACTAGGCTACACTGATATTTTGGGAAGAGCATTGGAAATGGAGGCCGTCGTGCCTGACGAGAAGAAGATTGTACCAACTGCATCAGCACCAGCACAGAACCAGAATCGAGGCTATTATAACAACAATAATAGCAACTATCAGGGAAAGAGGAAATGGAATGGAGGAGGTAGCGGAGGCTACAATCAGGACTTCAACAACCAGGGTAATCAGAAGAGGGGCTTCCAGCAGGGCTATCAGCAGCCTGGCCAGAACAACAACAACAACAACAACAACAACAACAACAACAACAACAGCAACAAAAGGCCGTGGCAGGGAAACAACCAATCGGGGTTGTTTATTCAAGGAAATAAGAAGAACGCACCATGGAAGGGCAACGGTCAACAGAACCAGCCGCAAGGGCAGCAGCGAAACTTCAACCAGGGAGGAATTAACCTAGGGAGGGTTACCATTCCTGTCTGCCCTAAGTGCAACAGAGCCCATCCCGGAGTTTGTCAGATAGGCACCCCTAACTGTTTCAGTTGTGAACAGAAGGGGCACATGAAGAAGGATTGCCCGAAACCGCTGCAAGCCATACCTCTCAGAGCCATACAAGCACAGCCGCAGCAGCAAATGAACCAACAGCAGTTCCAGCAGCATGCACAGCAGCAACAGAATGCGAGGGCATGCGCTATCAAACAGGGTGGCCAGCACAAGGGAAAAGGCAACCTAGCAGGTATGGGAAAACTACACAACATCCCCATTAAGATACTGTTTGATACTGGCGCATCACATTCTTTCATTGCTGGCTCGTGTGCCGATAACTTAGACATCAGGCCTGTAAGAGCTGCACATTCTATGAGAGTAGCTACACCTTCAGGAGAGATCACTACTTCCACGCATGTTTGCTCTAACCCAGAACTAGAAATCAGAACTCTTAAGGTTAAGGCGAACAACTTAAACGTTATGATAATGTGGGACGTAGATATAATCCTAGGAATGGATTGGTTGTCAGAGAATTATGCCACAATTCTCTGCAACGAGAGAAAAATCTCTTTTCAACCCCCGGGTAAAGAACCAATCGAATTCCACGGAATTTCCATGGGTAGAGGCGTACCAATTATATCAGCCCTTCAAGCCACGAAACTCATGAAGAAGAAAGGTACCACAGCTTATCTTGTGTACCTAGTCGGAGAGCCAGGAGCCGAGAAGACCATCCAAGACGTAAAAGTTGTGAATGAATACGAAGACGTCTTTCCAGAAGTGTTACCAGGATTGCCACCAGATCGTCATGTGGACTTCACGATCGACTTAGAACCAGGAGCCGCACCTAAGTCTAAAGCCCCATATAGGATGGCACCGAAAGAACTAGAAGAGCTCAAAATCCAGTTACAAGAATTACTAGACCTTGGTTTCATCAGACCAAGCGTCTCACCTTGGGGAGCACCAATGCTATTTGTTAGGAAAAAGGACGGATCAATGAGAATGTGTATAGATTATCGAGAACTGAACAAGATCACACTCAAGAACAAATATCCTTTGCCAAGGATCGAGGATCTGTTCGATCAGCTTAAAGGTGCAGGAGTCTTCTCCAAGATAGATTTAAGGTCAGGATACCATCAGCTAAAAATCAAACCTGAAGACGTACCGAAGACCGCCTTTAGAACCCGATATGGCCATTACGAATTCCTAGTAATGCCATTTGGTTTAACCAACGCTCCAGCTGTATTCATGGATCTTATGAATAGAGTTTTCCACCCTTACTTGGACAAATTCGTTTTAGTATTCATCAACGACATCCTCGTTTACTCTAAGAATAAAAAGGAGCACGAGGAACATCTACGGATAGTGTTGGAAACATTAAGAAGTGAGAAACTCTATGCCAAATTCAGTAAATGCGAATTTTGGCTGAAGGAAGTAATGTTCCTTGGACACATAGTATCGGCAAAAGGAATCAAAGTGGACCCAGCCAAGGTAGAGGCAGTGCACAACTGGAAATCACCGACGAGTCAGAATGAGATAAGAAGTTTCTTAGGTTTAGCCGGTTACTACAGAAGATTCATCGAAGGATTCTCCACGATCGCCCGCCCGATGACGCAGTTACTTTGGAAGGATACCAAATTTAAATGGACGGAAGAGTGCGAGAAGAGTTTCCAAACGCTTAAGGAAAAGTTAACCACAACGCCAGTAATAGCACTTCCAGACACAAACAAGGAGTATGTGGTTTACACCGATGCATCGAAAAATGGATTAGGTTGTGTCTTAATGCAAGACGGACGAGTGATAGCTTATGCTTCACGACAACTTCGGCCTCACGAAGTTGAGTACCTAACCCACGACTTAGAACTCGCAGCCGTGGTGCATGCGTTAATGATTTGGAGACACCATCTCTATGGTGTAAGGGTTGAGATATTCACCGATCACAAGAGCCTGAAGTACTTTTTCGAGCAGAAAGAACTAAATATGAGACAAAGGAGATGGCTCGAATTTGTCAAGGATTACGACTGCGGAATCAACTATCATCCAGGAAAGGCTAATGTGGTAGCAGACACATTGAGTTGCAAGGCTCCAACGAAGTTAGGATGCCTTTTTGTAGAGGAAGAAACTTTAGTACGAGAATTCGAGAAGATGGATATCAGAGTGCTCAACACGTCAGCTACAATAACAAGTCAGATAGCAGCATTAGAAGCTACACCAGATTTGAGAGAAAGAATCATCGGTGCTCAGAGAAAGGATGAATCAATGGAAAAGTTGCGATTAAAGATAAGAACAGAGAAACCAGATGGATATTCCGAAGCACCAGACAATGCGATCCTTTATGAAGGCAGAATTTGTATTCCTGATGATGACAGCGAACTGAAGAATGAGATCTTGAGTGAGGCTCATGATACACCTTATACAGCACACCCAGGAAGTACGAAAATGTATCAAGATTTGAGAAGGAACTTCTGGTGGAATGGAATGAAACGAGACGTTGCCTCGTTTGTAGAAAGGTGTTTGGCATGTCAGCAAGTTAAGGCTTTACACCGACGACCGTATGGATTGCTACAACCATTGGATGTCCCAGAATGGAAATGAGAAGGCATAGCTATGGACTTTGTTACAGGCTTGCCTAAGTCGAGAAGAGGAAACACAGCTATTTGGGTAATTATCGATAAGCTTACGAAGTCAGCACATTTCTTACCGATTAAGATTACCTACGGATTAGAGAAACTAGCTCAGTTGTACGTCGGAGAGATTGTACGTCTGCATGGAGTACCGAAAGTCATAATATCAGATAGAGACGCCAAATTTACCTCGAGATTTTGGATTACGATGCAGAAAGAATTGGGAACAGAGCTAAACTTCAGTACAGCATTTCACCCACAGACAGATGGACAGTCCGAGAGAACAATTCAGATTTTAGTCGATATGTTAAGGATAGTGGTATTGGACCGAGGCGTGAATTGGGAAGAAATTCTACACTTAGTCGAATTCGCTTACAACAACAGCTATCAGGCCACGATAGGAATGGCGCCGTATGAGGCTTTGTATGGAAGGAAATGTAGATCGCCACTTTATTGTGACGAAGTAGGTGAAAGAAAGAACCTAGGCCCCGATGCAGTAAATGAGATGATTGAGATAGTTCGGCAGATACGAGATAGAATGAAAGAAGCCCAGAGCCGACAGAAGTCTTATGCCGACGATCGTCGAACCAATCTTGAGTTTGAAATAGGAGATAAAGTTTTCCTTAAGATATCACCGACTAGAGGAATCCTTAAATTCGGAGTTAAGGGTAAACTAAGACCCAGGTTTATAGGACCTTATGAAATCCTCAAGAAAATTGGACCCGTCGCTTATAGATTGGCCTTACCACCAAGTCTAGGAAGTGTTCACAACGTGTTTCACGTTTCTCAATTGAGAAAATACGTCTATGATCCTAAGCACGTCATTAGTCAGCAAGACGTAGTTCTTGAATCTGACCTAAGCTACGAAGAGAAACCGATATCGATTTTGGATAGAAAAGTCCAAGAATTAAGAACCAAATCGATACCAATCGTTAAAGTGCTATGGACCACCACGGGCAAGAAGAAGCCACATGAGAACTCGAGGAGAAGATGAAGGAGAGATATCCTCATCTTTTTGCAGAAGGTATGCAAATTTCGGGATGAAATTTTTCGCAAGGGGGTAGGATGTAATACCCCAGATTTTCCGTACAGTCCTAAAAATTTAAAGTTAATAATAAAAATGGCTTTGCACGCCCAAGTTTACGATTCTGAATTCTAAAACTAATGGTGAAATCCGTTTCCGAAAATAATTTACGGAAGTCAGTCAGATGACTACTGTATTTAGGGTTATCGCGTACGAAAAATTTTTAGTTCTAGAACTCAAAACGGAAAACCGTCTGATTTTTACATTCACGAAATCGCGATACGAACTCGCCCGAGAAAGTTCGTTTTTATGATTTCCGGACGAAACTCGGACTGTGTCGTCTCGAGTTTTTGTCGGAATTAAAATTTTAAATATTACTTTCCGATTAAGTTTAATACGTTAGAATTTTTGGACGAATCGGAATTTGATGATTTTGTGCCGAGCTACGTTTTTCGTCGTTCGATTTCCGTAGCGTCGTATCGCGCCGGAAAAACACGTAATTTTCTTCTTTTTTCTCCTCTCTAGCCGACATCACACACACACACAAGCATGATATTTCATGTTTTATATAGTATTTATCTCATGACTCACCATTAGGATATTTACTTACTTTACACCTATTAACCTAAAGTGTTATAACTTTATAACAAATTTTAGCCATCTCCCTCACTCACCTCTCCCTCCCACTCGGCTGCACTCACACACACAACATCTCTCTCTTATTTTCATTTCCTCCATTGAAGATCCTCAAGTTCTTGAGCAAGGAATTCACACAAGTCTCTAATCCAACCATCGAATCCTACTTCTTCCTTTAGTAATCTTCAAGGTAATCTCCTCCTCTCTAATTCTATCCATTCCAAATCCATTTCTTTTTATTTTTCAAGATGGATCAATTTTCTTGGGTGGATGAATTAGATGTTTTGATCTCCATTAGTGTAATTAGGTGTATTAGTTATGGATCTATGTTTAAAATGGAAGAAAATCAAGAACCCTAAGACCTACATCAATACCGAAAATTAGGGGAATTAGGTAGGTTGTTTTGATTCTTCAATTAGTTGGATAAACATGCTTAGGAGGTGTTCAATTAGTGATTAGAACAAAAAGAAATCGAATCCCCTAATATATGGATGAAAACCGATTCTAGGGTTTAGGGTTTGAATTAGGGATTTTTGTTTAATGTTTCAATTAGACTTGTAATTGTTTAATTGATGATATAATAGTATGATTAAGGGATTAATGAGGTTATTTGATGAAGAAAAACACCCCCTTTAATTTTATGTTAATACCGAAAAAAATGAGGAAAATAGGGGGTTTCATGTAGTTGATTTAGTTGTTGATTTGTTGACGAAATAATGTTCCTAATGATGTTAGTTGATAATAGGAATTATTTGAGAATTTTCTAAAATTATTTTGTGGAATGTAAGAGACAAAGAAGTGGATTTAAGTTGAGATTAAGTAATGATATGAAGTGATGATATGTTTAATAATGAATCTCGTTAGATGTTGATTGATGTCGTAGAAAATGAACGAATTCCGATAACTTTTGGAATTTCGTAAGAGACGAACGAGTGGACATAAGTAATAATCGAGAAGTCGAGTAAGAATTTTAATTTGATAATAGTGTTCATGATGGACTAAGGTACGACTTTGTAGTTGATGACATGAGCTTTCGGAATATTATAATATGAGTTGTAGTTATAGTCGAGAACTAGAAACGAGATTTTGTTAACTTGATTTTGATTTAGTAAATGGTAGTTGAAACGACGATGTTTAGAACGTCGTGCTAAAGAAACGAGTTTTGAAAAGGAGTCTTTCACGTACGGGAGTACGTGTTGACAGCCTTGAGAGTCAAGTTTCGTGAGAAATTGAGTACGAGAACTTAGAACGAACCTAAGAAGTTATACGTCATTTTTATCGAGCAATTAGGGTTAGCGCGGCAGTTTTGCGACCCTTCCCGGAAACTGTAATATCTCTTAGCTCGTTTATCGAATTTGAGATCCGTAAATTGGAGCGTAAACTAGATTTCCGAAGTTTCTAATGGTACAGGGCTCATCCCCTGTTTCCAGTTCCTCTGTTCTGGGCAGTCCCCAGAACTACTGCCTTGTGCAGTGATTTTTTCAGGATTTATTTTACTAAGTTGTTTTCTTCGCAACTTAATTTCTTTCGATCGTTTAAGCCGTAATAAGTTGACGATTACCTTCTCTACTGACCTAAGAGTCGAGTATGAGACCTTTCGAGTTCTAAATGAGATTTGTTCAAGTCTCGTTCCCGTTTAATTAAAAATGAAACTAGTAGCGTGCAAATGCCTAAAGAAATGAACGACTAAAACCTAATTCGAATTTCTATGTTCGATTATCTTTTACGGCCAAATTTAAAGTGTTATTATTTTAAGATGAAGGAGGAAGCCAGCAGTAAGGAAAGGACGGAAGATCAGGAGATCGGAAGCTAGTACTTAGTACTGTAAACGCTAAGGTGGGCTTTTATATATAAAACAAAACGAGCAACGCTCGAAAATCTTTCTTTATCGCTTTGATATCTGTGTTTTCAAAGTGATAATTATGGCACGAACTGTTTTATGTTTTATGTGAGTTCTCTTGTACCTATCTGAGTTAACATTCGTGTTTTCCAGATTTAGAGTTAATCTAAATAGGTTAACTAACGATCGGCTCTGAGTTAGCTATTAAGTGCTTTCCAGAGTTAGTGCACTTTGTAACCTGTGGTGTATGTGGTATCCTGTTGAGGGGTAACCAGCCACGGTGAATGAGAATTGGTCAAGATTTGAACGTAACATACCAGAAAATGCTCGGCCGAGTAAATTGTGAAAATAAGTCAGAAAATGTTTAGTAGACACGGGCTAATTCAAATTAAACCCCGATGTGCTACAAATTATGAAATGCGAGATTATCTCTACCTATGTTATGTTTTCGGCATCGTGCCCACTAAGTACTTTTGTACTTAGCCCTGCATGTGTTTTCTAAATGTGCAGGTTGAAGCGACGAGAGCGGCGGTGGTTGAAGTTGAGTTGAGAAGTTTGGATGCTTTAGCTATGACTAAATTTCCACTGCAAAACTCTAGACTTTTGACGTTATGTACATTTGGTGAATCACTGTAGTATAAGTCTGTAATCTTTTAACTTAGATACTTTCGAGTACCTTTTGTCGAGTAATCCTTCGTGATTAACTCTTCCTTTTAATAGTAACGTCTTATTCATTAAATGTATGATGTCTTTTATGTATATTTAGTTAGTCAGTCCCCTTCTTCCCCGCTTCTTTAATCCAACCCAGTCGCACCCCGGCTTCTGCCGTTCCTCGGGATTTGGGGCTGTGACACTGTTAGTCTTAAAATTGAAATTCCTTAACTTAGGCGTGCAAAGTCTTAATTAATTATCAAATTTTTATTTTCGTGACGGAAAGAAAAGCCGGGATATTACAATATATGTGTAGACTAACTTAAAAATTAATTTTTACTTTTCATAATTATTAAAATATAATTAATATTTAAAATAAGTTATATAATTTGTATTTTAAAATTGAGATATAGTATATAATATTGATATTATGAATTTTTTTAGCATAATATTATTAATTAATAATACACAAAGAGTGTGAAGAATAGAAATAACAATAGTAATAACAGATATATATAATGCATGGAAAATTTAATATTTGAATATAATGAGTAATGTATGTGTATTATTACGAATTAATAATGCAAAATCACGAAAATAAAGGAAAATTAGAACGGAGCATCGTGGAGGGGGCACCGTTTATTTTTCAATTAATAATAACTAGTGTGTAGCCCATCGAAAATCGACGGGAATTTATTATTCAAAAAAAAATTTCAAAATCAATGCAGGATAAAGACATTTTTTGTTCTAAAAACGATTGTCACATGTCGATTTTCTGGGAGGGATGTAGTTGATCCTATTGATAGCTATCATAAGTTCAATGTAAAACTAAAAAATAATTTCAGTTGAACTATCGGTTCGGAATTACCTCGTCTAAATCCACAGTTTTGTATCAGAATCGACCCGTTCACCGCGGTTCTGATCAAAATCGGCTCGTCTACGCCACAGTTTTGGGTCAGAACCGGCCAGTTGGCTATGGTTCTAATTTTTGTGGGCACCTCTACTATAAAAGGAAAAAACTCAACTATATATATATATCAGAATTTAAGTAAAAAATGATTGTAATAATTATTCTCGTCCTAACCTGTATAATAATATTCATTAATTATAAATTATGAATTGTAAAAACAAAGAAAACTCACTAATTATAAATTATGAATTAGCAAATATCTATTTGTCTTACATTAATTTAATAATTTTTAAGCTGTAAAAAATAATGGTTACCCTAAATATTTTTAATTTTATAAAAAGATAAAATTATCCCGCAGGTACAGAATAGGCCTCTCTACGTGCACAATTATGGGTCGGAATTGACCCGTTGACAAATTGTTAGTAATTTTTATGCCAATTTTTCAACACGTTCGAAATTAAATTATAAAATTTATATACTCGTTTTTGTTTCAAACCAGAACGAAAATTTAGTCATATGTCTTCCTCTCTAAAAAAATCCGTATTGCAATACTCGTCGGTTGGGAATTAGCTCGTCTACTGTCACGGTTTCGGGTGGGAACCGTCCTATTGACCACGACTCTGGTTTATAAGTGCATAATTTATGAAACTCGTTTACAATTTATATAGACGCAAAATTTAGTAATGTGATGTTCGTTTTCATCCTAAACCGTATAGTAATATAATTATAGATTATGCAAAATTGAAAACCCGACTACAAATAACGTAAAAAATTAATCATGGATAACGATTTTATATTTTAGAAAATACATGAAAAAAACATAAAATGAAAAATTTCCCAAGTTGAGGTACCCGACGACTGGGAATTGGCCCGTCTACCGTCACAGTTCCGGGTTGGAATCGGCTCGTTGACCACGATTTTGATTTCTAAGTGCGTAATTCATGAAACTCGTTTATAATTTATATATACCAAAAATTTAATACAAAAAAAATTGATTGTATTTTGACGATTTTGATTTCTAAGTGCGTAATTCATGAAACTCGTTTACAATTTATATATGCCAAAAATTTAATAAAAAAATTGATTGTATTTTAAATCCTAACTAACATATTTTTTTTTAAATGTTGAACCGCCGATTTGGAATCGGCCCTTCTACCCCCACGATTCTAGGTCGGAATCGTCCCGTCGACTCCGATTTTGATCAAAATTTAATTAGAAAGTAATTATACGATTTGTTATCGTCCTTAATCTCTATAATATTATTTGCTAAGTATTTCAATTTATTTAAAAATTTATAAATTATTTAAATATTCAAGAACACATGTCATATATAATTTTTTATTACAGATGATTCATGGATGATGATTCTAGATTTTAGAAAATATATGTCAAAAATGTATAAAATGAAAAATTAAAATAAATATGAATAAGATTGGAGATAATTGTTTGTTGGTAATTAACTCATCTACCTAATTAATTGGTCAAATTAAAATTAATTATTTTTATCAACCAAAACAAAAAATTATTAGACTACAAATTTTAATTCGGCCAACCAATAAATTTGTCAAATTATTTTAAAATTATTTATTCGGCCAGTGATTTTTCTTTTAGTAATATAATATAATGATGATATAATGATAATGATTGATAGATAGATAGATAATGATAATGATGATAATTATATTTTTAATTCGTTATTCACATAATGGATCTTACCTAAAAAAAGACATAAAATGAATTATATATACACATCAATTTCAATCAAATTAATGGGATTAAATTGGTTGGTAATTGGTATACAATAATAGATATTATATTATTTATTTATTGTTTATATTAATTTTTCATTTTGACAGAATTTCTTATCATACTATTATAATACAATAACAATAAAATCTAGATAGATATTGATTTTGAAGATTTGATCTTTGCTAAGATTTTGTTTCCATGTCATATGAAATATAGATACATATATATATATATATATATATATATATATATATATATATAAGGTGGATCATATGAGAATGGTATTTTATATGAGAAATGAGAATGAATCTATACCATTTATTTGTTTTATAATTAATCTTGTTTTTTTGATTAATAACTGAGTTGATTAATTAACTAATGCAGTAAATTTCTTATAAGTAACCGTCTTCTTCCTTATTTTGTGGAATCCTAATTTTGGTAATAATAAGCAACAATATTTCAGATGATCGGCATAGTCTTTAACTCTTGTATAGAAATGTTTCACTGTAGCAATATTTAAATTTTGAAGATTCATTAGTTAGGTTTTTGTTGAAGATGAGTGAATTTGTATAGAGTTCTTTTCTAATTCTCTTTCAATTAACTTTTTCGTCACCAATCACAAGTTTTATCTTCACTAGTCACCGATAATTTTGAACTAATGTGAAACATTAAGATTTATGACGTTTGCTGATTTTTCTTGGAACCAAACAATAGATGATTATCGATTAATTAGTTAAATAATTATGTCATGGAATCGATTGAACTATTTGTTCAGTGGTATGCATAAAAAATACTAATGCACAATTGTTTTTATGTTTATGCATTTTACCATAAATATTTATGCATTATATATCTATTAATTAATATTCTTATTTAGTTCATTTTTTTTTCTTGGTTCATCAAAGAATTGAAACTAAGGGACCTTCTCTAGGTTTTGATATTCTTTATGTTCCTGGATGTACAAATGATACGAGGTTTCTTAAATTGCCTTGTATTAAATTCAAACAAGGATTACTATTTTGATGATAATTTGTTATTACTAATTTTTTCAGGATTTTATTATTGAATTTATTGCATTATGCGATTGAGTTTAATGCATTGCAGTGTTGAGTTAAATGCATTATTTATTTATTTTTATTTTTTATGCACACGATTATGGGAAACAAAAATGTATAATTTATCCATAATTTTAAATGCATTATTATCATTAATAAAATGCACAAACTATTATATTGGTATATTTATCTATACTAAATCAATACAAAATTATACAAGTAGACAATAACAAGATTTGATGAAAGTGAGAAATCATAAATCCTCAAAAAAAAAAAAAAAGACTAGAATTATCGAAGAAAAAAATGATTGAAATGTCTCTTCTTATTTTTCCTCCAAAGAGCCGCCGATTATAGAGGAACATGGATTTGGTAATTTCTTTCAATTTTACTTTCTTTTGGCTTAAAATTCGGTCTCTCCTATTATTTGTGCTGATTGGATTTCAATTGCGTGGATCAAATCTGACCATTGATAGTTAGTTCATAAATGGTCAGATATTATTTATAATTCTCACTTGAAAGGGTATTCTCACCAGATCCCTATATATATATAATCATACGTATAATCCTAAAAATAAAAAGGAAAACCAATTAGAATCCTTTAAGATTGAGGACATCCATGTGAATTATCACTATTTACTGCCTGCCCCATAGTATTTTTACCCATTGCACCTTCAATTACGTTTCATAGGCCATCTGCTTTCACACACAACACACACTCTTGACTTGTTTTCTCCCTCTCTTCTTCCGGTGTGACCCCTCTCCCTTCCCCTCCCTCTCTCTCTTCCCTCTCTCCCTCTCACCTTTGGGGTCGCCCAACTGCAACCTTCCTCAAAAACCCTCATCCAGAAAACCCCCCAATTGCAAAATTACCCTCGAATTCCAGTCCAATTAATCGATTTGCAAGCCTAATAGGACGCCGATTGCTTCACCAATGGCCGCGCCGGAGCTAGCTCAGACCGATCCTGAGGGAATTGAAGGAGTCCGGATGACATGGATAAATTGGCCGCGATCGAAGGTGGAGGCGTCGAAGTGCGTGATCCCAATCGCCGCCTCAATTCAGCCGATCCGCCCCCACGTGGATCTACAGATCCTACCCTACGCGCCGCTCCGATGCAAGACGTGCTCCGCCGTGCTAAACCCCTTCGCCCGAGTTGATTTCACCGCCCTAATATGGATCTGCCCATTCTGCTTTCAGAGGAACCATTTTCCGCAGCATTATTCCTCGATTTCACAGACGAATTTGCCTGCCGAATTGTACCCCAATTTTCCCTCAGTCGAGTATTTGCTGCCGAATTACCAGAATCCGCAGAATTTCAACCCTGCTGTCATGGCGACGTCTCCGATTTTTTTGTTTGTTTTGGATACGTGCATGATCGAGGAGGAGTTGGAGTTTGCCAAATCGGCGCTGAAACGGGCGATTGGGATGCTGCCGGAAAATGCTATGGTTGGGTTTGTATCGTATGGCACGCAGGTGCAGGTGCACGAATTGGGGTTCTCGGATATGTCGAAGGTTTATGTTTTTAGGGGATCGAAGGACATAGCCAAGGATCAGGTCTTGGAGCAATTAGGCCTGGCTGTGGCTGGCGGTAGACGGGTTGGCCCGGCTATGCAGAAGAGTGGTGCTGGACCGAGCCCTGTGGCTGGAGCTGGGCCAAGCACCGGGATCAATCGATTTCTGTTACCGGCTTCTGAATGTGAATACACATTGAATTCAGTAATGATTCTTTACCTGCTATCTGCATACTGAGTTATTGGTTTGATCGTTGCAGATCATGTCTTAATTGTTCGGAATTTGAAACTTGGATATAGTTGTTGATAAATAAACACATGATTTATGATTCAGTAGTTGAATTACTTGTGGCCGTATGGACAATTGGGTATTTTAATCTATCTTTATGTTTGACTGTTTGTGGTGCAGTTGTTGGATGAGTTGGTGACAGATCAATGGCCAGTTGCCCCAGGTAACAGGGCATTGAGGTGTACAGGAGTTGCGCTTAGTGTCGCCACAGGACTTTTAGGGGCATCAACAGCAGGGACTGGTGCAAGGATTATTGCGTTGGTAGGGGGTCCATGCACAGAAGGTCCCGGATCGGTAAAGCCTTGAATTTTAAAATTATTCTTCATGATTTACTGGCTCATGTGTATCATTGATTTTGTTTCATGCCTTTTATACTTCCCCCAATAAGTATCTTTTTACATGTATCCTTTTGTATTTCTTTTGAAACAATGGTGTAAGAATTTATACGCTTTGGACTACCAAGAAACTTTCTTCGATCTTTCGTTGGTTCTTTAAAACTGAAAATGGCACAGAATCTGCATGAGCTCTTTATAATCTTCTTTGAAATACATAGAAAAGGAAGTTTCTTATGTTATAATCTTCTATGGAATAATCTATATCACTGCTCCCATAGTTTGCAAATTGAACAATGCAGACAAGTTCCAGATTAAATGGTGTCAATGAAACTGGGTGTTTAAAATTTCTGGGAAAATGTTTAATATATTAAACTAGAAAATCGGGATTGCTAATTTACTGTTTTGATTTCTCTGGATCTTGTTGCTTCATAAGAGTGAGGAGTTTTAGTAATTTTATGCTTCACCTTAGGTTTCTCATTAAATTTCTATATTGATTTCAAGTGTACAACTAACAAAGAATAGCTTCACCATATACTTCCGCTTTTTTTATTTTTTTTTTATTTTTGCTATTTCGGTTGTGTTGGCCTAGCTAATCTTCAGAAAGAATTATTCCCTGCATCCTTGGTACACTGTAGTGTGACTGATTTAGCTTTCATGGTTACTAAGATGTTCAAATCCTATGATAACCCACTAAACATTAATGAAGTGTAGGATTTTATTGAGAATTTCGAGATGTTAAGAGTCGCCTTGACTTTTTGGTTACTGCTAGAAGCTTTTCTTTTAAAACCCTCATCTCAATTGGCCACTGGAGATATTTCAATAGTCTTATTTTTGGGGGCAGCTATTTATGATTTGTTTTATGGAAATTGTTGCCATTTTCAGTGTATATTATAGAAGAGGTTTTAATCTAGACCTACTAAATGTCTCTTGGGACGATCTCCAAGGGGAGCAATATTTTTCATATGACTGAGAATACTTTTTTTATCAACTAAATGATCTAGGCTAGACATTTCTTTTAGTTTCTCATTTTTGTTTTTTCTTGTGCTTCTGATGTAAAAAAATTAGATGTACTCCATCTTAGGCAGGCATTCTAAGTTATTGCTTCCCAGAAATATAAGGTATATGGATTATGGATTGAGAATGATTTGCCTACATCATATACTTATAAATCATTGCCTCTCTTTTCCCTTCATCTAATTCTCCCTTCTCTTTCAGTTGTGGATTGCTACATGTATCTTGAAAAATCAATGAAAACATGATTTACCTGCAGTATCATGGAACTGTTGGTATAATGTTTCTTCATGATGTTGCAATACCATATGGTTCATATCTTACATTCTGGATCTCTCTCAAGCTATATATTTTTGTCGTCATTACTTTTTTAGGCTCGTATGATTATATTTGTATGTATGATATCCTTACTTGCAAACTGATACCTGGAACTAAGGGTATCAGTTTATTTTCACGTACTCATGCCATTAAAAAATGAAACTTTTCTAAAGCAATATATTGTTCTCCTGAGCAAACTGTTTCTGCCAATATCATTTTAGATCTCGCATTATTTTGTTTGGAAACTGAGCTGGTAATAACAGTATTGTTTGGCTTGTAGATTGTATCTAAAGATCTATCTGATCCAGTCCGTTCACATAAGGATCTTGACAAGGATGCAGCACCTTTCTTTAAAAAAGCAGTCCATTTCTATGATGAACTTGGAAAACAGTTGGTTAGTCAAGGCCATGTGTTGGATGTTTTTGCCTCTGCTCTTGATCAGGTTTGTTGTGATCAACTTGATTTTATATTCTTCTTGATGGTGTTAATTGTTATATCCACCTAGGGATGGCAATGAGTCGGGTACCCACACCCATTAAGCATTTCCCAAACCCAAACCCATGAAATTTTTCCACACCCAAACCCGATTAAAAAATAATTTTAAAACCCATACCCGACCCGAACCCATTGGGTAATACCCGTTTATTACCGTTAAAAACCCGAAACTAAAAAGTAAACATCAAATAACAAAATATTATAAATATTATTAAAACATAAACATCAATAGAAAATTTCACTAACATTAATCTTAATACAAAATACTACGAACTTACAAACTCTTAAAACATAACTAGAAGATTATGAATTATTGAAGATGCCGCTGTATCGTCATATTTCGGAAGTACATTAACAGAAGTAGAGGAGAAACATTAAAGACTCGACTCTTACGAAATGTGTGTGTGGGTTAAGAAAATAATATAAAACCCTAAATCTATTATAATATTTATACTAATAGTTGTAATTATATGATAAATTATACATATAATATCTTTCATCTTATATATATATATATATATAAATGGGTTTGGGTAGCGGGTACTCGGAGGTATTTGCCCAAACCCGACCCAAACCCGTGACGGTTTGCATGTTTCTACCCAAACCCGTCCCAAAACCATTTAATATTTCCCAAACCTGTTCCATCAGGGTTTGGGAAGTGCGGGTACCCACGAAAACTCGACCCATTGTCATCCCTATATCCACCCTCATGATGATAGAGCGTTATATAAAATTGGAATATTGCTGGTTCAATTCTTGCTTTTCTTGACCTCTCTTTCATCTGGGTTTCGTTTGAAGTGAGCGTACATGTACTGAACTGGCGGCAACTAAAAAATCAATGCATATTATTATTATTATTATTATTATTATTATTATTATTATTATTATTATTATTATTGAAGTATAAAAGTGTGTAATATACATTATCAAAATGATATTTGAATACTTATTGAAACGATTACTCCTTTCAAAAAATTATTGCTCGTGTTTTTTGGTGTGGATATCCTAGCATTGATCTCCATTTTTTACAAATTTACCACTCAAAATACATTTTCAGATATTGTTTATGCACCATTAGTTTGTACTCTGCTGGATGGGATATTTTAAAGATGCACACCTTTCCTATTTTCAATAAATACTTAAAACCTAAAATGCTATACTGGACATCTTACACATATTAACTCCTGAATAACCAGATTGAGCATTGCCTTGATTTATTTTTGACTTGATGCATCTAGCACCTCTACAAGATTTCTTGTTATAAGTTACAACCATTCTAGGCTTTAATAACAGCATGAATTTTCAGGTTGGGATTGCTGAGATGAAGGTTGCCATTGAAAAAACTGGTGGACTTGTTGTTCTGGCCGAAAGTTTTGGCCACTCTGTTTTTAAGGATTCATTCAAGCGCATTTTTGAAGTTGGAGAGCAGTCATTGGGGCTTGCATTCAAGTAAGTTGAACAGTACTAGAGTCGGAATTTTTTTGGCGCCCACATGTTTCACCAAGCAAAGCAAGAGTTACCATCTCTCAGTTCATAATCGAACTGTTTTGCGGCTTTTGCATACTTTATATATTTGTATCCTGATTGTGCTGTTTATTGTTTCTCTTCTTTCCAAGTTTAATTGAGTTTGGTTTTATACATTGAAATCAAATCATATTTGCTTGGTCTGAAAATATTGGTTTGTCATCAGATTACAATTGAGCAATCTCATTTGGCATCATGGGCAATTTTTGGAGTTCTGTCCAATTCTTCTTGTTTACCATCAGGCGATGTTTCAGTGGCTTTTATCATTATATTAGAATTCTTTTTTCTCTACTATCAAATAAGTTCAGATTTGCTGTTGCTATTTTTTTGTTTAGAGGGAAAATTTTGTTGGACCAATATACTAATATAATAAAGTCTGTACTTACAAATCTAACCCAATAAAAGACTATTTTTAAATCTAACATTGGTCAACTTGTATATTCCGAATTGTGTAATTGGCAGCCAAATCATGGAAAATAAGACCAACCACATCGCGCATCAAAACGATGCCTTTTGATATTGTCAATGAAAAAAACCCCAAAAATAACTGACAGCAAGATGTTTCAGGATAAGCATCTGTTTTATTTATTTATTTATATTTGTAAATTGACGAACATAAAATGACGTCGATCTGATGTGACATGCATAGCCTTATTTTCCATGACATTAAGTCAAAACCCACATGTGATTCTGGCTGCCAGATGCACAATTTAGCATCAGAAAGTTGACTTAGGTAAGATTTGAAAAACTTTTCAATTCATCAGGTTCGTTCTTTTAATTAATCGTTTGTTGGGTTAGTTTAGTATTTTGCCCACTTTTTTGATTGGCTGGTTTCTGTATCTAATTTGATGATACATTGAGTTTTTATTTGTCTGAACATTGTGCTCATTTCTAACATCTGAATTAATATTAATAATTTTTTTTAGTGGGACTCTCGAGATCACCTGCTCAAAGGATATAAAAGTCCAAGGAATCATTGGTCCATGCACATCACTTGATAAGGTTGTGCAACCATACTTCATCTGTTTTTGGTAGTAATGAGTGTCGGATTTTCATCTTGTTTGTTACTGATGTGAGGATCTTTTGTGCAGAAAGGGCCTGCTGTTGCTAACACGGTTATAGGACAGGGGAATACTACAGCTTGGAAGATGTGTGGCCTTGATAAAAGTACTTGCCTAACTGTTTTCTTTGACGTTTCGTCTAGTGAGAAGTCTGATCCTGCAGGGCCAAATCCTCAATTATACATACAGTTTCTGACTAGGTAATGGGGAATCTTCTTTAGCCTTCTTTAGTAGAGGGCTGTAACCATTCAAGTATATAAATAAAGCTTCAACTAGTGATACCAACGCTTTTTAGTTCCTTATTTGTTTTCCATTTTTTCCGTACCAATTTTGTAATCCAAGATGGTATGTTTTTTCTTTCGGTCTTAATAAAGTTGCTTTTTATCAATGATTGATTCCAACCTAAAGACGTTGAACTGTAATATAATTTCTGTTCTTTTGGATACAGTTATCAAAGCTCTGATGGCCAGTCACGGCTGAGAGTCACAACTGTTACTCGACGATGGGCTGGTGAGGTTGGATTATTTCTTCTCTCTCCCAGTCTCTTTTTTATTGTCATTTTGTGGAGAGATCCTTCAACAAGAAAATGTGGGCCATAGTTTGAGCTATCTGAGTTAGGTGGTTAACCTAGGCTCTCTATGGCATGGGTGGCAACAAAACTTATCATAGGATTTGGTTGTTTCTTAGATGATATGGATCTTATTATTGAATCTTTAGATGATATGGATTTTGATGAAGACATGGTCGAGGATATATAATGTAATATGTTTAGGAAATTATAATTTTTTTATGGATATATAAGCCTGTAGTCATGGTTTTATGTATCGGGGACATGTTTCTTTTTAGTTCTCTTATTGTTGGTTTAAATATATGATTAAGCAACTCTTTTTTTTTTTTTTTTTTTTTTCAGGTATGTCTCAAACATTAGATTTAGCTACTATTGATGTCTAGAGTTGTTTGTGAGTTCTATCTTATGAGTCTTATTAGCTCTATCAATCTATAGGATGGGTTGAGGGGGCCAACATTTGCACCTGGCAACCTTTCGTGCCTTGATGCGCCTAACATACCTAATAACCAGGGTTAATTACCTTAAATATTACAACACTAACCGTAATTTGCAATTACAACTAGACACTTGAAACATACCAATTACAATACCGCTTCCAACTTTTTAAAATTGCATCCCCAATTTTGTCTAGCGAAGCTTGTACAACGTGCTCCATGGAAATTAGGTTCTACCTTTGAAAATATGTAGTTTTACCCCTGAAAAAAATAGTGTTCTAATTGATAAAATAACAAATAGAAACTTGTATTGTAACTGCTACATTTTAAAAGTCGTAAGTAATTGCAAACCTAACCACTATGATGTGAATATTATTTAGAAGAATTGTCATGTTAACATTTCACATGTATTTATCCTTATTCATTGAACAGTAATTCTTCTTAGGTCAAATATCTGATTTAAAGTCTTAGCCATGTAAGTGGTTTATGTTCACTGGCATCGCCGTAAAAAACATAATGTTATTACAGATATGAGTTTATAGAGTTGAGTTTTCAAATTTATATATTTTGTACTTTGTTTTGTTTTGTACCTTTTAATTTCAGTAAGGATTGTGTCAGATTAATGTATTGGAATTTCTTATTCTTCCAAATTTAGCAACGCCCAGCGTTAAACTTTACCCTTTCTGGCTTTGGCTGAGACTCTTTTCGATTTTCTGTGTGCTTGCAGGATTTAATCCAAGGATTTGATCAAGAGGTTGCTGCTGTAGTAATGGCTAGACTAGCTTCTTATAAAATGGAAATGGAGGTAATACTGTCCTATCTTTGGCATTCGACTAAACTTGTCTTACGAATACTTAGCAAAATGTAGTTCTTGCTGTGCTGCTTAGCTACGAATTTGGCTATCTCATTCAGGGATAGTAAGTTTCTTCTACTGGGGCATTTGAAAAAGGAAGTTGATAATATTTTACTGTGACAAATTGAAAAATATGAGATCTGGGAGTGATTGAGATAACAAATAGGTGAACTTGGAGGTGGAAATGGCTACAAGAAAATGTTAGTAGGACTTTGTTGGTAACAAATAGGTGAACTTAGATAACAAATATTTTCTGACTCGTCGCGCAGGGTAATCGATACGCACAGCGATTCTGGCTATACATACGGATAGCGCGTGATTTCCGCGATTTTCAGATCTCCCATAGCGCAGAATAGCGCGCTATTTGAATGTTTGCGTGGGCTGAACAATTAATTACGGGCTTCGGCTTATTATAATTAACTAGGGTTCAGATTTAATTATATCTTATATAAGTAAGTAATTAAGTATGACGGTCTGCATGAAAAATAAACGCAAGAGACTCAGACTCTTCAAAATCACATCTTCGGTTCTTTGTTGGTAATTAGATATTAATATTTTCATTTGGAATTAAGTTTTTTAGACTTCATCTTTTTTATTACCTACATTTATTATGCATATTTTTCTTATGATTATAATATATATGTTTTTATATGCTTCTGCGTGACATATTCAAATAGCGCGCTATTCGCGATGCACGATAGCTCTAGGACAAGTTTTTGCGATGGTGCGCGATGCGCGATTAATAGCTATGATGCAGACTATGATATCATACTTTTAATTGCTTAGTTATAAGATTATTATGGTGACTATGTTTTCAGGAAGGTTTTGATGCGACAAGATGGCTAGACAGAAATCTGATTCGCCTGTGTTCCAAATTTGGGGATTATCGAAAAGATGATCCCGCCTCATTCACATTGAACCCCTCTTTTTCATTGTTCCCTCAGTTCATGTTTAATCTGCGAAGGTCACAATTTGTACAGGTGAATTATTTAAGTTTCCTCTTTTCATTTTTGATATTTGTTATAGTTCTTACTCTCTTTACTTTTCCCTTTCTCTGTCAGGTGTTTAACAATAGCCCGGACGAGACAGCCTATTTCCGCATTCTGTTGAATCGGGAGACTATAAGCAATGCTGTAGTCATGATTCAACCATCATTGATATCATATGCATTTAATTCACTTCCTGCACCAGCTTTGCTTGATGTTCAATCCATTGCTGCAGATCGTATTCTCTTGCTGGACTCTTATTTCAGTGTTGTTATCTTTCATGGAATGACAATAGCTCAGTGGAGGAACATGGGGTACCAGAACCAGTCAGAACATCAGGTATGTTGTCAAATCTACTCTTCATGATTGGTGGTGGTCAATGTTGTCACATTTATATTCTTTTAGGTACAGAGCCTATTGTTTTGTCAATTGGTTTTAAGTTTTCTATCAACTGTGATTACTAAAATTCCAGATATTTAATTTTTCCCTGTTTTGGCTGTCTTTTTGTGTGGTTAACATGAAGCCAAATTCATGTAAGGAGAACCTTAATGGACAAACTGCATATTAGCTTATAATGGTTGAGTTGCTTCTTTTGCTATATACCATGAATTGGATAGATTTCTGTAATTTATGAACCGGTCATTTCTCTTCAAGTTCCCTTTCATGCAGTAATCATTATGTCTGATCCAATCCAGGAGAGGCTTTATTATACAGCATATATAGGAAGAATTATCGGATTAGAGATTTTACTAGTTATTTTGACATCAAAGAGCTTTAATCTTTGTTTGTATTGTAATGATTGCAGTTTCTAGTCCCTAGTATGATTTTCTCCTTAAAGTTCAGTCCTTGGCTCTTTTTATGTGGTTGTTCTCTTGTTTTCTTCCTGTTCCGTTCTTTAATTTTCTTGGTCCTAATCATATATTGAGAAGTCATGCCATTTTTCTTGTCTCAACATCTACAACAGCCTATGTTACTGTTGATTGTTAATATTCATGCGATTGTTCTCTTGTTTGATTCATGTACCAAGTCCTTGTATTCATGCTCATAATCATCATTATTGGAAGTCCATGTCTTTCTTCTCGTCTCTAAACATCTGCAACAACTTGTTACTTTTCATTGCTGGTGTTTAGGCCACAGGGAGAATTTAAGAGGCTTCATCTTTCCTGCACTAAATTAGAATGAAATTCTTTTTCCATGCCTAAGAGGATTTTCATCTAATATGCCTTCCTGCATTTGTAGGGTTTTGCCATGTTGTTACAAGCTCCACAAGAGGATTCCCAATTAATAATTCGAGATCGTTTTCCTGTACCTAGGCTCGTGATCTGTGATCAGCATGGTTCTCAGGTAATCTTTATCTCATGATATTGTTTAATTTTGTAGTCTATTGATCTTATAAGCAAATGTTCAGGATCATGACATGATTTTCTTTGGATAACACGAATTTGTTTTTCTGCTGTTTTTTTTTCTCTATCTAAGAAATTGGAATTGAGTTTTCGCAAATTCTTGTCTTCAAAATTTTACTTACAGTTTTTTAAACATCACATATATATCCTAATTGATGTTTGGGAGATACAACTCGTAGCACTGCATATTTACAACATTAGAAAATATAACTAAAAGGAATCAGGATGCAGTTTTGATTTTTGATACAAGCTTATTGGCACAACCGCAGTTTATGATAACGAGTCATTTTTTTCCCAGCTTTACAACTTTATTGTTTTTGGTTGATTAATTTTCAAACATGTGGAAATGATGGCAACAGGCAAGGTTTTTGCTGGCAAAGTTGAATCCTTCAGCCACCTACAGTAATGCACATGAAATGATGCATACTGGTTCAGATGTCATCTTCACTGATGACGTGAGTCTACAAGTATTCATCGAACACCTTCAGAGGCTGGCAGTCCAAGCTTCTTAGCAACATGATAAGAGTAGTTGATTCACCTGCTCGATGGTTTCTTGGGTTTCTTGGATTCTATTGAAATTCTGGAGGGAATTGTGCCTCTTGTAGTTGTTCCCCGTTTGAAACTATGCCTTATTGTTGTCCAATTGTGAGAATGAGGTTAGACGCTCACTGTTTTGAATATGAGTAGTTGCTGCTATTCCTTTCAGGCGGTGAGCAGTCTTTTGCTTCATTGGACTCTTGAGGAGCTCGAGGAATTTGTAACTTAAATGGTTATTGGATAAACCAAAAAGGGTATAGTTGTAAGTTAAAAAGAGACATTTTTGTGTCAGGATTTTATTATATATTGGTAGTGTCCCCTCTTATATTACGTTGTGAATGACTTACTTAAAACAGGATGAATTTTTTGTATTGGATTTGAGGATGTGGAGTTTAGACGGCTCTAGGTTGCAAGGTTTATTTTTTTATCATTTTTGTTGGAATACAAAATAATTGTGCTAATTTTTGCGATTGTGCCCTCTACCTGTCCCTATCTGTATGACGTTATACACCATGTACAATTACAACTCTGTGTGTGTGTGTGTGTGTTTTGCGGATCTAGGAAGTTGGGAATGTGTTCCAACTTAGTAAAGTTTGCGACGTATATGGGACTAGGGTGGGATGCAAGAATATACTTTAGCGGGAGCTAAAGTTGGAAATACTTTACTATGATGCGGAAAGGCGAAGGTTTCCTGTGAGTATTAGTTACAAGAAATAAAATGAATTGGGGTTGCTGAAGCTCACCCCAACGGCGATGGTATTTGGTATGTTTTGATTATTGAGGACTCGTGAAGTGTAGAATGTACTAAATACATGAATAATAGGTTAGTGATTGTGTGTGTCTTAATCTGGGGTTGTGCGTACCTGAAGTCAAAAGTTTTAGGTTCGAATTTCAGTACGAGTATTTTAAAGAGGATTGATAAAAGGATAAAGATATAGAAAATTCTAAGAGTTCATATTTTTTGTGAGAGAAGTGGTGGTATGAATATTTAGAAAAAAGGTGATTAAAAGATAAAGGGATGGAATGTAATGAAGATATTTTTTTATGAGAGCAAGTGGTTTCCTTTTTTTGTAATAGGAAGTGGCAATACGCCAATACCCAATAAGGATTACATGAATACATGTCACTTGAAGTGAGGTGCAGGGAGTATTTTTTTATTTTATTTTTAAGAGTTTACAATGTTATACTCACTTCGTTCATCAAATTGTAGCTAGTTTTGTGTGATGTAGATTTTAATAAAAATGTGATAGATGTTGTGAGTGAAAAAGGGAACCTATCATTGTGAGAGAATAAATGAATAAAAAAGTGAGTGGAACATGTCCTAAAGTGGAAAAAAAAACTAGTTCCATTTTTTCTAGACAGACGAAAAAAAAAAAGAAAATTAACTACAATTTTTGTGGACGCAGTGAGTATTTTTTAATTTATTCTTAAAATTAAATTTAAATACCGTGTCATAGTGAACTTGAATCTGAGATCTTAGGCCTGAAACATTAACTGCTCTATCCTTAGGCCAATCGAGAATTGGACATCAAAACTCCTCACTTATGCAGGAAGGCTCCAACTAATCAAATCAGTGCTTAGTAGGGTACAACCCTACTGGTGACAAATCTTCTTAATTCCTCAGAAAGTGATGAAGTTGATTCAAGGTGCTTGTAGATCATTCTTGTGGTCAGGGAGCTTAGGAATTACTAAACGAGTCTTGGTTGCATGGGACTATCTTTGTCAACCAAAAAGTGTTGGATGTTGGAACCTGACTAACATGAAAATTTGGAATCGAGCTGCGATCTACAAGTTGTTATGGAATCTATCTCAAAAGCAAGATAGCATTTGAATCAAATGGGTTCATGAATACTACATCAAAGGGCATAATATTACTACCATGAGCATTCCGAAGCAGGCTTCATGGGTGGTAAGAAAGGTGTTAGAAGCTGGAGAATACTTGAGTGCTATTTCTGATCGAATGAGAGTCCTGCAGAGGTCAAGACTTTCCATTAGGAAGCTATACAAAGAAATGAGAGGAGAAGCGCAATTAGTTGGAATAAGATGATATGTAACAATCAGGCTCCCCTTCCAAATGCACTTTCATTGTGTTGTTGGCTTTGCTGAGTAAGCTTGTCACATGTGATAATTTAAAGTAGGAATTATATGTGATCTTCAGTGCATATAATGTGAGAAAGCAGATGAAAGCATCAACTATTTCTTTGAGCGTGAGTTTGCAGCTGAGGTTTGGATAGAGTTGACAAAGTGGAGCAATTTGCCACAACGAGTAAGCGAGTACAAGGGTGGGATCAAGAGAGGAACTTCTTGATTGCTCAGAGCATCTCCAACCATATCTCTATAATAGAGCAGAATTTTGCTTTATTATAGAGCAAATTCAGTATCTCATCTCCAATCATTGCTCTATTCTTTGCTCTATTTTAGAATATTTTTATTATTTATTTAATTTGAACAATATATAAAATTTGCCAATTAATAAAAAACATATAAATAATACTATATGAATGCACAATGTAAGATTGTAATAAAGGAAAATAAATTTACAAGTCTTGAAAATTACATAATTACAAATTCAAGGTGCTTAGCCTCATAAAACCTCTCATGATGAACCCAATGAATAAGAAAACGAGTACTCGTCTAATATTGTTGGATTTTTTAGTACTAATATTTTGTATTTCCAATTTATGTATCTTTAATTATTTTGTTATGTAATTTTGTGGTTTTAAAAATTTTATATATCAATTTTTTATAATGCGATTATAGTAATCGTTATAATTGAATGTGTAAAAGTATAAAATAAATATTATATGGTAAAAGATACATAACTAAATGCAATAAAACAAAAGGAAAAACTAAAAAAAAAATAGTAGAGCAATGAATAGTGTTGCTCTACAAGTAGAGAAATACTATTCATTTCTCTACAGTAGAATAGGATTATAGAGCAGAATTCGAGGTGAAACTACTCTATTATAAGGCTGAGCCCTATAATATTGCAAGGGTTGGAGATGCTCTCAAAGCCGTGCTAATTCAGGGAAGCAAGTGTTATATCGTATGATGGTAAGCATTGTTGTTTATTTCATTAGCAAGAAAAGAATATGAGGAAATTTCAAGGGAAGCAAGCTACAACAAGGACTGTGGTTAAGAAGTGTCAAATCCATGCAGCTGTGAAGTGTAGGGTTGATCCGAAATTGTTTAAATTCCTCCAAAGTTAAATTAGTTGTAAGGATAGAAGAAGTTGTGAGAACATATGTTTGTAATCACATTCACATTCTATATTTGATTTAATAAAATCCTCATTTTACAAAAAAAAATAAAAATAAAAATAAAAAAATACACACACTATTTTAATGTAATTTGTATTTAAGCTCTTATGGTAATTAAGAAAGTAATCAGAATATGATTATGAGGAAATGAATATTAAATTCTTTATCATTTTGTTTGGAAGTACTTATGAAAATTATCATTCTAATTTTAAAAATTTGATTAGATTAATATATTAATAAAATTCTAATTAGAATTTTTTGAGAATCTCATATGATGAGGCAAATGACCATATGTCAATCAATTTTTGTCAAAAGTGCACTTTTGACAAAAATTGGAAAATATTGTACCCTAATGGACGAAAATACCCTTAATGTAGGTCGGTTTTTTTTCAGTTTTTTATTCCCTTCATTTATTACTCTCACTTTCTCTCTTTTCTCTCTCATTTCTCTTCCCGCTCTTTTCTCTCTTCCTCTTCCTTCTCGACGACTCTTCATCTTCTCTGCCTCTTCTCTCTCCGTCGTACTCCACCTCGACCATTTCGCCGCCCATTCCAAGCCGCGTACCAGAAAACCACCATCACCCTTCTTCCACTGCAACGATGCCGCCGCGTACTAAAAAAGCGAAAACGTCCGGCACGAGTCGACGACGTACAGCGACTCCACCACAGGAAAATGCGCCTCCTTCATTGCAAAAGGAGACGTTGCCGCCACGTGAAGCAGACCAACAGTTGCCGCCGCGCAAAGAGGCCGAACAGTTGACGCCGCATGAAGAAGAAGAACCGCCGTCGCCGTCGCCACAAGAAAAAGTCGTCGACAAGCACGAACAACGAAACGTGGATCCATTTGCTACTAGTAAGTTTTCAAAATATTTAATTTGCAGAATGCAGATCTGAAAGTTAGGGTTCGTTGCATGTTTGATGATCATTTGATTTCTTCGATTTCGAATGTCGATTGCATACCTAGTTTGTTGCGTAGAATGTGAATTAGGGTACACACAAATTTTGGGGAATTTTGTACTAGGTGTACCGATACGTTTTGTGCAATACGTACTGGTACACACAGATCTGTAATTTCTAGAATTGAGGATAGTTTGTTATTGATTTTCTGAGATTATGCATGATGAATTTTGCATTTGGTTGATGTGATTGTATGAATTTGTATGTTTTTTTTGTGAATATGGCATTTGTTTATAGTATTGTATGATTAAAATTGGTACTATTTTATAAATGCGTACCCAATTTCGAAGCATATAAGTTGCAACGAGGTATGCATTTGCAAATACGTACTGAGTGTACCAGTAATTTCATTTTTTACTAGTACGTAATTGCAAATGTGTACCTACTTTACTTGTACACTCAGTACGCATTGTTAAATATGTACCGAGTGTACCAGTTCTATGATTGTTTGCTAGTACGTATTTGTAAATGTGTACCTATATTACAAGTACACTCGGTGCACATTAGCAAACACGTACCGAGTGTACCAGTAATTTTATTTTTTGCTAGTACGTCTTTGCAAATGCGTACTTACTTTACAAGTAAACTTAGTACGTATTGTAATGATGTCGCCGCGTACCAAAAAAGCAAAAACGTCCGGCACGAGTCGACGACGTACAGTGGCTCCACCACGGGAAAATGCGCCTCCTTCACTGCAAAAGGAGACGTTGCCGCCTTGTAAAGCAGACCAACAGTCACCGCTGCGCGAAGAGGCCGATTATTTGCCGCCGCACGAAGAGGCCGAACAGTTGACGCCGCATGAAGAAGAAGAACCGTCGTCGCCGCCGCCATAGGAAAAAGCCGTCGACAAGCACGAACAACAAAACGTGGATCCACTTGCTGATTTACCAGTATGTTTTCAAATTATTTAATTTGCAGAGTGCATATCTGAAAGTTAGGGTTCGTTGCATGTTTGATTATCATTTGATTTTTTTTATTTCACGGGTTTACTATGTTTTAAATGTTGATTGCGTACCTAGTTTGTTGCGTAGAATGTGAATTAGGGTACAAACAAATTTTGGGGAATTTTGTACTAGGTGTACCGATACGTTTTGTGCAATACGTACCGGTACACATAGATCTGTAATTTCTAGAATTGAGGATAGTTTGTTATTGATTTTCTGAGATTATGCATGATGAATTTTGCATTTGGTTGATGTGATTGTATGAATTTGTATGATTTTTTTTTGTGAATATGGCATTTGTTTATAGTATCGTATGATTAAAATTGGTACGATTTTGTAAATGCGTACTCAGTTCCGAAGCATATAAGTTGCAACAAGGTCCGCATTTGCAAATACGTACCGAGTGTACCAATAATTTGATCTTTTGCTAGTACGTAATTGCAAATGTGTACCTACTTTACTGGTACATTCGGTACGCATTGTTATGTACCGAGTGTACCAGTAATCTGTTTGTTTGCTAGTACGTATTTGCAAATGTATACCTACATTACAAGTATACTCGGTACGCATTAGCAAACACGTACTGAGTGTACCAATAATTTGATTTTTTGCTAGTACGTCTTTGCAAATGCGTATCTACTTTACAAGTAAACTTAGTACGTATTTGTAAAAGGTTACCACTTGTACCAAGAAGATTATGACTAAACAGTGAATATGAATTTGTTATTGATTTGTTGTTTCTCTTATTACAACATAACTGGACATACAAGAGGCTTGACTTCCATAAGTTGAAATCCAAGATAATGACTCATGGTTATGAGTCAATTGTTGTTGACATCCGAGAATTTCAGCAACAATGTGACAAATATGTGATGGAGAAGCTGAAACAGTCCTGTTTCGGTCACTTTATGGAGATGCAGGACTACAACACGCGATCGGGCAAAGCCATACATTGGATGGTGCTCCGTGAGGTGGAGCCATTCCCAGAATATGATGATTCTTTTGTTTGGTTCAAGGTTGATGAGAAGCTCTTGCGTTTCTCCTGGTCAGAGTTTTCTTTGGTGAGTGGTCAGAATTCAACCCATACATGAACCACATTATCCCACGGTCCTCGCTGTACACACGATTGTTCCGAAACGTAATGGTGACCCCTTCAGAGATCTGGACAACATTTGTGGATAGAAAATTTATGCATGACAAGGTTATTCTCCAAGTGAGCGACGAAGACTACCTGAAGTTGGCAAAAATTCTATTGGCGACCTCGTACGTCATGGGCTATGAGAATGCACGGAAAAAAATACTCGACTGGGTGTAGGTGTTGATCGAGGATGAACAAGCATGGGAGAATTGTCCATGGGGCAGTTGTCCTTTTTAGATGGTTTTGGAATCCTTTAAAACAATCGACACCAGAGATAAAGGAAACAAATCCGACATCGCTTACCACATTCGAGGCTGCAGTTTTGCTTTATTGGTAAGTTCAAGAGTGGTAAAATTGGTACGCATTGTCTAAAATCGTACAAAATATAAGTATAAGAAAATGGAAAACTTGGTACGATTTTATCAATGCATATCAAACATAACATTTTTATACTCGTAAACTCGGTACGCATAGACAAAATCGTACCAAGTGTACCACGTTAACATATTCTATCTTCTATTTGATTACATGCTAACAAAGTTTATTTATCAAACAGGCTTGGATATTTGAGGCTGTACCTGCTATTGGAAAGATTGAGGTCGACCGAGCTGAAACTGCCTCACATGTTGAGGTACAAGTACATCAGAAACACAGAAATCCCTCCAGAAAAGATAAAAGTGGTAAAATTTCTTGGATCTAATTTAATTTTATAAACATCATAGTACGCTTTTAGCAATGCGTACCAAGTATCGAAGTTCAAAATTAGTAAATTTGGTATGCATTCACAAATATGTACCACGTTTACTAGTGTCAAACTACTACATTTGTCTCGGTAGCAGGCAGTGAAGGAGGAAGCTCTTCATTATTGTCGGCTAGGTCTCTTTTTCTCTTCTTTTTGGCGTCATTAGGATCGTGCTCAAATGCAAATTTGCCAAACTTTGAGTCCTGCTCTAGAGATAGCCAGTATGGGGCTTGCTTCTCAGTTTGAGATGGCTTGAGCACCTGCCGAAGTTTCTGACAAGGATACAATATGGTTGATTAAACTGCTGGTAAATTTGGTACACTTGGTATGCATTGACAATTACATACCAAGTTTACCGGTTTATTTATGCACTCTCGGTACACATTTGGCAATGCGTACCGAGTGTAACAACTAAACTGTTTGTTTATCTTGGTACATTTGGTACGCGTTGAGAAATAACGTACCAAGTTTACCAGTTTATTCATGCACTCTAGGTACACATTTGGCAATGCGTACTGAGTGTTACTAAACTGGTGATTTATCTTGGTACATTTGGTGAAAAACTGCTTTTCTGGCGTTGGGCAACGACATGATGCAATATGGGCATAGGGATGAAGTCTGTAGCTGGGAATTAAAAGATATATCTTGAGCAAAGCTACAGGTGAAGGATTACCTCCCCATAATTTTATGGCTAAATCAGCAGAGTACCTAGACTAGTGCGCGTTGAGGGCAAGACTGAAGCTGACATGACCAATACAGAAGGATGAAACAGAGGGCAACGGATGAGACTTGACTGCCAATGAAGAGGATAAGGAAGAAAACTTCCATCCTTATTATGGAGAGACCGGTCAAAGCTGGACTCAATAAGGAAAGAAATCCAATGCCGAGCTGAAGAAGGAAACAAGGCCAAAGAAGGAAGGAGTCTAGCCTATGAAGGGAACCGACTTAACCTACCTTTGATGCCTATATATATGGTTGTTTGTTCTCTGCAATAACATCGCGTGTAACCCTAGCATAATTTAATTCTATTCTTGTGAGAGTCTGGTGAGGAGAAAAACGAGTCCTACGGGCAAAGCTTTAATTTCTATTTTACATTACTGCTTTAATTTTCTGCTGGCATTCTGGCCAAGACGATTTACGTTTCTGCATGGTAATATAGTTCTTATTTTAGTTCTAATTATGTTTTACTTTATTTCTTTGATTATGTTTACGTTTAAGTTCATGTCTAGCTAATTTCTTATACTTGGAATGGATTAGATGATGTGAATTATTAATACTTCAATTACTCATGAGGCCTAAGTGTTTAAATTAAATCATATTCTTCTATTCCCGAAATATTTAGAGCTTAATATTAGATTTGAGCGAGGTAACTAATTGCTTGATCACTAATAAGTTAAGGAGTCTAGATCACCAATAGAATCGAGGTCAACATGAGAGGGTCTTTTGTGCTTGAATAGATATTAAGTATTGGAGAGCAGTCGATGCTTTGGGCATCTCTTGATTGATTTGGGTCTAAAAGATATTAATGCCTCTTGGGAATACACTTGCTGAAGGGTCTTCGTGGGTGTGTTGATCAAGAGAGGAGTTTCGTCTAGAGTGTCTCTGGTATACTCGAATTTAAAGGGATAGATATAAGGGTAAAGTATTCTTAGCCGTGACTTCGTGACCATAGGGCATGAATTAATTTATCCTTTAAACTAAATAGTAAAGGTATGCGGTTGAATATCATTGTTCCCATGATCGAGTAAAAAGTATTAATGTTCATTGATTCAAAATCCAGACTAAGTCTCTTTTATTATTGATCAAATCTACTTTTAGTTTCAGTTATAGTTTTCAGTGCTTTTAACCAAGACAAGTGAAGTTCAGACCAAAACCCTTTTGTGACAATAGTTCATGGAAGAGAGACTACACCAATTCCCTAGGGTACGACCCTGCTTACTGCTAGCTATTGCCTACTATGGGCATAGGAGATTACAAATTTATTTGCACGAAGTGCAAACGACAGCTTCGTCAGTTGGAAAAGTCTGAGCAAGGTCATCAACTTGGCCGCGAATCTGACATAGCTGCACCCCATGTTTCGCATTGACTTCTGCCACAAATTTCTCATGGACAATGGCCATGTCAGTAGCAGTCTTCTGAATTTGATATTGAAGACCGATCTTGATCTCTTCTAGAAGTTGAGTGAGCCTCTTCAGTTCATCGAACTTTTCATCGAAGTTCTTCTGGATCTCTGCCTGGTTAGAGATGAGCTCTGCCTTAAACGAGGATGACTCATTTGCTAATTGCTCGAAAGACTTGTTGATCGGTTTTACTTCTTTACGCAAGGTCTGGAGCTCTACAGATTCTGAATTAACTGGTTAGATCACAGTTGCTGTTTTAACTGTGAGAACTTCTGCAACCAGAATCGGTTGAGAGACAGCAGTCACTCGAGGATTTTGAAGAAGAGGTTTCCATCCATATTTTACAATGTTCTCTTGAAGAGATTTGAGATTATCGTGGGAAATATCTTCCAAAGATGGATCAACTGCTCTTTTGTTTGTCTGATCTTCAAGAAATGCCCTGATGAGCTCATCTTGGCGTTGAATCAGCTCCAGCTTGGTATCAAAGTTGAATGGGCTCTTCAAATTCCCTTCTGAAGCTTGCAACTTAGAGATATTATGAAGCTTCAAGAAGTCTCTCAGTATATAGTAGTCTCCCAAACTAACTGAAATGTACATCAAAAGATCCACAACTTTAGAGAGAGTGTTTGGAAGATCTTTCAGTTCAAGGAACTTTGTCAATCCCTGCTTTAGCGAAGAAAGATATACTTTCTCAAAGGAGGCATTGATCTCCTTGAGTTCAATTTGTTCATCAGAGAGAACTTGACCTGCTTTTTCCACAAGATCAAAGAGCGTGAATAGAGGCTCTTATTCGTCTTTTTGAGCTTCCTTCTCAGTTGGACCAAGATTCTCCACGTCCTGGACCTTTGCTTATTCAGTTGAGTGATCTGGAGGAATCACCTCTATGGCATGCAGAGCACTCATATTCTCTTCTGTCTCTTTTGCTGTCGTGTTGACAAGTTGATCTTCTTGGCAATCGCCTTCAGATTCTATCCAATCTTCAATGAGTGGTGCATTTGGATCAACTTCTACACCTTTGTCTTCATCATGCTCCATGGAAGATCTCCTTGTGGTGGACACTCCAGCTGTGTAATCTTCTTTGAGTTAAGGGACATTGGTTGTTCCAGCAGACATGCCTATTTGTCCCTTGGGAAGGTTTGTCCTTATATCCTTTGAGGACTGAACTTGAGGCGGAGAGATCACCTTGCGAAGCTTTGACTACGGGGATGGCTCGGTTGTATGAGCCAGTTTTTCTGTGAATGATTTTGATGCTGAGAAAGGCGAATTTGATACAACCGCTCGTCATTTCTCTACAGCTACCTTTTCAGCTTCTTTCCGAATTACCTTGCTTGACGTCAGAGTCCTGTACTAGTTGAATTTTCCAATATCAGGTTGACTCTTACTAGACTTGTCAAGTCTCTATTTCTTCTTCTGATGGGAGCTCGTCGAAGCCTTGACAGATATATTCTCAGCTGGGATATCTATTTTCTTCACTCCTCGTCCATGTTTTGTTGTTTCAGGCTGATTCGTCTGATGTCGCTTCCCATCTTTTCTTGATTGCGAATCTCCTTCGACATTCAGGGAGAAGATTTCGATGACGCGTTGCAAGCTGAATAGCTTATTACTTTCAGTTAGTGCTTCCATGTCCATGTGTTTTCAGTTCACATTCAATTTGTGTTTGTGAATGGAATAGAGAATCATAGAGCTGATTTTGATGCCATAGGACAGGAACTTTCCACATTTGTAAATAGGGCCATCAAACTGAATCTTGACGACTTCTTTTCATATGAGGTTCTTCACATAGTTGAACCAGTCAGTTTTCTCCTTTTTGAGAATTGCCATGGTGGGCTTCATTCTTGAAATACTGACATTTGCTGGAGATTTAGAAATGGGATGAACGCAGTAGGTGATAACATCGAATACCAGTCTTGATTCTGGCTTCAGTTGAGTACGTTTCATCTCTATCTTGTACTCTTCGTTGTTGATGGAGACTGCAGGAATAAACCTCTTTACGTTCGAACTCTCCTTCAAATAAGGATCCTCTCCAGTGGATGGAAGATAAAATAACTCCTTCAGGCATTCGTTGACATTGATCTCAAAAATCTCTTGTCAATAATCTCTATTTCCTCTAGAAGAGACATGTATACAGACTTGGGAAAGGAGTGTTCCACCCTCATCCTTTCGCAATTGTGCATAGAATTTTGCGACGCTTGAAGGGAGAAGATGCACAGGCTCATGGCACATCCAATTTCTCAGACCAGTATGATTGAGAAGATTTTTGAGAAGTTTCTTCATTTCATTCATCTCGTGATGAGAAAGAGATAGGACATGCTCGAAAGAAACCTTTGACCTGATTTCTGCAAATTTATCGTCGATTGGCATGGATGATGATGATTGTCTTTCTGCAATATGAACTGCCATGGCAGTGATGAACTCTCAGATTTTGAGATCTTGAGTGAGTGAGAGAAACTCGAACTCCAGTTGTGAACTCACACTCAGAGATTACTCTCGATTAAGGGTTTGTGATCTCTCAATAAATTAGATAGGACGGTGCATGGAATCAATGGTCAAGAATGATTCCCGCCTCTTTGTGATCAGTGGCCTGGATTGGAGACGGTTCGCCTGCTAGGAACGTGGCACGGGACGTGGGTCTGGCGGTGAGGGTCACTCATGCATGAGACGTGAGAGAGTGCTCATGTCAGCGTACTCGCAGTCTCAAACGTGTAACCCAATGAATATGGTAAATTTTTGCATTGAATTTTCTTGATGAGATCTTTTTATCACATTTCAAAACTCTTTCTTCACCAGATGTGACAGGGTTTAGATCTTCTCAGTTGGTGTGGATCGCAACTGAATCAGCATACACTCTGTTCAGTTGAGGTTTGATCTCCATGTCCTCAGTTGAGCTGTGTCCTTGTCGACTATCTCAGTTCCCCCTCAAGTTGAGATTCCCCCTCAACTTGTGATCTCCATTCTTTAAAACTTCGAGATCAGTATGAATTTTTCCAACAATGCATACTGACCCTGCAGGATAGTCTACTCTCAGTTTATCCTGTTCCTGCAGCCCGCAGGATGAACTTTTGATCCAACTCAGTTGGATTGAGGATTGGAAGTTACTAGAGCTTCCTGGAAACTCAAACTGAGTCATCAGTTTGAATCACCTTTCCTTCATTATCCACGTAGACTGCTAACTGAAATTCGTTGGGTGCACGTGCAGTCCAGTTGAGTGGTGGATAACCTTATCTCTGAAGAGCTTGGTTTCGACTCGGCTGAGCTGGTCGATTCTTCCTTGCTGAGAACTGTCTGGGTGGACGCCTAAACTTTCTTGCTCCTTGAGCATATCCAAACTGAGGATAACTAGGACCATTGAACTGATCACCATAGTTTCCTTGTTGTCGGTATGCTTGCTGATAGTGGGGATGCATTGGAAACGTTTGTTTGAAGAAGTGAGCTGAATGGTTTGGCTTGCCCCTAGGCTGATCCTGCCTTGGCTGCAAAGGTCCATTTCGTCAGTTCCCCCTCGCTCTGCGACCTCGGGGTCTTGACTTCCTTGAAGATCTCTCAACATGCTATTGAGGTTCTTCAGTTAGAACCTCATTCTCTTTATTCTTCATAGGAGTCTCGACAGTTTGAGGGATGACTGGAGTCTCTTGACCTGTGACTTCAACTGAGTCAGGTTGAGCATGAGGTGCCTCAGTTGGCGATCCAGTTGCCTTGACGAACTGAGCTAACTGAGCTCCAATGTCAGTGGCTGGATTGTATCCTAGACGTTCAACACATTTGGAAGGTCTTTGCTGGCTGATCATGCTCTCCAGAGCTGAGCTTGAGTTGCAAACTTCAGCTCCATTTGCAACTGAGAGATGTAATGAGCACGAGTCCTGGTCATGTGGGTCAAGTGAATAACCTGACTGTTGGTAGACCGAGCAGCTTCTTCATGGAGTCTGCAGTTTTCCTCCATGAGCTTTTCTACTTCGTGATCCCTCATGATCAGTTCGTTGCTCAAGTTGTCACACTCAGATTGCAGCTCCTTGCACTGTCTGGTGCACAGTCTGCTAAGATTTTTGACATCATCCCATGACGACTTTATGTCTTCGTCACGTTCTTCTGTACCTTGGTTAACAAAGGAAACATTTTGAGTGGGATGGAAAGAAGAGTTTACCTCATCATGTGACTCTTCCGGCAATGCCATCAAGCATTGGTCTTTTCCTGCTGAGCTGGATGGCGAGTCAGTTTCTTCTCATTCTGACTCGGTGAATACGTCGGTGTCGTCGACGTCTTCCTCAACGATCATGGCCTTGGACTTCTCCTAGGCCTTTCCTCGGAGGGCTTCATTCTTCTTCATGGAGTGGTCATGATAGTTGGCTTTGAAGTGACATGGCTTTCCATATTGAAAGCATCCTTCGCTTTGATTCTTTGAGGAGGGGTCAGTTGAGCTCTGTCTGCTCCTGTTGATCCTCCTTTACTTCTTGATCCTGGAGTTCATCTCCTCGAGTTTTTTGGTCATTTCGTCGACCTTCTTCTGAAGTCCGGACCTCCTCGCTCGATCCCTAGCTGAGGAGTCAGCAGACCGTGATGGTCTGGCGAACTTGGATCTACCCGATTTAGCTCGAAGCGCTACTGACTTGGCAGCTGAGCTCTGATCAGTCTGTTCTAGTTGCTGAAGCTTGCCTTGTCTCAGTCGAAGGATGTCATACTCATTTGCCTTGAGCATGGAGAACAACTTCTCAGTTGTCATCGAAATGAGGTTACTCCGATTTTGATGGATGACTCTGTATACCGCCCAGTCTTCGCCTAACGCGGAGAGAACTTTCAAGTTCATCTCACGCTAAGAGTCTTTACCCTTCCTAATACTCTCAATGTCCATTAGGACCTCTGTGAATCTCAGCTTCATCTTGTCGATGGACTCCCCCGTTAGCTGAGAGAAGTTCTCGTACTTCTGACACGCTAAGGTGAACTTGTTCTCCTTAATATCGTCAGAGCCTTCATAGAGTGCAACTAAGGCTTCCCACATATCTTTTGCTATGAAGCAATTGATAATCTTCGGCAAGTAGGCTTTGCCGACTGTGAAAGAGATGACACTTTTGGCGATGTCATCTAGCTGCACGATGTCTCTTTCTTCCTTGGTGTACTGGTGGGCGCCTTTGGGTTCTTAATTCATCATCTCTCCTTCCCCTGGAGTGGTTAAAGGGACCAACACAGACTAAGCCACCTGGATGGGACCATTTTCTATGGTCTCTCACATTCTGTGATGTCTGGCAGTCAGTGCCATCTTCAGGTGAAACTTTCACGTGGGATAATCATCTACGGAGAACTCCGGTAAGCTTCCTAGCAACGTCGGGTTCATCTTTCCAGCACACCACAAGAGACAGACACAAAAACATGCATCAGAATACACTAATTGATTCCAGAAAAGATCTGTTCAGTTGACCACTGTAAAATATACTCGACTCACACCTTGTGAATCAGAAACAGTAGTTTTTTGTACCACTGCTCTAATACCACTTGATGGTCCCAGTAACGAGTATCTGGTGTATGGGGGGGAGAGGAATATACAAATAGCAATTTTTATTTTACTAAAGCCTTTTCACTGAGTTATACTGCTCAGGTCAATTGGCTCGACAACTGGAAAAGTCAGTTGGAGCTACTCTAAAACTGAGTTGCTCAGTTGGAGCTGATCACACAGTTGGCAACACAGCTGGCTCCTATGCCTGAAGTTCAGTTGTATGCACCAACTGAGGTTTAAATTAGTTTTGCGTTGGAATATGGTGGCGTTTGAACTCGTTACAAACACTAAAACCTTTATGAAAAAGGGGAAGGTTCAGTTCCCAAATTAGTGCAGTTTGATAAGGATGCAATTTGTATGTATATGCTAGTCAGTTGGTTAGGTAACTGAATTTAAAATACTGAATGTAAAGTGCAGAATGTAAAGTACATAATATTTTAACGTGGTTCGGAGATCGACCTCCTACGTCCACGACTTCCTTTTTGGGGAAGTAATCTACTAGATAAGCTTAAGTGTGCTTACCAAACGCCCCACTTGGATTACGGGTTCCAAGCAAACCTAACAAGTTCGATTCTGGATTCGAACAAGACCTTACAACACTTTTTCGGACAAGTGTACAGCCTAGTCTTAGATTCCGAATTCTAAAGGACCTGCTCTTGGATTCCGGGTTCCAAGGGACTTGGTATTGGATTACGAGTTCTGAGGGACCTGATTGATTTTAGGTTCAAAGTCAGACCTAAGGTTTTGGATTTAGGGGAGAGGGGGAGAATCCAACTGGGAGGCCTTCGACACTGAGGGAAATGGAGGCTTCAACCTAAGGCTCCAGATTTGATCTCTTACGAGAGAATCTGGTCAGACAAAATACAAGCAAGAACCTATTTCTAGACTCAATCAGGAAGGGGGGATTTCTGAGAGACTAGATAGAAAAATAGGAGGAGGTGTAAACACTCTATTTCGGCTGGACTTCACCGGAGGTCTTCTTGCTCAGAGAGAAAGAGGTGATAAGCTGTTGCCGCTTCACTCTTGATTTTTCTCTCTAGGAACTTCTGTAGTTTGCTCTTGTGTCTGTTTTGAGCTTTGGTGTGGAGACCTCTATTTATAGAGGAAGTTCAAACTAGCCGTTGGAAAGAGCCGTTTGATCTCTACCAAAAGCATGACACTCCACCAGCTTTTCTGGAAACTTTCCTAAAATGGTAACTGCGACCTTTGCTTGTTGCACATCGCTGTTCTCGGCCCATTTATGGTAAGTTCTCCAGCTGACTTGTGCTTCTGAGTAGATTCAAATCTGGACTGCAACTCCTCCGTCTTCAGCGTCTTCAAAGTCTTCTCTTCTCCGCTTTGCGACGTATGACTTCGACACAACTTCTCTTCACGCTTGAACTGTATGCCTTCAGCTGTGTGGGTCAGTTGAGGAGTCAATTGAGCTGCTGTCCAACTGAGTCTGTGCTTCAGTTGAGATTGATGTCTCAACTGATCTTGAGTCTTAGCTGAGTCTGGACCTCAGCTGAGTTCTTCACAAACTTCCTTCTTCAGTCCGGCTAATTTCTTTTGCTTGAAAGCAGTAAAGATAAATTCCCTACGCTCAGACAGTGAATTCTAGCTATGATCAGACTAAAGGCATTCATCTACTCTGTTGGGGTCAGTTAGGGTTTTGGTATCTTTCGAAACTTTTACTGATTTTTACAACAATCATAATAAACTCGAGATGCGTTTTCATGTGATATAAACCAAGAGCTGACTTCATTCTCTTCTTTCCGACAAAGAGCCACCCTGAACAAGCTCATCTACACGCACAATCGGTGCAACTACTTCTTCCGACGGAAGAGATGCTTGCTGGGCTGCACCGACAACAACCCACAAACGCCGTCCTTCACTACTTTCATTACTCGTCTAAAGCTCCCACATTACGATCTACATTGCTATTATCAACATCATGGTCATCATTCCCACAAATTCCATCAAAATTCAACTATCATAAGAAACATCAAAATTGTCTTAATCTTCATTCCACACATCACCATCAATTAAACGACTCCTATTATGAGATTTATAAATAATTGGAGAAACAGTCACATATACAGTAGGAAACTCCAACACATCCATCAAGAAAGACAACTCAAAATCATCTGTAATCTTCATTCTCATAGTTTCACCACTAGGAGACCGCACTAAACCATCTATATCAAACATATACATACTCTTATCCTTCTTCATTTGCACTTCAAGCTTGCCTAATAAAGATTCAAAAGTTATACCACTAGGCGGTATAGGAATGAATATACTCTTTCCTACCACCCTCATAAATATTCTCCTTGCAATATCTTCCATGCGAAACCACTAAAGAAGATGGCCTCTGCATCATAATACATAGATCAAACTTGGTACACACTAATAAATATGTACTTAGTACCAAGTAAACTTGGTACGCATTGGTAAATAGGTACTGCGTACCAAGTAAACAAATTAAGGTACGTAGTACCTACTGCTTACCAAGTGAACTTGGTACGCATTGGTAAACACGTAATGCGTACCAAATAAACAAATTAAGGTACGCGGTACGCATTTACATCCATCCAGTACGCAATTACGAAAACGTACCAACTCAAAACATATCAGAAATCGAAACAAAAATCGACAACCCAGAATTCATGTGAATACCTCCATAGCTTTATCGCGGCAACCAAATATCACCGGAAAATTGCAATCGAATACAAGTAACAATTTGTAGACGAATATAGAGAAATAAATCGCAGCAAATTGCATAATATTTTTTGAAAATTGCAGCAGAAAAATCGAAGAAAAACGTACGAAATAGCCCCAAAAATCCAATAGTTACAAAAGATGAATTCAAAATGGAGGCTTCGAGCTCAAAGACGAATTCGAAATGGAGGCTTCGAGCGGCGATTTTGCAAGCTGTGGGAAAGATGAGAGAGAGAGACAAAAGAGAGAGAAACATGTGAGGTGAGGGAAGAAGAGAGAGAACAAAATAAAAGTAAAAAAGTAGGAGAGAGAATGTTAAAATTAGGGGTATAAATGTCTAAAATGTGAACTTATAACAAAAATTGATAAAATTTGCACTATTGACATTTTTGATATTTGAAGTCCACTAATGACATATAAGTATATTTCCTCATCTCATATTAGTTCCATACTATTAACAATATTCTCAATTAAGATATTGAAATTATATTAATTTAATTTTTATTTAATAATTTTTAAAAAACAAGCACACCCCAATTCTAATTAATAATAACAATAACTGACGTAGTAGTAGTAGTAATAATAATAATAATAATAATAATAATAATAATAATAATAATAATAATAATAATAATAATAATAATAATAATAATAATAATAATAATAATACTAATAATAATAATAATAATAATAATAATAATAATAGTGCTATTTGGTCACACTGTGATCGGTCACACAAATTAAAAATAGTAATATAAGTTTTGAAAATGAAAATATACCCTAATTGGAGAAGCATAATAGGGGAAATATGATTATTTCCATTTTTACATTCAACTTTTCTTTTTCTTACGCATGTGGCTAACCACCGCATGACCGAATATCATTACCCTAATAATAATAATAATAATAATAATAATAATAATAATAATAATAATAATAATAATATCCCAAGAATCACTTAGTGAGAGGTAAATCAAGAGTAGTCAAGTTTTTTAAGAGAATGAGAATCCAGGTTATTTTTGGACTTTTAGTTTTTACTCTTTTTAAATTACTTAAAATAGAATATTTCTGTCCTGTTCAATAAGTCTCATTTTGCCCTTTCTGGTGTTCCACTCAATCAGTCTCATTTTCTTATTTGATAAAGATTAATACATTAAAGGAAGAAGTACAAATATAGCCACTCTTGAGAAGAAAAATGACTAGCATATCAACATATACGACCTAAATTGGTTGTGTATAATAACAATGCATACACGACTATAGCAATATACACAACAATGCACACACGACTAGTATACACGACTATATCAGCATACACGACCTGCATACACGACCATATCAGCATACACGACCAGCATACATAACCATATATATTAGTTATGTATGCTGATCGTGTATTCAAGTCGTATATGCATGACCATATTTGATCGTTTTTAAAAAAATGGTTATAATTGCATTTTTGTTTTCAGGAGTAGTTATATTTGATTAATTCTCTACATTAAAACCCACTTTATATCACATAAATAATATTGTTTACTTTATTGTATAGTATTTTTTACTTAACCTACTTTCACATAAAAAAATAGTTTAATCACAGTCTTTATCATCTAATTCGATTTTTTTAATCTCCGTGCTCATCCAAATGAGACTTATTGAAGGGGACGGCGGGAGTAAAATATACTAAGAATTTCGAACTAATGAATCAAATTCTTTACTTTTTCAGGCCAGCGAACGCAAAACTGCCGGAAGAAAAACAGTATTTGAGCAAATTCTTATTTTAAATACATTTCAGAAGTTGACCCCCATTCTTTCTCTCTCCCTCCCCCCCTCTCTCTCTCTTGCTGCGCACTTACTATATTTTAGTTTGCCACACCGGTACTCGTAAATTGCTAGCCGTTTCAGATCTAAATGAACCCAGAAGCAGTAGAAGAGGAGAGAGAGCGAGTACCAATTAGCGAGAGGCCCGAATGGGCCGACATCCGGCCCGTGCCACAGGACGACGGCCCAAATCCGGTGGTGCCGATTGCTTACACCGATGACTTCAGCGAGACCATGGATTACTTCAGAGCAGTATACTTAGCCGATGAGCGATCCCCGCGCGCACTTCAACTCACTAAGGAAGCCATTGTTCTCAACTCTGGCAATTACACTGTAACTTTCCTCTTCTCGTTTTTATTTTGTTTATCCCCTTCTGATTATGTTGAGTATACTCTATGTAGTCTTCTTCGTTTGGATTTTTTCAGTTTCTTGTGCGTGTGGGTGTGTTGATTTTATTGATATGTATTCTACATTCCTATGACTAAATATTTGTTAAGGTAATTTATTCAAGAGAAACTGCTAAATGAAGTTACGAACTTTACCCCATTTCGCAATTACAACTGGAACTTTGAAACTTTGCAATTAAAATTCAGATGATATTTTTTGAAATTTTAAGTTAGGCTCAGTTTCAGGGGATAAATTTGGCTTTTACATACATGTAAAACGTAATCATTTTATATCCTTAATAACTAGACCAAGACTACTTTACGTAATAAGACGATTGTGCCGCGTTGTCAATTTAACACGGCCACATCAGCTTCTCTGGCGCTGGAAACAAAGCGTGAGTTCTAATTGTGAAGTTTCAAGGTTTGTATAGTGATAGCAAAATAGGGTAAAGTTCATGATTTAATTTGCAGCTTTCCCTTTATGTAATGCCAATATTTGGGGGGAAGGCTGCTGAAGCATTATGATGCGGAAATTGCTAGTTGTCGATGTTCAAGTTATTAGTTCATCTGTATGCGTGCATAAACCTGAGATGAGTAATAATAGGCCTTCATTTTTGTTGTCTTTCTTTTGCTCCAAGATCCTTTTTTATATAATATATATACTGAATTACACAAACTCACATATTCTTTAATGATTATTTACTGTGTGCTGACTACTATGCGCTAGAATGCATTTCTTGAAGGCCCCATTATAGTCTTTGCTTTCTTTTCTACTGTGTTAGGTCTGGCAATTCAGGCGTTTGATACTTGAGGCACTTAATGTTGATTTACATGAAGAACTGGAATTTGTTGACCAGATTACTAGAGAAACACCCAAAAACTATCAGATTTGGTAAACAATGTTGTTCGACCGTTTTATACTTGTGTTATATGTCAAATTAATTTGTATTTGTTGATGGATGCTTAAAATGGTATTTGTCTGATCAGATAATTACTTCTATTTCATTGTCAATTTTTCCTGACAAACTGATAGATGTTCTGGAGATTCTCTTATATTATATTGGGCAGAGGTATTGCTTTTCAGACTCAGCCTGAAAGGCTCGGGTTGGTGCATAGATATTTGTCATGCCAACGATTGCTTATGATTGAACTCGATGTAGTAAAAACATGGTTATGTCATCTGGCAGTTGCTGTTCTTTAGGCATACAGGCACCGTACTATCCAATTTATTGTTTATAAAATGTATCAAAGAAGCCTATGCCATGTGATCAGGCTATAACTGGTTGTGTGCTGTCAAATAAAAAAAAAGGTTAAGGACCTTGTTTATCATGGTTGGAACATCAAGGACCAGAACCTGCTCAAATGCCGTTCGGTTTAGGGTTTAATTTCACTCATTTGGCTAAAGTATTGTTAAATTTGCCAAATAATTTGCAAAGCAGTTTTAAAGAATTATTTTGTTTTTGGGGCTATTAGACCTGAAAAAGGGCTGCACTAAAGCATTTGAATTTTAAAAATTTGTTCTAGGCAATCATGTTATACAACCTGCCTTAGTTTTATAGAAAGGCTGCATGGGTGATACCGTGATATAATTGAGCTTTAATCATCTTTTAGTAAGTAGTAACTTGTGTAAATCATGAACTCCATATTGCATAAATATTGTTTGTCGGCACTAGTTCACATCACACCATTTTGTTTTTGTTCTCTGATGACTAGGTTTCTCCATATAGAATTCCAATATCTTGAAGTAAATTTCCTATTGGCGATAATCACCGAATTAACCCAATCTACACTACTTGTTGTTATGGACTATAGACCATTTAAGGAATGTAAAGGATGTGATAATTGCTTTGAAATGTTCTATAAAGGTGAGTGTGTGAATTTCTGCAATTGCGAAGTTGATTTCTATTCTTTTAGGGGAAAAGGTCAAAGGTGGATATGTTTTAAAACAATATACCGGTACCTTCTAGTTAATACCTATGAATGTCCAACATTTTTTCTGTGTGAAATATTGATGTGGATTGACTGGTCTTCGACTTGGCTTAGAACTACTCATAGTCATCCCATTTTTCGGGAGAAAATGCAATTATACTCTCTTTGGCAAGTGTAATGCCTCTCTTTAATGTAATAACCTTGTTTCCTAGAAATGTATGAGGGTTTTTAATGTAATAACCTTGCTTCCTCTGAAAGAACCCCCCGCTGAAGCAACGGCTTCCTAGAAATATATGAGAGTTTTTGATATGAAATGTTAAGGCCTCTCTTTAATGTGCTTAAAGCTTGATAAGGAGCTAAGTACTTATAGGATCTCAATGGCAGGTTCATTAATAGGATAAGTGTGATGGAAATAGCCCTGAAAATGGATAAGTGTGACGGTAGGAGCTAATTCACTGAGATCACAGGATAGTTTTGACACGGAGAGCATTTTAATTGGAATCTTATAAGGACTAGTCACTATGATCATGCCAGAGTGATCTTCCTGCTAATCAAACTTATGCATCTCTCATTTGTTTATAGCTCCAAAGTATATGACTTGTACAAAACACATGAACCTGTGGAAGAGTAAAGACTCACCACTACCAAAGTTATCAAGCACAACAAAATGAATATTTTGGATAGTTTGTCTAAAAAAATTCACCTTTCATTACTTTTCAAAATTTTATGTTATTTCTCCATACTTTATACGTTATTGTTCTAGAATAGCTCTCCTGACCTTCTCTGGCTTAGACCTTTCGCTTAATGATATTCTGCTGGATACACTAAGACCATTCTCTGGTTATATAATTGGTTTATATAGAAAATGAGTTGCAAATATTATGGAATTGAAGAATAGTTTTAATTTTTTCCTGATGTTTGGTTTACACTGTTGATCATTGAACTTTTAGGCATCATAGACGGTGGCTTGCTGAGAAGCTCGGTATCCGTGTTGCAAGTAAGGAGCTTGAATTTACTCGAGAAATATTCCGTGTAGATGCAAAAAACTATCACGCCTGGTCTCATAGGCAGGTGGGCTGTAATTCATGTTTCCTTGTTTTGAGGGGTGAAAAGCAAGTTGAACCTATCTGAGTCTGATGCTTAGGACACATCTTTTGATTCTTTTCTGATAGATACAGTCATATTCCTTTATGCAGTGGGTTCTTCAGGCTCTTGGAGGATGGGAAGACGAGCTTGCCTACTGCAATGAACTCATTGAAGATGACGTTTTCAACAATTCTGCTTGGAATCAGGTATCAAGATTTATCTTGCTCACATTTGCATCCTGTTCGACACAATGTGTCTTTAGATTGGCATTAAGTGGTGAACATGGCTTGTTTTCTGGCTGTTTCTGTAGCCATATGTTTCTAAACATTTGAATCTCGATTTTGATAAACTAGATAGTGTTTATTATCCGGACTAATTCCGGATATCTTAATTTGTCTCTATGGATTGTTTCCCTCTAATCTACTTATTTGTCTAATGAGATTTGGCTTCTCCTACACGTGAAAGACATTTTTTATTTTCTATTTTTCCTTTTTAAGTTTGTATCTCAATTTGTATTCTATTTTTTCAGAGATATTTTGTTATAAGTAGATCGCCTCTCCTGGGGAGCTTAGAGGCTATGAGGGACTCTGAAGTCGCTTATGCAATCAAAGCCATTTTGACGAAACCTGAGAATGGAAGCCCTTGGAGGTATCTCCGTGGTCTTTACAAGAATGATGGAAACTCTCTGGCCAACGATCCTCGAGTGGCGTCAGTTTGCTTGGACGTTTTGGCGGGCAAATCGGACTATGTTCATGCTTTGAACATGGTTCTCGATCTTTTTTGTCATCACCATCAACTGAGCGAAGAGTTGAAAGATGCGATTAATGCTCTGTCTCCAGACCCAGATCTGTCGAAGATAGGCGTAGCCGAGAGCGTGTGTTGTTTGTTGAAGTCGGTTGATCCCATGAGAGCAAGTTACTGGGAGTGGCGAAAGAGCACTGTTTCTGCTCAAGATTAGTTCTTCACTGTAGAAAAATATTGTCTTGTTTGAGTATGCCAAGAATGTGTAATCTTGATTATTGGGTTTCATTTCCCTCCCCGTTCCTCATTATTTCTTTATAATATTACGTTGATATGAATTACTGCATTTTGGCATCGCGTGCTTCAGCTATCCTCTTGTACTGCTAATATGAAACTTAAAAGGGGTTAATTGTTGGAAAATACACCACCTTTGTTTACATTCTTGTCTTGTACATGACCTTTTAATTTTGCTTAAAAATACGATCCTTTAATTTTTCACATTTTTTTCCTGATCCTATATTTCCCCCAAATTAAATCTGATATGACAAAATTAAAGTTAAGCCGGATATAATGGAAGCGAAAGTTTAAACACATTCTAGATAGTAGATACAGAAAAATAGAGCAGGCAAAAGATTGGGGCGGCGCCCTAGTCTGTCGGGTCATGGGCATAAATCTGCTCAAACTGGAATGATATTGTTCTTCATGAGTTCTATACTAAGTCAGATATTGAGTACCTTTGTTACCAGAATAAAACTTGTGTTGGTATCTAATATCCGGTGGACATATTGTTGAACTGAGATATGTATCATGGAATAAATGTGGATATGTATTATTGAGTTCTTATGGCATTGTGGGTGTGAGTAGAGTCGGCCTGCCTTTGCTTCCACTGGGCAACTCTACCTTTCCCATTTTGGCCATTTTGTGCTTTCCACCTCGCTTGTTGCTTGTGAGTTTTAGCCTTTTGTTGTGGCTTGCTAGCCTCAGTTTGGTTTTGCACATAAGACTTGTTTGCCTTGAGAACCAGCGACTTGTTTGCCTTGAGAACCAGCGACTTGTTTTCCCTTTTCAGCACGAGTTGCCCGATCAATTGGCTGGCTAGTTGGGTTCTCAGTGACGGTAAAAGTTTGGGTACCCACCCGCTAGTTCTGGATTACCCGAATACCCAGAATCCTTATTAGCAGCCATATATACAGTGTAAATATTCGGATCCCATTGGGATGAGCCACCCGACATTGACTCATTTTGGGCAGACCCAACCCAAAATTCCATACATATAATCTTGGAGCCGACTAGATCAAAAATCGGTCCGGCCCTATCGAGACGGACTCATTTTGCCACCTCTACTAAGAAGTAATGGCATAGTCGAGGATATTGAAGTAATTAAGAAACATAAATCGATTAAATCATATTGAAGAAGTGAAGGAAATTTACTAAAAACAATAACCACTCAACATATCGAATTCAAAACTATATATATATTTGAATTCGTGGTAACCCGTAGCCGGCCACTACCTTCGGTACGCATTGGGTAATCTCTCATCCTTGTGCAGTAGCCTGTAAACCACACAGGGCAGGTAAACCACACTTTTCAAGTGCAATAGCCTGTAAACCAAACAAGGCAGGTAAACCACACTTTTTAAGTACAAGTGTGACAAACTCGACCTATAGAGGAGTTAGTGAAGATTGACCCTGTGACCTTTTAGTCCCAATAAGCCCACTCTACCACTAGGCCATTTCCAAGGGGGACCAAAACTGTGTAATATATTACATTTATGGAAGATGGTAAATAAATTAAATAAGTTTTACCAAATTTTGCTTATAAAAAATGATGAAAATAATCATATTTGTATGTATATATTCTTTTGAGAATACTAGTATAAGTAACATGCACTCACACGTTAAAAGAATGATTCCACTAAATAAATAATGACGAATTAATTTATATTTAGTTTATTATAAATTAATATTTATAGTTTATATAATCTTTTTATTAACTTTATTGCAATTTCTCAAAAATTAATATTCTATCATTAATGAAAAAAAATAATAAAAATATTTAACTTTAAAGAGCACTCTCGTATTTCTTATGTATGCCAAATATAATAACTATTGTTTACATTTTAATTCAATTATTCTTTCAGTATCATTATAAAAGTAGTAATAAGTTATCATTATATAAAATAAGTGAAATCTCCTGAAAAGAAATTTAGTGGCTTTTTATCGAATGTAATATTGTAAAAGAAAAAAAAAATTCCATCAACAAACATCACTGCTCTCTTTGCATTAGGAAGGTGTTTTCTTGATACTTTTGTCTAGAATAAAAAGAACAAATAATCATATAACCCTAACTCATATTAAAGAGTAATAGTAATGGATGATTATATTTCTTAATAAATAAATAAATAGATAGATAAGTATATTACACAAAGTATGAATAGAGAAATTACCTTAGACCATACGTACCTACTGTACCAAAAAATAAAAATAATAAAATTCATTAACATAAAAAATATCTTCCCAAAATCAACCTAATAATCATTAAATAAAAAAATTAAAATTTTTATTAGAAATTAATAAAATCTAAATCTTTTTTGTGATTTGGTACAAACGGTACGAACAAAACTTAAAAAGTGCCAAATATGCCAAATCTGCCAGCGGATTTATTGACCCGCCAACAGGGGTTCAGGGTTTAGGATTTGATTGAGTGTCTACACGTCCTCCTTTCTTCTATCTAGCCTCTCAGAAAGCTTCTTTCTTGATCAAGTCTAGCATATAGGTTCTTGCTTAATTTTTGTGTCCAAGCAGACTCTCTCCCAAAAGATCGAGTCTTTAAGCCTTAGGACGAAGCCTCCACTTCTCTCTGTATAAAAGGTTTCATAGTTGGAAAAACCTCCAACCCCCAAACCTTAGGTACGACTTTGAACCCGCAATCAAAGTCATTATGTCTTTTTGAACCCGCAATCAAAGACCAGGTCCCTTTGAACCCGCAATATAAAATTATGTCCCCTTAGAACCCGTAATCTAAGTTCAGGCTGTAAACTTGCCCGTAAAAGTATTGTAAGGTCTTGTTCGAACCCGTAATCGAACTAGTTAGGTTGCTTGGTATCCACAAACCAAGTGGAACGTTTAATAACCACGCCTAAGCTCATCTAGTGGATTACTTCCCCGAAAAGGAAGTCGTGGACGTAGTAGGTCAATCTCTGAACCACGTTAAAATATTGTGTCATTTACATTGTGTATTTACATTCAATATTTTACTCATCTGTACTAAGTTTTGGGAACACTACTACAATATTTTCATTAACTGCACTAAGTTTTGGGAACACTACTACAAAAACGGACATACATGACGGATAAAATCCGTCATCTATGAGCGCTTTCAACCGTGGTCTAGGTGCCCGTCATCTATATTACGTAGTATAGATGACGGAGAAAACCGTCATGAAAAATACTTTTAATGACGGATTATTTGTCATGTTTGAGCGTAATTTTCCGTCAAGAAAGGTTTTCTTTATGTTTAATTTGATGTTTTACATGACGATGATAACCGTCATCTATAATGTAGTTTACATGACGTTTTATGTCCTTCATGTTTAATATTCAACTGTAATGTTTTCCTTCTTTTCATGACGGAATTTTTATGTTATCATGACGGTTGATAACTGTCACGAATTCTGTTACAATTCTTGTCGCTTTATAACCGTCATGAAATGTTTAATTTTTTTAATATATTTTTTTTTTGTTTTTTTATATATTTATACCTGCTATAAACCAAGACTTTCAAACAGGAAAGCATTCCAAAATAATAAATACTTTAAATTTCCATACATTTCATCAATTAAACATCCAAATACATCATTTTTGAGTTGAGTACATAGCAAAATATTGTGTTCTTGAATAACAAAACTAAATAAGGTGCAAATTGTTCACAAAAAACCTCACTCAACGATTTCTTTCTCTCATGTAGGCCGGCAACAACGGTTGGATGTCACGAATGAACTCGGATATCAGTTACCTAACATTAGAAAAATATATATTCAAATTCAACATATTAATCAAGTACCTAACTTAATTAGAAAATATGCATGACATCATTGAATGAAATAATGTATACCTTAATCTCGTACATGATCAATCACACAAGTAACCCACTCATCCCTGACTTCGTCAATCTCGCCTTTAGAATAACTAGTACTTGTTGGAAACTATAGACACAACAAATGTACGAAAAGATATTTCAAAATATAGCAAGTGATGAGAATCTTCAAAAATATAGATTTAATGTGATTACAATCTATATTATGTTATTACCAGTGAGGTAATGGAAAGTGACTGATCACTTTGAAATCCTTCTACTATCTCTTTCATGAACCGCAATACATAATATCCACATTGACGGTCATTCGGCTGTATAGGATCCTATTTTATATGTAAAAATGAAGTCACAAGTGTGCAAATTAAAGAAATATTAGCTATAAGTTAGAATGTATACCTTAATAATTTCCCATTTGCAAGATAATTTTTTGAAGTTCTTCTTCTTATGTGCAATAAATGATTTCATGGCCCTTCAAAACAAAATTAAGCAACAATAGACAAATATAATTTAAAAAACTAGTACACATAAATTAAGTTGTACAAAATTTTAAACTTACGTGTCAATAACGAATTTCCATGTGTTATCGTGATTGCGATGAGTCAGCGGGTCCATCAAATAGACTTGTTCCTTGTATGGTTGAATGATTGTGAGAATCCAATGTTCGCTGTCCAAGAATCAACTCCAATCTCAACTCCAAGAATCAACTCCAATCTCATAAGATAAGCTTTAGATAAAACAGTTTAAAGAAAGGTCACTTACCCCACATTACAAGGTACAAGTACGAGTTGATCCGATGTTGCATCACATAACCTTTTTGCTAAATTACGTGCCCTATCCTCAATTGTGACATTTCTTCCGTATGACGTGGTGAATGGATTGACAAACAGAAAGTGGTCTGTGCAGAAATTTTGATACAAGTGCCTACATAAAAATCATTGGCTTACCGTCTCTGCCCACAACACTTTTGTTGGAACTCCCTCCTTTTGCTTACCGTCTCTGCCCACTTTCCATCTTGAAGCCTCACACGTAGGACACTCATCTAAATCCTTGTAGTCAATACGATAAATGATGCAATCATTAGGGCATGCATGAATTTTCTCATAATGAAGCCCCAATGTGCTTAAGCTTTTCCTTGCATCATATAAACTTAAAGGCACTTCGTTTTCTTCAGGAAGCATTTCAGCAAGCAAAGTAAGTAGATCATTGAAACTGGTATCGCTCCAACCATGTCTAGCCTTCAAGTTGTACAGTTTCACAATTGCTGACAACTTAGTAAATTTTTTGCACTCCTTATATAATGGCTTATGAGCATCTTCAAGCAACTTCTGAAAATGAGTTGGATTATCTTCATAAGCTTCATATGCATCATGAATCATATCTATCGGCTCATCTATGTTACAGTTTGCATCACTATATTCAGCTCTATCTCCATGGCGTTCACTATTGTACCCTGATGATATGAATGAATTTTCCCCGTGCTAGATCCACTGCTTGTACGTGGGGTCTATACCATTGCATAACAAATGTGCTCTAACAGTAAGAATGGCTTTCTTGCGAGTGTTACCACATTTTATACAAGGAAAAGGGATTAAGCTAGGATCCCTTGCACTTTCTAATGCAAAATTCAAGAAAGCTTCAACTCCGGTTTCATACTCTGGCGATAATCTATTTTGTAACATCCATGACTTGTCCATTTTATCTCACGTTCTTAACGGAATATCTACTACATTGCACCTATTCCAAATCCCAATTTAATATCACCCTACCAAGGATTCAAATTCCAAATTAATCTATGGCTTAATTATACGATAAACCGACAAAAAACATCATCAGAACCACAATCCAAGCAAGAAGCAGCAGTAAGCGAACACCAAAGAAAAATAAAAAATTAAAACACATAGACTTTCATCTCTTCCGGAAACTAATCATAAGTTATAACTAAAGGAAAATTGTGATGACACGGCTAAGTGATTAAACATTATATTTTTTCACTAACTCCCACTGATAATCAAGATTATTGTTTCTTTTTATAAATCAATAGTACTACCCTATTTTAGTATATCGATGTACTAAAATTCATTGATAAATGGGAAAATAAAGAGCTCAAAACAGGCATCAAACAAGGGGAAGAGAGCTCATTTAGTCCTCTATTCTCCTTACATAGATGAAGGGGTTTACTAAACTACTGAATACATTCCTTATGACATCAACTATTGATATTCTTGGACAAGCATTATAAAAGTAAAGAGGCCTTCCTGGCCGGTTATAGTGTTTTACCGTTGAGCTCAGATCCAGTCGTAATAAATCAATTAACATTCATTTTAGATTGAGATTTTGGATAAGGGACCAAACTATTTTAAAAGTAAAATGGCAGAAATTATGCGGTTGAGATCATTGTTTGACATATTTGAGATTTATATCTCTCAGTTAATACTAGATGTTAAGCAGTTTGGGTAGATAAAAAAAACAATTCAATATTGAAAGTGCATTTTCAGTTTAAGGGTGTTACTGTTAGCACTGTTTAAAGAGTTTTCAAATTTTTATAGTATCACTCCCTCGACGCCATAATAACTACAACTGAAAAAAATCATATACCAAGAGAGTGGATAAATTTATCCTTTCTACCATAAGTTATCAGAAGGAATATGAAGAGGCTGAAAAATCAGAGCAGTGTTGAAGAATGAGCAGGGTAGAATGGCAAATTTAACATAATATTTGATAAACTAATTGATTTGGTCTCTCTTCTGAACCTTAGACAAAAGCACAGGCAACTAATAACTACTGCTTTCCTTTAGGTTTCTGTCTCTCTTTGATTGGCTACTCATTCCCAGGTTGAAGATCTAAAAGGAGCAAGAATAGGAATACCATAGGTGTCACTGAATCACTGAACCATAGGAAAGCAACCAGAACTCCTAGCTCAAATAACTCATACCAGCAGGAAAGAGCGCTACGGAGACAAGCTACTATTAAAGGATAGATTCCCAGGTCTTATCTAAATAGGAAGGAACTAACGTCTCCTCGGGCATCAGAACTCTTCTTTAACCGCTACTAGTAGATCCCTGGATTAGCTGCACTTGATTAGATACATCCTATTCCTAAAAGGACTGCTAAACCCGTAGTTCTAGAGTTAACCGCCGACGAGGTAGGATAGTACCAAGAAGCTACTAGACAACTAAAAGAAAGGTTGTTAATCCCAATCCATTTATTAAAACTAGGAAAGAAAGACTGAAAGGATCAAGTTGCGTTTTCTATAGTGAGAAAAGTTAGCTCGTTGATTTCCATTTGGAGGTTCTATGTAATTATCCGTTCAAGCCGTGTTTAGAGAAATGCCTTGTAATCAAGAAGAGCTTACATTTTAAAGCAAATCAGACTCCATAGCTATCTTTTTATATACTTTTTAGTGCATTATGTAAGATATTAACTAAAGCAAAGAAGGAAAAGAAAACCTACTACTATATGATTGTATTTGTCATCTGATAATATTCATTCAGAATTAAGTCTAGACAGAAGGTTTACACAGTGATTATTGCTAGGGCATGAAGACAAAGACATTTTGCTTCAGTTCTAGAGCACAATATCATCAAACATAGTGACAGAAAAACAAAGCAAAGCAATATGCAATGCAATACCACAAATATACAAGTTTATCAAACAAACCAAATACAATTCAAATTATTGCTAATATGCAACCTGCCCAGATTTGGGAACCCCAAACTCGAATTTCATCAAATTTCATCAAAATCGAATTGATATACACTAAATCCTATTAAATTCGAACCCCAAATTAGAACCTCACCTTTGATTTTGTGGGAAGCGCGGCGACGGAGAGAGAGAAACCCACAAATGGTCAGACCGATTGGCGCTGAGGAGGAGCGACAGTTCTGCGACGGGGAGAGAAGGAGGCGAAGGAGAGCCACAGAGACAGACGCCGACGTACGGAGATGAGGAACGGACGGAGAGGAGAGGAACCGAGGGAGAGAGGGCAGAGATGCAGAGGAGGCGCGAGGGAGAGGGCGGGAGAGGAGGCGCGAGGAGAGAGGGCGGGTGTTTAGAAATATTGGAAGAATTGGGTGTGATCGATTTCGAGCGCGCAGAATATTATAATTTAGAACTTAATAAAATTAATTTAAATTAAAAAAAGTTAAATCTTTTTATGACAGTTTTTCATGACACTAATTAAAACTGTCACGAAAAAATAGATACAAATATTAAAATTAATGTGAAATAAAAAAAATAAATTTTTTATGACGGTTATTTATTACATTTGTTATAAGTGTCAAGAAAAGCTCAAAAATATATTAAAATTAATGTAAAAATAAAAAATAAAAAACTTTTTTATGACGGTTAACAATTACAGTTGTTATAACTGTCAAGAAAAGTCAATGAATACATGTCGGTCTTTGTGATTTCGTCAAGTATAACTGATTTAGTACTCACATACATGACGTAATACTTTCGAACCGTCGTGCAATGTTAAAAGACGCACATACATGACGGTTTACCGTATTAACCGTCATAAAAACAGTGTCATGTATGTGAATATTTGTAGTAGTGGAACTTGACCTTCCCTGTTCCATCAGGAAGAACAATGGCCGACGTCGTGGCCTTAATAACTGCTCGGGAGTATTCTCCCATGAGCTGGTTTTCCTCGGTAGTCATATTTCTTTGAAAATTCAATTGACACTTTCCCTCAGAATCACAAAACAAATTCCCAAACAAAGCTTCGTCTTCAACCTTGTCAGGAAGCGGTTTGGTTACCTCCCTTACTTGCTCCAAAACTGCACTTCTCCTGTGTATATTGTCAATATACGGTGCTAACGGTTGTTTCTGACTTCTGTGACCTCGCATACACAACACTAGCACACAGATTAAACGCACCGGAGGGAGAAAAATAACCAAACAAAATTAAAATTAAAATTGTAACACAAAAATCGCCTAAAGTATTCCCCGGCAACGGCGCCAAATTTGTTCAACCTAAATTAATCTAAGTCGCACGCAATTAAACGTGGTTATTATAGATTAGATAAGTTGTCCCGAATATCGTCTCACAAGGAAGGCTTAACAGGTGATTATTGTATTACGAAAAGAACAGAAAATAAAACAAAGCCATAAAGATTGATTGGTTTGAAGTTTTTATTACTCTAAGAAATTAGAAAGACAATTAATCTAGACAGTAATATAAACCCTAGTTCTAAAAACAAAGTAAATCATAAACATAATTGAGATGCAAAGTAAAGTCTGTACGAATTGAAAGTAATAATCTACCGTAATATCTTGATGAACATGAAAGACTGGAAGAAGAAAAAAGGAAGTCTGTGCGTAAAGAAAAGCCAGCGAAAATTGCGAAGAAAAACTGAGAAAAAGGAAAAAAACGTCCCCAAGGAAATAAATCGCTCTGCTATTTATAAGGAAATATCGCCGCCTCAAAGTGAACGATCGCCCAACATGGACGATCGTCCATCACCACGAAGTCACGCCTATATGAACGAGCGTCGAACGTGGACGAGTGCTGGAGGCCACTCTCTGAAACTCTTCTCGACCAAGTGGACGATCGTTGAGGCTGAACGATCGCTGAGGTATCCTCTCTGAAAGCCCACTCGCCAACTTGTAGATTTATTGAACGAGCGCCGACCTTGGACGATCGTCCAAGGTGATTCTCTGACACTTCACGTCGCTGCTGGACGCTCGTCGAGATGTGAACGATCGCCCAACACACCTCCTATTCAACGAACGTCGAAAATCCGTCCAGCGTTGAACGATCGTTGAACATACCACTTCTCAGCCATTTCTCTCGTGACCCAACACCTAAAACAAAAATACTGCATTTTCCCAACAAAAACTCGACCCAAAGCATTAGAGCATTCCGAATATAAAAACAAAACAAAACACAACGGCAATCGAACAAAATGCACTAAATAAACCCAACTAAAAACAACCAAAAACAGACAAAACTACCCCTCCACACACAAAAGTTTGCTTGTCCTCAAGCAAATCTTATTAAAAATTAAAACGAAGAAAGTGAAACTTGAACTAAATAACGCATATCTCAATAAACTCTCAATCACAAGGCAATTTATCACTCATCAATCGAAAACAGTAATCGCAAAACCAATGAGTGGCCCTCCACACAAGACCTCAATCCACCCAACATCCAAGTACAAGATCACAGAAAGGAAACAATGACAACAAAGAGTATCCCAACTCAAACCACTTATTAAACTATACTAACAAAAATGCAAAATCCGGGCAATCTTCACTAGGTGAAATCACGGAAAATCCGGCCTCCTAGCGTGGTTTCCCATACCCATTCCCCACCTTTAAGAACGAATTCAAGACAATGAGAAAGAGGGGTAGAGCCCTTCACAACACACCAAACTTAAACAAACAAAATAAACAAACGTCAAGTCAAATTGGGTTATATGGCCATACTTCATGAGGTGTAGACATTTAGAGGTCATATAAAACATCCTCATGTGGTTTCCCATGCTCATGGTTCCCAGAAGAGCAGAGACCTCCCAAAGTGACTCAACTTATTAAACAAGATCTTTTTGATCCCTTAATGACTCTTTTTTTTTTAACTCAGTTTTTTTCTTTTTTTTTTTAAACGAGTTTAAATTGGGATACAATTCTAAAACACCATCTCCAAACCTTTCACCCATACTAAAGAGTTAAGTATCAATAATTCAAGTGTGAATCACCCCACAAATGACATGCAACAACCGCACCAATCAATTCATACTAGAACTACCTTGATCAATAAAATCTATCAAGACATGAGTCATAAACTTCAACCCCAACTTCAACATCTTAATTCCAAATAAGAAAAACCCGAGGACTCACAAAATCATAATATCAACAAACACACCCCCCTCCCACGAAAAAGCATGACAATGTCCCCATTGTCAACCAAAACGCAATAGAATAAGGAAGGGAGTAGCACAAGACAACCAAAGAAGGAATCGAAACAAAACAGAACACGAACGACCTAGCAGAAGAACCAACCAAACGCAAAAACTAACACAAAAACAAAAACAAAAAATCAAAAAGAAAAACATCACACAAAAAAATAAAAGAAAACAAAGGAGAAAAGAATGGCGTACACAGCAACAACGAGAATCACTGCGGATCCAGCGGTGGATCAGACGAACCACCTGGAGCAAAATGCCAACGAGCGAATTGTTGCTCCAAAGAATCCAGCTGACGAACCTGAGAAGCCATTTGCTGCTGGTGCTGGGTCCAATACTGAGCATTCGTGGCCCAATTCTGTGCTTGCTCCGCCCAATGCGTGTTCTGAGTCGCCCAATACTGTTCCTGCGCCTCCCATCGCTGCTCATTAACCGCCCAACGCTGATCATTTCGCGCCCACCGTTGTTCATTCTGCTCCCACCGTTAATCTTGACGGAACAATTGGGCATTTGGTAGAATCATCTGCTGCTGCAAATGCCCAAACTGGGAACTCATCTCTCCACGGAATGAAGCAAAATCCTGCTGAAATGCCGAAAAGTCAGAAGGCACAGAACTTGAGCCGTAATTACCAGAAGGATAAGAAGCATGTTCAATCTGATGAATAAACCCATCCTGAGGAGGAACCTCATCATCACTCCCCACCGGTGTGGCATCATCATTAGCTCCGTCCGACTCGGCATCGGAAGAACCAGAGGCAGGAGGTGGGGGCACACTAGGGCCGACGATCTTGGCACCACGCTGGCGTTTAACTGCTGGTCGTGACTCATAAGGAGCAAAGGACACCAAATCACGGGCAATAAATCCATGTTTCAATTCAGTAAAGCCCAAAGACTTGCATCTCAACAGCACTTGATTAGAAGGAGTGGAATTTGCCCGAATAACGTTGAAGTGATTTGCCAAAGCTGTAGCAAGATGCGGCAAAGCAGCCTTATATGTCGAAGTTCGAACAATACTCTGCAAAGTGTCGAAGATAAACGGAGCCAGACAAACCTTCCGCTTCTTCACAGCACAATCCAACAAATATAACTCAACATTGTACACCTTATTAGCCTCAGCCCGACCTTTAATATGATAGACAAGAAATTTGTGTAAAATACACAAAACTGGATAACGAATTAATCCACTAGGTACACCACCATTCCCCCAATTGTCACATCCTGACAACTCATACCAAGCCGCTTTGGCATCAAATGTCGGAGAAACAGACAATTCCCCATGAGCTTTCCGAAACCCAAAAACCGTATGCAGAACAGAATACCCCACACGATATGTATTACCCATCAACCGAAAAGTGATACCCTTGAGATCATCTTCAAAGTCCATAGAAACCAGAAATTCCAAACACAAAGGAGTAAACGAAGGCCATTCTGAGTGAGCATATTGGAATAATCCTTGGACCTTTAAATACTTATTCAATTCGTCCTTCACCCCCAGAGACTTAATAACCTCCTAATCAATAAAACGAGGCACCGTAACAGATTTACTCTTGAGGCGAATGAAGAGTTTACCTTCAGGGAACGAGTAAATGGGGAAAGAAGCAGCATATGTCGCTGAGATGTTCGGTGGCGCAGCCGCGTCGGTGTCCATAGCCTCGGAGGCAGTAGCACGGGAGGAAGAACTACCACCGACATTCTTAGTGCGGGCCATAGAGAATTAGAAGTTGTCGGGTGTGAGTGCTCGGCCAATGTGAAACAACGAAGCCGGCGGTCGCCGACTATGAGGTAGAAGAAGAACTGAGCGTTCGCCGGATATGGGAAAACCAGCACTCGTCGACAGTGGACACTCGTTTGGCAAAGACGGCAAGGGAGAAAAAGTGGACGCTCGTCGGAAGGCGACGCTCACCGGGTACGTGGTCGATGAGAATACTTAGACGCTCGCCGATGGAAACAAATGGGCGCTCGTCGGCTGATGAGAGATCGAGTGCACCAGCGGAGAAAACAAGACCACCGCAAGAAGTCGCCGGCCGGAATTGTAGAGACGGCGCCGGCCTGGAACGATGACGGAGGAACCCAAAAGGGAAAAGCCTTCAACGAGCACACGTGAAGAGCAAACGAGAAGAATAGACGAAGGAGGCGGCTGCTCTTAAAATTAGGGCCGACAAATTTATAGCCAGGGGAGTGGGCGCTCGTTGGCTATGGGCGATCGCCAGAATGGGGCCTCAGAACAGATGGGCCGAGGAATGAGTTGTGTTGGACGATCGCCTAGAGTGAACGATCGTTGCACCCCCCTCTCTGAAGTCCAGTCGCATGTACTGGACGCTCGCCTGGGGTGAACGATCGTCAGACCCCCTTCTCTGAAGTCCAGACGCCAAGTGCTGGACGCTCGCCCGGGGTGAACGATCGTCGCACCCCCGTCTCTGAAATCGAAGAAACACGCGTTGGACGCTCGCCCAGGTTGGGCGATCATCGAATCCTCCGCTCTGAAGTGTAATCAAAATCCCACTGAACGCTCGCCCAGGATGAGCGAGCGTCGAACCTGTGCCACAGAAAAGCCCTATTTTTTTTTTTAAAAGAACTTACGATGATTAATTCGTAGTAGAAGTCTGTCACAAAGTCCGTACGAATTGAAAGTAATAATCTACCATAATATCTTGATGAACATGAAAGACTGGAAGAAGAAAAATGAAAGTCTGTGCGTAAAGAAAAGCCAACGAAAATTGCGAAGAAAAACTGAGAAAAAGGAAAAAAACGTCCCCAAAGAAATAAATCGCTCTGCTATTTATAAGGAAATATCGCCGCCTCAAAGTGAACTGTAATGCCCCGTAAATTCCTTATGTTCTTAAAATTTTAAAGTTAACCAAATAAATGGCTTTGCACGCCTAAGTTTACAATTTTTGAATTCTAAGACTAACGGTCGAATCCGTTATTGAAAATAAATTACAGAAGTCAGCTAGACGACTACTGTATTTAGGGTTAGCACGTACAAAAAGTTTTTAGTTCGTAATCTCAGAACGGAAAACCGTCTAATCTTTACGTTCACAAAATCGCGATACGAACACGCCCGAGAAAGTTCGTTTTTATGTTTTTCCGGACGAAACTCGGACTGTGTCGTCCCGAGTTTTTGTCAAAATAAATTTTGTAAATTTATTCTCCAATTAAGTTCATACGTTAGAATTTAAGGTCAAATCAAATCGCGACGATTTTGTACCGAGCAACGTTTTTCGTCGTTCATTTTTCCGTAACGTCGGATCGCGCCGGAAAAACCCGTAACCCTTCTAAAATTTCTGCATGGCAGCCGACTTTTATTGTTTTTTTTATTATTTTTAGTTAATTAGGTGGAAGACATGCATGATTAATGATGTCTAGTTAAATAACACCTAAACTTCACTTTTCATATTTTTCAACCATTTCATCATATCAAACACTTGAACAAAACCATTTCTCCCACACTTCTCTCTCTCTCTCGGCTGCACTCTCTCTCACTCTCTCTCAAATTTTGTTCTTCACCATTGTTGAAAGCTTCAAGGTTTCAAACAAGGATTCCATCTTAGATCATCATCCAACCATTGAATCATCGAACTCCTTTTACTAATATTCAAGGTAATAATCTTCTCTTTAATTCTATCCAATTGGATTTCTTTTTGTAATGCCCCGTAAATTCCTTACGTTCTTAATATTTAAAGTTAATTAAATAAATGGCTTTGCACGCCTAAGTTTACAATTTTTGAATTCTAAGACTAACGGTCGAATCCGTTATTAAAAATAAATTACAGAAGTCAGCTAGACGACTACTGTATTTAGGGTTAGTGCGTACGAAAAGTTTTTAGTTCGTAATCTTAGAACGGAAAAACCGTCTAATTTTGCAATCACGAAATTGCAATACGAACACACCCGAGAAAGTTCGTTTTTATGTTTTTCCGGACGAAACTCGGACTATGTCGTCCCGAGTTTTTGTCAAAATAATTTTTGTAAATTTATTTTCTAATTAAGTTCATACGTTAGAATTTTTAAGTCAAATCGAATCGCGACGATTTTGTACCGAACAACGTTTTTCGTCGTTCGTTTTTCCGTAACGTCGGATCGCGCCGGAAAAACCCGTAACCCTCTAAAACTCCTCCATGCAGCCGACACCTCACCATGATTAGTGGCAAACATGCAATGTTGACCTTGTTAAGCTAATGACACCTTAACCTATACTTTATACATCTTTCAAACCTTTCATTATGACAAACACATAGACAAAACCAATTTCTCTCTCTCTCTCACACACTCTCGGCTGCACCACCATTCCCATCATCCATCTTCATCTTCTTCACTTCTCCAATCTCCATTGAAGTCACCTTCAAGAGCTTGAAGAAATCACATAAGTCACAATCCATCCATTCAACCTCTTAAGTTCTTTCATTAATTCTTAAGGTAATGATCTTCTCTTCAATTCTATCCAATTAGTTTTCTTTTCTTTTCTTTTTCCTTCTTGTTCGAAATTTTAAGGTTTTGGAATAGATATTTTGATCTTGGAATAATGGAATTAGATGTATTAGATATGATAATTAGGGATTGAAATGGAACAAAAACAAGAATCCTAAACCCTATGTAAATGCAGAAAAATGGTAGGATTTTTGTTTTTCTTCTTTTGATGATGGATTCATGCTTAATAGATGTTTAATTAGTGTATGGAATGAAAAAGGAATTGAAAGCCCTATGCGGTTGGTGAAATTACAATTAAAATTGAGTTGAATTTAGGGTTTTTATGCATGTTAGTTGATAATTGTTTTGCAAGTGATTAATAGTTGTTATAATAGGTTGATTAGTGAATATATGTTGTTAATTGGAGAAGAAAATCATCCCCTTAACATATGTATAAAACCAGAAATTTATTAAGTGATTAGGGGTTTTCATGTATTGATGTTAAGTAATGATTTGTTAGTTGATTTATATTGCAAATAGTGTTAGTTGATAATAGAAATTAAATGAGAATTTTCTAAAAATGTTTAATGAAACATAAGAGGCAAAGATCACTTTATAAACTGAGTTATAATGATGTTATGGTATGTTTGCATGCATGAAAACGTTTCACGTTAGACGTAGTTTAACGTCGTAAAATTTGAATGAAATCCGACGACGTTGAAAAAAATCGCGTAAGAGACGAACATGTAGTTGTAACTAATAATCGAGAAGTCGGATGGAAATTCTAACTTGATATTATTGTTTATAATGAAATTTAGAACATCTTTCTAGTTGACGTCATAGACTTTCGAGTTGATATAATATGGGTTATAGTTATAGTCGAGAAGTAGAACGCGTTTGAAGTTTTTGTTGGTTTAGTACTTGTTAGTTGAAATCCGACGTTTAGAACGTCGTGCTTTTAAACGAGTTTTGAGAAGGAGTTTGTCACGTACGGAGGTACGTGATGACTGCCTTGAGAGTCCAGTTTTTTAAAAAAATGAATACGAGAGCTTAAAACGAACTTAAGACGTTATACGGCGAACCTATCAAACAATTAGGGTTTTCACGGCAGTTTTGCGACCCTCGCCGAAAACTGTAATATCTTCCAGCTCGTTTATCGGATTTGTGATCCGTAAATTGGAGCACGAACTAGACTTCCTAAGCTTTCTAATGGTACAGGGATCACCCCCTGTTTCCAAATCCTCTGTTCTGGACAACCTCCAGAGTTACTGAACTGTGCAGTGAAATTTCAGTTTCTTGTTTTCTAAGTTGTTTAGTTCACAACTTAGCTTCTTTCACTCGTTTAAGCCGTTTTTATCTAACGAACATCTCCCTACTGACCTTAGAGTCAAGTATAGAACCTTGAGTGATGAAAACCAGTCGAGATCTTATATCTTATCCTTTCTTTAAAGAAGTAATAAACGAGAATTTTCATAAAACGTTCAATGATCTAAAATGTAAATCGCCTAAGTTGATTCTTTCCAACTTAGTTTCTTTTAATCTTTAAAGTCGTATTAAGACATCGACTACCTTCTCTACTGACCCGAGAGTCGAGTATGAGATCTTCTGAGTTCTAAACGGGATTGGTACGAGTCTCGTTTCCCGTTTAAGTAAAACGAATCTAATAAGCGTGCAAATGCCTAAAGAATGAAACAACTAAAACTTCTTCGATTCTCTTTAATCGATTATCTTTTTCAACCCGTTTTTAAGTATGTTTATTTTATGATGAAGGAGGAAGCCAACCGTAGAGAAAGAACGGAAGATCCAAAGTTGGAAGCTTTTTCTTATAAGTTCTGTATTTACAAGGTGGGCTTTTATATACAAATAAAACGAGCAATGCTCGGAAAATCTTTCTTTATCGCTTTGATATCTGTGTTTTCAAAGTGATATTATGGCATGAACTGTTTTATGTTTTTTATGTGAGTTCTCTTGTACCTATCTGAGTTAACATTCATGTTTTCCAGATTTAGAGTTAGTCTTTTTAGATTAACTAACAATCGACTCTGAGTTAGATGCTAAGTGCTTTCCAGAGTTAGTGCACTTTGTAACCTGTGGTGTATGTGATATCCTGTTGAGGGGTACCAGCCACGGTGAATTAGAATTGGTCAAGATTGAACGTAACATTAGTCAGAAAATGCTCGCGCGAGTGATTTATGAGAAAAAGTCAGAAAATGTTTAGTAGACACGGATTCTTTCAATAAAACTCTGATGTGCTACGCTTATGATATGCCATATTTATCTATATTTATGATTATGATTTCGGCATCGTGCCCACTAAGTACATTTGTACTTAGCCCTGCATTGTTTTCTAAATGTGCAGGTTGAAGCGACGGTGAGTGGCGACTCGATGTTGAGTTAGAAGATAGGATGCTTAGTTAGAACCCTTCCGCTGCCAAGCTCTGTATTTCTTTTGAGATGTACCTTTTGAAACAATACTTTGTAGTCTAAGTCTGTATTATGAACTTAGCTTCTTTTGTTTCTTTTGTCGAGTAATCCCTAGGGATTAACTCTTTCTTATTTATGTTAAAGTCTTATTCATGGTTTAATGATGTCTTTTCATGTATGTTTAGTCAATTAGCCCCCTTCTTCCCCGCTTCTTTAATCCAACCCCAGTCGCACCCCGGCTTCTGCCGTCCCTCGGGATTTGGGGCTGTGACAGAGTGGTATCAGAGCGGGCTTCCTGCTCTGATTATGAGTCATTCCTTCTAGTATAAGTTATTCTTTTAAGTGATACCACAGAGTGGTATCTGAGCAGTGCTCGTTTTCTGCTCTGCTTCCAAGTCAATCTTCTAGTATAAGTTAGTGTGAGTCATTCTTTCAAGTATGAGTCATTCTTTAAGTAATATCATAAAGTGGTATTCGTATACAAGTTTTCCTTCGAGAAATAATATAGAGTATTCGTTTGTACTCTATATCGAGTCTTCTTTCAAGTCAAGAGACATGGTATTTGTGTATACTTTGGATCAGAGTCATCTTTCCAAGTATGAGATAAGAGTTAGACTGTGATGTTAAGATTGAGAATGTAGAAGTCAACTCAACCACCCGCTACGTCGACTCAACGAGGAAAAATGAAAGAATTTTATAATGAGATTTCTTTTAAATAAGGAAATTATGAGCAAGTATTCAATAAAAATTTGAGAACAAGAATGAGTTGTGTTTTAAAAATGAGAATTTTATAGAAGTATAATTTTTATACTTACATGATTATGCGATAGTACAAGTACTATCTTATGTAAAAATATGTGCGCAATGATTTCCTTTTTATAAAAAAAAGGTATGCAGATACGAGAATATAGTCAAATTTTAGGGAATTTTTCCCGGTTCAATGAGAACGTAGACGTGGAAACTTAAGAACTTTCCGGTTCTTCGAGAACTTAGACGTTTTTAGGAAACGTTGTTTTGAAATGATTTCGAAAGGAGATCCCTAACGCGAGAAGGACTTCCTTTGATGAATGTCACGTGCACTTAGTGACATGAATAAAGATTCGGCAAAGTCGAACTTGTCGTCTAAGAATTTCCTGCGAGGAAAAAGAAATAAAATGAATAAAAATAATTTAATAAATCGTGTTAGTAAAAGAAGGGAGCGATTAGACGTTTGAGAAGTTTTCGGCTTCGAGTTAAGAAAGACATGAACGAGACGACAACTGGAACTTAGTTTTTCCAGGAAAATATTCTTAAGTTATATTTCTTTTCCTTTTTATGGAATTAAATTCCATATTTTCGTCTTGAGCGACGACTACAATTAGTACGAATATTAAGAATCGTAAGCGACAAATTCTTTTGAAAATGGATGTTACTTTTGAATAAGTAGCATGAACGAAGTAAAAATACTTTGTTTTAATAAGTGAAAATCGTTAAGAGTTAGTGAGTTAAGAAATAAAAGAAATTAGAAGAATTAAAATGAGTAATAATGTGGTGAAACAAAAGAATGAAAATAAAATCTTTTATGAATGTATAAATATATATATATATATATATGTTGTTGAGTGCAATGTCTTGAATTGCTAGAAGTCTTAATAAGTGGTTGGCTTAAGTGTTGATGTTACAATTGAATAAGGGATATTCATTTTGTAATTTATGTTTTCGTTAAGATAAGTTATCTTTTTTCCTACCTGTTACTGATCCGTGTTACCTTAAAACTTTTGTAGGATGGCTAGGACTCGTGTTACGGCTCGGAAGAGTCGACCGTTGGTAGAGTGCGAGCGCACCATAGTTGATATGCTGCAGGATGAGTACTACGAGTTTGAGGTAGACTACGGAGAAAAGGATGTGGGACAGATTGTCAGTAATTTTTCTTCGGCCTACTACCCAGTGAGATACCTGATCAGGGAGAGTCAGGCGATACTAGACCTGATCGTGCACTTACCAGACGAGTGGCGAGGATGGGCACACCGTGCAGCTTGGTACTTCTTGGCGATCTTCGGCGACGACACGGAGCCGACCGGCAACTACGCTGGATTTGCCATGTGTGTGCACAGGCGTTTCTTTGAGAGCAGGCATATGCTTTCCCTTCCTTTAGAGCCACACATCCCCTACAGTCACTTTCCAGCTGAGACAGAGCTTGAGGAGCTGGACTTAGACCCGGCGTTCTTAGAGTTGTTAGAGTTGCCACCAGACGGTGTTCTAGAGGAGGAGCCTGAGGCTGAGTTAGAGCAGCCAGAGAAGGACGAGGAGACAGTAGTTCCACCAGAGTCACCACCGGCTGCACAGCAGATTGAGGAGTTGATCCCAGGCCCGGGTTTTGTAGAGGTTGACGCTGAGACAACCGCAGTGTTGGGGTTGTCTTCACCGTTTGTGCCAGACGTTTGTGTTAGGGTCAGGGGACCGTTGGAGACGAGGCTGTACAGAGAGGGGCCAGACTACCGAGACTACCGACAGATCGACGCGGAGCTCGCCGCTATGTTAGAGTTGCCTTCTCCGCTTACGCCACTTGAGGAGATCTGCACGAGGTGGGGAGTAGCCTGGAGGCACAGGGAGGCAGGACCGTCCAGGGTCCGTTCTAGAGAGGAGTTCGAGTCGGGTTCAGGTTCAGTTCCCGAGCACCTTCTTCCTCTGAAGAAGCGTGCGAGAAGGATCAGTGAGGACTACTTGGTCTCCGACTTGGAGGAGACTGTTTCTGAGGCACCTTCACCCGCCCTACTTACACTTGACGACGGTTCTACTCTGAGGGTGGACCAGGTACTCAAGCTGGTTTTTGGTTCTGAGTCCAAGGAGGAGGACCCGGAGGAGAATCCGGAGGAGGATCCGGAGGAGGATCCGGAGGAGGACCCGGAGAAGGACCCTGAGGAGGACCCAGTGGAGGGTTGTTAGGATTTTGCAGACTTCGGGGTAGTTTTTGGCTTTCTTTTGCAGTTTAGTTAGGCAGTGCTTTATAGACATGGGTAAATATCAGTAGTAGTGATAGCTTTTTGTCCTGTATAGAGTCGGATCAGTAACTAGTCAGTTTTGAAGTACTCTAGCGGATACGAAATTTTATGAATCGTTTCCGTTCTAGTACTCTAGTAGATACGGAGTGCAGTTTGTTAGTGCACACAGTAAATAGTAGGCAGTCAATCTAGTTTAGACTAATAGTAGTCTAACCCTTTTTGTATAAGTCCTCGTTAGAGGCAAAAGTAATATTCTTTTTGGATGTATATATATATGACCCGTGAAAGAGGGTTTTTAATCAAGTAAAATTTCTTATGAATCGAGTAATTAAAAATCAGAATGTTAAATGAACTCGCGTAACGAGGAAATGAGTTTAACTCGAAAGTTAAAAGATTAATGAAATAATATCAAAGCTATGTTCGATATGTTGTTCCATGAATTTGATTAAGTTGAGAACGAGCTAGTAAGTGCTAAGTGTAATTAACAAAAGAAAAACTAATGAGAATTTTCAATTCTTCTCTAGACTAAAGAAAATGCCGCCAAGAAATGTTAACAACAGGAGAGGTCGAAGACCTGGAAGGCCCAGAGGACGTGGTGGACGTCAGCCAGAAAATAACCAAGAACAGGAATATGAACGGAATATCACTCCATCCCCATCTCCACCCCCGTCACCATCACCACCACCTCCACCACCGCCCCGTAGAGATATTGAGGATCTTTTCCTCAAAAGGAACCCTCCAATGTTCAATGGAACTGGAAGCCCTAGCGATGCTGAGCTATGGGTGAGGTCGACCGAGAAAATTTTCAAACTCCTCAGATGCACTGATGAGGAGAGAATGTTGTGTGTCGCATTCCAATTGATGGGATCAGCAGATTATTGGTGGGAAGCAAGACAAAAGGTGATACCTGCTGAGCATCTGGCTCGTTTTTCATGGGAAGAGTTTAAGGAGATTTTCTTTGATAAGTACGTCCCTAAGACGTATAGGGCACAGAAAGAGGCCGAATTTTATAATTTGAAGCAAGGAAAGCTAACTGTGACAGAATATGACGTCAAGTTCTGCGAGTTGATGAGGTATGCGCCGACATTGGTCGACACTGAGGAGAAGTTATCAAAGAAATTTCAGGGAGGTTTACGTCATGAATTGGGAATCGCTTTGGCTAGTCATGGAGGACTAGGTTATTCAGATATACTGGGAAGAGCACTAGAAATGGAGGCCGTCGTGCCTGATGAGAAAAAGATTGTACCAACTGCGCCAGCACCAGCGCAGAGTCAGAATAGAGGCTACTACAACAACAACAGTAGCAACTACCAGGGGAAGAGAAAATGGAACGGAAGAGGTAGCGGTGGATACAATCAGGGCTACAACAATCAGGGAGGACAGAAAAGGGGTTTTCAGCAGCCTGCCAACAACAACAACAGTGGCAAGAGGCCGTGGCAGGGAAACAACCAATCGGGGTTGTTCATTCAAGGGAACAGGCAGAACTTGCCATGGAAGGGCAATAATCAGTCGAACCAGCCGCAAGGGCAACAAAGGAATTTTAACCAGGGAGCGAATAACCCAGGGAGGGTTACCATCCCTGTCTGCCCGAAGTGCAACCGAGCCCATCCTGGAGTCTGCCAGATAGGCACTCCCAACTGTTTCAACTGTGGACAGAAGGGGCAAATGAAAAAGGACTGCCCTAAACCGCTTCAAGCAATACCCCTCCGAGCCATCCAAGAACAACCGCAGCAGCCGCCTATGAACCAGCAGCAGTTTCAGCAGCATGCACAGCAGCAACAAAATGCAAGGGCATGCGCTATCAAACAAAGTGGTCAGCGCAAAGGAAAAGACAATCTAGCAGGTATGGGAAAACTCCACAACACCCCCATTAAGATACTGTTTGATACTGGCGCATCGCATTCTTGCATTGCTGGCTCATGTGCCGATAACTTAGACATCAGACCTACAAGAGCTGCACAATCTATGAGAGTAGCCACACCTTCAGGAGAGATCACTACTTCCACGCATGTTTGCTCTAACCTAGAACTAGAAATCGGAACTCATAAGGTTATAGCGAACAACTTAAATGTTATGATAATGTGGGACGTAGATATAATCCTAGGAATGGATTGGTTATCAGAGAATTACGCCACGATTCTCTGCAACGAGAGAAAAATTTCTTTTCAGCCGCCGGGTAAAGAACCAACCGAATTCCACGGAATTTCAATGGGTAGAGGTGTACCAATCATATCGGCCCTTCAAGCTACGAAAATCATGAAGAAGAAAGGTACCACAGCCTATCTTGTGTACCTAGTTGGAGAACCAGGAGCCGAGAAGACCATTCAGGACGTAAAAGTCGTGAACGAATATGAAGATGTTTTTCCGGAAGTACTACCAGGATTGCCACCAGATCGTCATGTGGACTTCACGATCGATTTAGAAACAGGAGCAGCTCCTAAGTCTAAAGCCCCTTACAGAATGGCACCGAAGGAACTGGAAGAGCTCAAAATTCAGTTACAGGAATTACTAGACCTTGGTTTTATCAGGCCAAGCGTTTCACCTTGGGGAGCACCCGTGCTTTTTGTTAGGAAAAAAGACGGATCAATGAGAATGTGCATCGATTACCGAGAACTGAACAAGATCACTCTCAAGAACAAATATCCTTTGCCAAGGATCGAGGATCTGTTCGATCAGCTTAAGGGTGCAGAAGTCTTCTCCAAGATAGATTTGAGATCAGGATATCATCAACTCAAGATCAAACCTGAAGATGTACCTAAGACCGCTTTTAGAACTCGATATGGCCACTACGAATTTTTAGTGATGCCATTTGGTTTGACAAACGCTCCAGCCGTATTCATGGACCTTATGAATAGAGTTTTCCACCCCTACTTGGACAAATTTTTTCTAGTATTCATCGACGATATCCTCATTTATTCTAAGAATGAGACGGAGCACGAGGAACATCTACGGATAGTGTTGGAAACACTAAGAGCTGAGAAATTCTACGCCAAATTCAGTAAATGCGAATTTTGGCTGAAGGAAGTAATGTTCCTTGGACACATAGTATCGACAGAAGGAATCAAGGTGGATCCAGCCAAAGTAGAAGCAGTGCACAACTGGAAGGCACCAACAAGTCAGAATGAGATTAGAAGTTTCTTGGGATTAGCTGGTTATTACAGAAGGTTTATCGAAGGATTTTCTACAATCGCTCGCCCGATGACGCAGCTACTCAGGAAGGATACCAAGTTTAAGTGGACGGATGAGTGTGAGAAGAGTTTCCAAACTCTTAAGGAAAAGTTAACTACAGCGCCAGTACTAGCACTTCCAGACGCAAACAAGGAATATGTGGTTTATACCGACGCATCGAAAAATGGATTAGGTTGTGTCTTGATGCAAGACGGACGAGTGATAGCTTATGCTTCACGACAACTTCGACCCCACGAAGTTGAGTACCCAACCCACGATTTAGAACTTGCAGCCGTAGTGCACGCGCTAAAGATTTGGAGACACCATCTCTATGGTGTAAGAGTTGAGATATTCACTGATCACAAGAGCCTGAAGTACTTTTTCAAGCAAAAAGAACTGAACATGAGACAAAGACGATGGCTCGAATTAGTCAAAGATTATGAATGTGGAATTAACTATCATCCAGGAAAGGCTAATGTGGTAGCAGACGCATTGAGTCGCAAGGCTCCAACGAAGTTAGGATGTCTTTTTGTAGAAGAAGAAACCTTAGTTCGAGAATTCGAGAAGATGGATATCAGAGTGCTTGACACGCCAGCAACGATAACAAGTCAAATAGCAGCATTAGAAGCTACACCAGATTTGAGAGAAAGGATCATTAGTGCTCAGAGAAAAGACGAGTCAATGGAAAAGTTACGAGTAAGGATAAGGACAGATAAGCCGGAAGGATACTCTGAGGCTCCAGACAATGCAATACTTTATGAAGGCAGAATTTGTATTCCCGACAGCGACAAGGAATTGAAGAACGAAATCTTGAGTGAGGCTCACGATACACCTTACACAGCACATCCAGGAAGTACGAAAATGTACCAGAATTTACGAAGAAACTTTTGGTGGAATGGAATGAACGAGACGTTGCCTCGTTTATAGAAAGATGCCTAGCATGTCAACAAGTTAAGGCTTTACACCGACGACTGTATGGATTGCTACAACCGTTGGATGTCCCAGATTGGAAATGGAAAGGCATAGCTATGGACTTTGTCACAGGCTTGCCTAAGTCGAGAAGAGGAAACACAGCAATTTGGGTGATAATTGATAGACTTACGAAGTCAGCTCACTTCTTACCGATTAAGACTACATATGGATCAGAGAGACTAGCTCAGTTGTATGTCAGAGAGATTATACGTCTGCATGGAATACCGAAGGTCATAATATCAGATAGAGACGCTAAGTTTACCTCGATATTTTGGATTACGATGCAGAAAGAGTTGGGAACAGAGCTTAATTTCAGTATAGCTTTTCACCCACAGACCGATGGATAGTCAGAGAGAACGATTCAGATTTTGGTCGATATGTTGAGAACAGTGGTTTTGGACCGAGGTGCAAATCTGGAAGAAATTCTACACCTAGTCGAATTCGCCTACAACAACAGCTATCAGGCCACGATAGGAATGGCACCGTTTGAGGCTTTGTATGGGAGGAAGTGTAGATCACCGCTTTATTGGGACGAAGTAGGTGAGAGAAGGAACTTAGGCCCAGAAGCAATCAATGAGATGATTGAGATAGTTCGACAGATTCGAGATAGAATGAAAGAGGCCCAGAGGCGACAGAAGTCGTATGCCAACGATCGTCGAACCAACCTTGAGTTTGAAACAAATAAATGGCTTTGCACGCCTAAGTTTATAATTTTTGAATTCTAAGACTAACGGTCGAATCCGTTATTGAAAATAAATTACAGAAGTCAGCTAGACGACTACTGTATTTAGGGTTAGCACGTACGAAAAGTTTTTAGTTCGTAATCTCAGAACGGAAAACCGTCTAATCTTTACGTTCACAAAATCGCGATATGAACACGCCCGAGAAAGTTCGTTTTTATGTTTTTCCGGACGAAACTCGGACTGTGTCGTCCCGAGTTTTTGTCAAAATAAATTTTGTAAATTTATTCTCCAATTAAGTTCATACGTTAGAATTTAAGGTCAAATCAAATCGCGACGATTTTGTACCGAGCAACGTTTTTCGTCGTTCGTTTTTCCGTAACGTCGGATCGCGCCGGAAAAACCCGTAACCCTCTAAAACTCCTCCATGCAGCCGACACCTCACCATGATTAGTGGCAAACATGCAATGTTGACCTTGTTAAGCTAATGACACCTTAACCTATACTTTATACATCTTTCAAACCTTTCATTATGACAAACACATAGACAAAACCAATTTCTCTCTCTCTCTCACACACTCTCGGCTGCACCACCATTCCCATCATCCATCTTCATCTTCTTCACTTCTCCAATCTCCATTGAAGTCACCTTCAAGAGCTTGAAGAAATCACATAAGTCACAATCCATCCATTCAACCTCTTAAGTTCTTTCATTAATTCTTAAGGTAATGATCTTCTCTTCAATTCTATCCAATTAGTTTTCTTTTCTTTTCTTTTTCCTTCTTGTTCGAAATTTTAAGGTTTTGGAATAGATATTTTGATCTTGGAATAATGGAATTAGATGTATTAGATATGATAATTAGGGATTGAAATGGAACAAAAACAAGAATCCTAAAACCTATGTAAATGCAGAAAAATGGTAGGATTTTTGTTTTTCTTCTTTTGATGATGGATTCATGCTTAATAGATGTTTAATTAGTGTATGGAATGAAAAAGGAATTGAAAGTCCTATGTGTGTTGGTAAAATTATAATTAAAATTGAGTTGAATTTAGGGTTTTTATGCATGTTAGTTGATAATTGTTTTGCAAGTGATTAATAGTTGTTATAATAGGTTGATTAGTGAATATATGTTGTTAATTGGAGAAGAAAATCATCCCCTTAACATATGTATAAAACCAGAAATTTATTAAGTGATTAGGGGTTTTCATGTATTGATGTTAAGTAATGATTTGTTAGTTGATTTATATTGCAAATAGTGTTAGTTGATAATAGAAATTAAATGAGAATTTTCTAAAAATGTTTAATGAAACATAAGAGGCAAAGATCACTTTATAAACTGAGTTATAATGATGTTATGGTATGTTTGCATGCATGAAAAGGTTTCACGTTAGACGTAGTTTAACGTTGTAAAATTTGAATGAAATCCGACGACGTTGAAAAAAATCGCGTAAGAGACGAACATGTAGTTGTAACTAATAATCGAGAAGTCGGATGGAAATTCTAACTTGATATTATTGTTTATAAGGAAATTTAGAACATCTTTCTAGTTGACGTCATAGGCTTTCGAGTTGATATAATATGGGTTATAGTTATAGTCGAAAAGTAGAACGCGTTTGAAGTTTTTGTTGGTTTAGTACTTGTTAGTTGAAATCCGACGTTTAGAATGTTGTGCTTTTAAACGAGTTTTGAGAAGGAGTTTGTCACGTACGGAGGTACGTGATGACTGCCTTGAGAGTCCAGTTTTTAAAAAAAATGAATACGAGAGCTTAAAACGAACTTAAGACGTTATACGGCGAACCTATCAAACAATTAGGGTTTTCACGGCAGTTTTGCGACCCTCGCCGGAAACTGTAATATCTTCCAGCTCGTTTATCGGATTTGTGATCCGTAAATTGGAGCGCGAACTAGACTTCCTAAGCTTTCTAATGGTACAGGGTTCACCCCCTGTTTCCAAATCCTCTGTTCTGGACAGCCTCCAGAGTTACTGAACTGTGCAGTGAAATTTCAGTTTCTTGTTTTCTAAGTTGTTTAGTTCACAACTTAGCTTCTTTCACTCGTTTAAGCCGTTTTTATCTAACGAACATCTCCCTAATGACCTTAGAGTCAAGTATAGAACCTTGAGTGATGAAAACCAGTCGAGATCTTATATCTTATCCTTTCTTTAAAGAAGTAATAAACGAGAATTTTCATAAAACGTTCAATGATCTAAAATGTAAATCGCCTAAGTTGATTCTTTCCAACTTAGTTTCTTTTAATCTTTAAAGTCGTATTAAGACATCGACTACCTTCTCTACTGACCCGAGAGTCGAGTATGAGATCTTCTGAGTTCTAAACGAGATTGGTACGAGTCTCGTTTCCCGTTTAAGTAAAACGAATCTAATAAGCGTGCAAATGCCTAAAGAATGAAACAACTAAAACTTCTTCGATTCTCTTTAATCGATTATCTTTTTCAACCCGTTTTTAAGTATGTTTATTTTACGATGAAGGAGGAAGCCAACCGTAGAGAAAGAACGGAAGATCCAAAGTTGGAAGCTTTTGCTTATAAGTTCTGTATTTACAAGGTGGGCTTTTATATACAAATAAAACGAGCAATGCTCGGAAAATCTTTCTTTATCGCTTTGATATCTGTGTTTACAAAGTGATATTATGGCATGAACTGTTTTATGTTTTTTATGTGAGTTCTCTTGTACCTATCTGAGTTAACATTCATGTTTTCCAGATTTAGAGTTAGTCTTTTTAGATTAACTAACGATCGGCTCTGAGTTAGCTGCTAACTGCTTTCCAGAGTTAGTGCACTTTGTAACCTGTGGTGTATGTGATATCCTGTTGAGGGGTACCAGCCACGGTGAATTAGAATTGGTCAAGATTGAACGTAACATTAGTCAGAAAATGCTCGCGCGAGTGATTTATGAGAAAAAGTCAGAAAATGTTTAGTAGACACGGATTCTTTCAATAAAACTCTGATGTGCTACGCTTATGATATGCCATATTTATCTATATTTATGATTATGATTTCGGCATCGTGCCCACTAAGTACATTTGTACTTAGCCCTGCATTGTTTTCTAAATGTGCAGGTTGAAGCGACGGTGAGTGGCGACGGTCGATGTTGAGTTAGAAGATAGGATGCTTAGTTAGAACCCTTCCGCTGCCAAGCTCTGTATTTCTTTTGAGATGTACCTTTTGAAACAATACTTTGTAGTCTAAGTCTGTATTATGAACTTAGCTTCTTTTGTTTCTTTTGTCGAGTAATCCTTAGGGATTAACTCTTTCTTATTTATGTTAAAGTCTTATTCATGGTTTAATGATGTCTTTTCATGTATGTTTAGTCAATTAGCCCCCTTCTTCCCCGCTTCTTTAATCCAACCCTAGTCGCACCCCGGCTTCTACCGTCCCTCGGGATTTGGGGTTGTGACACTTTTCTTTTCTTTTTTCTTTCTTGATCGAAATTTTAGAGTATTGGAATGGATGTTTTGATCTTGAAATAATGAAATTAGATGTATTAGATTGGATAATTAGGGATTAAACAGGAACAAAAATAAGAACCCTAAAACCTATATGAATACCGAAATTTTTGGGTAAAATGTAGGATTTTTAATTTTCTTCTTTTGATGGTTAATTCTTGTTTAATAGATGTTTAATTATTGATTAGAATGAAAAGGAATCAAAAGCCTTATGTGTTTGTGAAATTTCAATTAAAATTTGAGTTGAATTTAGGGGTTTATGCATGTTAGTTGATAATTGTTTTGCAATTGATTAATGGATGATATAAGAGGTTGATTAGTAAATAAATGTAGTTAATTGGGGAAGAAAATCACCCCCTTAACATCCTTATAAAAACAGAAATTTATAGAGTAATTAGGGGTTTCCACATGTTTGATATAAGTGATGAATTGTTGGTTAAATTATGTTGCAAATCATGTTAGTTGATTATAGAATTTAATTGAGAATTTTCTAAAAATGTTTAATGAAACATAAGAGATAAAGATCACCTTATAAGTTGAGTTATAATGATGTTATGATATGTTTGCATGCATGAAAGTGTTTCACGTTAGACGTAGTTTAACGTCGTAAAATTTGAATAGAATCCGACAACCTTTGAAAAACGCGTAAGAGACGAACCTTTAGTCGTAGCTAATAATCGAGAAGTCGGATGGGAATTCTAATTTGATATTATTGTTTATGATGAAATTTAGAACAACTTTCTAGTTGACGTCATAAGCTTTCGAGTTGATATAATATGGGCTATAGTTATAGTCGAGAACTAGAACGCGTTTTAAATTTTGTTGGTTTAGTAATTGTTAGTTAAAATCCGACATTAGAACGTCGTGCTTTTGAGCGAGTTTTGAGAAGGAGTTTGTCACGTACGGAAGTACGTGATGACTTCCTTGTGAGTCCAGTTTCTAAAAAAATTGAATACGAGAGCTTAGAACGAACCTAAGACGTTATACGTCAAACCTACCAAGCAATTAGGGTTTTCACGGCAGTTTTGCGACCCTCGCCGGAAACTGTAATATCTTCCAGCTCGTTTATCGGATTTGTGATCCGTAAATTGGAGCGCGAACTAGACATCCCAATCTTTCCAGTGGTATAGGGTTCACCCCCTGTTTCCAAATTTTCTGTTCTGGACAGCCTCCAGAGTTACTGGACTGCGCAGTGAAAATTCAGTTTCTTGTTTTCTAAGTTGTTTAGTTCATAACTTAGTTTCTTTCGATCGTTTAAGCCGTTTTATCTAACGAATATCTTCCTACTGACGCTAGAGTCAAGTACAGGACCTTGAGTGATGAAAACCAGTCGAGATCTTATATCTTATCCTTTCATTAAAGAAGTAATAAACGAGAATTTCATAAATCGTTCAATGAACTAAAATGTAAATCGCCTAAGTTGATTCTTTCCAACTTAGTTTCTTTTAATCTTTAAAGTCGTATTAAGATATCGACTACCTTCTCTACTGACCCGAGAGTCGAGTATGAGATCTTCCGAGTTCTAAATGAGATTGGTACGAGTCTCGTTTCCCGTTTAAGTAAAACGAATCTAGTAAGCGTGCAAATGCCTAAAGAATGAAACAACTAAAACTTGCTTCGATTTTCTTTAATCGATTATCTTTTACAACCCATTTTTAAGTATGTTTATTTTACGATGAAGGAGGAAGCCAACTGTAGAGAAGGGACGGAAGATCCAAAGTTGAAAGCTTTTGCTTTAAGTTCTGTAAATCAAGGTGGGCTTTTATATACAAAATAAAACGAGCAATGCTCGGAAAATCTTTCTTTATCGCTTTGATATCTGTGTTTTCAAAGTGATATTATGGCATGAACTGTTTTATGTTTTATGTGAGTTCTCTTGTACCTATCTGAGTCAACATTCGTGTTTTCCAGATTTAGAGTTAGTCTAACTAGATTAAGTAACGATCGGCTCTGAGTTAGCTGCTAAGTGCTTTCCAGAGTTAGTGCACTTTGTAACCTGTGGTGTATGTGATATCCTATTGAGGGGTACCAGCCACGGTGAATTAGAATTGGTCAAGATTGAACGTAACATTAGTCAGAAAATGCTCGCGCGAGTGATTTATGAGAAAAAGTCAGAAAATGTTTAGTAGACACGGATTCTTTCAATAAAACTCCGATGTGCTACGCTTATGATATGCCATATTTATCTATATTTATGATTATGATTTCGGCATCGTGCCCACTAAGTACGTTTGTACTTAGCCCTGCATTGTTTTCTAAATGTGCAGGTTGAAGCGACGATGAGCGGCGACGGTTGATGTTGAGTTAAAGGATAGGATGCTTAGTTAGAACCCTTCCGCTGCTAAACTCTGAATTTCTTTTAGAGATGTACTTTTTGAAAAATACTCTGTAGTCTAAGCCTGTAAATATGAACATAGCTTCTTTATTGTACTTTTGTCGAGTAATCCTTAGGGATTAACTCTTTCTTATTTAAATTCAAGTCTTGTTAATGGTTATTAATGTTTTCATGTATGTTTAGTCAATTAGTCCCCTTCTTCCCCGCTTCTTTAATCCAACCCCAGTCGTACCCCGGCTTCTGCCGTCCCTCGGGATTTGGGGCTGTGACATGAACGATCGCCCAACATGGACGATCGTCCATCACCACGAAGTCACGCCTATATGAACGAGCGTCGAACGTGGACGAGCGCTGGAGGCCACTCTCTGAAACTCTTCTCGACCAAGTGGACGATCGTTGAGGCTGAACGATCGCTGAGGTATCCTCTCTGAAAGCCCACTCGCCAAATTGTAGATTTATTGAACGAGCGCCGACCTTGGACGATCGTCCAAGGTGATTCTCTGACACTTCACGTCGCTGCTGGACGCTCGTCGAGATGTGAACGATCGCCCAACATACCTCCTATTCAACGAACGTCGAAAATCAGTCCAGCGTTGAACGATCGTTGAACATACCACTTCTTAGCCATTTCTCTCGTGATCCAACACCTAATACAAAAATACTGCATTTTCCCAACAAAAACTCGACCCAAAGCATTAGAGCATTCTGAATATAAAAACAAAACAAAACACAACGACAATCAAACAAAATGCACTAAATAAACCCAACTAAAAACAACCAAAAACAGGCGAAACACCTGTTTTCATTAAGGTTTCAGTTTTAGTAACGAGCTTTAAATTCCACCAACTTCTGCAAATGCTAAACTCTTTGAAAGCTCAGTTGGAATACACAACTGACCCTCAGTCAAACAAGTCAGTTGTGCACCCAACTGTGTGATCAGCTGCAACTGAGCATCTCAGTAGTAGAGCAGCTCCAATTAACTTTCAAATTTGTTGAGCAAACTGATCTGAGCAGTTAACTCAATGAAAAGATTTCATAAAGCTAAAATGCTACTGGTGTATTCCCCCTCCCCCATACACCAGATACTCATTACCGGGACCATCAAGTGGTATCAGAGCAGTGGTTCAAAAGACTGCTGACTCTGGTTCACAAGGTGTGAGTTAAGTAGATTTTTCAGTGGTCAACTAAATAGATCTTTTTTGAAAAACCTTAGTACATTCTGCTTCATATTTTCTTGTTTATCTCTTGTGGTGTGCAAGAAACATGAACCCGACGTTGCTTGGAAGCTTACCGCAGTTCTCCGTGGATGATTACCCCACATGGAAGTTTTGCCTTAAGATGGCACTGACTGTCACGTATCACAGGATGTGGGGGATTATTGAAAATGGTTCCATCCGCGTAACTCAGTCAGTACTGGTCCCTTCAACCACTCCAGGAGAAGGAGAGATGATGATGAAGGAAGAACAAAAAGGCCAGGAGGCGTACACCAAGGAAGAAAGAGACATTGCGCAACTAGATAACATAGCAAAGAGTGTCTTCTGTTCCACTGTTAGCAAAGCCTACCTGTTGAAGATTATCAATTGCTCCACAACAAAAGATATGTGGAAAGCTTTAGCTGCACTCTGTGAAGGCTCTGATGATATAAAGGAGAAAAGTTCACCGTAGCTTGTCAGAAGTTTGAGAACTTTTCTCAGCTAACTGGGAGTCCATCAACAAGATAGAGCTGAGATTCACAGAGGTCCTAATGGACATTGAGAGTATTAGGACGGGAAAATACTCTCAGTGTGAGATGAACTTGAAAGTTCTCTCTGCATTAGGCAAAGACTGGGCGGTCTTCGCTTAAAGTTCTCCCAGAGTGACCTCAGTTCGATGACAACTGAGAAGTTGTTCTCCATGCTCAAGGCGAATGAGTTTGACATCCTCCGACTGAAGCAAACCAAGCTTCAGAAACCAGAACAGACTGAGCATAGCTCAGCTGCCAAGCTAGTGGCGTTTCGAGTTGACTCTGGAAATTCCAAGTTCTCAAGACCCTCATGGTCCGCTGACTTCTCAGCTAGGGATCGACCAAGCAAGTCCGAACTTCAAAAGAAAGTTGACGAAATGACCAAACAACTTGAGGAGATGAACTCCAAGATCGAGAAATATAGGAGGATCAATAGGAGCAGGTGGAGCTCAACTGAACCCTCCTCAAGAAATCAAAGCAAAGGATGATTTGAATGCGGGAAGCCAATGACACTTCAAAGTCGACTGTCCTGAACTCTCCAAGAAGGAGAAAGAAGCCCTCCGAGGAAAGGCCAAGGAGAAAACAAAGGCCATGATCGTTGAGGATGACGTCGACGAAACCGACATGTTCATGGAGTCAGAAGGAGAAGAAATTGACTCGCCATCAAGCTTAGCAGGAAAAGACCAATGCTTCATGGCATTGCCGGAAGAGTCAACTGATGAGGTAAACTCTTCTTTCCATCCCTCTCATATTGTTTCTTCTGTTAACCAAATTACAGGGGAACTAGATGAAGATGTCCAACCGTCTTGGGATGAGGTCAAACACCTGAGTAGATTGTGCACTGCTCAAGTTGCACAGTGCAAAGAACCCCAAGCTGAGTTTGACAACATGAGCAACGAACTGATCATGAAGGATCAAGACATAGAGAAACTCGTGGAGGAAAACCGAAGACTCCATGAAGAAGTTGCTCAGTCAACCAACAGTTAGGTCATTAACTTGATCAACATGACCAAGACTCAGGTGGAATACATCTCTCAGTTGCAAATGGAGCTGAAGTTTGCACAAGAGAAGATAGTATCCCTTCATGCCTCGAGCGCAGCTCTAGAGAGCATGTTAAGCCACCAAAAACCTCACAAAAGCATTGAAGGTCTTGGACTGTCACAATCCGACTTCTAGTGTATTGAAATGACTAGAATGCAAGAGGCAGTGAGGTGAAACAACTAAACTTTTGCTTAAGAAACATGCTCGGTTATTAAGGAATATCATCAACCATCAATTCATGCTTACAATAATGTGGGTTATTAATCAATTACTCTCCAATGAACGGGCATTTGACAAAATCTTAATAATAATCCAAACAAAGGAATTGGGTTTGGTTATTATTAAATGTTGCATTCGAAAGTGGGCCATCTTTTAATTACGATTATCAAATGGTGGTTAAGGAATACGAGGATTAATTTAGAAAATTCATCGATGTATTATTTTCGATTTTATTAAAACTTACCTCAAATAAATTCATACTTTCAATTAAATCACAAAATCATGCTTATTCATACTTGAATTAATATTTTCCATCATCAAATTAAGCAGAAAACTCATATATCACAAACCCACTTTTACTATTCATCATCTTCTCCAAAATTGTTTTTCATGTTATGTTGTTTATTTCTTCGTTTTGATCATTTAAGCATGCTTATATATCCTCATATAACTCATATCAAGCACCAAATCCATCATTTAAATCAAAACACGCAAAAATCCTATTTAAGGCATAAACCTTCGATTTTAATATGATCACCATACATATATGTTTATTTTCATCAATCAATCATTATGATAGGCTTAGAAATATTTCTAGAACTCATTTCAATCATCAAAATCAAGAAATAAATCAAGGTTTGAAAAATCCTAATCTTTTACCCCTATAATTTGAAACTTTTAAGAAATAAGGATTAATGGTTTTCTTTCTTGTTTTCAAGAATGGAAGACATGCATAATCATGTTCTCATACTCAAGTATATAAGAATAAATACTCTTCTATACTACTTCATAAATAAAGAACAATATGGAAGATGTGACATAGAGTTCTTAAGGTTGAAGACTTGGAATTCCTTTGATATTTCTAAGCATAGAAGATATTAAAGACATAGAAGATCATAGAGTCATGCTTGAGGATTAAAAATCAAACTTCTTTCACTTATATATATGTATGGCTGAATCATAGGAGGAGCAAGAAAGATAAGGATTCTTGATTTCTTACTTGAAATTGGAAGGTTACATGGATTGAACCTTGAATCCATGCAACTCTAGCTTCCTTCCTTGAGTTTTATTGAAGAAAATATGATGCTTTGGAGATTGATACAACTTCTGCTATGGAGTTTGAAGGAGTGAGAGATGAAACCGATGGAAGAGAGAGAAGAGAGAGAAAAGAAGTGAAGAGATAGTGAGAGAATGGAAACTTGCGTGTGTTTATGAGAGAGTGAGGAGAGTGTACCTCACTTGAGGGGGTGAGAGTGGTTTAACAGGGAGAAGAGAGAGAGATAAGGATGAGGATGGAGTTACTTGGTAGCAAAGTAAGTCCAAGTGGGTAGAAAATCCCCGGAAGAAAAGATTTTATCGGTAAAATATATCCCTTATAAAACGTTAAACTTTAATCTTCCTTTTCATTACCTTCTAGGCATCGGATTTCACTCTAACTTGTGTCATTAGTCATGAAATAATTCCTAGATTTGAAACACCCAAGTTTCAGGGGAGAATTCCGAATAACGAAAAAGTCGTAAAAAGTTACTATGCATATTAGTTGTGTCTTCTCAAATAAATTCAAACTCGACTTAAACGATCTCAGAAAATTCTCAAACTTGTATCATTGATCTTAAAATAAATTCTAAATTCCAATGACACTAATTATACTGAATTCAGAGTTCGTTGACCGAGGGTTGACTTTTTCGGTCAAAGTTACTATTCATAAAAAAGTCAACTATCTCGAAATTTTCCGAAATTCGAACAAATACTAAATCTCACATTCTTAAACTCATATAACACTTCACGTCTTTGTTTCGAGTTGTCGAAATGAGAAAAATTACGATTTTGCCCTTCAGGGGTAGTTTGGTTATTTTGCGAGAAAATTTATTCTTAGAAATTTTTATCACATAAAATCACACATAATCACATATAATATCATTTAAGAAGAACTTAAGAACATTTAGGTATATTTATGACGGTTAATTTGGGCTTAGTCGGGGTATTACATGGATACAACCCAATCGACGGACATAAGAGCTCAGCCAACACAGTTCGTCAGGACAACTCAATCACTGACTGAGACACCTCAAGTTCAACTGAACTCAATCGAAGTCACAGTTCAAGAGACTCCAGTCATCCCTCAGACTATCGAGTCTCCTGTGAAGGATAAAGGAAAGAAGGTTCTGACTGAAGAACCTAAGGAGCATGAAGCCAGTACATCAAAGAATGCTGAGAGATCATCAAGGAAGTCTAGACCTCGACGCATTAATATCTTTTAGACCCAAATCAGCCAAGAGATGCCCCAGACATCGACTACTCTCCAATACTTATTATATATTCGAGCACAAGAGACCCTCTCGTGTTGACCTCGATTCTATTGGTGATCTAAACTCCTTAACTTATTGGTGATCAAGCAATTAGTTACCTCTCCCAAATCTAATATTAAGCCCTAACTATTTCGAGAATAAAAGAATACGATTTAATTTAAACACTAAGGCCTCACGAGTAATCGAAGTATTAATAATTCACATCATCTAATCCATTCCAAGTATAAGAAATTAGCTAGACATGAATTTAAACGTAAACAAAATCAAAGAAATAAAGTAATACATAAATAGAACTAAAATAAGAACTATATTACCATGCAGAAATGTAAATCGTCTTGGCCAGAATGCTAGCAGAAAACTAAAGCAATAAATTAAAAGAGAAATTAAAGCTTTGCCCGTAGGACTTGTTTTTCTCCTCACCAGACTCTCTCAAGAACATAATTAAATTATGCTAGGGTTACACGCGATGATTTTGCATAGAACAAACAGCCATATATATAGGCATCACTTGTAGGTTAAGTCGGTTCCCTTCATGGGTTGAACTCCTTCCTTCTTTGGCCTTGTTTCCTTGTTTAGCTTGGCATCGAATTTCCTTCCTTGTTGAGTCCAGCTTTGACCGGTCACTCCATGATAAGGATGGAAGTTTCCTTCTTTATCCTCTTCTTTGGCGCTCAAGTCTCATCCGTTGCCCTCTGCTTCATTCTTCTGTCTTGGTCATGTCAGCTTCAGTCTTGCCCTCAATGCGCACTAGTCTGTGTTGTTTTGGCCATAAAATTATGGGGAGGTACTCCTTCACCTGTAGCTTTGCTCGAGATATATCTCTTCATTCCCAGCTACAAATGATGTGTCGGGGTCCAGAACAGATGAATCAAGCCCGAAGTTGTAGCTGAGAGGTCCAGTTACAAGATTTAGAGCCAAGAAGCTGCAAGGCTATTTCCAGTGCATTGTCCGGAAGAAACTGGAAGATAAAGATGTTGGAATTAAGCAGTCCAAGTTGGTGAACTTGACTAGTATCCAAGACTCGTGATTATGATGAGCCAAGTTTTCGAACAAGTCCTTTTGGTTCGAAACTGGGCTTCTTTTTATTTAATTGCTTTATGTTTTATATTAATTGGGCTCAGACTTTGTTTTATGTTTTATTCGATATTAATTAGTAGCCCAATTGTCACAACATGTTAGGTGAAAAATTTGCCCAAGTATTTTCGAGCCCTAGCTCTAGTATTTAAGGCTTTGAAAAATACTATTCACGCAGACTTATTTGAATCAGAAAGCAGTTTACGCTAATTCACTTGTCTCACAAAAATATAGTTCTTGGCAGAGTTTGTTGTTGGCAACTTCAAGCTTGAAATCATTAGATTCGTTTGTGATATCGAGTAGTATCCAAGTAAATTAAGCCATCGAAGATTACTCCATAGGCGCATTTTGGATTCGTGTTGATTCGCGGTTTGTTTGGGGTAAGCTTCATAATCCATTATTCGTTTTCATCCCCACCACGATCTCTCTCTCAAAGCCTTCATACACATTGTCACACCCCAACTCCCGAGGTGCAACTAACGACACTAACACTACTAAACCATCTACTAACTCAACGTACATAAGGGAATCATGCTCGGGAAACAAGGGGAAATCTCAACTGAAAGCGATAACAAACAAGGCATGCTTCCAAATTTAAATGGAACAACCAACGAGTATGGATAATTTACATATCTGTCACAGCCCCAAATCCCGAGGGACGGCAGAAGCCGGGGTGCGACTGGGGTTGGATTAAAGAAGCGGGGAAGAAGGGGGTTAATTGACTAAACATACATGAAAAACATCGATAAACCATGAACAAGACTTGAATATAAATAAGAAAGAGTTAATCCCTAAGGATTACTCGACAAAAGTACAAAAAGAAACTAAGTTCATATTTACAGACTTAGACTACAGAGTATTGTTCAAAAGTACATCTCAAAAAGAAATTCAGAGTTTGGCAGCGGAAGGGTTCTAACTAAGCATCCTATCCTTTAACTCAACATCAACCGTCGCCGCTCACCGTCGCTTCAACCTGCACATTTAGAAAACAATGCAGGGCTAAGTACAAACGTACTTAGTGGGCACGATGCCGAAATCATAATAAAAAATATAGATAAATATGGCATTTCATAAGCGTAGCACATCGGAGTTTTATTGAAAGAATCCGTGTCTATTAAACATTTTCTGACTTTTTCTCATAAATCACTCGCGCGAGCATTTTCTGAATAATGTTATGTTCAATCTTGACCAATTCTAATTCACCGTGGCTGGTACCCCTCAACAAGATATCACATACACCACAGGTTACAAAGTGCACTAACTCTGGAAAGCACTTAGCAGCTAACTCAGAGCCGATCGTTAGTTAATCTAGTTAGACTAACTCTAAATCTGGAAAACACGAATGTTGACTCAGATAGGTACAAGAGAACTCACATAAAACATAAAACAGTTCATGCCATAATATCACTTTGAAAACACAAATATCAAAGCAATAAAGAAAGATTTTCCGAGCATTGCTCGTTTTATTTTGTATATAAAAGCCCACCTTGATTTACAGAACTTAAAGCAAAAGCTTTCAACTTTGGATCTTCCGTCCCTTCTCTACAGTTGGCTTCCTCCTTCATCGTAAAATAAACATACTTAAAAACGGGTTGTAAAAGATAATCGATTAAAGAGAATCGAAGAGGTTTTAGTTGTTTCATTCTTTAGGCATTTGCACGCTTACTAGATTCGTTTTACTTAAACGGGAAACGAAACTCGTACCAATCTCGTTTAGAACTCGGGAGATCTCATACTCGACTCTCGGGTCAGTAGAGAAGGTAGTCGATATCTTAATACGACTTTAAAGATTATAAGAAACTAAGTTGGAAAGAATCAACTTAGGCGATTTACGTTTTAGATCATTTAACGATTTATGAAATTTCTCGTTTATTACTTCTTTAACAAAAGGATAAGAGATAAGATATAACATCTCGACTGGTTTTCATTACTCACGGTCCTGTACTTGACTCTAGGGTCAGTAGGGAGATATTCGTTGGATAAACGATCGAAAGAAACTAAGTTGTGAACTAAACAACTTAGAAAACAAGAAACTGAAAATTTCACTGCACAGTCCAGTAACTCTGGAGGCTGTCCAGAACAGAGGATTTGGAAACAGGGGGTGAGCCCTGTACTACTGGAAAGATTGGGATGTCTAGTTCGCGCTCCAATTTACGGATCACAAATCCGATAAACGAGCTGGAAGTTATTACAGTTTCCGTCGAGGGTCGCAAAACTGCCGTGAAAACCCTAATTGCTTGGTAGGTTCGACGTATAACGTCTTAGGTTCGTTCTAAGCTCTCGTATTCAATTTTTTTAGAAACTGGACTCTCAAGACAGTCATCACGTACTTCCGTACGTGACAAACTACTTCTCTAAACTCGCTCAAAAGCACAGCGTTCTAACGTCGGATTTCAACTAACAATTACTAAACCAACAAAATTTAAAACGCGTTCTAGTTCTCGACTATAACTATAGCCCATATTATATCAACTTGAAAGCTTATTACGTCAACTAGAAAGTTGTTCTAAATTTCATCATAAACAATAATATCAAATTAGAATTCCCATCCAACTTCTCGATTATTAGTTACGACTAAATATTTGTCTCTTACGCAATTTTTCAAAGTTGTCGGATTTCGTTCAAATTTTAAGACGTTAAACTACGTCTAACGTGAATCATTTTCATGCATGCAAACATATCATAACATCATTATAACTCAAATTATAAGGTGATCTTTATCTCTTATGTTTCATTAAACATTTTTAGAAAATTCTCAATTAAATTCTATAATCAACTAACATGATTTGCAACATAATTTAACCCACAATTCATCACTTAAATCAAACATGTGGAAACTCCTAATTATCCTATAACTTTCGGTTTTTATAAAGATGTTAAGGGGGTGATTTTCTTCTCCAATTAACTACATGCATAAACCCCTAAATTCTACTCAAATTTTAATTGAAATTTCACAAACACACATAGGGCTTTTGATTCCTTTTCATTCCAATCACTAATTAAACATCTACTAAACAAGAATCAATCATCAAAATAAGAAAATTAAAAATCCTAGAGATAGGGTTCTTGGTTTTGATCCATTTTAAACCCTATTTAATCAATCTAACACATCTAATTTCATTATTCCAACATCAAAAAATCTATTCCAAAACTCTAAAATTTCGATCAAGAAGAAAAGAAAAAGAAAAGAAAGATGATTGGATAGGATTATAGAGGAAGGAATTACCTTAAGAATTAAAGAAAGAAGTATAGAGTTTGAGTGGATGGATTGTGACTTGTGTGATTTCATGTTGTTCTTGGAGCTTGTCTTCAATGGAGGATGGAAGAAAATGAAGAAGATGAAGATAATGGTGGAGTACAGCCGAGAGAGAGAGAGAGAGAAGTGGGAAGAAATGGTTTTGTTTAAGTGTTTGATATGATGAATTGGTTGAAAGTATGGAAAGTGAAGTTTAGGTGTCATTTAACTAGACATCATTAATCATGCATGTCTTCCACCTAATTAACTAAAAATAATAAAAAAAAAAAACAATAAAAGTCGGCTGTCATGCAGAAATTTTAGAAGGGTTACGGGTTTTTCCGGTGCGATCCGACGTTACGGAAAAACGAACGATGAAAAACGTTGCTCGGTACAAAATTGTCGCGATTTGATTTGACCTTAAATTCTAACGTATGAACTTAATTGGAATAAAAATTTACAAAAAAATATTTTGACAAAAACTCGGGACAACACAGTCCGAGTTTCGTCCGGAAAAACATAAAAATGAACTTTCTCGGGAGTGTTCGTATCGTGATTTCGTGAATGTAAAAATCAGACGGTTTTCCGTTCTGAGTTTACGAATTAAAAACTTTTCGTACGCGCTAACCCTAAATACAGTAGTCGTCTAGCTGACTTCTGTAATTTATTTTCAATAACGGATTCGACCGTTAGTCTTAGAATTCAAAAATTGTAAACTTAGGCGTGCAAAGCCATTTATTTGGTTAACTTTAAAATTTTAAGAACGTAAGGAATTTACGGGGCATTACATCCTACCCCCCTTACGAAAAATTTCGTCCCGAAATTTGCTTACCTTCTGTAAAAAGATGAGGATATCGCTCCTTCATCTTCTTCTCGAGTTCCCACGTGGCTTCTTCTTGCACGTGATGGTTCCATAGCACTTTAACTATTGGTATCGATTTGGTTCTTAGTTCTTGAACTTTTCTATCCAAGATCGATATCGGCTTTTCTTCATAGCTTAGGTCAGATTCAAGAACTACGTCTTGCTGACTAATAACGTGCTTAGGATCATAAACATATTTTCTCAACTGAGAAATATGAAAAACGTTATGAACGCCTCCTAGACTTGGCGGTAAGGCCAATCTATACGCGACTGATCCTATTCTCTCGAGGATTTCATAAGGTCCTATAAACCTGGGTCTTAGCTTACCCTTAACTCTGAACCTAAGGATTCCTTTGGTCGGGGATATCTTAAGAAAAACTTTATCTCCTGTTTCAAACTCAAGGTTGGTTCGACGATCGTCGGCATACGACTTCTGTCGGCTCTGGGCCTCTTTCATTCTATCTCGAATCTGTCGAATTATCTCAATCATCTCATTGATTGCATCTGGGCCTAAGTTCTTTCTTTCACCTACTTCGTCCCAATAAAGCGGTGATCTACACTTTCTCCCATACAAAGCCTCAAACGGTGCCATTCCTATTGTGGCCTGATAGCTGTTGTTGTAGGCGAATTCGACTAAGTGTAGAATTTCTTCCCAATTCGCGCCTCAGTCCAAAACCACTGTTCTTAACATATCGACCAAAATCTGAATCGTTCTCTCTGACTGTCCATCTGTCTGTGGGTGAAAAGCTGTACTGAAATTAAGCTCTGTTCCCAACTCTTTCTGCATCGTAATCCAAAATCTCGAAGTAAACTTAGCATCTCTGTCTGATATTATGACCTTCAGTATTCCATGCAGACGTACAATCTCTCTCACATACAACTGAGCTAGTCTCTTTGATCCATATGTAGTCTTAATCGGTAAGAAGTGAGCTGACTTCGTAAGTCTATCTATTACTACCCAAATCGCTGTGTTTCCTCTTCTTGACTTAGGCAAGCCTGTAACAAAGTCCATAGCTATGCCTTCCCATTTCCAATCTGGGACATCCAACGGTTGTAGCAATCCATATGGTCGTCGGTGTAAAGCCTTAACTTGTTGACATGCTAGGCATCTTTCTACAAACGAGGCAACGTCTCGTTTCATTCCGTTCCACCAAAAGTTTCTTCTCAAATCCTGGTACATTTTCGTACTTCCTGGATGTGCTGTGTAAGGCGTATCATGAGCCTCACTCAAGATTTCGTTCTTCAGTTCGTTGTCGTTGTCGGGAATACAAATCCTACCTTTATAAAGTATTGCATTATCTGGAGCCTCAGAATATCCTTCCGGCTTATCTGTCCTTATCCTTACTCGTAACTTTTCCATTGACTCGTCTTTTCTCTAAGCACTAACGATCCTTTCTCGCAAATCTGGTGTAGCTTCTAATGCTGCTATTTGACTTGTTATCGTTTTTGGCGTGTCAAGCACTCTAATATCCATCTTTTCGAATTCTCGTACTAAAGTTTCTTCTTCTACGAAAAGACATCCTAACTTCGTTGGAGCCTTGCGACTCAATGCGTCTGCTACCACATTAGCCTTTCGTGGATGGTAGTTAATTCCACAGTCATAATCTTTGACTAATTCGAGCCATCGTCTTTGTCTCATGTTCAGTTCTTTTTGCTCGAAAAAGTACTTCAGGCTCTTGTGATCGGTGAATATCTCAACTCTTACACCATAGAGATGGTGTCTCCAAATTTTTAGCGCATGCACTACGGCTGCGAGTTCTAAATCGTGGGTTGGGTACTCAACTTCGTGAGGTCGAAGTTGTCGTGAATCATAAGCTATCACTCATCCGTCTTGCATCAAGACACACTCTAATCCATTTTTCGATGCGTCAGTATAAACCACATATTCTTTGTTTGCGTCTGGAAGTGCTAGTACTGGCGCTGTAGTTAACTTTTCTTTAAGAGTTTGGAAACTCTTCTCACACTCATCCGTCCACTTAAACTTGGTATCCTTCCTGAGTAGCTGCGTCATCGGGCGAGCGATTGTAGAAAATCCTTCGATAAACCTTCTGTAATAACCAGCTAATCCCAAGAAACTTCTGATCTCATTCTGGCTTGTTGGTGTCTTCCAGTTGTGCACTGCTTCTACTTTGGCTGGATCCACCTTGATTCCTTCTGTCGATACTATGTGTCCAAGGAACATTACTTCCTTCAGCCAGAATTCGCATTTACTGAATTTGGCGTAGAGTTTCTCAGCTCTTAGTGTTTCCAACACTATCCGTAGATGTTCCTCGTGCTCCGTCTCATTCTTAGAATAAATGAGGATGTCGTCAATGAATACTAGAACAAATTTGTCCAAGTAGGGGTGGAAAACTCTGTACATAAGGTCCATGAATACGGCTGGAGCGTTGGTTAAATCAAATGGCATTACTAGAAATTCGTAATGACCATATCGAGTTCTAAAAGCGGTCTTCGGTACATCCTCAGGTTTGATCTTGAGCTGATGATATCCTGACCTCAAATCTATTTTGGAGAAGACTCCTGCCTTCTTAAATTGATCGAACAGATCCTCGATCCTTGGCAAAGGATATTTGTTCTTGAGAGTGATCTTGTTCAGTTCTCGGTAATCGATGCACATTCTCATTGATCCGTCCTTTTTCCTAACGAAAAGCACAGGTGCTCCCCAAGGTGAGACGCTTGGCCTGATAAAACCAAGATCTAGTAATTCCTATAACTGGATTTTGAGCTCTTCCAGTTCCTTCGGTGCCATTCTGTAAGGGGCTTTAGACTTAGGAGCTGCTCCTGGTTCTAAATCGATCGTAAAGTCCACATGACGATCTGGTGGCAATCCTAGTAGTACTTTTGGAAAAACATCTTCATATTCGTTTACGACTTTTACGTCCTGAATGGTCTTCTCGGCTCCTGGTTCTCCAACTAGGTACACAAGATAGGTTGTAGTACCTTTCTTCTTTATGATTTTCGTGGCTTGAAGGGCCGATATGATTGGTACACCTCTACCCATTGAAATTCCGTGGAATTCGATTGGTTCTTTACCCGGTGGCTGAAAAGAAATTTTTCTCTCGTTGCAGAGAATCGTGGCATAATTCTCTGAAAACCAATCCATTCCTAGGATTATATCTACGTCCCACATTATCATAACATTTAGGTTGTTCGCTATAACCTTATGAGTTCCAATTTCTAGTTCTAGATTAGAGCAAACATGCGTGGAAGTAGTGATCTCTCCTGAAGGTGTGGCTACTCTCATAGATTGTGCAGCTCTTATAGGTCTGATGTCTAAGTTATCGGCACATGAGCCAGCAATGAAAGAATGCGATGCGCCAGTATCAAACAGTATCTTAATGGGGGTGTTGTGGAGTTTTCCCATACCTGCTAGATTGCCTTTTCCTTTGCGCTGACCGCTTTGTTTGATAGCGCATACCCTCGCATTCTGTTGCTGCTGTGCATGCTGCTGAAACTGCTGCTGGTTCATAGGCGGCTGCTGCGGCTGTGCTTGGATGGCTCGGAGGGGTACTGCTTGAAGCGGTTTAGGGCAGTCCTTTTTCATGTGCCCCTTCTGTCCACAATTGAAACAGTTAGGGGTACCTATTTGGCAGACTCCAGGATGGGCTCGGTTGCATTTCGGGCAGACAGGGATGGTAACCCTCCCTGGGTTATTCGCTCCCTGGTTAAAGTTCCTCTATTGCCCTTGTGGCTGGTTTAACTGATTATTGCCCTTCCACGGCAAATTCTGTCTGTTCCCCTGAATGAACAACCCCGATTGGTTGTTTCCCTGCCACGGTTTCTTGCTATTGTTGTTGTTGTTGGCAGGCTGCTGATAACCTCTTTTCTATCCTCCCTGATTGTTGTAACCCTGACTATATCCTCCGCTACCTCCTCCGTTCCATTTTCTCTTTCCTTGGTAGTTGCTACTGTTGTTGTTGTAGTAGCCTCGATTCTAACTCTGCGCTGGTGCTGACGCAGTTGGTACAATCTTTTTCTCATCAGGCACGACGGCCTCCATTTCCAGTGCTCTTCCCAGTATGTCTGAATAACCTAGTCCTCCATGACTAGCCAAAGCGATTCCCAATTCATGACGTAAACCTCCCTGAAATTTCTTTGATAACTTCTCCTCAGTGTCGACCAATGTCGGCGCATACCTCATCAACTCGCAGAACTTGACGTCATATTCTGTCACGGTCAGCTTTCCCTGCTTCAAATTATAAAATTCAGCCTCTTTCTGTGCCCTATACGTCTTGGGGACGTACTTGTCAAAGAAAATCTCCTTAAACTCTTCGCACGAAAAATGAGCCAGATGCTCAGCAGGTATCACCTTCTGTCTTGCTTCCCACCAGTAATCTGTCGAGCCCGTTAGTTGGAAAGCGACACACAACATTCTCTCTTCATCAGTGCATCTGAGGAGTTTGAAAATTTTCTCGGTCGACCTCACCCATAGCTCAGCATCGCTAGGGCTTCCAGTTCCATTGAACATTGGAGGGTTCCTTTTGAGGAAAAGATCCTCAATATCTCTACGGGGCGGTGGTGGAGGTGGTGGTGATGGTGACGGGGGTGGAGATGGGGATGGAGTGATATTCCGCTCATATTCCTGTTCTTGGTTATTTTCTGGCTGACGTCCACCACGTCCTCTCGGCCTTCCAGGTCTTCGACCTCTCCTATTGTTAACATTTCTCGGCGGCATTTTCTTTAGTCTAGAGAAGAATTGAAAATTCTCATTAGTTTCCTTTTGTTAATTACACTTAGCACTTACTAGCTCGTTTTCAACTTAATCAAATTCATGGAACAACATATTGAACATAGCTTCGATATCATTTCATTAATCTTTTAACTTTCGAGTTAAACTCATTTCCTCGTCACATGAGTTCATTTAACATTCTAATTTTTTTATTACTCAATTCATAAGAAATTTTACTTGATTAAAAACCCTCTTTACGGGTCATATATATATATATACATCCAAAAAGAATATTACCTTTGCCTCTAACGAGGACTTATACAAAAGGGTTAGACTATTATTAGTCTAAACTAGGCTGACTGCCTGCTATTTATCTGCTGTACTAACAAGCTGCACTCCGTATCTACCAGAGTACTAGAACGGAAACGATTTATAAAATTTCGTATCCGCTAGAGTACTTCAAAACTAACTAGTTACTGATCCGACTCTATACAGGACAAAGAGCTACTACTACTACTGATATTTACCCATATCTATAAAGCACTGCCTAGCTAAACTGCAGAAGAAATCCAAAAACTACCCCGAAGTCTGCAAAATCCTAACAACCCTCCTCTGGGTCCTCCTCAGGGTCCTCCTCCGGATCCTCCTCCGGGTCCTCCTCCGGATCCTCCTCCGGATCCTCCTCCAGATCCTCCTCCTCGGACTCCGAACCAAAAACCAGCTCGAGTGCCTCGTCCACCCTCAGAGTAGAACCGTCGTCAAGTGTAAGCAGGGTGGGTGAGGGTGCCTCAGAAACAGTCTCCTCCAAGTCGGAGACCAAGTAGTCCTCACTGATCCTTCTCGCACGCTTCTTTAGAGGAAGAAGGTGCTCGGGAACTGAACCTGAACCCGAACCTGACTCGAAGTCCTCCCTAGAACGGACCCTGGATGGTCCTAGCTCCACCTGCTCTCGGACTACTCCCCACTTCGCGCAGATCTCCTCGAGTGGCGTAAGTGGAGAAGGCAGCTCTAACATGGCGGCAAGCTCCGCGTCGATCTCTCGGTGGTCTGGTCCCTCTCTGTACAGTCTCGTCTCCAATGGTCCCCTGATCCTAACACCAACGTCAGGCACAAACGGTGAAGACAACCCCAACAGCGCGGCTGTCTCAGCGTCAACCTCTACAAAACCTGGGCCTGGGATCAACTCCTCAATCTGCTGTTCAACCGGTGGTGACTCTGGTAGAACTACCGTCTCCTCGTCCTCCTCTGGCTGCTCTAACTCAGCCTCAGACTCCTCCTCCAGTACACCGTCTGGTGGCAACTCTAACAAAGCCAAGAACTCCGGGTCTAAGTCAAGCTCCTCAAGCTCCGTCTCGGCTGGAAAGTGACTGTAGGGGATGTGTGGCTCTAAAGGAAAAAGAAGCATAAACCTGCTCTCAAAGAAACGCCTGTGCACACACAGGGCGAATCCGGCGTAGTTACCGGTCGGCTCCGTGTCGTCGCCGAAAATCCCCAAGAAGTACCAAGCTGCACGGTGCGCCCATCCGCGCCACTCGTCCGGTAAGTGCACGATCAAGTCTAATATTGCCTGACTCTCCCTGATCAGGTGTCTCACTGGGTAGTAGGCTGAAGAAAAATTACTAACAATCTGTCCCACATCCTCTTCTCCACAGTCTACCTCGAACTCGTAGTACTCATCCTACAACATATCAACTATAGTGCGCTCGCACGAGGCTAAAGGCTGGCTCTTCCGAGCCGTGACACGAGTCCTAGCCATCCTACAAAAGTTTTAAGGTAACACGGATCAGTAACAGGTAGGAAAAGAAAATAACTTATCTTAATGAAAACATAAATTACAAAATGAATATCCCTTATTCAATTGTAACATCAACACTTAAGTCAACCACTTATTAAGACTTCTAGCAATTCGAGAAATTGCACTCAACAACATATATATATTTATATTTATATACATAAAATTAAAGATTTTATTTTCATTCTTTCCTTTCACCATATTATTACTCATTTTAATTCTTTTATTTCTTTTATTTCTTAACTCATTAACTCTTAACGACTTTCACTTATTAAAAATAAAGTATTTTCACTTCGTTCATGTTACTTATTCAAAAGTAACATCCATTTTCAAAAGAATTTGTTGTTTACGACTATTGATATTCGTACTAATTGTAGTCGTCGCTCAAGACGAAAATATAGAATTTAATTCCATAAAAAGAAAATGAAATATAACTTAAGAATAAATTCCTGGAAAACAAAGTTCCAGTTGTCGTCTCGTTCATATCTTTCTTAACTCGAAGTCGAAAGCTTCTCAAACGTCTAATTGCTCCCTTCTTTTACTAACACGATTTATTGAATTATTTTTTTATTCATTTTATTTCTTTTCCCTCGCAGGAAATTCTTAGACGACAAGTTCGACTTTGCCGAGTCTTTATTCATGTCACTAAATGCACGTGACATTCATCAGGGGAAGTCCTTCTCGTGTTAGGGATCTCCTTTCGAAATCATTTCAAAACAACGTTTCTTAAAAACATCTAAGTTCTCGAAGAATCGGAAAGTTCTTAGGTTCCACGTCTACGTTCTCATTGAACCGGGAAAATTCCTTAAAATACGACTATATTCTCGTATCAGCATAATATTTCATAAAAAAAAAAGAAATCATTGCGCAAATATTTTCACATAAGATAGTACTTGTACTATCGCATAATCATATAAGTATAAAATTATACTTCTGTAAAATTCTCATTTTTTTCAAAACAAAACTCATTCTCGTCTTCAAATTTTTATTGAATACTTGCTCATAAATTCCTTATTTAAAAGAAATCTCATTATAAAATTCTTTCATTTTTCCTCGTTGAGTCGACGTAGCGGGCGGTTGAGTTGACTTCTACGTTCTCAATCTTAGCATCATAGTCTAACTCTTATCTCATACTTGGAAAGACAACTCTGATCCAGAGTATACACAAATACCATGTCTCATGACTTGAAAGAAGACTCGATATAGAGTACAAACAAATACTCTATACTATTTCTCGAAGGAAGACTTGTATACGAATACCACTTTATGATATTACTTAAAAGAATGACTCGTACTAGAAAGAATGACTCACACTAACTTATACTAGAAGATTGACTCAGAGGCAGAGCAGAAAACGAACACTGCTCTGATACCACTCTGTCACAACCCCAAATCCCGAGGGACGGCAGAAGCCGGGGTGCGACTGGGGTTGGATTAAAGAAGCGGGGAAGAAGGGAGTTAATTGACTAAACATACATGAAAAACATCGATAAACCATGAACAAGACTTGAATATAAATAAGAAAGAGTTAATCCCTAATGATTACTCGACAAAAGTACAAAAAGAAACTAAGTTCATATTTACAGACTTAGACTACAGAGTATTGTTCAAAAGTACATCTCAAAAAGAAATTCAGAGTTTGGCAGCGGAAGGGTTCTAACTAAGCATCCTATCCTTTAACTCAACATCAACCGTCGCCGCTCACCGTCGCTTCAACCTGCACATTTAGAAAATAATGCAGGGCTAAGTACAAACGTACTTAGTGGGCACGATGCCGAAATCATAATCATAAATATAGATAAATATGGCATTTCATAAGCGTAGCACATCGGAGTTTTATTGAAAGAATCCGTGTCTACTAAACATTTTCTGACTTTTTCTCATAAATCACTCGCGCGAGCATTTTCTGACTAATGTTACGTTCAATCTTGACCAATTCTAATTTACCGTGGCTGGTACCCCTCAACAGGATATCACATACACCACAGGTTACAAAGTGCACTAACTCTGGAAAGCACTTAGCAGCTAACTCAGAGCCGATCGTTAGTTAATCTAGTTAGACTAACTCTAAATCTGGAAAATACAAATGTTGACTCAGATAGGTACAAGAGAACTCACATAAAACATAAAACAGTTCATGCCATAATATCACTTTGAAAACACAGATATCAAAGCGATAAAGAAACATTTTCCGAGTATTGCTCGTTTTATTTTGTATATAAAAGCCCACCTTGATTTACAGAACTTAAAGCAAAAGCTTTCAACTTTGGATCTTCCGTCCCTTCTCTACAGTTGGCTTTCTCCTTCATCGTAAAATAAACTTACTTAAAAACGGGTTGTAAAAGATAATCGATTAAAGAGAATCGAAGAGGTTTTAGTTGTTTCATTCTTTAGGCATTTGCACGCTTACTAGATTCGTTTTACTTAAACGGGAAACGAAACTCGTACCAATCTCGTTTAGAACTCGGGAGATCTCATACTCGACTCTCGGGTCAGTAGAGAAGGTAGTCGATATCTTAATACGACTTTAAAGATTATAAGAAACTAAGTTGGAAAGAATCAACTTAGGCGATTTACGTTTTAGATCATTTAACGATTTATGAAATTTCTCATTTATTACTTCTTTAACAAAAGAATAAGAGATAAGATATAAGGTCTCGACTGGTTTTCATTACTCACTGTCCTGTACTTGACTCTAGGGTCAGTAGGGAGATATTCGTTGGATAAAACGGCTTAAACGATCGAAAGAAACTAAGTTGTGAGCCCTGTACCACTGCGCAGTCCAGTAACTCTGGAGGCTGTCCAGAACAGAGGATTTGGAAACAGGGGGTGAGCCCTATCACACTGGAAAGATTGGGATGTCTAGTTCGCGCTCCAATTTACGGATCACAAATCCGATAAACGAGCTGGAAGTTATTACAGTTTCCGGCGAGGGTCGCAAAACTGCCGTGAAAACCCTAATTGCTTGGTAGGTTCGACGTATAACATCTTAGGTTCGTTCTAAGCTCTCGTATTCAATTTTTTTAGAAACTGGACTCTCAAGGCAGTCATCACGTACTTCCGTACGTGACAAACTCCTTCTCAAAACTCGCTCAAAAGCACGACGTTCTAACGTCGGATTTCAACTAACAATTACTAAACCAACAAAATTTAAAACGCGTTCTAGTTCTCGACTATAACTATAGCCCATATTATATCAACTCGAAAGCTTATGACGTCAACTAGAAAGTTGTTCTAAATTTCATCATAAACAATAATATCAAATTAGAATTCCCATCCGACTTCTCGATTATTAGTTACGACTAAATGTTTGTCTCTTACGCGATTTTTCAAAGTTGTCGGATTTCGTTCAAATTTTACGACGTTAAACTACGTCTAACGTGAATCATTTTCATGCATGCAAACATATCATAACATCATTATAACTCAACTTATAAGGTGATCTTTATCTCTTATGTTTCATTAAACATTTTTAGAAAATTCTCAATTAAATTCTATAATCAACTAACATGATTTGCAACATAATTTAACCAACAATTCATCACTTAAATCAAACATGTGGAAACTCCTAATTATCCTATAACTTTCGGTTTTTATAAAGATGTTAAGGGGGTGATTTTCTTCCCCAATTAACTACATTTATTTACTAATCAACCTCTTATATCATCCATTAATCAATTGCAAAACAATTATCAACCTACATGCATAAACCCCTAAATTCTACTCAAATTTTAATTGAAATTTCACAAACACACATAGGGCTTTTGATTCCTTTTCATTCCAATCACTAATTAAACATCTACTAAACAAGAATCAATCATCAAAATAAGAAAATTAAAAATCCTACAAAATACCTAAAAATTTCGGTATTAACATAAGAGATAGGGTTCTTGGTTTTGATCAATTTTAAACCCTATTTAATCAATCAAACACATCTAATTTCATTATTCCAAGATCAAAATATCTATTCCAAAACTCTAAAATTTTGATCAAGAAGAAAAGAAAAAGAAAAGAAAGATGATTGGATAGGATTATAGAGGAAGGAATTACCTTAAGAATTAAAGAAAAAAGTATAGAGTTTGAGTGGATGGATTGTGACTTGTGTGATTTCTTCTTGTTCTTGGAGCTTGTCTTCAATGGAGGATGGAAGAAAATGAAGAAGATGAAGATAATGGGGGAGTGCAGCCGAGAGAGAGAGAGAGAGAAGTGGGAAGAAATGGTTTTGTTTAAGTGTTTGATATGATGAATTGGTTGAAAGTATGGAAAGTGAAGTTTAGGTGTCATTTAACTAGACATCATTAATCATGCATGTCTTCCACCTAATTAACTAAAAAAAAAAAAAAAAAAACAATAAAAGTCGGCTGCCATGCAGAAATTTTAGAAGGGTTACGGGTTTTTCCGGTGCGATCCGACGTTACGGAAAAACGAACGACGAAAAACGTTGCTCGGTACAAAATTGTCGCGATTTGATTTGACCTTAAATTCTAACGTATGAACTTAATTGGAATAAAAATTTACAAAAAATTATTTTGACAAAAACTCAGGACGACACAGTCCGAGTTTCGTCCGGAAAAACATAAAAACGAACTTTCTCGGGCGTGTTCGTATCGTGATTTCGTGAATGTAAAAATCAGACGGTTTTCCGTTCTGAGTTTACGAACTAAAAACTTTTCGTACGCGCTAACCCTAAATATAGTAGCCGTCTAGCTGACTTCTGTAATTTATTTTCAATAACGGATTCGACCATTAGTCTTAGAATTCAAAAATTGTAAACTTAGGCGTGCAAAGCCATTTATTTGGTTAGCTTTAAAATTTTAAGAACGTAAGGAATTTACGGGGCATTACAATATCAAGTCCAAATCAGAATAAGTATATCAAGTTCACAAGAAATGAGAATAAAGGATAAGCGGTAAATTTATTGTATCGAGCACATCGCTCGTGAATTAGAACATGTATCAGAGTAATACTAAAAGACATAACAAAAGACTTCAATTAACATATCATTACAGCGGAAATCTCGACTCAACCCCGACAACTACATGTATGAAGACATGCAATTGTCAGTCCACTTTCTACTCGACCAAAACAAACACACCACCAAGCCGTCCACGCCATCCACATCCCGCTAACCTGCACGTTTAGAAATACATGCAGGGCTGAGTACTTCGTACTCAGTGAACATATGCCAAATACATTTGAAACTTGCTCTTAGAGCTATATAATTGAACTTGCCTTGCCGAAGCATCACAAGTATTAATGCAATAAAAATCGTTTACTTGTGAATGCAAAAATCATTTTATTTCTGAATGGACTGCGCAGTCAAAACATAATATATACTCAACAAAGGCATGTATCATCTACCACATTAACTCTGTGCTGAGAAGTAGGCCTCCTTCTCAAACACTATGACCGGCTAAACTAAAGTAAAGCTCAGAGTCACCTCAACCATTCAAATACCACACATGGGTTCCTGTCTTTTACAGGGCATTCATACCTCAAGCAGATGATAAAGTATACCAAAACTCATGTAAAAACGGCAAGTCAATTGAACTTCAAAAACTCACATAATAATAATACTCGATAACAATAATAGCATTTATCGGAGATTTTGGTTTTAGAAAAGCCCACCTGACTTCCGAAGATTCTAGCTAGGCGGCTTACTCTTTTGAACATCCTTTCTACTTTCCCGTTCCGCTCGGTCCTTCACAATTTGACATCGAAATAAAGAATAAGACTTCGGATGCGTGAGACGTAAAGTAGATTTTGGCTTCGACTGAAGGACTTCTACTTGACTCGTCTCTCTCTATTTTTATCTTTTCTAAATTAATATCCTTTCTCGACTTTCTCGTTCTCGACTCATCGACTCTACTCGGTTACTAATTACTTCGTCTCACATTTTCGTTTCTAAATTACTTCTACTTAGCAATTCACACTAGTTAAGGAAATATTACTTATCTCGACTACATTACTCAAATTTTCTCTCGAATTCTCGATTCAACTAATCGTCATTTCAATCAACCATGCTGCATATATACGTCATTTCATCATAAACGAAATACAAACATTTCACGTAAACACTTAGATTCAATCAAACATAATAAATTCAACATAGAATTTAATCAAACATATTATCTCAAACATGATTCACACTCCAAATTCAATTAGCAATTACTCGACATTGCTCGACTTTAGTTTTGGAAAAGACGTTAACTTCGATCTCATAAAATAATTTCATGTCTTTTCAATAAAGCGAATAAAAGTTCAAGTAATAAGAATTTAAAATTCAAATAATCATTTAGTATTTCTCGACTCAATATACGACATTATTTCAAAATACGTCGTCTTTTCTCAACTACGTATACGTACTCGCATATGTACTGTTATTTTATCTACTTATTCTATTATTATAATTTCTATTTTTCTCATTCTCAATTAACTCTTATTTAATAGAAATTCGTTTTCTTTTCTTAATATTCCAAACTCGATAACTTCATTGACTTATTTCAAATTAAAACGATTTGAAAAACAAACTTAATCAATTTCACTCAAGCATCATCAATTATTCAATACTCGACATACTATCAATAAACGAGCTTTTAAACACTTATCATAAACTCGATTCTCATATAAAAAAACAATTCTTATTAAATTTTCTTCTCTTGTTTTTCTAAAACTTCTTTTTTTAATTTAATAATTAAACACTAAAAACTTACTCAATTCATTTTTGCTAATTTAATAACTCTTACTCGACTCTATACTCACAAGCTTCTCTTACTCGACTTATCTCTTCATAGATTATCTAAGCTCATTTTTAACTCGTTATTCTCATATTCTATTATTTCTTATTTTGTTAAGAAATTATTTAATAAAATTTAATTCCATTATTTTTATTCCAAAACTCTTTTATTAATCTTGTTATTAAACGAGTTAACGAACTCGGACTCGATTAAACTTCTCACTAAATTTCTTATGCTCGACTCTTCAAATAATTTTCTCTTTAAAGGAGAATTAAAATTAATCTCTTATTATTTCTCGTTCGGTTGAACGACTTAACCTTGACTAACTCGTCTCAAATTTTATACTCAATTTTTAACTCTATTTTCTTATCTCGAACTCCTTTTTTTAGTTTTCTCAATTATTATTTCTTTTAATTTCTAATTACTTAAAAAAGAATTATTTTTCTTTGTTTTTACTCAATTTCATGTCTCACAATTAATTTAATAATTTTTCTCTTTTTATTTTCTATTTAATTTTATTCTCAAAATTTCTAATTATTTTATTAATTTAATTTATTTTATAATTAATTTTATTGTTCTTTAAATCTTCATAAAAACAACAAGAACACCTAGAACACCAAGAACACTCATTCAAATCTTAAAAAATACACAAATAACACCTAGAACACACACTAGGCCTTCAAACTCTTTTTCTTCGATTTTTTTCATGTTTTTGTGCTAAAAATCTCATTTTCTTCATCTTAAAAATTCTTATTGAACATCTATCACTTCAAATTACATACAACACATTCATACCATCAAAACATCAAAACTGTCACAGCCCCAAATCCCGAGGGACGGCAGAAGCCGGGGTGCGACTGGGGTTGGATTAAAGAAGCGGGGAAGAAGGGGGCTAACTGACTAAACATACATAAATGACATCAAACATTCAAAGAACAAGACTGGAATATAAATAAGAAAGAGTTAATCGCTAAGGATTACTCGACAAAAGTACAAAAGAAGCTAAGTTCATATTTACAGACTTAGACTACTGAGAATTTTTCAAAGTATACATCCCAAAAGGTTCAGAGTTCTGCAGCGGAAGAGTTCTAACTAAAGCAACCTGTTTCAACTAAATTTATCCTAAGTCGCCCGCAATTAAACGAGATCAAAGTAGTATAAATTAATCAACCCAAGTCGTATCTCTCGAGGAAGACTTAACAGGGCGATGTTGTGTTGCGAAAAGAAAAAGAGAAATAAAATGAAAGCGGTAAAGATTGGTTGGGTTTGGTTGTCCTAATTCTAAATAATTAAAAGACAAATTAATCTAGGCGGAATTATAAACCCTAGTTCTAAGAACAAAATAAATTATAAACATAATTAAAATAAAAAGAAAGAACTCACAATAATTGAATTGAATCCGTAGTGGAAGTCTGTCACAAAATCCGTACGAATTGGAAGCAATAAATCTATCTAGAATTGGAAGAACAAGAAATAAAGAAAACTGGAAAAGAAATATATTCATAAGGTTTCTGTGGTGGAAGAAAAACGAAAGGAAAAGAAAATACGTCAATTTGGAAAAATAAATAGCGCCTATTTATAAGCAGTAATCTCGCCGCCTCAACACGAACGATCGTCCAACACCACACAAGCACGCAAGCACGGACGAGCTGGACTTGGACGAGCGCTGGAGTTTGCTCTCTGAAGCTTTCTCGTCCATGTTGGACGAGCGTTGAGCCTGAACGATGGCCGAGGTGAGTTCTCTGAAACTTTATCGCTGTCACATAGCACTACTGGACGATCGCTGAACACGGGCGAGCATGCCGGACGAGCGCCCAACATGCTGAACGAGCGTTTAACATTTTCAGCTTCGCGCGGCCTCCTTGTTTCGATCATATCTCTCTCGTCCGAACTCCGATTTGTGCACGGTTTTCACCTACGAACTCGTATCGAGACGTACTTCAATCATATCAAGTTAAACTCCTCAAATATTTGCCACATCATTTCTCATTTTTGTCCATCTCTCGTCTATTCTCGTGCAATTCTTGCAAAACCAACATGTTAGCGAGATTAACTAAAACCAATGAATTTAACAATAAAATCGGACAAAATTATGATGAGAAAGATTACTTGAAACATAAATACACACCAAAATGAAACACAAAATGAGGTGAAACACAACCTATCTTTCAACTCAACATCAACCGTCGCCGCTCACCGTCGCTTCAACCTGCACATTTAGAAAACAATGCAGGGCTAAGTACAAACGTACTTAGTGGGCACGATGCCGAAATCATAGTCATGTGTATAAATAATCTGGCATTTTATAACCGTAGCGCATCGGTGTTTTGTTGAAAAGGCCCGTGCCTGCTAAACATTTTCTAACTGATTTGTATAAAGCAGCTTGCGCAAGCATTTTTAGAGTATGTTATGTTCAATTTGACCCAAACTAATTCACCGTGGCTGGTACCCCTCAACAGGATATCACATACACCACAGGTTACAAAGTGCACTAACTCTGAAAAGCACTAAGCAGCTAACTCAGAGCCGATCGTTAGTTAACCTAGTTAGATTAACTCTAAAAGCCTGGAAAACCCGAAGGTTAACTCAGAAATCTGGAAAACACGAATGTTAACTCAGATAGGTAAAAGAGAACTCACATAAAATAGTTGAAACAGTTTATGCCAAGATTACCACTTTGAAAACACAATTATCAAAGCGATAAATAATACTTTCGAGTTGTGGAAAAACCCACATTTTATTTGATATAGATAAAAGCCCACCTTGATTTACAGAACTTAAAGCAAAACTTCCAACTTTGGATCTTGTGTCCTTTCTCTACAGTTGGCTTCCTCCTTCATCGTAAAATGAACATACTTTAAAAACGGGATGTAAAGGATAATCGATTAAAGATTTAGTTATTTTATTCTTTTGGGCATTTGCACGCTTACTAGATTCGTTTTACTTAAACGGGAAACGAGACTCGTATCAATCTCGTTAGAACTTGGAAGATCTCATACTCGACTCTCGGGTCAGTAGAGATGGTAGTCGATATCCTAATACGACTTTAAAGATTAAGAGAAGCTAAGTTGGAAAGAATCAACTTAGGCGATTTACTTTAATTCTTTTAACGATTTAAGGAATTTCTCGTTTATTACTTCTTTAAAGAAAAGATAAGATATAAGGTCTCGACTGGTCTCCATCACTAGAGGTCTTGTACTTGACTTTAGGGTCAGTAGGTAGATGTTCGATAGATAAAAACGGCTTAAACGATTGAAAGAAGCTAAGTTGTGAACTAAACAACTTAGAAAACAAGAAACTGAAAATTCACTGTACAGTCCAGTAACTCTGGAGGCTTTCCAGAACAGAGGACTTAGAAACAGGGGGTGAGCCCTGTACCATTAGAAAGCTTAGGAAGTCTAGTTCGCTCTCCAATTTACGGATCACAAATCCGATAAACGAGCTGGAAGTTATAACAGTTTCCGGCGAGGGTCGCAAAACTGCCGTGGAAACCCTAATTGATTGATAAGTTCGACGTATAACGTCTTAGGTTCATTTTAAATTCTCGTATTCAACTTTTTTTTTTGAAACTGGACTATAAGGCAGTCATCACGTACCTCCGTACGTGACAAACTCCTTTTCAACTTGCTCAAAAGCACGACTTTCTAATGTCGGATTTCAACTAACAAGTACTAAACCAACAAAGAAATTCCAAACGTCTTCTAGTTTTCGATTACAACTATAATCCATATTATATTAACTCGGATGCTTATGATGTCAACTAGAAAAATGTTCCAAATTTCATTATAAACAGTAATATCAACTTAGAATTCTCATCCGTCTTCTTGATTTTCAGTTACAACTAGATATTCGTCTCTTACGCGATTTTTCAACGTTGTCGGTTTTTGTTCAAACTTTACGACGTTAAACTATATCTAACTTGAATCATTTTCATGCATGCAAACATATCTTAACATCATTATAACTCAGTTTATAAAGTGATCTTTGCCTCTTATGTTTCATTAAACATTTTTAGAAAATTCTCATTTAATTTCTATTATCAACTAATATGATTTGCAACATAATCAACTAACAAATCATCACTTAATATCAAACATGTATAAACTCCTATTTATTCTATAAATTTCTGGTTTTTTATAGATGTTAAGGGGTTGATTTTCTTCTCCAATTAACATCATTTATTCACTAATCAAACTATTATAACAACTATTAATCACTTGCAATTCCAAAAACAACTAACATGCAAAAATTCCTAATTTCATACTTCAAAACCCTAATTGAATTTCATAACAACATAGGGCTTTCAATCCCTTTTCATTCCAAACACTAATTAAACCTCTACTAAGTATGAATCAATGATAAAAAGAAGAAAAACAAAAAATCCTACAATTTCCCCAAAAAATTCTGCATTCACACAAAAGATAAGGTTCTTGTTTTTGTTCCATTTTAATCTCCAATTATCATATCTAACACATCCAATTACATTATTCTAAGCTTAAATCATCTATCCCATAACCTTAAAAAAATCGATCAAGATGAAAAAGAGAAGAAAAGAAAACTAAATGGATAGGATCGTGGAGGATGGAAATACCTAGAGAATTAACAAAGGATGTGTAGAGTTTTGTTGGATGAATTGTGACTTGTATGAACTCTTCTTGTTCTTGGAGGTGTTCTTCAATGGTGGATGAAGGAGAAGAAGGTGAAGAAGATGAAGATTTAGAGAGAGAGCAGCCGAGAGGTAGACAGAGATGGGAGGAAAAAATGGTTGTTTTGTTTGTTGAATGCATGATGAAAAAGTTGAAGTGTGTAAAGTATAGGTTAAGGTGTCACTTAGCTAGATAACATCTACATGCATGTTTCCACCTAAGAAGATGAGGTGTCGGCTGCATGGAGAAGATTTTAGATGGTTACGGGTTTTTCCGGCACGATCCGACGTTACGGGAAAACGAACGACGAAAAACGTTGTTCGGTACAAAAATCGTCGCGATTCGATTTGACTTGAAAATTCTAATGTACGAACTTAATTAGAAAATAAATTTATAAAATTTATTTTGACAAAAACTCGGGACGACAAGTCCGAGTTTCGTCCGGAAAAACGTAAAAACAAACTTTCTCGGCGTGTTCGTATTGCGATTTTGTAAACGTAAAATTAAACGGTTTTCCGTTCTTAGTTTACAAACTAAGAATTTTTCGTACGCTCTAACCCTAAATACAGTAGCCGTCTAGCAGACTTCTGTAATTTATTTTTAATAACGGATTCGACCGTTAGCCTTAGAATTCAAAAATTATAAATTTAGGCGTGCAAAGCCATTTATTTAATTAACTTTAGAATGTAAGGATTTTACGGGGCATTACAAAAACCATCAAAAATACTAAAATCATCAAAATACCATTTCTTCCATAAACATGCATATATCTCTATTATCCTCATACAATTGATATAATAATTCAAATCATCTAATAACTCATTTTTATAACATGCTCACAACATCATTAAATCATCAAACAAATAATCAAATCAAATATTCCTCCTCAAGCTCAAAACTCACGGTTTTCATCATAGAATTAGGGCATGGATTTTATCAAATTTCTCATGCATAATAATCATTCCAAACATGCTCATAAACACATATAAATTATTAAATCATCAAGAAATCATGCACTTAAATTTTCTTCCTCTTTTCCCTATTTTTTCGGTTTTCATCCATTTTTAGGGGTTTTTATTTCTCTTTTCTCTTTTAATTCTTAGATCAATTTCTAAGGCTTGATTTTCCTAATGATTTCCTCACATCAATTCTCACATCGAAACCCTAGTTTGCCTAAGCATAATTTAAAGCATGCATCTTTCTTTCTTTTAGGGATTAGAGATTACATATATACAATTAATCAAATGAATAACCTACTTTAAAAGATTAAATCAAAGCTCTCCTCTTGATCTTGGTTGGACCGAAAATGGAGGGATTTGGGAGCTCAATCTCTAGCTTGGAATTTCCATGGTGGATTTCACCTTGAACCTTAAGAAAAATAAAACAATAATCAACAATCTCTTCTAGGGCTATTATGCCGAAAATTTGAAGAAAAAAGGGAGAGATGATTTGTTGGAATTAACTCAAAACTTGAAGGACTAAGTTACCTCTTCAATTTGGGTTTGAAAGATTAAGAATGATGATGATCTTCTTTGGAGTTGGAAGCTTGAGAGCTTGAAGATTGAAGCTTCAATGGAGATTTCTCCAACTATGTGTGTGTATGTATATCTCGGCAATGAGAAAGAGGGATGAGAGAAATTTTTCTTTCTTTTCTTTGGTGATGATACACGATGGAGAGAGAGAGAGTTTGAGAGAGATGTGAGATGATGAATGAATTTTAGCTTCTTCAATAAGGAAATGAGAGAATTAAACTAAGTGAAGAGAATATCATCATTGTTATTCCTTGTAGAGTAGAAAATAGGTGTCTAAGAGAGAGATATTAGGGAGAGAGAGAGAGGGAGGTTGGTGAGTGAGGGAGAGAGATGAGAGAGAGATTCTCTTTTTATCTTACTGATATAATTTCACCCGGATGAAAAAGTTTTCCGTTAGAATATGTCCGTGTTATTTCATTTATACTGAAAACGGCTCTAAACTCTCCTCGTCTCATTTCCGACATTAAAAACACCTCAACTCTATCTCATGTCCCACGAAATAAATCAAGGATTCCGAATATCTAATTTTTAGGTTAAAATTCCAAGTAACGAAGAAAAACATAAAATTGCTCGGCTAATTTATTCGTTAAGAACTGAACTTTTAGAATTCTCTCATGTGATCTCAGATGAGCTTCTAATGTATCTCAAAGGTCTTAGAATTAAATCTAGATTTAAAAGACACTAATTAGGTTAAATTCTGAGTTCGTCGGTGAATATTATTTTCTCGGTTTTCGTTACTATTCACTGAAAAGTAAAAGTTCTTGGAATTCTCTGAAATTCATACTCATGCTCAACTCATATAAATAAACTCAATTAATGCATCACAGACTCGATTCGGATATTCGAAACGAGAAAAATTCACGTCAAAGCATATAAGGACAATTTGGTCATTTCAAGCAATTTCCTTTTCTTGGAAAAATCTTATTACTCAAGGCATATTATTTAAGCATATTATGATATTTAGAACGCACTTAAAGACTTATAAAAGCTCGGGGTATTACACACTTTCCCATACCCTCCATAGTAATTTTTTCATCGTCCATAAAGCCTTCCAAGTCAAGTTTTCAGTCTCATTGTCACAGCCCGAATTCTAATGTATTGAAACGACTAGAATCCATTGGACAGTGAGGGTGAAACAACTAAACATCCGTCAAAGAACATGCTCGGTTTAAGGAATCATGTATTGAAAGCGGTAACAAGACAATTTCATGCTTTCAATAAGGCAAATGAAAGACAATAACAAGGATAGATCATGCCGGATAATTAAGGATAATAAAACGAGCATTTATATTGTCAAGTAGAAATTACAGGAATATAAGGAAATAAGTTTTCGAGCATAAAACTCATTGTATTCAAAAGCAGGGTAAAACAAAAACAGTGTTGCAGTGGATTCAAGTATTGAATATACACATCATAAGCAATTAGGTCTCGCAGTTACATGTATGAAGACATGTAACCGGAAGCTTAAACCAAAAGGACTCGATCTTAAACGGGATGATTATTCGTTGTTTCCTAATAAGTTCTTATTTAGAAATCATTTTGCCGGCATTAAACTTATATTAGGTATCAATCAATCTACAGCTCATCTTCTTGTGCTGTCGAGAAGTAGGTCTTCTCCTCGAACACCATAACCGGCCCAACCGAAGCAAGACTCACAATTACCTCATTTAATTAATGCATGGCATCGTCCCATATTTTATAGGACTTTTATCCCGTGCATCCACATGACTTATAATCATTTCAACATGTAGATGATTGCATACCAAAATATTAAAAACATTTAGGCAAGTCAATTAATTTGGAAAGCGTATGTAATATATAATAAGCGCACACGTCATTTGTTTTAATTTAGAAAAGCCCACCTGGCTGGCGACACTAGTTTGGTTACTTCCCTTTCTCTTGTCGATTACTTCTCGTTTCCGCTCGTTCCTTCAAAATAATTTTTAAATAAGAACTTATTAGGAAACAACGAATAATCATCCCGTTTAATCGGACTTTTACTAGACTCGGGCTCAAAACTCTCGATTATTCTGCTCGATTTCTATTTCTACTCGATAGTCTAATCGAAGTTAAAACTCTTGAATTTCTTAAGCTTAATAATAGAATCTAATTTCTAAACTTATTGGAAATCGACATTTCACATAATCGAGTTATCGTTTCTTCTTAGTCACTTACTTATAACAAATTCTCAACATAATCACACAACTTAATCATTCATTCATAACATATAATTATTCATACACAACACATAATACATGACACATGATTAATCATACCACACTTGTATGCATAAATATTCAATATTTATATTCTATTATTTTGCTCAACTTTTTAACTCGTACTTTAGATTCTCGTTTTCTTATATAATTAACTTCATTCCTCTCAGAAAAATTCAAGGAATCTAATTATGAATTTTATTTTAGATTTCGAGACTTTTTACTAATTTTAGTGAGTCGATGCTCGGCACGTTTCTCGAGAGATATATATAAACTTACTCTGAATATTCTCAAATTTTAATATCATACTAGAAATAGTTTTAAGTGAACGATTTTTCACTCAATTATATTTTTGGACTCGAGAATCGAAAAAACACTATTTATACTTATTATTTCTCGTTATTTATTTAATTTATTATTAAAGAGTTCTTTTTGCTCGATTCAACTTCTAACATACTTCAATTAATTATCTAAACTCTTTTAACTCTTTAATTTACTTAATTTCACTAAATTTTTTGTTAGTCAACTTTTATTACGTTTTGTTGACATTTTCATAACTTTGTCGTACAAATTCCGAATTAAGTGATTCAAGTAGCTATCGTACTTATTTTTACCTCGTCTTTACATTAATACCACCATTTACATCTTTTACTTAGCCAAAATTAATTAATTTCCTATTTTATTTTTCTGACCTAAGTCATATTGTTTATTCTTAGTATTTTTCAATAATTTCACTTACTAATATACTTAAAATTACTCTAAATGAACTCTTATAACATCAATTCATCCAATTCCTTTTTTTTAAACATAAGTTACTATTAAATTCTTTGGATTTATAAATATTTATTATTTCTTGCTTAGTTTTATTAATTTAAAATCTGATTATACTAATAAATATTCTAATTATATAACTTCTTCATCAACTTCACAAAAATGGTAAATTACTACTAACCTTTGATTTTCATCGATTTTTCTTAGGGTTTTTCTCAATAGATTTTTATTTCTTTTACTTAAATAAATATTTATTCCAATAAATCCTAATCCTCATTATTTTAAGATTATTTCTCCTTATTGAATACTTGAAATCTTATTCTTCTTGTTCTCATAATATTCAAGTACTTAGTATTTTTCTCCTTAATAATCAATTCTTGATTTTTATTTTCTTAACTTATTTTTAATTTCATTTCTCTTTAGCTTAACTCTTCCAATTAGACTAAAGGGATTAAAAACACAATTTCCTATGCCCTAGTTTGGTTTGAAATTTTCATCTTATTATGCCATTAAGATTATTTCTTCTACCTTCTCCTAACTTAATCTTATTTCACTTTTAATCTCTCTTTCAATACTTAAACATATATTCATAGGAATAAAAGTCCTAACTTATTTCTTCGTGCTTCTTAAAATTTTATACTCATCAAACTCATGCATCTATTTCTTTTAATTACTAGCAATTCTTCACACAATATATCCTTATTTTCATTTTTAATCCATCATACACAAACAATTATATTAAGAACTATAACTTATATTCTTAAGCATCATTTTCGGTTCTATCATGCTCTTCTCATACAAATTCTTAGCTTCAATTTATTTATGTATTCATACTCTAACATGCTTGAGGCAAAATTGCATGAAAAACCCTGACTTTTTCCCAAATTCTGGTTTAAAACCAAACCTTTTAAAATTCGCAAATAAAACTACGAGCTTCCAATTTGTTGCAATTGGCACTCGACAGCTATTTTCCCCAATTTCTGTGTTGACGTGGATCCCGGAAATATCTACGTGGCAAATTCCTCCGATAAGCTCAACGACACCGTTTATCACCCCTAAAAAACGACCGCGTTTCACAACAACAAAAATTAAACCAAATGATTTAGGGCAATCGGGCTTCTTCTTCCTCATTCTGCTCTCACAGCTTTCTTCTTCCTCATTCTTCTCTCAGCTTTCTTCTTCCTCATTCTTCTCCATTTCTATCTTTTCTCTCATCTTCAGTGTCGATTCTGCAATGGCTTCTTCATCTGGTGTGCAATCTAGATCATGGACCGATCCCGAACCTCCGACGCGGCTATGCAAATACGACCCACCTCAGCCGGCTCTTTGGACTACTTCAAACAGCGAGCAGAACCTTGAGAGACGCTACTGGTATTGTCGTTAGAGAGGGCGGATACGTACGAATAATCGCAATTCCTATTTTAATTAAGCTGCAAATTTCTGGGCAATCAAAGATTGAATTTTTATGTTGTTTTTGTAGTGGGGTGACTGTCACTTTTGGCTTTGGATTGATCCGGAATTGACCGCGCACTCCAAGGATGCTATCCGAAAACTGAAGATCGAATAGGAATTGGCTATGGAGCAACTGCTTCAAGAGAGAAAAACTAAGAACAATGAAGAGGCAGAGGCAGAAGAGCTATTAAATCCAAAACCCATTTCTGTTGAAGATTTGAAGCAATTGGTGAAGAATATGAAGACTATTGAAGGCAAGATTAAGGGGTTGTATCTTCTATTTGTTGTTGTGGTACTTTTGCTTCTGTTTTTTAAGGCTTAGGATAGTTGTTGCAGTTGGGAGGAGTTTATTGTAGTAGGTATTGAATTGTAATGTAGTTGGGTGTAGTTGGAATTGAATGTAGTGGTTGTTGTTATTGTAATGTAGTTGGAGTTAATAGTTGCAGATGTTATTGTGGTTATTAAATGTTGCTTATTGCGTTGGTTGGCTATCAAATGTTGTTATCTTGCTCGAGTTAATTAGTGGTATTTTGCTGGAGTTAATTTATTGTATACATGAACTGAAACATGCAATGCAAGAATATGTAAGAATGAACTCACAAACATGCAATGCAAGAATATGTAAGAATGAACTCACAAACATGCAACAAGATATGTAAGAATTAACTCACAAACAATCAAAATGCTGCTCACAAACATTCAAGAATATAGAGTTGTAAACTACAATCACCTTGTACTCTTGATCTAGAAGCATGATTAATTAACACCTCTTTCCACAATAACAAAATCCACACAATAACAAAATCCAATCACTGTATTTGAACAAAGAGGTCAGGATCATCACCCTTAAATTTCATTCATAGATACAAAATGCATAAACATGGAGATATGCAGGTCAACTAAGTATATATAAATTGCATGAGAAAACAACCATTCTAGGAAGAATAAATTAAGAAGAGACAGTGAATTCTGAAATTCATGTTTACTTCATTCAATATCATGGCAAAAAATCACATGATTCACAAACTGAGCAAGCTATTCAAGTCACATACATATATGAAGAAGTCAGTGTACTTGATTCACAAAAAAGGCCTATACATCATTAAGCCCTAAAAGTCACATGAAGTCAGTGTACTTGATTCATAAAAAAGGCCTATACATCATTAAGCCCTAAAAGTCACATGAAGTCAGTGTACTTGATTAACAAAAAAGGCCTATACATTCACAAAAAAGATCTATACTGTTTCAACTGCACAAAAAAGCCATGTACATCATATGTATGAAATGCACAAAAGAGGCCAAGGAACCATCTGCCCTATGTCCCACCGGATGGAGCCCTACTTTCTTGTGTGGATGGGCCATCATTTCTGGTCAGAGTGCTCTGTGAAGAGGGCATGGCAGTCCATTTTTGCTTCCTTGGTCTCTTAGATGACTGCCCCTTCTCCTTTGGTGGTTGAGGTGGATGTTTTCTTGGTCTGCCTCTCCTGCCCTGTTTCATGAAGAGTTGAAAGATGCAGAAATCAGTTTTGGTAAGCTATGCAAAGTGAATTGAAAATATGCACAAATCAGTTGTAGAAACCTTGGGAATTTCAGCTGCCTTTGGGTTTGTACAGGTCTTGGAGTTGTGGCCCTTTTCTTTGCAATTCTGACATGTCATGACTAGCCCAAACCTCCTCAACTTGTTTTTATTCTTTGGATCTTCCTCAGGGGCTTTTTTCCTGTTCTTCTTTGGTCTTCTGGGCAATTTTCTGATTAAGAGAGGCTTCACCACACTGCCCTCTGCCTCAGGCCACATCTCTTCAGAACACACTGGCTCAATGGCATATTTGTATGCCTGGATGTAATATCCCGAGTTTTTATACCTTTAGAGAGCGTCTAATTAACCGAGTAAGTTAAAAGATGAGAATTTAGGAGTAAAATTTTTCTTTTCTAATCGAAGAGATTTGAATAAAACGTTTAAATTGCCTTGTGAATCTTGTGTGGATTTATCTGTTCTATTTATCTGAGATGATGATGATGTGATATGCTTGTTGAGTTATTTATGTGAAAATAAGTATGAGATTAAATTCCGGAAAAATCCCGAGAAGTTTGCTTGATTGAGATAACATAACGTTAATCGCCGAGAAACATGTTTACGCCGATGAACCTAGAATAGAATTGAATTAGAACCTTCGAACCTAGAATTTCTTTTAAGATCACTGAGATAGGGTAAGAACTTATCCGAGAATTGAGAAGAGAAGTGAGGAGTTAATCTTTAAAAGGATTAATAAACGGATTGACAAGCCGATTAAATTCTTTTAAAATTTAAAGGACTAAAATGATCGAAACCTTTAATCTTTTAAATTGAGACGTGAAATAAGGTTGAAATGCTTAGTGTTGGAAGTGAGACGAGAAAAGGTTAGACCCGTTAATAACACAAAACGGAATTAATACGAATCGTTTTATCCGGAAAACCTTTACGACCGGGTAATTAACACCTGTAACGACATGATGACGACACGTGTCATCCACCTCTCTCCCTCTCACGCCACCTCACTCTTTTCCTCACATCACTCTCCAATTTCCAAGGCCAATTATCATGATTATGTCTTCTCCATGATATTACCAAAAGTTTGCATGCAAACCACATCACATCATCTAACCATCAATCACTTTAAACATCTCCAACTTCCAATGCTAATTGCCATCACACTTTATTCTTTTGTTGGAATTCAAATTGCATGCAACCTATTCAAAAGAGAGAAAATTCATTCATCACACTCCACCTCTCTCTCTCTTTCGAACTCTCTCTCCCAAGCAAGAAAGAAAAACAAGAAAATTCTCTCTACACTCTCTCAACTCTCGGCAATCTCTCTCTCATACCTCTCTTGAATTTTTCTTACATGCAACCATGTATTCAAGCTCTCCATCCATGGAAATGAAGTAGAAGTTATCAATCTCCATTCATTCCTTCCATATTCTCAAGAAAAGGTAATAATTTTTCAAGTTCTTGAGATTAAATTCAATATTCATCCAACAATTTCTTCATTTTTGGAATGGATGATTAATTCCATGTTCTTCTTTTTCTTTGAGGATTCAAGAAGACATATTTCTTCTCTTCAAATCCAAGCTTTAAAGCTTCACATTCCATCCATTTCAATTCCAAGAGCCAAAGAGAAGGATTCCATTTAAATTAAGTATGAAATTCATTTGATTAGTTGTAAATATGTATGTCTCTAAGTCCTAAAAGAAAGATCTATGCATGCATGCTATTTAAATTATGTTTTGGCAAACTTAGGATGTGCATGTGATAATCGAGTGAGAAGAATTCGTTAGAAGAATCGAATATTAAGTTTAATCGATGAATTAAGAGAAGAAAAGGAAACTAAAACCCTAAAAATTTGATAAATGCCGAAATTTATAGTAAAATTAGGAAAAATATGAATTCTTTGAATTATTATTATTATGATTGTTGATTTGTTATTTTTTTTATCATGTTGAGAATGAGATTTTATACATGAAAAATTAAGAAATAAAATGCACAAAAAGTTCATGTGTGTGCCGTGAGTTTTGAGCAAGAACTTTTATTTTGTTGATTTTGTTGATGTATTGAGTGATGTTTTGATCAATGGTATGATTGTATGTTATGTTGATATAATCATGCATGTGTTTAAATTAAGAAAATAAGTTTGCATGTTGAAGTTTTGAAAGAAATTAATTGTAAAAATAATAAAAGATTGGATGTTTAAGTATTTCAATGTATGTATAAATGTTAGTTTGAATATGGAATAAAAATAGAAGTTTTGATAA